>OY770134.1:16120022-16720022 GCA_963669345.1 Gortyna flavago | reverse complement strand
CTTAGATAAATTACAAACTCTCCTACTAAAAAGTACAAAATAAAAACTTTTTTACAAAAAAAACAACCGACATCCAAAAAAAAACACTACAAAGTGCTAAATAACTTTAATTTCGGAAGTCGGTGTCAATAAACGAAAATGCAGAACCAACGACACCGACTTCCGAAATTAAAGTTATTTAGCACTTTGTAGTGTTTTTTTTTGGAAGTCGGTTGTTTTTTTTTTTTGTAAAAAAGTTTTTATTATTCACACAGCTGTAATCTGCAGACAGCCTTTTATTGTCATTAGTAAATTAGTCTGAATTAAGCTACTCTGAATTAAGCTCAGTCTTCATTTAATCTGATCCAGACTGTATTCAACTCATAATTCCTTTCTCAAAAATGCAATGTTGCATTTTTGAGGAAGGAATTATGTTTGGATTTATGAGGAATTATCTTGTTCAAGAAAAATTACGGAAGAAATAAAGTGCATAAATTAATAGTAACTTTCATTTATTTTTCAGTAATAGAAAATGGCATCCCAGGAGTTTCCGTATGAAATTAAAAACGTTACTGAAGAGGAGGACCAAATTATTAAAAAGTATTATAAAGGTAAGACATGAAACTGGTCCTTTTAGTATTTGACAATTTTATTAGGTACTAGCTTTTGCCCGCGACTCCGCCCGCGGGGAGGTCGGAAATTATTCCACGGGTACGTACCACCGGAATAAAAAGTAGCCTTGGTTATGGTGTGTGCCAATTTGTAACAAACACAAACTTTCATATTTTACATAATTATGTAGGTATACAAATACATATATTATTATTATACTAGATGAGTACCAAATTTTACTAAAATTTTAGACCTTTGTTGCTTATGCGTATGAAGTTTCATAATTTCAAAAAAGAAGAGCTTGAAAGTTTGTATGAAATGCCGTATGTCGTAAACGCTCTTATGGCGATATGACCGGGACGCGTACCGCAAGGGTTGGCGTGGGAAAAGAGTTCCTCTGAGGATTTGGAGGTTTTTGCCCAGCAGTGGGAAATTTGACAGATTGTAGTAGCTTGATGTGCTGGCATATTTTATGTACATAATAAAATATCTTCTCCATCTTGCAGGTTACGTGAGACCATTCATCCGAGTGGGTCCAAAGGGGTACATTAAAAATGCAGGCTACGGAGACCACGCCGCAGAGATCTATAACCTTGATGTCAGACCTGATGATGTATGGGTTGCCACGTTCTCGAGATCAGGTAACACTTGTTTCTCAAGTCATTTCTGTAAGAATAGCTCACCATCAACAGCATACAAAAGCCTACTGTTGGACATTGATCCATTCAACTGCCAGCCAGGCAGCCATCACGCAAAATTATCACATAATTAATAGTTAGAGTTTTGTAGAATACCGGAACTCATCCTGGGCGTGGCAATACAGAATTAGAATTCTGTATTATATTCCCCACGAAATCTTACCACGTGCAAACTACGTCAATATCGTGTCTTGTTAACAGCATAGATAAAATACTAAATGTACAAGTTCTATTCTATTCTATTTTTCTTTATGGCAATGATGCCGATGTCGACAATTCTGCCAATGTAACTGCAAGGAATCGAAATGTCAACCGTACGGACAACATGTATTTTGACAGTTAATCCACGCCATTGTGTCATGGAGAATACGGTGTATGAATACGATGTCATCATTAACTAAGGAATTGACGTGGTTTCGAAGTAAGGAATCTTTACGTTGTCATGGTGAATTAGGGCCCTGAAAGGAGAAAAAAAAACATCATCATTCTGAGATGAGGAATTAAGTAGTTTTCCGCAATCGTGCACAATTATTATGTAAATGTCGCAGCCAACCGGTTAAATTAGCCATTCAGTTAAACGGCAGCCGTTCAACTAACGGCCTGAATGATATTCAATTACAGTTTAGGTTGGAAGTCTGTAACCAATCACGCGCGAGCCGAATTGGTCGCAGTAACTAAGCCAGGACACCCCGACCAAATGGGTTACGGTTAGAACTGTGATCAACCGCGTGAAGCAAGGCGAGCACTATTTCTAAAGGCCAGGCGGTTAACTAAACGGCTAATTTAACCAGTTGGCTGCGACATATACACAACAACAATTATGTTATTATCTACTAGGTACAAATAATACGAAATTAATGTTCAAACCTAGTTAACCTTCAATACCGTTTTACTAATCACTAGGAATTTGGAACTAATTAGGTACAATAAATATAATTAGTAGATCAAATATTTAATTAGTACGGATGTCTTGGAGTCTACCACCGGGCTATGGAACGAAGTATACGGTGCTAGGTGTCAAACTCACTGACCGATGCTTCGTCCCTAAACACAAATACTATTGATTACTCTCTTGACGACTAAAAATTCCTTACCTTCCAGAACCGCGCATTAGCGGCGTGTCAACAAAAAAACATGGCAGTATTATGACGTATTAATGCCACCATTTTTCCAGTGCGAGAAAGAGCGCGCTATAGAAGGAATGATGATGATTACCAATGTCGTTGAGCTCATTAGTTCTGAGTTGAGCTACACGATTACTGACAAATGTGTACACTCATTGGACAGGTCCACTTAAATCTGAGTGGTTCTTTCCTCAAAAGACCATCTCAGACACTAGTCTGCATAGTCCTCATACGGCCTGACCAAGATTATGTCTCGACTCTAAAAGAGACTGTGACACCGAATCACTGAACATAAACAAGTGTTAAAAAACATAATTTATTTTTGAAGAGTTTTAATTTTTTTAATTTTCAGAAATAAGTAATTATTTTTAACTAGCTGCGCCCCGCGGTTTCACCCGCGTAAGTGTCGATCCCGTGGGAATATCGGGATAACAGTAGCCTATATGTTAATCCAGTGTGTCAGCTACCTCCATATAAAATTTTATCATAATTGGTCCAGCCGTTTGAGCGTGGAGAAGTAACAAACATATAAACACATACACAAACTTTCGCCTTTTTAATATTAGTGTGAGAGCAGTGGTGGCCCAGTGGTATCGGCCAGAATTACGAGTTGTAGGTCGTGGTTTCGAACCTCTGCTAGGCACTTTACTTTGTGTAAATAATTTCATTACCACAGCTCTCAAAACGGTGAAGGAAATCATGGTGAGGAAACCGGCATGTCCTAGAAACAAAAGTTCGAAGACATGACCCGCAATGGTCTCGCGTGGTGGATTAAGCCCACTCCTTCTCAGGCCTTTGTCCCAGCAGTGGAAATATTATAGGCTGATTATGTATTCTAATTATACGTTACGTTCCAGGAACCACCTGGTTGCAGGAGCTCGTGTGGTTGGTTGCTAACAACCTTGACTTTGAAACTGCGAGGGCAGTGTCAGTTACTAGGAGATTTGCTTATATTGAGTAAGTTTGTACAGATTCATTTGATTTAGTGGTCGCAACACTGCTATAAATCCACAACCATTTGATACTATTTAATATTAAGACTAATAATGTTGTGACCAATGTGGAATGTATATTTTTTTTTCTTTTGGCTTTACGATGATTATTTAATTTTATGTTACATTTATTGCTAAAACCACTATTCGACACAAATGTAAATTTTTGAAGAATAAATAAAAATAAAAAATTAATACGCTTCCGTGTCGAGTCGAACATCAATCGATGTTAACGAATATCCGAAACCAGAAAATGTTGTCAGTTTTATTAAATAGACGACCGCTGGAATAGCTATTTGCTGTCGGTGGCAAGGCAAGTCGGTGGGGTAATTGCGTAACACCTCCGCTAGGAGTAATAGTGTTCTGTGCGTAACACACTAACAGTAAAAATGATTCAGATTGTGATTGTATATTGCGCAATTAGGGTGCAGGTACCTGAAAATATCTTAGGTCACATTATCCATGACGTCACAGGTGATTCAATATTCGAATAAATGTAATTATTTCTTTTCCAACTTTCAACTGTGCATTTGTAAAAATCCAGACGCTCCCCGGGCTGGACTGAAAAATGTCTAATGGAAAACCCAATAACAGTTTGGCCAAACCTGGGATTCGAACCCAGAATTCCTGCGCCACAGTCGTGCTTACGACAATTACAGCAACGAGGAGTCGTAATATTTTACAGTAAAGTAGTCGTCCAATTACATAGACAAAACTTCCCGTAAGTAATTAAAAACGTTCAAAATCTAGTCGCAATCTCATCTCAGCGACAATCAATGTCAAAAACTTGTCAAAAATGTAGGTAAATTAGAGGTATTTTTGGCCGACTGATACTGAGATCAGACTGTGAACGTTCTGACGTATTCCACATTGAGCACCCGCTAAAATGTCACCTGAGTGAATGCACCTGACACACAGCGGCACATTCACTCTCAGGTGCCAGCGGGTGCCCAATGTGGAATACGTCAACGTTCTTAAAATTACGAGAATTGCTGAAGTCAAGGGACTTTTGGGGGTCCAAAGGATAAATCGTACAACTTTACAAGATAATCTACAGCTGAAGTTTATAAACTTGTCACAGGCACCCAACTCAAAAGTCCGAGATACGAGCTCAATATTCAGACCCCAATGCTCCCCGAGCGACCTACGAAGACTTCCGAAGTTTGCCGAACATGGCGTCACCGAGATACGTCAAATCACATCTACCGCTGTCACTTCTGCCTCCAAAATTACTTGAGACTGCCAAAGTAAGCGGCTCTATATTTTATAGAATTGACTTTTTTAATTAATTCTTGCACAAGATTTTGTTTGCTGATTTTTAATATCCCAAGAGGGTTTTATTGGGACCCATTTTTTTGACCGGATTCTACAGCTTCGCAATAAAATTACTTTATTATATTATCTACTGTTAATAATGTTCTTAAAACTTTTGTATTCTAATAGGAGTTTATAAAGGGGATGACGATTTCTTTGTAAATAGTGCAAACAATACTACAAAAAGACTAAAAGCTTTAAAAAAATGCCAAGTTGTAAACGTTTTAAAATAACTGCTAGACATAGATTGCCTATCATGGCTATCATAGAAGTGACGTCACGGCTTTATTACTCCATACTAGCTGCGCCATACATTGTCAGTACCGCGCGACCAGGACGGGAATAATCCCCACCAAAAACTTTTCAAATTGCCATCGATTTATAGATTTTTTCGATTACCTCGTTTTGCTATGCTCTGTGTGCAGAGGCCAGCACATCAACCTACCCCAATCTGTCAAATTTCTTTGATAGAATTTCAACTTTACCGCAAAGGAATAAGGTTCATATTCCATTTTGAAAATTTGACAGATTGGGGTAGGTTGATGTGTTGGCCTCTGTACATTATTTGTTCGAACAGTTCTAATATTCTTCTTCTCTTCGTCTCAGAACAGTTAAAATTCTGCCCGTACGTAGTTATAAACAATTAGTGGAACTATTACCATTCAATACTGATTTTAAGAGTAATGTCTCTTTCTTTAATTTCAAGGTTTTCTACATAGCCCGGGACCCTCGCGACGTGGCTGTCTCGTTTTACTTTGCACACAAGCTGTTTCGATACTTCGACGACAGTGTTATAGAATTCAAGGAGTTCTGGGACCTATTTAAAAAGGACTTAAGTGAGTTTAATCCTACTTAATAATATACGTGCATCAAAAATGTTTGCTTAGACGCAAACTGACGATTTCTTTGCCATTATGCGCAAGAGAACCGCATCAGTAATGAGTAGGGTGAGGGGGGGAGTACCAACGTCATCCTGATGACATTATGGGACAGCTTTGACAGTCCAATCGTTGGGCACTGTGCACTCGGTGCCTGGCCATTGGAAGTTGTGTTTAATGATTTGAATTTAATTCTAATTTAATTTTTGGTTTAATTTTAATTTAATTTAATTTTGATTTTACATAATATATCGTGTACTAACATTGTTTTATATCGTGTACTAAAATATTGTACCTGTTAACAAAGTATGAATTGTTATTGTTCGAAATAAACGTTTTGAATTGAATTGAATATATCCTACTATGATGCTACTAAACTACTAATAATTTCATAAACGCGAAAGTTTGTGAGGATGGATGGATATTTTGTTACTCTTTCACGCAAAAACTACTGAACGGATTTTGATGAAACTTTACAGTAATATAGCTTATACATCAGAATAGCACATAGAATACTTTTATCCCGATATTCCCACTGGATCGACACTTATGCGGGTAAAACCGCGGGGCGCTGCTAGTTTATTTATGGCTATCGCAGGTTACTTGTGGACATAGGCTTCTGTTAAGTTGCGCCAGTCTGTCTCAGTCGTCTTTTTAAGGTTTTCGGTTCATCTATCCTGAGGGTATCTTATGCTGCTAGCCAATTCGTGGTCACCACTTAAAAGGACTCGTCTGCTCCAATTGGTCGGTTTCGTCCTTGACAGGTAAAATCTTCACTGTAACTTCAGTTTGCTATTTTGTATTGCTTACGCGAAAAGCTATGTTGGTAACTTCAGTTATATTCTGGACAAGCTTCCACTAGCGGCTTCGCCCTATGTTTATCTATAGTTTAAAAATAGTGTTTTGTTATAAGTACCGTATATACTTTCTTAAAAAGAAAAAAATTGTACCTAAAAAGATGATATTTACAGTCACTTCAATTTTATTTGTTTGTATTGTCCGTATGAATATGTACATAGATGCTGTAACGGCATTCACACCGTCACATGCAAACTACGTTTCATACTGACGTCACGCAAAATTCTGCATCGCGCAAGCAAGAGTTTACCGCGCGCTCACATACAACATTACAGCCTAACATGAATCACCGACATAGGGTCCGTCCGGTCGCAGGATCCTCCCTATTCTATGGAGGATGAGTGAACTTTACACCCTGTACCTCACACCTCTATAAAGCTGTCTTAATCTTAAATATTTGATGGTATGATTTCATTTCTTTCTTTCAGTAATGCACACTCCTATGTTTCCGCATGTGGAAGAGGCTTGGCAAAAGCGCGATCACCCAAATATGATGTTCCTATTCTATGAAGATATGCAAAATGTAAGTGTTGCCATCAAAAGTACGTATTAATTATATGTTTTAATTAAAACATTTTTTTTTATATGTTTTTATCTCAATCTCAATGATGACGGATCTCAATCTCAATGAGGATGATGGTGTACAGTTTCCTAGAAGTAGACTTGGACCCTTTGGGAGCATTATTATTATTATTATTCGCAAAATGTCCAACTGTGGCTATTTTATAGCTGTGTAAGTACAGACGCCAACACATCAAGCTACTACAATCTGTAAAATTTCTTTAATCAATTTTTTCAACTTTTTCGCTAAAACATAAGGTTCAAAGTTGATTGGGAGATAGTTTCGGGTAGCTTGATGTGCTGGCCGTATGGGCATCTGGCAAGTGGTCTGAAAAATATAATAAGTATTCAATCAACCAATTGAGCCTATCACAGCCCACTGCTGGACATAGGCGCCACATCGTCCTGTCCTCCACCTTCCGCACCCAGTCAGTCCCAGCCACCTTTATAAGGTTGACGGTCTATCTAGCTGGGGGCACCTCCCAACTCTTACCGATACGCGGTCTCCACTTCGAGACTCGTCTGCTCCACCGGCCATCGGTCCTTCGAGAAACGTGGCCAGACCACTGTCACTTCAGCTTGCTTACTCTGACAGTTAAGTCGGTAGTTCCGAGTCTTGTCCGGATAATTTAATTTATAATTTTATCCATCTAAGAAACTCCCAATATAACCCGCGCTATAGCGCGCTGAGCGACCTTGAATTTAGGTATCAGCGAAATAATAATAACATCGGAGGCACATCGTCTCGATAATGGAGAGAGTTTGTTGGAATTTCACACCTTACATTTATTTACAGAACTTACGCAACGTTGTAGACAAAGTATGCCTGTTCTTAAATAAGGAATATTCAACCGAACAGAAACAACAAGTCATTGAATTTCTTTATTTTGATAACATGAAGAAAAAGCCCATGATGAAGACTGATGATACAGAAGGAAATGAAATCACTTTCTTTAGGAAAGGTGAGTGAGAACTAAGAATCATAATGACAGTCTTTTATCACGGTATTTAGTCGACAGTACCTATTCTTCAATTACTAGAGAATTATTCAACAAGTCATATGTCACAAACATATTAAGTAATTAAGTAACCCCGAAACAATATTGTTTACAGGAAAATCCGGAAACTGGGTCAAATATTTCGACGAGGAAATGACAAAAGAAGCTGAAGAATTTATGCAGAAAAATTTAAAACTGACCACAATGAGTTTTCCTGATGTCAATAAATGAATCGAACCTTTATTTATTATTTCCACTTGTATTTCTACCGACCTATTATGTAAACATCTCACCCTGAAAACTGGTGAAGTGAGCTTGAAGTGAGCTGTCAATAGTGTCGATCTCTAGTATGAAGTGGAATGACATCTCACTTCACCTTTTGAGATTTTACAAAACCTCTTCTAATTAGCATGTCGATGACAAAAACACGAAAAACAAAATGTAATTTTTTAAATTTGTTTGGCCTTAATTCAGCAACTCGTATACCTACCGCTGACGCAGCCATTAGGTCCTCACGTGTACAGAAGGGCATGTGGTGCAAGATGGTGAGCCATTGGACATGAAGACGCTGTCAATGTCAAATTGTTATGTACTTATATACTATACGTGTCGGTTTTTTTTTCTCTATTTATTTATTTCAGTGTACTTATTAATATTCTTCAACAAGTTTTACATTAAATTGAACTATTTTCTTTGGATATAATCATGGATGTAAAATATTAGTTTTTATTTTTTGTTGTTGTAATTCTAAAAATCACTACGTTTTCTCATATCACATCTGACATTGGCAGAATTGTCGACATCGGCACCATTGCCATAAAGAAAAATAGAATAGAATATACGTGTCGGTGGCAATCTAAATAGAGTCAGCATTCGGCTACGAGTTCGGCTCCTTCGTAGCGTCCATCAGTTCCAGCAAGGTGCAGGCAACAGCTCACGCTGGACACGATATAGTTGACGCCAAAGATAATAGATAGACCTAGATAACGCAGTATCACGATCTGTATGAAAACCAAGCGTGCCATTTTTCATTGATTGTCTTATTTATTTTTAGTAAGTATAGTCATGTACCTATTTATGTATATTTATTTGTGCTTAAATTTATATGTAACTAGCGGCCCGCCCCTGCTTCGCAAGGGTGCAATTTTTCATACAACCTTGTCCTGACAATACCGAACACAACAAAAAATAATTAGCGAAATCGGTTTAGCTGCTCTCGAGATTTGCGCTTAGCAACACATTCAGCGATTCATTTTATATTACAGATTAAGTAGGTATATATTATATTCATAGTTTTAATAGATTAACTTGTTCTTTTTTGTGTTTGTACTCTTTCTCTGCGTCATGTTTGCCGAAAATAAAAGATTTTTCTTTCTTTCAACTCTTATTTTCTTCTCGTATATACCTACCTACTTAATGTGCCCCATTGATTTTGGGACGACACAACATTTACACACTCAGGATGTACGGTTGACTGTACCTATCACGATACAAAAACTACACGACTGCTCATTACTTTTAAAGTTTAGTTACCTACAATTATTTTCTCAACACACATTTCTATTTATATTCGTGGAAGCAAAGAAATAAGATGTGAAGACGTATTACATAACAACACAAACAAGGGAGCTATCGAGTGTATTGTTGTGCAAATTGCTACTCGTCCCATTCAATACGACCCGCGCACATCGTTCCATAGACAATTATTTATTTTGTTCAATAAATGGTGCGATGGCGGAAATAACGACACTTATGCCTGGATGCGTTTTGTTACTTTTGCAGTTGTTGCAAAAAGAAAATTGAAAAATACTTTTGTCAATGATGATCGCCTTTGTAGGTACTTACCCGTGCTTGATATTTTTATTTCATTGATGTGACAAATAAACACATGTACGAGTGTTTCCCTCTTAAATTGGATGGAAAAGTCGAGGGCCGAAAGCTTTTACTGCACACCCGTTCGTTCAATGGCACTCGCTTAGTTTGCTTAGGTCGAATCTTGTCAAACTCTAAGTAGAAAGAACTAGGTACACACGGCTACACATCTAGCTATACATTTCCAGTTTTGCTGACCTCGCATCTTATAGGTTTTTCGTATAGCCGTGCGTACCTCCACTTGCCGACTTAGCTTGAAATTTTTAATAAATTTTTTATATTTTTATTATTTTTTTAGGGGCGGCGACGCCCGCTCCTGCTTGCTGTGCCTGCAGCCAGAACCAACCTACTGCCGAGAACTCCTCTCACTAAAGCCATGCGTATGGTGGTTGATGTATTGTGGTGCAACATGAGTGAATTCGCAAAAATGACATTATATGTTATTTAGATGTAGGTTAAGATTTAGGATATGGTATATAATTTTATAGGATGTAGATTAACGGTGCTCAAATACACGAGCGGCATGTTGTCGACATCTGCAATTGCATCTGCCGTTGATACGTGTCGCTCGTGTAAAGGTATGAGCACTAAATAGAGTAGGCAGGTAGGAAGGTGCAGAGGCCAGCACATCAAGCTACCCCTATCTGTCAAATTTCTTTGATTGATTTTCAACTTTACTACAAAGGAATAAGGTTCATATTCAATTGGGGAAGTTTGACAGATTGGGGTAGCTTGATGTGCTGGCCTCTGTACCTATAACCTAATTATGTAGATTAGCTTAACTGTGGCTAATGAGACATACATTTTGAATTTCTACTGATATAAATAAAATTTTGTTTTTTCAACAGTTGAGCGGAGGTGTAGTGAACTTGTGACACAAATAACTAATACGAGTACTGCGGCAGTTTAATACTTAATCATCAAGTTATGAGCGAGTTTCTAATGAGTAGTCGGCTCACCACCTCACGGTGAGCACTTACCAAGTTCAGTTACCTTAGTTAATAGTTCCTATGTAGAGTTAATTAAACAAATAAACACTTAAAACTTCGTGTTTGTGTTACTATCATGTTTGATGTGGCTGTAGGTAAACGTTGATAAAATATACGATCTCTGGATTATGCTGATTGTTAGCAAATAATCTCGATTATGGTGTTTGTGTGTAACATGTTAGAATATAGCAATGAATATTTTATACAGCCTAAAGTATTTGCATTAAACTTTGAAAATCCTTTTTATCGTCGTTAAAAAGGCGATTTTATAACGATTAGACTGCTCGATTTAGTTTGAAGGGCACTCTTAGATAGTTATAATAATATAATAATAATATACGGTCGGACAGACTTTTGAAAAAAAGTCGTAATTCGAGGTACGGCTCTCTCCTATTTCCTCCTCCAATATTGGACCAATTAAAAAGATATTTCATAAAATGAATAGAAGGATTTAATATACTGTGTCCTTGGGGCCTAAAAAGGCCACTTTGGCAGAAACATAAAACAATTCATTTTTTTTACAGTTTCACACCTATAAATCCCTGAAGGGTTAGGCAGAGGTGTACCTACCTATAGCATTTTACGAATCTCCATACAATACTGTCATACAGATGAAATTGCGTGATATGAATTGTTTTATGATTCTGCCAGTGGCCTTTTTAGGCCCCCTTATGTTACCTAACCGACTTCCAAAAAGGAGGAGGTTATATGTTCAATTCGACTTCATTTCATTACTAGTTGTACACTAGGCCTCTGTTGACAGCGGTTTAAATCGGCATTTTTTGAGGGTTCTAGTGCTTATAAAAATAATGTATCATCAAAAAGGAAAATATGGGGATTCTATAAAAGTAGGTACCTAGTTCATCATCTGTCTAGCCTTTTCCCAACTATGTTGGGGTCGGTTTCCAGTCTAACCGAATGCAGCTGAATACCAGTACCTAGTTACAATTTATTATTCTATAAAAAAATCATTGCTTTATGGCGATTAAGCGAAATAAGACATTATTCGCGGGTGGTAAGTTTGCCGAGTACAAAACCGGATCCGCCAAGGTACTTATATTCTTGTTGGATGTGCTGGCATTCAGAAGGCACCTGTATCTCCGCCGACGATTAACGAGAAGCGAGTAGAGCTCACAGCTAAAAACGAGTTCGCCAGCAGCGAGCAGCGAGTGCTCGGCGGAGACGAGAGGGTCAATCCCCA
The DNA here is from genome assembly GCA_963669345.1 of Gortyna flavago. NCBI lineage: Eukaryota > Metazoa > Arthropoda > Insecta > Lepidoptera > Noctuidae > Gortyna > Gortyna flavago. The sequence continues at coordinate 16,707,946 of OY770134.1, read as the reverse complement.
CTGAAAGAGCAGCAGCGCGCAGCTGCCGTAAGAGAAAGTGACTTTCCTCTCGTGAGTAATCGCTAGAAGCCTCGTGTAGCCTAGCGGGGCGCTGCGCTACACCTCATTTGCCTTCAATATTTTTCCTCAAAAAGCCGCTGCCGGCCGCCGCTCTTTCAGTGGGAATTGACCCTAATTACTCGCTGGTCTCTCAGCGAGTGTACTGCCTGCCAAGTGAGCGTCGCTGAACGAGTACTTTCTTCGATAGTACTCGCCGGCGCCGGCGATGTAAACTATTAATAAACGTATTTATTTCTTTTTCTTACACGGGACCTACCACTCTTTTGTACGTTTCTTGAGCGAGAAAATCGTCGATAGCTAGTCGCTTCCTTCTTGTGACAAATATTTTATTTTTTTACTTTTACTTCCTCGTCGGCGCATGGCGGTGGGATAGGTGCATTAGAATGATTTAATCTCCTGCTCGTCTTCAACATGTATGAACAGATTGCAGATATTTTCTGTGCAACATAAATGTTCAGGTATAAAAAATTAAAAAACAAAAAATATTTTTAATCCATTTATTATTTTCATTGTAAACTCATACACTTGTTCTATCATCAACCGTTTATAATTTACGTTATACACGTCAAACATCACGAGATGAGACTTAAACACTAACGCACTCCATGCGTTGTAAAAGACGGCCATATTGAAATAAGAAATTAGGAGTATGTAAGGGTCGTAGCGAGTGGAGTTATCGACATACCTAGCGGGCGAAGCCGCGGGCGGAAGCTAGTTACAAATAAATCCGCTGACAAAATATTTTTTTTATTAAAAAATCAATGCTGATTTATTTACGTAAAATACTCCAATATATTGGAAACTAGCTTCCGCCCGCGGCATCGCTCGCGAGGTATGTCGATAAAAACTATCCTATGTCTGTCCCCGGCATGCAATCTATCTCTCTGCCAAATTTTATCGAAATCCGTTCAGTGGTTTAGGTGTGAAAAGGTAACATACAGACAGACAGACAGAGTTACTTTCGAATTTATAATATTAGTATGGATTATTATGGATTGGATACCCAGCCTTCTATTTGAGGTGTGATGTCCTTATACAAATGTTATCAAGATTATAAAATTATAGAGAAGAAAGTAAAATATGAAAGTAAAGTTTCTTCAATGGTAAATCGTCTCTTACAACGCATAAAGTATCAAATGCATTTACTTTACGTTAAACATACTCGGGCGCACCATAATTGACTTGAAAAAGCAAAACAATCAATAAAGCGAGATTTTCAAAAAAATATTTAAAAACATTAACATGTAAATTATAAATTCAATCATTCGAAAATGTTTCATTTTGGAAACGCTGCAAATAATCACTTCAGTTTTCAGTAAAACAAAATTTATGGCACTTTTTAACAGAGAGGAAACATCAAACATTCCACATTGAGTTTTTATAAACATAAATAAATTAAGAACTGCATAGTTATTCACAAAAGTTCGAAACGTTTCAATGCCGAATCGAATATCAATCAATGTTATCAAAAGTTAAATAAAGACCGATTACAAATCCAAAATACGAAAAAAATATCGTTGTCAGTTTAAATCAAAGCAGACGACCGTCTTCCGACAACTATTTGCTGTGTGTGTGAATCGGTAATTGAAAATGAGTATTAAGAGTTGTGAATAGCTATGCTAAGGAAAAACGTTATCGAATTTTAATTTTCATGTGGATGTTTAGTTAGCAAAGAGTAAGCTAACCTACGAAAATGCAGAACAAAAATGACTAACCTTACATTAATTGATGTTCATTGACATTATTATAGAAATAAAAGGCTAATATTCGAAAATTCGCGTTTCTTAATTCCGCATTACACTTCTTATTTAGGTAAATATAATTACCACACTACGGTAACTTTATTGTATTGTAGGCAAATTAAAAGCAAACAAGCTTTCGAGCTTCAAATAACTAAATAAACTTCTAATCCCAGATTTGCTAATAGAACTTTAGCTCGATAAAATTTTCGCGCGAATCATTCAACGTTCGGATACATTGCCGGTATGAATTCACATCGTAAGAACAACGGTTCTTATGTAACGACATACTTTACAACTGTCTAAGTGTTATTATTTACGATTATAAATAGTGTGCAGCAATTACATTGAAAAATTGTGTATTCTTACAATGTAGAGATAGTATATTTTTGTTATTGCATAGTTATTCGCTTCGTATGAAATATACACACTATAGCGAGCCACGTCACGTTACGACACCATCATTTTTACGTCGTAAAAAAGAGTTATAAAAATTTCGTAGTATCAGAAGTGATTGTATAGCATTTCATTCGTTTACACCATTCAGACGAGAAATTAATCACATTTATTAACAGCCGTCTCCTTCACTCTGATCCCAGCGACTAAGTAGAGTACTCCAAAGCTATTGCTGTATCTATTGGCCGTAATAAATTAGTTATTGTTGAGGCTACTGGGACCGGACGAAGTAAACTATGATATTGACGAGTAACTCTTCCTGCTGTACAAACTTGAACCTTACAGCTAGCTAGACCTTATAACATACTTAAGTTAAATTATGCTTTATCTTTGGCGAATACACTGCATATGGTACCGTGAAATTTGAGAAACTTAAAAATACGTTTGATCATAAAAAACCGTACGAACGTCGTTGTAAAGTCTCGCAAAATTCCCTATTTTAATACTGAGATACAAAACTGTTCGCTTTATAGAATAAAAATGGTACCATCCTTACTAAGTCTACATAATTTATTAGATACAGCTAATAAGATTATCCCGAAAACATATTCTTGAAAACAATTCATAAATACATCATTACCTATCCGAACGTGCATCTAGTTTTGACGCCAGGCGTCAATTTCTATGCAAAGGACGAAATATAATCCAAATTATTTTCAAGAGTACATCTCTCCATTAAACGATTAATAGTTACATTTTGTGGTGTTATAGCAAGAGCAGTACTTTACCATTAAAGTTAAACTACACTGTTTATTGACAAACGTCAGATTAATTCTTGTTCATCAAATGGCAGTTATCATTTGCACCTTATTTACAAATTATTAATACATCTTTATGTAAATTGCTTCTACCAATTCCGCTTTCTTACTAGTTCACACACGATGGAATGCTTAATTTTTATTATTATTTTATTTACAATTAATGGTTTAGCAGTAAATAAAATAAGTATTTAATTCAAATTTAAAATTAAATAGCCCTAACTTATATTTACATTAGGTCCACGCAATTTAAATCAGTTTCAATTTTTGAGCCATAAATATGAAAGCTAAACAATATTAATTAACTATACCCGGTGGAGATTCCTGATTTATCCAAAATTAATTATAATTTCTTGTCCAAATATTGTTTTTACTGTTTGAGGGAGACCACACAAGGATGAACTTAAATTACAAGTACCTACTGTTACTATTATGTACATTCTTACGTTATTAAGAGATATACAATGCAATAAAATGTCTACTGTCGGACTCCCGAGCCGTCTACTTTTTTAATTTAATAGAAACATGCCAAAAGAATATTATTTTTCCAATAATTTGGCAGGTTTCATCCTAAAGTTAGCGCTAAAAAGCGTTGATCAACGATTACTCTAACAGTTCGAAAGTTAGACCTTAGCCGGATTTTTCTTAAAACTATATTGAGCGAAAACCCGAGTCCAAAAACATACAAGTCTTTGATGACACAGTCGTCACTAGCAACTTTAACGTGAAAGTTATCAACAAAATTGTTATAAAATATTGGTCGTCAACATTTGCTAACACAGCCATATTAGACTTTTATGATTCAGATAAATAAACATAAATAAGCCGCCGCTGTTAAGAATCACCTTTTAAACAACAAAAATGTTTTACGACGATAAAACTTTAGACTAATAAAAAAATATATGAAAATAGGCCTCAATCAAGATGATTTTGGAAAGTAGTTACTGTTGTAACATTACCTAAATATTTGTGCTAAAATGATTCCTAAAAAAATTCGAGACAGTAAAAATAACGTTCGCCAAAATATTTCAGACATAAATATTAGACCAGTATTCACAATTAATTACAAAGATTTTGAGCAATCACGCACTGGTAGAAATTATTCGTTCAATGAAACATCTGCGCTGACAGAATGTTCACGTGAGAAAATAATTATTTCAACTAATCACTCATTCTGTCATTATAGAATCAATTAACCATCATCATTGCCATATTTCCAATCAATTATTGTTGTTTTTTTTAAATCTTTGCATTTAAATATTCTGTCAGCACAAAAAAAAACACAAGTATCCACAGCCGAGAACTTTATCAGTCACATATCCACATAAACTCATTCAAGTATATACACTCCTCAACCGCTATGATTGTCATAGCGGAACATCGAGTGTCGAGAACGTTACGCGTTCGAGGGTACACTGGGGTCACATAGCGTCATAGGAAGTCGGGGTGCACTGGGGAGTTGTGGCGCGGCACCGAGCGTTACAGAAACACATCCAGAGGAGTTAAGGAGGCGCGGGGCTGCCCCTAGAGCTCGGTCACGGCGTAGAGGTCGCGCGTGTCTTGGTGAGGCGGGTGGATGCGCTCCACGCGGTCTATGCGCTCGCCACGCTCGGCTCGCTCCGGTCGTTCGGCACGCTCCGGTCGCTCAGCTCGCTCTGGTCGTTCGGTTCGATCGGGTCGCTCGGATCGGTCGGTGCGCTCGGGTCGCTCGGGGCGGTCTTGACGGCGGCGGTGCGTAGTATGCGTTGCATGCGGCTGCGGGGGCAGGTTGCCGCGGCGCGGGCGCTGCAGCGAGCGGTACTCCAGCGCCGCGGCCGACAGCGGCTGCGGCTGGTCGCTGTGCGGCTTGCGCGCGGGCCGCACGGTGGCGTACTTGTCCGCGGCGGGCGCGTGCGGCGCGTGCGGCGCGTGCGGCGCGTGCGGCGTGCTGAAGGTGCCCAGCGACACTGCGGCGGCGGCGGGGCGCGGCCTGGGCGCGCGCGGCCCGAACGACGCGTACTTGGGGTCGAAGCGGTTGAGGCTCGTTGAGCGTCCGGATTGACCTGGAACGTCATTTAAGTCAAAATGGAACTACAATTGGTTTATTAAGTAAAACACAACATAGACCCGACCCTGAGCGGCTGGATCACCAACATGCTCAAACAGAGGGCAGTACAAGTGACCGTAAACGACACCACAAGGGCCAACGTGGCGAAGGGCTGCCCGCAAGGGGGCGTCCTTTCGCCGCTTCTATGGAACCTGGTCGTGGATAGTCTAATAAAAGACCTCAATGACAAAGGTTACTTTACTGTAGGATACGCCGACGACATAACCATAATAATAAATGGCACCCACGAAAACACACTGTGCAACCTAATGCGCCAGGCCCTGAAAATAATAGAGAATTGGTGTGGTAAACACCAACTATCAGTGAACCCCACAAAAACCGAATTGGTTCAAGAGAACCAATTCGGTTTTTGTGAAGACACAAAAAAGAGGAAACTGACGACACTGCAACTACCACGTTTCTTTGGTACAACCCTAAGCCTATCAACTGAAACCAAATACCTCGGCATATTTTTGGACAAACAGCTGAATTGGGCAAAACACACCAACTACATTACTACGAAAGCCAGCATATCACTGTGGCAATGCAAGCGAATGCTTGGAAAAAATTGGGGGATTAGCCCCAGGGTCACTCACTGGCTATACACCACAGTTATCCGACCAATCATCACATACGGCTCACTAGTCTGGTGGCCCAGAACAGACCTGAGCACAGCCCAAAAGGACCTTGAAAAGCTGCAGCGGTTCGCGTGTGTGGCAATCACCGGCTGCATGAGAACTACACCCACTGCTGCCCTACAGGCCATGCTCGGACTACCGCCTCTACACCTGGTAGTGCGGGAAGAAGCGGCCTTGGCTGCCTTCAGGCTCTCTACATCAGGAACCCTGAGCAAAGACTCTAGGGTCAAACACATACGTTTAAAAGAAAATGCGATCAAACGGCAGCCAATGATGGCATCACCCTGCGACAAAGCCCCGAAACAATACTGCTTCCAAAATCAACATAGTGCTTAAAGAGGAGCAGTGCGACTACTCAGGTTCGAAGGAACTGAGAATTTACACTGACGGTTCAAAGACCGACTGCGGAACTGGAGTCGGAGTCTTCTCACACGACCTCAACATAAGAATATCCAAACCGCTGGGAAAGCGCAACACGGTCTAGCAAGCGGAGTGTGTGGGCATAACACAAGCGGCTTATGCCATAGCAGCCAGAGGAGTTGCGGATACCCATATTCGCATACTCTCTGACAGCGCCTCAGTCCTCCAATCCTTAGACAAAAAATGCATCACATCGAAACTAATACTAGAATGTCACAATGCGCTTGAACAGGCAACTGTATTAAACCGCAATATAGTGACACTACAATGGATAAAAGGACACAGTGGATCGCTAGGTAACGACGCAGCTGACGAGCTGGCCAGAAGGGCATCGAGCATGCCAGTCTGTGGACCGGAACCTATCGTGCCCATCCCCTTCAACCAACTACGCAGGTGGCTACAGGAGTACACCCACACACAAGCAGAAAGCTGGTGGACGTCGTCACCAGGCTGCAGGCAGTCCAAGGAAGCTATGCCATCACTGGATGGCAAGCTAAGCAGTCGCTTACTACGATTGGACAGGAAAGGCCTGCGCCTGGTGACGGGGACCATCACGGGACACTGCTCGCTAAACAAACACTTTCACACTATAGGCATAACGGACAGCCCCCTGTGCAGAGCTTGCATGGAGGCTGATGAAACCATTGCGCATGTTTTCTTTGAGTGCACAGGCGTCACCCAGATCAGGACACAAACCCTCGGGACACCCAGATCGTACACAGACGTTCTCAGAAGACCAGGAGATGTAATCAGCTTCTGGAGGGAGGTGGGCTGGTTGGAATAACCACCAACGGCCGCCATGGCCCACGCACAATGGTCCACTGAAGGACTAAGTGCGGAAACCAAACCCCATAACATAGAACATAGGTTTATTAAGTTTTGGTATAGTTAAAATTGGACGCTGTTTGTTACATTAAGTTATCCGTACGCAAAATACGCGCATTGACGAGGAGTTGCGGACACCAGCCCGTATCACCTATTACCTATTACATTAAGTTTTGGTACAGTTAAAACGAAACCCTATTTGGTATATTAAGTTTTAGTAGTTAAAACAGAACGCTATATGTTTTTTTAAGTTTTGGTTGCTAAAGTAAGAAAAGGTTTTGGCAGTCCTAAAATTCCATGAGACTCCTATTTTGCCTCGAATCCAAATCAGGGAAGCTAATTTTTGAATGATGTGATGATGATTGATGGTATAATTTATTTAATCTTCCTCTTATGTCATGCAAGAAATGAAGAAAACAATAATGAGATTCTTGGTCTTCTATATAACGAAGTTAAAGACGTGTCATTCGATATAAGGCGTATAACGCTGTCAGTCTTGTTTATCACGTTCTGGAACTATCACAGTAAACATTGTTTTGATCATAGGGTGTTTAAGTGTTTTGGGACAAAAAGTTTACTTTGTTTTGGTAAAATAAATTGTACAGACGCCATCACATCAAGCTACCACAATCTGTCAAATTTCTTTAATAGATTTTCAACTTTATCGCTAAATAATAAGGTTCAAAGTTGATTGGAAATTTTTTACAGTTTCGGGTAGCTTGCTGGCGTCTGTACAATAAAATGGTTGCTTGTCGCCAGTACATACATATGAACGGAGAAGAAAAATCCGAACAAAGGTAATGCTTATTTCTCAGTGAGTATGATGAATGGTGTTTAGTTTACCTGCGTTGTGTTCGGGTGGACCCGCGCCGCCGGGCCGGTCTCAGTAGAAGTCGCTGCTCTCGAGCGTCTTGCACTGCTTGCTGAGCGTGGCGTACTTGCCGTTGTGCGGCGCGCGGCCCAGCGTGTGGGCCCCGCTGTGTGCGGCCGCGCCCGCGCCCGCGCCCGCCGAGCGGCCCAGCGTGGCGCTGCCCGACATGCGCGACCTGGGAGGCATTAGGGGGACCGTCTATTGTGGGTACACACGACACACGAAGAGGTCGTTTAAAATAAAATTACGCGCCCATATGTTAGGTTTTTTTATATTGCATAATTAGTGAAACTTCATAGATTTTACATGAATCGGTCTAATAAAAAAAAACCAAAAAACTTAAAATCATAATTTTAAGTAATGGTGCTTGGGGGAGGTGTATGTCCAGCAGAGGACGTCTTCCGGCTGAAATGATGATGAATGATGAAGTAATGGCCTCGCCTGATGTACTTCATAGTTACTTGAAATTATGAAACTGTAAATCATAAATAAATTTTTGTTATTTATTTATTTTTTTGTTATTGCCTTTAGATGCTATTATTCACAACATTTATGAAGTTTCACCAGTTAATCAAAATAAAAATACCTGTAAGTAGACGAAATACAAAATGTCCCTCAGTCACTAGATGTAAATGAAGGAAATTGTGAAATCTGATTATACATATAAAAAAAAAACAAAATTAATTATGAAGGGGCGCCTAATTTTAATTTAAACGATCTCTACTCGTTCTTGTGGGGGGTCAAACACATTACGAGGCATTCACCCATCAAACGTTTACCTAATTTTGTTAGTATTTACTTTAAATTTTAGGGACGCGGCTGAATATCGGTATTTTAATATCTGACTCCTTGTATTATTTTAGAAACTTAGATCTAGTTGCGATAAGTAAAGAAGGATTGACTGAAGAAGGCTGAGGTGTGCAAAAACGAAATGCACAAGGAAGATCTCAGGAGAGATCTTAGGGGGGATCACACACTACGAACGCGCCACGCGACGGGGCGCGGTAAGTGGAGCCAAAATCAGTGTTTTTATTGAATTTGTATGTAAACAGTCACGCGCGGGGGCCTGTTATCATTTCTTTTATTCATAAAACAATTTACATTGTGTTGAATATTTTATACACATTCAATTTAAATACAAATACAAAGCACTATAATATATCTATCTATCTGCAGCCGGTCGCGCGTGGTATTGTATGATCCGCCTTAAGAGCGTTTATGATGTACGGCATTCCATACAAACATTCAAGCCCTTGTTTTTCGAAATGAATTAACCGATTTTAATGAAACTTCATACGCATAAGCAAGATACAAAGGTCTTAAAAGTTACTTAAGAACAGTTTCAATTAACAAAAAAAATATATAAAGTCGAACATAATATAACCTCCTCCTTTTTGGAAGTCGGTTAAAAAGAGAAAGGATTTTTATGTCATTCGTGTAGTTTTAACGACGTGCAAATCTGGGGATTAATTTAGTTAAGAAAAACTCGTCATTTAGAACGTGATCGAATGCGAAGCACCCGGCATTCCCAAAATATGCACGAAAAAAATATTAAGTCCATCTTTGGGCACGAACGTCACAAATAGTTTACCTTGTAGTTTTTTATAGTTACCTTGGCTTCTCGAAGTCCATGAGTTGCACATCAGCGCCGTAGGAAGGTGGCTTGGCCGGGCTAGACAGAACGATAAACATATAGCGCTACAAGGTTATTCTGACGCGTGGCCAAATTCGGAACTAACGCCGTCGTCTTGTTTTTTTTTTTCAATACTAATTTCACAAGACAATTGTGCTACCCCCTTACTAATAAACGTATTATATTAGATGAATAGTTACACACCTATTTCTCTCTTTCATTCATCAGTAATAGAAGAAGACAAAGCGTTGTGTAACTATACAGAAGCTATACAACGTTTATTAGTAAGGGGGCTAAAGTTTACCAACAGCGCCCCCTGTCAACGTCATCCGAGCGCCAAAAGATTCTTGTAGCAGTGTATTTACCGTGGCAAAAAGGTTTCTAGCCTTTTTAGGCTACCACGCAGATCTATTGATCTATCTATAGTATATAGTAGTCAGGCAAATAGCCGCGGATTTTTTGAGTTAGTGACAGTTCTTTTACACCCCAGAAATACTCGAAGAGTATTTATCACGGTGTTTGGGGTATTTGAAAAAGTACCTCCAAGGCAGTGATTTCAGTCAGAAAACTTCTGACAAGCGTTAAGCGGGCTAGTTTGATAGCGTATCTGCTCAGGGTCGTGATAGATGTCAGTATGATCTGATGATAAGTTAGTAAATGGTGTAAGCTAGGCTACAGCTGGTGCTAAATAAGATGGTAATAGCGGTCATTGAATTACCTATATTTATTCTAACATACTTCAAAAACAGAAAATATAAAAGTCCGGTAATTACTGTAGTTTTCACGAATGCAAATCGATAGGGTCAATAAGGGTAATTGGAAACTGTAAATTAAAAGTGTAATTAGAAACGATAGCTCTGATCAATATGTCTCTTGATAATCACTATTTGCGATTACCGTATTTACAGGCGACTAGAATCAATTCTATTTCATTGTAATTTTTGACGTTCAAAAGTGCCTTTTATGTGCCTATTTGAAATAAATGCTTTGACTTTTGACTTTTTACAGTTTACACTACCTTGGGGGCCTAGCGCGCGGAGTAAACAGAACGGAAAATCGAATGATTTTAAAATAAAAATACTCGTTCTGCACATAATTAATATTTAGGTACTTAGTTTTAAGAGTTTATTCATCATCTATAGGTGATAGTTATTGTGATTTAAACCAAAATGCTATAAATTACAATCAATCAATTTACATTTCGTTTACGTCACGCGTTCTAGCTTTGCGCTTGCCTTCCGGTTGACATTACACGATTTGTCATTCAGATTCGTACGAAAACAAAAGTTCATTGGCCGCTATCAGCACCCCATCCGGCACCAGCCACAGCAGATGTCACATCACCTGGGTCGCTCCAGGTCCATGAGCTGCACGGCGGCGCCGTAGCTGGGCGGCTTGCCGTTGTTGTAGGGCGCGGGGCGCGGCAGGGTGCGCGAGGCCTGGCTGGAGCCGCCCGACGACAGGAAGGGCGCCTGCTCCTCGCCGCCGCCGCGCCTGTGGGCAGCGCCACGCGGTGAGCCAGCGCGCCTACGCGGACGGTTGGGGTGCAAAGGGATGTCGCGGTGTCAAGTTGCACACTAAGCGAGGTGCACTCGACGTGACTGCGAGAGCAGCTCGTGACGTGGTGGAAAGCCAGTAACAGGTAAACCAGAAAAAGTATGAGCTTCGATAATCTTCGTGTTTCCGAATTTGTACGGAGGACGCGTTGCCGTGTAACGCACAGAGGCATTGTAATAGTGTACCAATCACTGTTTAAATGAAATTTTATCTCTGTCGGGTTACCTATTCCGTCCTCAGATCGTCATTTGTCACTCAAAACTTTTTTTTTTTTTGGAATTGCATACAGTTATTAAAATATTATTTCGTAATCATGGTAATACAAAATAAGCAATTACTTCCATGGTTCTAACAGCTCAATATTAGATGTAGATCGTATCATCTCGCGTTCGTATTTCCAACGATAGCCGATGATTTCCGAAGTGCAAACTTTTCCTTGGAGAACTGTAGTAAGGTTAGGTTAGTAACTTTTGTTGCTGTTAAGGCTTGCTTTGTTTTACTGGGTCTGGACCCGGTTAGTCACGTGTGATGAATATTAGTGATAAAGATGGCAAAAGGCCAGTTCTCTATGAAATTTCTCATTCAAAGAATCATCGAGTTCACAAATGAACACCGTCCGCAGGCAAATGCACGATAAGTGTTAGAAAAATAGAGTTTGTTAACACAAATTTTCAGTAAATATAAAATCAAAAGTTCCTATACTATCCTTGACGAAGTAAGCCCACCACCAGCCGAGATGAGATGCTAATGAAAAAAAAAAAAGTATAATTTCACTTACTTGGTGTTAATGTATATCCAGGCATGTGAGTCAACTAGCACTATGGCAGTGAAGAGGAAGCCGGCTGCGACAGCCGCTAACAGCTGGAGTGATAACGCCTGAAAAAATGTACTAAGTTTTAATTATAGTTAAGAAACTCACAAGACTCGATTATGATTTGGTGCTGTTTCAGAAATCATTCTCAAGTTCGGAATAAAGCCAAATTCTGAATAAAGACTGAGGCCGATATTAATAATAATAAAGTACAGTATTTTTATCTCACAAAGCGACGCGCTCTTTACTTGTGGTAACGTGTAAAACACGCGGTGAACGTGTGCGTGAAGACGAGTAGCGTCAACAGATAACACACACATTTTGGACTTCGCCATTGTCTCGGACGGTATTGAGTAGTCGCGCGCCATGCGGCACTCTAGCGCGCCGCTCAGCGCCACCAGCGCGCGCTCCGTGTGTGTAAGTGTATACCTGCAGGCCCGCGTCGCAGGCGGCGCGCGCGGCGTGTGTGTGAGTGTATACCTGCAGGCCCGCGTCGCAGGCGGCGCGCGCGGCGTGTGTGTGAGTGTATACCTGCAGGCCCGCGTCGCAGGCGGCGCGCGCGGCGTGTGTGTGAGTGTATACCTGCAGGCCCGCGTCGCAGGCGGCGCGCGCGGCGTGTGTGTGAGTGTATACCTGCAGGCCCGCGTCGCAGGCGGCGCGCGCGGCGTGTGTGTGAGTGTATACCTGCAGGCCCGCGTCGCAGGCGGCGCGCGCGGCGTGTGTGTGAGTGTATACCTGCAGGCCCGCGTCGCAGGTGGCGCGCGCGGCGTGTGTGTGAGTGTATACCTGCAGGCCCGCGTCGCAGGTGGCGCGCGCGGCGTGTGTGTGAGTGTATACCTGCAGGCCCGCGTCGCAGGTGGCGCGCGCGGCGTGTGTGTGAGTGTATACCTGCAGGCCCGCGTCGCAGGTGGCGCGCGCGGCGTGTGTGTGAGTGTATACCTGCAGGCCCGCGTCGCAGGCGGCGCGCGCGGCGTGTGTGTGAGTGTATACCTGCAGGCCCGCGTCGCAGGCGGCGCGCGCGGCGTGTGTGTGAGTGTATACCTGCAGGCCCGCGTCGCAGGCGGCGCGCGCGGCGTGTGTGTGAGTGTATACCTGCAGGCCCGCTTCGCAGGCGGCGCGCGCGGCGTGTGTGTGAGTGTATACCTGCAGGCCCGCGTCGCAGGCGGCGTGTGTGTGAGTGTATACCTGCAGGCCCGCGTCGCAGGCGGCGCGCGCGGCGTGTTTGTGAGTGTATACCTGCAGGCCCGCGTCGCAGGCGGCGCGCGCGGCGTGTGTGTGAGTGTATACCTGCAGGCCCGCGTCGCAGGCGGCGCGCGCGGCGTGTGTGTGAGTGTATACCTGCAGGCCCGCGTCGCAGGCGGCGCGCGCGGCGTGTGTGTGAGTGTATACCTGCAGGCCCGCGTCGCAGGCGGCGCGCGCGGCGTGTGTGTGAGTGTATACCTGCAGGCCCGCGTCGCAGGCGGCGTGTGTGTGAGTGTATACCTGCAGGCCCGCGTCGCAGGCGGCGCGCGCGGCGTGTGTGTGAGTGTATACCTGCAGGCCCGCGTCGCAGGCGGCGCGCGCGGCGTGTGTGTGAGTGTATACCTGCAGGCCCGCGTCGCAGGCGGCGTGTGTGTGAGTGTATACCTGCAGGCCCGCGTCGCAGGCGGCGCGCGCGGCGTGTGTGTGAGTGTATACCTGCAGGCCCGCGTCGCAGGCGGCGCGCGCGGCGTGTGTGTGAGTGTATACCTGCAGGCCCGCGTCGCAGGCGGCGCGCGCGGCGTGTGTGTGAGTGTATACCTGCAGGCCCGCGTCGCAGGCGGCGTGTGTGTGAGTGTATACCTGCAGGCCCGCGTCGCAGGCGGCGCGCGCGGCGTGTGTGTGAGTGTATACCTGCAGGCCCGCGTCGCAGGCGGCGCGCGCGGCGTGTGTGTGAGTGTATACCTGCAGGCCCGCGTCGCAGGCGGCGTGTGTGTGAGTGTATACCTGCAGGCCCGCGTCGCAGGCGGCGCGCGCGGCGTGTGTGTGAGTGTATACCTGCAGGCCCGCGTCGCAGGAGGCGCGCGCGGCGTGTGTGTGAGTGTATACCTGCAGGCCCGCGTCGCAGGCGGCGCGCGCGGCGTGTGTGTGAGTGTATACCTGCAGGCCCGCGTCGCAGGCGGCGTGTGTGTGAGTGTATACCTGCAGGCCCGCGTCGCAGGCGGCGCGCGCGGCGTGTGTGTGAGTGTATACCTGCAGGCCCGCGTCGCAGGCGGCGCGCGCGGCGTGTGTGTGAGTGTATACCTGCAGGCCCGCGTCGCAGGCGGCGTGTGTGTGAGTGTATACCTGCAGGCCCGCGTCGCAGGCGGCGCGCGCGGCGTGTGTGTGAGTGTATACCTGCAGGCCCGCGTCGCAGGCGGCGCGCGCGGCGTGTGTGTGAGTGTATACCTGCAGGCCCGCGTCGCAGGCGGCGTGTGTGTGAGTGTATACCTGCAGGCCCGCGTCGCAGGCGGCGCGCGCGACGTGTGTGTGAGTGTATACCTGCAGGCCCGCGTCGCAGGCGGCGCGCGCGGCGTGTGTGTGAGTGTATACCTGCAGGCCCGCGTCGCAGGCGGCGCGCGCGGCGTGTGTGTGAGTGTATACCTGCAGGCCCGCGTCGCAGGCGGCGTGTGTGTGAGTGTATACCTGCAGGCCCGCGTCGCAGGCGGCGCGCGCGGCGTGTGTGTGAGTGTATACCTGCAGGCCCGCGTCGCAGGCGGCGCGCGCGGCGTGTGTGTGAGTGTATACCTGCAGGCCCGCGTCGCAGCGGCGTGTGTGTGAGTGTATACCTGCAGGCCCGCGTCGCAGGCGGCGCGCGCGGCGTGTGTGTGAGTGTATACCTGCAGGCCCGCGTCGCAGGCGGCGCGCGCGGCGTGTGTGTGAGTGTATACCTGCAGGCCCGCGTCGCAGGCGGCGCGCGCGGCGTGTGTGTGAGTGTATACCTGCAGGCCCGCGTCGCAGGCGGCGTGTGTGTGAGTGTATACCTGCAGGCCCGCGTCGCAGGCGGCGCGCGCGGCGTGTGTGTGAGTGTATACCTGCAGGCCCGCGTCGCAGGCGGCGCGCGCGGCGTGTGTGTGAGTGTATACCTGCAGGCCCGCGTCGCAGGCGGCGTGTGTGTGAGTGTATACCTGCAGGCCCGCGTCGCAGGCGGCGCGCGCGGCGTGTGTGTGAGTGTATACCTGCAGGCCCGCGTCGCAGGCGGCGCGCGCGGCGTGTGTGTGAGTGTATACCTGCAGGCCCGCGTCGCAGGCGGCGCGCGCGGCGTGTGTGTGAGTGTATACCTGCAGGCCCGCGTCGCAGGCGGCGCGCGCTGCGTGTGTGTGAGTGTATACCTGCAGGCCCGCGTCGCAGGCGGCGTGTGTGTGAGTGTATACCTGCAGGCCCGCGTCGCAGGCGGCGCGCGCGGCGTGTGTGTGAGTGTATACCTGCAGGCCCGCGTCGCAGGCGGCGTGTGTGTGAGTGTATACCTGCAGGCCCGCGTCGCAGGCGGCGTGTGTGTGAGTGTATACCTGCAGGCCCGCGTCGCAGGCGGCGCGCGCGGCGTGTGTGTGAGTGTATACCTGCAGGCCCGCGTCGCAGGCGGCGTGTGTGTGAGTGTATACCTGCAGGCCCGCGTCGCAGGCGGCGCGCGCGGCGTGTGTGTGAGTGTATACCTGCAGGCCCGCGTCGCAGGCGGCGCGCGCGGCGTGTGTGTGAGTGTATACCTGCAGGCCCGCGTCGCAGGCGGCGCGCGCGGCGTGTGTGTGCGTGTATACCTGCAGGCCCGCGTCGCAGGCGGCGCGCGCGGCGTGTGTGTGCGTGTATACCTGCAGGCACGCGTCGCAGGCGGCGCGCGCGGCGTGTGTGTGAGTGTATACCTGCAGGCCCGCGTCGCAGGCGGCGCGCGCGGCGTGTGTGTGAGTGTATACCTGCAGGCCCGCGTCGCAGGCGGCGCGCGCGGCGTGTGTGTGAGTGTATACCTGCAGGCCCGCGTCGCAGGCGGCGCGCGCGGCGTGTGTGTGAGTGTATACCTGCAGGCCCGCGTCGCAGGCGGCGCGCGCGGCGTGTGTGTGAGTGTATACCTGCAGGCCCGCGTCGCAGGCGGCGCGCGCGGCGTGTGTGTGAGTGTATACCTGCAGGCCCGCGTCGCAGGCGGCGTGTGTGTGAGTGTATACCTGCAGGCCCGCGTCGCAGGCGGCGCGCGCGGCGTGTGTGTGAGTGTATACCTGCAGGACCGCGTCGCAGGCGGCGCGCGCGGCGTGTGTGTGAGTGTATACCTGCAGGCCCGCGTCGCAGGCGGCGTGTGTGTGAGTGTATACCTGCAGGCCCGCGTCGCAGGCGGCGCGCGCGGCGTGTGTGTGAGTGTATACCTGCAGGCCCGCGTCGCAGGCGGCGCGCGCGGCGTGTGTGTGAGTGTATACCTGCAGGCCCGCGTCGCAGGCGGCGCGCGCGGCGTGTGTGTGAGTGTATACCTGCAGGCCCGCGTCGCAGGCGGCGCGCGCTGCGTGTGTGTGAGTGTATACCTGCAGGCCCGCGTCGCAGGCGGCGTGTGTGTGAGTGTATACCTGCAGGCCCGCGTCGCAGGCGGCGCGCGCGGCGTGTGTGTGAGTGTATACCTGCAGGCCCGCGTCGCAGGCGGCGTGTGTGTGAGTGTATACCTGCAGGCCCGCGTCGCAGGCGGCGTGTGTGTGAGTGTATACCTGCAGGCCCGCGTCGCAGGCGGCGCGCGCGGCGTGTGTGTGAGTGTATACCTGCAGGCCCGCGTCGCAGGCGGCGTGTGTGTGAGTGTATACCTGCAGGCCCGCGTCGCAGGCGGCGCGCGCGGCGTGTGTGTGAGTGTATACCTGCAGGCCCGCGTCGCAGGCGGCGCGCGCGGCGTGTGTGTGAGTGTATACCTGCAGGCCCGCGTCGCAGGCGGCGCGCGCGGCGTGTGTGTGCGTGTATACCTGCAGGCCCGCGTCGCAGGCGGCGCGCGCGGCGTGTGTGTGCGTGTATACCTGCAGGCACGCGTCGCAGGCGGCGCGCGCGGCGTGTGTGTGAGTGTATACCTGCAGGCCCGCGTCGCAGGCGGCGCGCGCGGCGTGTGTGTGAGTGTATACCTGCAGGCCCGCGTCGCAGGCGGCGCGCGCGGCGTGTGTGTGAGTGTATACCTGCAGGCCCGCGTCGCAGGCGGCGCGCGCGGCGTGTGTGTGAGTGTATACCTGCAGGCCCGCGTCGCAGGCGGCGCGCGCGGCGTGTGTGTGAGTGTATACCTGCAGGCCCGCGTCGCAGGCGGCGCGCGCGGCGTGTGTGTGAGTGTATACCTGCAGGCCCGCGTCGCAGGCGGCGTGTGTGTGAGTGTATACCTGCAGGCCCGCGTCGCAGGCGGCGTGTGTGTGAGTGTATACCTGCAGGCACGCGTCGCAGGCGGCGCGCGCGGCGTGTGTGTGAGTGTATACCTGCAGGCCCGCGTCGCAGGCGGCGCGCGCGGCGTGTGTGTGAGTGTATACCTGCAGGCCCGCGTCGCAGGCGGCGCGCGCGGCTGCTACGAAGTAGGCGCGCGCCATGCGGCACTCCAGCGCGCCGCTCAGCGCCACCAGCGCGCGCTCCGCCTCGCCCGTGCCCGCGCCCAGCGCGCCCAGGGCTGGCTGCAGGCCTGCGGACACACGTCATATTACTTTCACACCACCTGCTCGCTAATGTCAAATTATATATGTCATGCAAACCTAACCTAAAGCAAGTCATAACAGCCATAGGCTCTAGCCAGGCCATAATATTTTACGGAATTTCATTATAACCCGCTAGTCAGTGATGTGATTTGAATTTGAAAACTCAATCTTGCATCCATCGTATTAGAGACAGAGACCGAACAGTTGCCAGATTGACCTGCACGCTGATTGCGTAACAAGCTATCAATCACAATCCGAATCATTTTGAAAGATATTACTAATCCATTGCTTCATATGTTCGAAAAATTTGTCTCCTCAACAACGTAAATAACGCAATGAATGTTGTTGAAATATCAAAATGAATGTTACCAGGATCGTTGAACAGTTGCGGCGCCCCGCGAGCCAGCACCGCTAAGGCTTGCCTCACGGCCACTACAGCACGTTGCGCGTTCCTCAGCTCGGCCGTCAGCACGTTCTCACGAGACACCTTGCACGACAGGTAGTAGTGCACCATCTGTCAAATATCAAAAAGGATGCTTTAAAAAGATTGAAAAAAAAAAACAGGTGACAGATGATTTAAAATAGAGTGTGTAGTGCCAGCTCAAAAAATATCATTTTTTTATTTAAAGGCGAAAAACGAGAATGAAAATAATTTTTGAGGGTTTATTGCGGAATATAAAAACTGAATGACTAGGTGCTGCATTTTGTAAGTTTTGATTATAGTTTGAGAGATTGAGCACAGAGGTCGCTTCCCATGTCGCATCACATAACAAATAGCGTCGCCCAACGCCAACATGTACAAGCGAGCGCGAGCCAGTCTCCTCGAACCGATCCGTTCCCTAGGACCCGCCACCGACTGACAATCTTCACGACTTGTGATATTACGCATCGAGGGATAACTAGCTTTAATGTTGTATTAAGTATAAGTATGGTCTGTTTCAAAAATATCTGATGAAAATATAAACAAATGGATCAGAAAACGTACCTGGGAATAGCGATATGTAGTGCTACTTACAAATTGAATGCTTTGAATTGATAATTTGTATACTTGAAACCGAAATTCTAATTTTAAATCACCCTGAACTCTGAAGATGTTTTACATTTGACAATTGAAGTTAATTTTATAACCTCAATTTTCGTCGATAATTTTTCAATTACAAATTGATAAACACGTTGACTGCCAGGCAACAGACACAATAGAAAATCTATTGTTCGCGGTCACCAGGTGACCGCGTTGGCAGTCAATGCCATGCAATGCATGCAATGTCATGTGTCAATGCAAGTTATTCAAACATTGGAAAAAGTGGTGAGAGTAAGGTTAAAACCATCTTAGTACAGGTGTACGTGTTACTACATAATTCCCTTTAGCGACTGATAGCGACAAAATGTAACCTGAACAAGAACCACCTGAACCTGTGTTTACATTTTCATCACATACTTTTAGAACACACATTACTTACGTCGATGGGCAAGTTATGCGGCGCGTGCAGCGCCAGCGCGGCGGCGGGCTCCTGGCAGGCGTCGGCCGCGGCCACGGCTCCCGCCGCCAGCACCGCGCCCGCCAGCCAGCACACCACCAGCGCGCCCAGGGCACCCACCTGTTGCACACAAATACTTCATTTATAACATTTCAAACTTAAAAAAGAACAATGACGGAGACTACACGTGACTCTCAGCTTCTTTTTTACACTCTCTCTCTCATTTTTACATCCGTTATTACCTATGTCACGAGGCCTCTAAATGGATCGTTGTGTGACTACATAATAATTATTTATACCAAGTATTTTTGTCACAGTCACTGTGTCCAAAGGATCAGCATTACAGATACATAATAAAAGTGCGCAGTGCTGCACACCCCACCCTATTTCAAGTTAAACAAATATCAACTTTATTTCAATGACGATTAAGTTGATTTCAGAGTGACTAGCATTATTGAAAAAGTTATAAAAATGTTTGAAGTTGTAGCGTAAACTGAACTTTATTGTATAGGTCTTAAAAGTTATTTTTTCATTAATTCATATTTGTTTACATTTTTGGCAAATAAATCGCGAACGCAATTACAATTGTATACTAACACAAAGAAGAAGCAGAGCACGTCGCGAGCGTCGTGCAGCGGCTGCCAGCAAGGCGACGCACACCGCTCCGCCGCAGCACCAGCCCGCCATGCCGCCCGCCCAGCGCGCCGCCTCCCACACCCACGCACGCTGGAGAAAGATGAGGAAAACATTTTACAACCATACCATAGCCCAAACGTAATGGGGCATCATACGCGATACAGACAGCGACATCAGCAAAAGCAGTAAATAGAACGTCAAATGGAACATGAATGTACTAATATTGACTGACTTGTAAGTTTTTATCTAACTTTATAGTCAAATCATGAAAACGGATGAACCCCGTTTTTCGGGGATTTAGCCCCGTTTTTGCAAGACTGTCCCAGATAGTCCCGGAGGGTAATTTTTTTAACATTTATCTTCAATCCTGTCCTCGCAAAAACGGAATTTAGACATGAATTTAAATAAGACCAAAGAAAACTTTTCGAGTAAAAACTTTCAAATTAAAAAGTTGCTGCTGACTTTCTAAACATGAGCTTAAAACGACAAGATATCACACAAAAGTCCGACACTTTTACGAAATCTTTAAATAGAATAAGCTACTAACCTTCATGAAAGCATCAAGATTCAGCGCAGCCAGCGGCCGTCGTAGATTGTCAGCGGCTGAAGCAGCAGCGCTGGCGTTATTCCGCAGCGCTGACAGCGCTCGCAGTAAAGTGCCCAGCGCCGTCTGATTGGCTACGGGCGCGTCCAGCGCATCCGCTAATCTAGCCAAAGGGGCGCGCGCTCGAGAACCCATCGCTTCTTCAAGGATGCTTGACTGGAAGGGAAAAGAGATCATGATCAACCTCTTGCTTTTATCACAAGTTATTTGGGGTCGGCGCAGCAAGTTTTCTTCATCCATAAATCTCATTAGTAACCCTCTTTTTAGGCATTATCATCTTTTACACAAATCATATACTTATACCCCCTTACTAATAAACGCTGTATAGCGTCTGTATAGTTACACAACGCTTTGTCTTCTTCTTTCGAAAGTCAAATTACTGACTGAAAGAGAGAAATCGGTGTGATCGGTGTGGGTGTAATGTGATATAATACGTTTAAAGGGGGTAAGTTTTTTTTTTTTTTTTGTGAAAACAAATCAGAGAGGTTATTTATTTTCTGGACAATGTAACGTTTACTTGCAGCCTAAACCTTTTGTTTTTGGCTGGTTGACCACAATAATATTTTCGTTCAATTTCTTTCAAACCTTTAAAGTTAATAGAAAAACAGAGAAAGTGATTTATTTGATTCGGGGGAGAAACGAGCTTTTATGTTCTTCTTCGTGTCGCTGGCACGACAGTATTTAAGATCTTGTTGGCCCAAACTTCGCCACTTCCACGGCAACGTCGGTGGCAGCGCAGAGGTCACTTTGACTGCAAATGACCTCTGAGCCTTTATGTTGAAATTGTTGAATGTAATTTTGTGACAAGACCTACTATTATTACTCCTTGAAACACTAACCTGGTTCTTAACAGTGTTGACGAGTGCAGCTAGCTGGTTGCCGGCCTGGATGCTCTGCAGCATGGCGTTGTGCAGGTCATCGTTCCCGAAGAGGCCCACGCCGATCGCGCCGCAGCATAGTACCGACAGGATCATGAGCGTTATCTGCGGAACAAATTTTAGAGGTCAATGAAAAACCAGCAAACATTTTGTGGAGATATTTGAACGTCAACAATTTCTGACTTTCGTTTTGGCTGTCTTTTGTACCACTTCCTAGTGTGTTAGCTGGGTACGAGTTGCAAAACAAACTTTCCAGGAAAACGTCTCTGTATACATATTACTTATAAGAACTTTTTACATTGGGTACTCGGTACTTTTAGCGCAGTCGCGCAACTTTCACAATTTCTGTCTAACGAGAAATTACTTTACCCTTGACTTCCTCATTAGCCTCATCTAACGTAATCTAAAGGTACGAGTTCGTAGCCGACTGCATACAGCAGCAGACGACGTGTCGCTACGACACTACTGGTTTGTATGCATTTCTATGGAATACCTTCCGCAGCTAGCGACACGTCGCACGACCGCAGACGTCACGTGGCCCGACCGCAGATCAGTAGTGTCAGTGTGCCAGCGACGCTGGAGCGACAGAACGTTGAATCTTTCTCAAAAAATTAGTTTTTCCGCCGTGTCACTACGACATGTCGCAACGTCAGGTCGTCTGCTGCTGTTGTATGCGGTCGGCTACGAACTCGTGCCTTAAGTCAAAGCTACGAATAGCCTATTTCCCTTTGATATTTCCTAACCCTCTTTGATCTCCAATTAATTCCAGAAGAATCAACGTGCTTCTAATAAACTTAGCACTAATAAGATCTTCAAAAAAATATTTACGCTATCTCCAAACAAGAGATCAAAGCTATCCAAAGTTCAGTGTCCTATAATTCCTATCAATGGTTAGTAACGGTTTTTAATATTAAGAACATAAACAAAACATCTGATCGTTTGAACACTTGCCTCCAACACGTGTTGAAGTTCTCTGTGAGAATTATTTTGATTGTGTTTGCAGACTATTTATAGTGCGACGATGCCCTCGGGGCGAACATGATGAGTTTATCATTCCTTGTCGGGAAATAGCTCTGAGATGTGTTAATATTGAGACAGACAGACTTTGGGCCTGTAGGATACATGATATAAAGACTTACCTAAACGTGAGTATACAAACGCAATGTAAGCAAAATATATTATACGCATAAATTGGGACTTCTAAATGTAAGACCCACAGATTTATGTAGATACACCTAGATGACGCAAGAGCAACTACTTCGCGTGCCAAAAATCGCACCAGCTTACGTACAAAAATCGTAAGCCGCCACTGTCGCGCTCAGTCCTGTGTGTACTGCTGGCTGGGTGAACGTTAGGCTCCGGGGGTGGGGTGATACAGGTGCCGCACGCGGCGGCGTCTTTGAATCGATTTGATTTTCCCATCACTAAATAGTGCTTGTGACGTCATAGTAGGCAGTCGAAAAATGACACGCTTGGTTTTCATACAGATCGTGATACTTGCGTTATCTAGATCTATCTATATCTGTAAGACTGCATTTGCACATGCGATAAAAGATCTGTGAAAAATAACAGAGCGCCTTTTAAAAATCGGACCAAATGCGAGTCGGACTCGTAACCGAAGGATTCCGTTCCGTACTACCGTACAATACTTAACACAAAGATTTTTTTACTCTTTAATTTTAAGCTTTATTATGTTTTTATTATTTATTATTATAGCGGCAATAGAAATACACACTCAGTGAAAATTTCAACTGTCTACCTAGTACGGTTCATGAGATACATCCCCCTGACAGACAGACGGACGGGCGGACAGCGGAGGCTTAGTAATAGGGTTCCGTTATTAATTTCTACTAGTAGTTTTAGTGAATGAGTCCTGACCAGCTAGTTAATTACGTATCACACTAACAGTACCAATAGCTTTAATTTTGACAGTTCAAAAACATTCATTGACTTATTTACGTTGTTGAGCAGACATAATTACGAGTATATGAAGCAATGGATAAGCAATATTCTTCAAAATGTTTCAGATCGTGATAACGTGTGTTACAAAACTAGGTTGCTGGTCATCAACAAACTATGAACTCTAGAACCGGATTTATTTTATTAAACGAAGAATAGCTTTAATAAACTGTTCACTTATTCTGAAGGACATTTGTGTTGGTGTGTCAGTAAACAATGAATAATAGATTTAACTACGAAAAGGTTACGTCAATCATGGAAGTATAACATGACGAAGGCTATATAAATTTCAAACTCAATAAAAACAAAAATATTTATAAGTTATATCTGTTTTGGGTAAAACTCAATGGAAGGTACAGTCATCATTTCAGCCGAAAGACGTCCACTGCTGGACAGGCCTCATAGGCCTCAATAGTACATTAATTGGACCAATATAAACTGGTCTCTTTTTATTGAAACTCCATACTACACTAGACCACCTTAAGATCAAAGTGTTTCTACTGACGGACGTGCTTTATGCGGCCTACCCCAATGTCCTTTCATTGGTATTGTTCGTCGAGTGACAAATGCTTGCACTGACTGGACTGGTCCATTCAAATCTGTGTGGTTCTTTCCTCAAAACCATTTCAGGCACTAATCTACATTGTCCTCATAATCTAACCAAGATTGTGTCTGGACTTTAAAGAGACTTTGACTCCTGAGTTTCGCCATTTCTTCTCAGGGGTAGTCTATGAAATGTCGATGCTGGCTTATTTTTTTTTTATAATATGACGTGTAAAAGTGATTTCGATATCCTATTTACTGAATAAACAATTTCATTTCATTACTGAATCTAATGGAAGTAAAAAGGTGAATGGATGAATCGCTTACTCACGCGTAGGAATTAACAAATGTTAACTTTACCCATATTAGTCAACAGTGCACCACACATAGGCCTTTCTTGATTAACGCCGTAACAACAGATCATGAATGGAGAAAATTACCATGTGCCCGCTAATTAATACAACTAATTATGCAGTTAAGGGACTCCGGATTCCTACAATAGGACGTTTAGAAAAGGCTAGAACGGTGAAAGTTCTCCGTAAGTACTTTGCAAAGAAAATAAGTCTTGCTTAGTAGGTAATAAGATTTAGCTCGCAGACGAGGTTTTGTTGACCCTTTCGCATGAAATTTCGTCAAGTGAATTTTGTAAATGTTTTAGGAAAGGAGCCTGTCCAGGGAAGTCACCACGATATCAATTTTTTTGCACCAACCAGCGTTGCTGTGTTTCGGTCAACAACTTTTATTTTAAATAGTCGTTGGTTATTCATCATTATCTGCATGGATCTGGATGTAGATGAATACCTGTATTTTACGTGGAGCGACTGCATATAATTACCTCCAGAACCCAGTTACTGGATAACACTATACCTACCCCTTCATAAGACTGGTTGGCAGACTGTCGGGCTGACTGCCAAAGATCTACAAATGATAACCGGGACAATACTTTCTGAGTCATCTCAATATGTAATGGATGTTCACCCATCCACGTACCGACCGCGGCAAGCGAATACAAATATTTTACATGGAGCGACTGGTATAGTCGTTGGTTATTATTTACCTAAATTACAGGCACATTTTAGCTTGGTCTCTGGCATGCCTATATTGTAATGGAAATGTCGATAGGCGACTGGTCAGGCAACATCAAGTTTGCCATACAAAATGCCATAAATAATAGGAGTTTTCCGATGAACGTTACTCACCTTCAAAGCGGTGATGCTTCTCGGCGGCCGTTGCTTTCTGTCGCAGCATCTTGTTAGCAGGTATATGAGCAGGACGGTCAGCGTCAGGATCAGCCATGCGCCTGGTATCGAGCCGAGGATGCCCAAGCTCTGAAAAAATACAGAAAATCATGTTAGAGAGACGTAAAAAAACACGAATATTCGCTATTTGCAAATACATACATAACATTACGTATATTAATTATAACGTCTATTAATTTAACCGGCGGCGAATTTCATTATTGAAGGTTACTTAATAAACTTGGCACGACTGTTTTGACTGTTGTGTGCCCGCAGGAGTGAGCTGGTAAGTTAGTTTAGTACATTTACTTACCAGCTCACTCCTGAGGGCACACAAACAAACCGTAACGAAGTGTCATGTTTAAATGTTGACAAACGTTTCGTACTGAGCAAGTATATAAAGTAAGTATACAGTTCCGGGACATGATTTGTTGAGCAAGTGGAGTGAAATAGGGATGTGTTGTTGCTTTTTAATGTAGATAGTGATCTTTTGCCGTAGTGAGACTAAATGAACGTTGTACACGCCATTGGTAATCAGTGAGTAAGTTATTCTTTGAAGCTTCGCTATTTATTTATTCGTTGGACTGTAAAGTGTGAGCACTCCTTTTATTTTCAGGGTCTATTTTTACAACCGGCATGGTAGAAGCAAGGCAATTATTTATTAGCAATCTCGTTTCTAACAGAACTGAATATGGCAGGGAAAATTAATAAAAAAAAGGTTCCAATTTCAACAAAGTGCTGTGCGAAATCTACTTAAAAAAATCTTGAACACAACTAATTGACAGACAACGAATAGCCAAAACCGCTGGCCGGCTGGAAATAGGAGTATGAAATTTTACACAAGAGTTGCATATACATATATAAGGAAATAATGTGAGATGAGCACTAAGGAATGCAGAGTTTTGAAAATTCATCCCCTAAAGGAGGTAAATAGGAGATGAAAGTTTTTATGGAAGTTCGTAATTTTTTCCGATTTGAAATTCCATCGAGCACACGGCTTGTCTTAAATAAATGCCACAGCTCAGATTCTTAATGTAAATTATATCATCTGCCTAGCTTTTTCCCAAATATGTTGGGGTCGGCTTCCAGTCTAACCGGATGTAGCTGAGTACCAGTATTTTAAATGAAGCGGCTGCCTATCTGACTTCCACAACCCAGTTACTGGGTAATACGAAACCCCTTGGTAAGACTGGTTGTCAGACTTTCAGGCTTCTGACGACCCGTAACGACTGTCAAAGATCCACGAATGACAGCCGGGACTCGTGCTTTCCGAGTCACGGAGGGTTCTTGGTATGTAAAGATGGTCACCCATCCACGGACCAACCGCGACAAGCGTAGCTTAACCTGATCGATCGACCCGTGCGGCTGTTATTACTTAGCCACAAGCCCCGTAAATACCTATCAAAAAATTTTAGAGTGGTAGTTATTTTCTAGATTATTATTATTTTACAGAAAAGTTCCAAAACCTTACCTCCAGATAAACAGGCGAGTTCGGCGCGAAGGTGTCATTAACGCGATGTAATGTCACGTTGATGTGGGGCAGGGCGTGCAGCAGCCGCGAGAGACGCGGCGGCGAGTACTCGTCCGAGACGCCCGGCGCGCCCATCGCGACCTTACACGATCACACCTGCAGATCAAATGAGATATGAAGTAATGCTGACAAAAAGTGACATCATCATCGTTATTCATCAGAAAAATGCCGTAAAGGCTAATTGTCCAGTAATGTTCGACTGAAAGATGCTTGGGGGCGACCTGTGTCAAACAGAGGACACTGCTGGAGAAAACTGGCATAGGCCTCTCCCTGACATCGCCACAACGACTGGTCACGACTCCCAATCCTAAAACATCTAGCGGATTCCCGCGATAGGTCTTCGCGAGACTTTGTGAGACCCACGCTGCAAAAATACTTCAAATGACGATATTATGTTATGATGACATAACGCTACCTATCATCGACCTAGTATATTTACCAAAAAAAAACTAACATAATCAGTAATGTTATCTAAGTTTTCAACCACAAAATATATCTATGGAATTTACTCGGGCTTGCTGTCAGTGAGAGGGAGTAAACCGTACCCTTCCACACAGGTTCAGTTTGTGACGGTGGATACCATAAAAATAACATCATAATGAATTATACATCTATCTAATGAAATAGTTACTGTTGTACTTGATTAACGTTACAGTCCCCTTACTACCTCGGAAAGCACGTTAAAAATCTTTGGTCCCGGCTGTCATTTGTGGATCTTTGACAGTCGTCACGGGTCCTCAGAGGTCCGAAAGTCTGCCAACCAGTCTTACCAAGGGATATCGTATTAACCAGTAACTGGGTTGTGGAGGTCAGATAGGCAGTCGCTCCACGTAAAATTCTGGCATTCAGCTGCATCCGGTTAGACTGGAAGCCGACTACAAAATAGTTTACTTAACTGTATTATTAATCTATGTCTAATGAAATAGTTACTTGATTAAAGTTACAGATAACCATTAATTATTCAGAGCGATGCTAAAAGCTTAGCAAAGTCCGTTGCATGACAATTACTGGACTGGCCTAATTAAGAAGACATAATTAACCTCATTATGCCCGGACTATTCGGGTTCACACGAGGACAAAATCAATGAAACTTTAATCCGAACGCGAACACAGCTAGCTAATTGTGAACTAAAATTAACCCTTCCTCGCAAATGTGGACCATGTGGTGTGAAAGCTCACACGAACGACAAGACACCAACAAGATAGACGATTTCCAAACAGCGGAGTAATTGCATAACACACTCAAAATGGCAGTGCCTTTAACAGGGCCTTTTGACAGGTCAACAATATTCATTGCATTATTTACGTTGTCGAGCAGACGATTTATGAGTTGTAGATCGTACCTTCGAGACTGGCGCTTTACTTTGTATAGGTAAATAAATTTAAAAATAAATTTCATCACCACCGTCCACTGCTCTCAAAACACGGTGAAGGAAAATATCGTGAGGAAACCGGCATGTCCTAAATCCAAGACATGTGCATTCTTAGACATGCCGTCCGACAACCCGTACTAGGCCCGTGTGGTAGATTATAGCCCACTACCTCTCGAAGAGAACAGGGGGCGTAAAAAGGCCACTTTGGCAGAATCATAAAACAATTCATATAACGCAATTTCATCTGTATGACAATTTTGTATGGAGATTCGTAAGATGCTACAGGTACACCTCTGCCTAGCCCTTCAGGGATATATAGGTGTGAAACTGTCAAACAGATTAATTGCGTGATATTAACTGTTTTATGATTCTGCCAAAGTGGCCCCTAGGACTGTGTCCCAGTAGTGGTGATTATGCTAGGTATACAAAATCTTGGCAATTTCCTTCAAATTCTTTCAGATGTTGATTGAAAATGTGTTACGTAATTAGGGTTCAGGTTTTTAGGTATTCTAACTTTGGCACTAGGTCAAACGAACATTATCGTCTTAGTAAACACATTACGGTATACTTACACTTTGATAAGTACAAGTGATATAAGTTTTGAAGTGTGTTTATCATTGCGAGTGGTTACAAGATTAGTGTCGGTAGGAGCACCTACAGTACTTGAATTTAATCGGCCTGATATAACCACAGTAACAAAATTTAACAACTAACAGCATAACATTACTATTATACTATATGCTGTGTCTTTCCACCTCTCTCTGTCCAGAGTTACCAAGGACCAATCTCTATTAAAGGAGTCCAGCTCATCCCGCCATCTCGCCATCTCTGCGATGTCGTTTGCCAAAAAGCAAGATCCACTGGGTCGTTGGTTTGGCCCATTGATTGTCTGACATGCGGCAGATGTGTCCACACCCAACTTTACTAATAATAATAGGTACTAATAGTATAAGCGACCGGCGAAATGTGGGTAAGTATACTAAACGTCAATCATATTTTTTATAAACTAGATAAGGTCGGCGTTGAGGCAATGTCACACGGCAGTTTGCAAAACCTTTTTCATTTTTCTTTGCCACCCAGAAGTGGCCCGTTTTGTTTTTTAACCGACTTCAAAAAAGGAGGAGGTTCTCAATTCGTCGGAATCTTTTTTTTTTATGTATGTTCCCCGATTTCTCGAAGACGCCTGGACCGATTTGGAAAATTTTTCTTTTGTTTGAAAGGTCCCAAGTGGCTTCCCAAGTGGTCCCATGATCATCAGGTCAGGATCTGATGATAGGATCCCAGGGAAATCGAGGGAAACCCTCAAATTTTATTGGCAAACCTATAGCGATTGGGATATTTTTTAGAGTAACTTGAGCATTTGCTCTCGGAAATCATCATTTGGTAAAGTGGAGCTGATGATGAAGACCACAGACGGCCATCGGAACTACTCAATGATAAATATTTTACGGATTGCGATTCGATTACTTTAATATGGTTGCTAAGCAATTTATGCTGGTCACAATGCTTATGGTGAATAGTCGTTGAGGAGTTCTCCTGGTTCTTACCAAGAGAACTCCTCAACAATTAACGTCCCAGCATTGGGAAAAGCAATATTTTGTAAAAGGTGATGAGCAGTTGACGTTAGGCTATTGTAACTTAGATAAATCACAAACTCTCTCACTAAAAAGTGAAAAATAAAAACAACAGTTTTTTCATTAGGACGTTTGGAACTTTAAAAAAGGAATACACAATAATTGGCTATTAAGACGACTGACCTAACAGTCCCGTCTCAAAAATCCACCCTATACTGTACAAGTAAGTACGAGTACACCTCTGCCTAAATCTTGCAGGATTACAAGCGTGATGTTATGGTATGTTGTGTAGTATCTATAGTCTTTTGCCAAAGAAATGCTCTTATATAAAACTCCAGAAAAAATTTTAAAAATCCAAAACTGCACGCCGACGGGGAAAATGTTGATGTTTTTTTCGTTTCTACTGCACTAAATAAATTTTTGAAAAGTACAGTATTAATCTCCATTAAATTATCTATACAATGTTATTTAAATTAAGTAGTTTCTGTGTAGTAGCAGGAGTTTAACAATAGAAACAGTTGCAGAAAGGAGGCAACAATTTTTTAGATCGTAAAGCACTCTCTAATGCTTCGCATTATGAGCCATGCAAAATCCGGTTTAAAACTGCTAGCAATAAAAATATTAAGATGTGTTTTCTCCTGTTTGCTCTCGCATTAAGGGGTAAAGCCATTGACATACATACTAAAGCGGTAACCTTTTTAAAAAGAGAACTCTTTGCACGTCGTAGACGTCACGTTCTTGACACGAGAGGACTAAAATGCACTTAATAGAACAACAGGAATGCAACCAGTTTAAGAGCTTTTCAAATAAAGTAT
Organism: Gortyna flavago; assembly: GCA_963669345.1. Lineage (NCBI taxonomy): Eukaryota > Metazoa > Arthropoda > Insecta > Lepidoptera > Noctuidae > Gortyna > Gortyna flavago. The sequence continues at coordinate 16,677,839 of OY770134.1, read as the reverse complement.
GGAAGTCGTCGAGAGCAGTGGTGACCCAGAGGTAACGGCAGCGACTTACGAGTTGTAGATCGTAGGTTCGAACCCAGTCATGCGCTTTAGAACGGGTTTTTTTATAAACGGTGAAGGAAATCATCGAGAAGAAACCGGTATGTCCTAGAATCAACAATTCGAAGACATGTGACATATACCAATCCGCACTAGCCAGCGTGGTGGATTACGGCCTATTCCCTCCGTCAGAAAAGAGGCCTGTGTCTCAGCAGTGGGAACATTATATGCTGATTATGCTATGGAAGTCGTATATCTTGGAATACAGTCAAATACGTCGAGACATTTTAAAGTGGTTTTCATGCATCTGAAAAAAACTCAGTCTTACAGTTCAAGTTCAAAGAACCTTATAACGTTACAGACATTCAAAATGAGCTAAGGCGCAGTAAAACAAACAATAATATCTCTGAAGCATATGTATACTTATATTACGAAACGTAATGCCTTCACGAGTCAGAATTTTCCAGACAAAGTTTTGATATCTGCGCAAACTTTTCTGACACGAACGTTGCAAAGGATTATAAGTCCTATAGTTTAACAACTATGGTTGATTATTGCTTGGGGAAGGGGAAGTCTGAAATTGATGTCGTCCTGTCTTCCCAATGTTTCCCGCTTGGAACGGATATACCTACCTACATAGATAGATAATCTTCTAATATATAAAATTCTCGTACCACAATGTTAGATACCATACTCCTCCGAAACGGTTCGACCGATTTTTATGAAATTTTATATGCATATAATTCAGTAGGTCTGAGAATCGGCTACTATCTATTTTTCATACCCCTAATTCGAAACTTACGCGGGTGAAACCGCGGGGCGCAGCTAGTTATAGATATTTTTACTTGGTACTTACCGCAACTATCTAAGATCTCTGCTTATGACGCCATGCTGGGCCGGACTGATGGTACTTTACTTTCACCGAGAGGACATCTGTAACAAACGAGTGGATATAATTAATTTATGCGATACTCCTGGATATAATGATTTCCGTATTGAAGGCACGTGTGAAAGATAGACAATTGCGATTCGATCTGGATCCCAGAACAACAAAATGTGGATTAATGCCAAATAAGAAAACAAAAAAGGGGAACACAAACATACTGACATCATGAGTATGAACCGATCTAGACAAGACCCTCCAAAAAGCTTGACATAACACATTCTGATTCTAAAAAATAGGCAGCTTGCTCTAGTCAAAACAAGTCTACACAAATCAGACATACTGTTTACTGAAAACCAACCCAACACATTAATTTTCCTTAATTCCCCGACATGGACGGCAACAAGAAACCACCATACAGTCCTCCTCAAAGCTTCGCCGTGACATTGTAAAACAATCAGAATGAAATACGTGGCAACAATTTGTTTGGGTGTACCGTCCATACGAGGCCTAAACAAAACTCGACCACACGCGGTGTGTGGCTCACCAGTTTCCATTAAATGCGCCAACTACGGCCCACCGTTCGTACACTGTGGTGTTATCGCTACCATTAAAATTATCTCGAATGCATTCGCTCGCATTTCTCAGATAACTAGACACTGTAAGTATAAACTAGGAATAAACGAGTCGTCTAGGATAGTGTTACGAAAACAGACGAGGATTTTATAACGGAGATAAACGGTGTGATGCTCCAGTAATACTATTACCTATAATAGGAACGTGCCAGGGTAACGTTTGCTGCGTGGGCTATGAATCAAAACCTCAGTGTCTGTTTGATCAACTCTAACATCAACCGAAATAAGCCCGGGAAACTGGAAGTAGTAAAACGTCAAAGAGACTGCAAACCCGTAAATAAAGTTAGCCACATTTCCATAATACGACATGGTAAGTATCACCACACTCCATAAATTCAATGCGAAAAACTTTTCCTCAACACATCCATGGAGCAAGTTTAACTCAGCGAAGCATTATAGTAAACGCATTAAAATCATAATAAAGGGACATTACGAGACGAGCGTTGAGCGGTGTCACGCAACGAATTACACACAATTGAGACGTGAACGCGGCGCCATTGAGCTGTTTGCGCACAAGCTGCTTTTAATTATAATCTTATTTGCTATGGGAAGCCGAGAGCTTCTTGAAAGGATCACATTTCACCGCCGCACTAGTCTTCCGTGCCGGAAAATTACATTTCTCAAAGGGTAGGAATTACTAGTGGACACCTTAACGGAATGGTTGCCGAGGAACGGAAAAAGGGGCTTTGGAAGACTAACAGTCAGATGTCAGGACGACCGACAGAAGATCAATGGAACAATGCTGCACATGATGACGACCGGTAGACAGGTTTTAGGTGGCTTTAAGTTAACCCCACGGAAGCCGGATGTCTAGCAATAATCTCAGCGTCTATATTTATGGTCGAACGGGACAACTACGTGGTCATAACTGGTCAGCACGCACCCATTATTATTTCGTATTGAAATTCTAATTCGCGCGGTCCCATGCATCTTTAGTGCAAGACTCGCCCGAGAATATGGATCCGGCACGACATTAGAAATACCACAAGTGAATAGTGATGAACAAGTAAGTATAATCGAATGCATTTTCTTTAAATTTATTCACTCGACTGCACCCAGGTGCTAGTTTATGCAGATTTACACCATGGTCAGTCATAAAGCAATCACATTAGCGGTCAGTTTTCGAAATCAGTTTTAGTTTCAATAGCAAAAAACCCAAACATTCAATAAAACATTTAACTCGATTGCATCATGAATTGGTCAGTGGTCACGTTAGCATTCTTGCTGCAAATCGCTTAATATCGTAGCCTAGACCGTGTCGAAAGCTAAGAGCTTCTGAGTCATGACTGGTTTCACAACTTGTTAACGTGGAAAACACCTTTTTTACAGTAACCACTGAACTTGGTCCACATTCCCTTGTATGACCGGTGTAATCTCGACAACTACGAGTGGATGCCCGGCATTCTTGGTCTGCCTTTAGTATTGCGTGTGAGAACTTTAGCAGGGTAGACTGATGATTATCCAATTAACGATGTTGTTATAATTTGCAATGGAACTGGTTTCTTTCTTTTTTTTAAACAGGTGATTCCGAGATTTGATACGTCAATACTATAGAGCCAGTTGTGTTACTTTTTACAAGATAGATTAATGATCTGGTAAAACACAAACACATACAAAATCACGATATAATGTTCTCACTTCTGGGACACAGGGCTCAGTGCAGAGTGGGCTGTAATCCATCACGCGGGCCTAGTAATTTTAGGTTCTAGGACATGCCAGTTTCCTCACAATGTTTTCCTTCACGGTTCTCAAAACGGCGAAGGATCTGCTAAAGGTTCTTGGAATCCGCTGGATGCAGGAGGCACACGACCAGACCTACCTATTCAGACCTATGGCCAGCAGTGGACGTATCTCTGAATGACGATGGTTGATTTGTCAGTTATCAAATTGAAAAAAGTATCAAATGTACAGAGGTACACTTAAGTTTTATCCGTTTCTAAAAATAGCTAACGCAGTAGAGCCATGCGAATAGTTAGAAGTACTAGAACTAGATCGATAGAAAGTTGTAGTCGCGTGTTTAGCCTCATAAACTTTTATTGCTAACATAAGGAGAGACTGCTCACGTCGACACACTGTTCTGAAGTTCAGAACACTGTTAGTTATTCATGCATATGTTTTTGGGAATATGAGAAAAACTTTCTGTTATTGTTCAATCCTGGATGAATTTGGCAGCTTTGTATATCGTCCATTGCTGAAATTGGCAACAAATAAAAGCTTACGAATCTTTGCAGTCATTTCTTAGGGAGCCAACCATATCAGACCTTTGAGACAGACCGATATTACTATTCATCAAGTTTTATATACCTTCCCACTATGCAGCCCGCACTAACTTATACTCACCTACAAAAAAAGTTGTTCATAAAGTTGGCTCGCTAGTAAAGAAGTCGTTTTCACGCCAACCACTTAGCCCGAACTTCATTAAAACAGACATAAAACAAAGAAAACGTAACAACCTGAACGATTTCTTTATTACAGTATCACAGTTATCGCGCCTTGGCGTACAAAGCTATTACCGTACGGTTCGCAGCGAATAAAACAATGACTGTGCATTATTATACCCAATCGATAGTGACCTATACAGACTCACGAAGTCACGACAGCGAAGTAATAATGTTATCAAAACTGGAAACATTGTTGCCAATGCAATATTTTGAGTTGGAGAAATTGTTCTTTATAGGGACCACAGATTAAGAGACCACCAGTTTTTAGCAGACGAGACCTGAAGTGGAGACCGCGTATCGGAAAGCGTAGCTTTGGACGCCCCCAAGATGGACCGACGACCTTAAAAGAAAGTGGCTGGGACAGACTGGATGCGGAAGGCGGAGGACAGTGTGTGTGACGTTGCGCAGCCTGGGCGAGGCCTATGTCCAGCAGTGGACCGCGATAGGCTGAGTTGATTGATTGACCAGTTTAAAACAGGTATAAATACAATACAAAACAGTAGCTAAGTTATGTATGGCTGTCATTAAAACTTTAGTATCTCCACATAAAATAACAGTTAAATCAAAGAGTTTCTAAATATATTGGCCTTGTTGTAACTATTAAAGTTGTTAAATTAGTTAAAGTTGTTAAATAGTTTTCCAAATGAGCGATACGTGTACATCAATGGTTAAATAAATAATTAAATGATTCTAGATTAGCGTAGATTCGTCGGTTATCAAAAGAAAAAAACAGGTATTTCATAGAAAAGTGCAATAACTACGCGGTCAAAATGTGTGGAAGAGATAGTTTCTTTTTTTTTACCGAAAAAAAAATTTGGCAGGGGGCTTCAGAATCATTACAAAATCCATCATAACAGGTTGTGCGTCGATGTCGCTGCCATCATGTATTAAGTTGGGAGAAATTCTGCTTTATAGGATCCACAGATTAAAAGTCGACATCAGTTTATAGCAGGTGTAAATACGATAGAAAACAGTAGCTAAGGAAATATTGCTGTCTTAAAAAAACGTTAGTACCCCCAGACATAATACCTACAGCAGTTAAAATCAAGAGTTTCTATACATAATTGACCTTGTTGTAACTATTAAAGCTGTATATTGTTATATAGACAATAAGGAAAATGTTACGAAAATAATATCCAACGTCTTCGGGTGTCATCACAAAATTAGTATATGCTAGTAATATATATATCAATGTTTTGAAGTCATTTGTGGAACTGACATGAGTCTAGCTTAGAAATCTGATAGATCTTGATCTACCCTACCTACCTTGGTTGCTTCTACCTTGGTAGTGCACAATATAAGAGAGCCGATTCAACGTTGCCAACACGGAACACGGGAAGCTGAAGATAAAAATGATTCCATTAATTTAGGTGTGAATTTAAATCTCTGGCACGACTGACACTGATTCCGACGACAACATGCTGTCATTACTGGTGACAGATCAGATAACCATGGGAATATGGAACGTAGACAAATGTGGAACATCAACGAGACTGTCGGAACTAATCAATGCGTTCCAATTCCAAAAGGCGTTGCCAGTGTGGCATATATCCGCGTATTGTTCCCAGAAAATCAGAACGAACTGTGAAAATTGGAACATCTGCCAATGTTTGATGTCAAATGAATAGAAAGCCACATGATCTGCACTTTATAGATACGTTCGGCGAAATTAACTGAGATCAACAGCTTAATGTATACTTTGAATAGAGGTAAATAAAGAGGTCGTGCATTGTATAAAATGATGACGCACCGAAAGTAGCTTACCTGCTAAAATAACGCGACATTTAACTCTTATTGCTAATTAAATAGTTTAAATACAACATTTTTCTAATAGCTTTTGGTAGTCTGCTGGCCAAAATTAGCCTTAGAAAACGAGTGCAAGTAGTATGAGCGCTCCAAATATAGAATAGGATATTGCACCATACATACCGTTACACGATCTCGAATGCCCGCCTTTGTGGAGGGGTACAGGCGACTTGATTCAAAGTTGTTCGAGTTTGGTACATGAGCCGTTAGCATGTCATCACCACATACAAGACTGAACTGCGCAAATCGATATTTTGTGGCATATTAGATCATGCAATCTAAGGTTTCCGCGGTGTACTATGAATGAACTCAACAACCAAACTAAAACAAAGGAGATAATAGCTTAATAGGTCTTCATAGCCAAGTTATTCTTTCAAACAATGCTTCCATTAACCTTCAATAATTGAAGCGCTCACCCTATCAATCAGTGTTTGCTAGTAAGAGATAATTATCAGTTTTACAAGCTATTGTGTCTAGAACTTTCTACTTCACTGGACAATGATAGAGTGTGACCGATGAACGTGTGAACTTTGTTTTCTTCAAAGTTTGCTTTTGAAGCTCTTGTGGCTCCAAAACTAACCCCGGACTTGTATGTCTATAAAAATATTGTTGGCGGTGTTACTGCTAGATCTGTACTCTTTGTTTTCCTCTTTTGCTTGAATAGGAAAATTGCACAAGAATTTGACATTTGAGAATGTTTCTTTTACCAAAGCGTTTCAAAACGACGTGCCGTTTGTTACTTTTAATGCACTGTCATTTATTCAATCTTATCTAAACAACGCATCAATGTCCAAACAAAACAATAATAAATATTCAAAAGTCAACATTTCTCGTCTATCTAATAACCGAATCTCGTCAAATATCAGAGTTCTATGATCTTTTAAATGTCATTTCGATAACATTCATCAGTGACGTTGAAAAATCTAGCAAACAAAAGCGCTGCAATTTCAATAAAGCTACGGTTGGCCATTCAACATCGTAACATATGGTGGACATTACTGTGCCAACGGCCAAGTTCACAAATTGTGATCCACGTAAAACTTGACTAGGAAACCGGCTCAAAGTTGTAAAGTGACATAGTGCAAGAGCTGTCTTATAAAGTGTGAAAATATACTCCCCAGGCACATTTGGCAACGTGACCCCAGAGTTGGTAGCGAGCCAACTCTGCCAAATGAAATGCTATCAAAACAGTCGCCCCGTGAAGCTTCACTATGAGTCTATGACGTATCTTAGAGGAAGGTCTCACGGATGATTAAGTTCCGTGTGCTTGGCACGAGCCGAATTTGAAGTAAGACCTGCTATTGCAGATACGGATTTGTTTTTATTACTTTTTCAATTTATTTTATACTAAGTAAAATTCGCAGCACGTGGCGTTCTGTACTATCTGCCAACCCCCCTTAGGGAACAGCCGTGAGCCTTAAAGCTATGTTGAAATGATTTACAACGAATACAAAAGAGCGCCACCTAATAACGTCCCCACAATTTTAAAAATCCCCAAAAACACTTGAAAACAGCCATCATCGTTGTTTTGTGACAGTGTCAAGCACCAATCTGTCATTGTTCCAAACCACTGTATCTCTTCAAACAAGTCACTCTAGCCGGTCGTATGTCAGGTTTATGCATCGAAAATGGTTTGGCGACATCAATACACAAGCGGCCACATACAAAGCTATCAGGAGCACGACAGACCACGGGACGCCTATTGTGAGGCCATTGTGGCTATTTGGCTATTGTGATTCTGCACAGGTGTTACTAATAATAATGCGTACGTGTGGTTGCTCATGAAACATGATTATTAGTTGTTCGTCGATGTCGATGTCGGTCTCATGACCATAAATCTTTACAAATTAGCGTACCTACCTAATGGTGTGGAACTAATTTCAAGGATCTTTATTCCAATGGTTGTTGTCTGGTACTCAACAATTTTAACTTCTGAACGAATTTCCTTAGTCCCTTTAGCATTATTTCCAATTCCAATGCACACGTACTTTTCCCATAACGACTCAGTAATGTATTATTAGCCCTCATTGTGGTAGCTATCTGCAAGAATACATTTCGAATAGACATACTCCTCACCGCTTACTTCAACACCTCTAATAAGCATTGCACTCCTGAATCCTGCATTCACAACAGTGTAATTGGGTAGCATAGATCTAAAGCACGGCCGCATCAAATGTAGCATTCGAGTCCAGTTGCAGTGTGACATCTCGTAAACAATTTCATACACCAGTACCTCTGCTGCAAGGAACGTACGAGTACTATTGCAGACGTGGCCTATACAATACTAGACAATATTTCGTGGGCTGGCTTCTTGGATTCTCCATGAAAAACCACGATATTGTACAGAATCCTAACTAATATTATAAATTATGCGAAAGTAAGTTTGTTTGTTACCTTTTCACAGTTAGTAACACCATAAATTCTAGTCTAATTTGGGATCAAACTGACACACGAACATCGTTTTACTTGTAGGAAGCAGCAGAGATGATTCATTACAGGATTTCCCACAACGGTGGGTGGTTTTGTTGCGGTCGATAATGCGTGACGTTAAGCACCTACATAAATAAAACGGCAAAACAAAGGATTAACATGCCTACTCTTTGTAATGTTACTTTTATCAGGCTGCTTGTTGTGGTATGGTGTAGATAGTAGACTTAGTACACCTATTTATGCTAACTGGGTGAAATACTTGGCATTTCAGTTTGGTATACTACTAAGTATCTAATGTATCTGTTCATCCCACGACAGGCATAAGTAGGTCATCTACATAATCTGTATAAAGGACTGGTGAAACGTTTCGTTGGCAACTAAGAACAAGGGAAATGTACGTTAGACTTATAAAAAAAGATGGACTCCGCGCCACGCATATCGAAAATGAAGCAGCGTACCGATCTATGTGTGCGTGATTGACGATTGACGCTGTCGTGTCACGTAATGGCGGCCGGTCGGCATACTATGATGTACCTAAATGTGTGCGTGAGGCGTGTTTGTACAAACGGTCTTACTGTGCTTCACTTTCGATATGCGTGGCGCGGTGTCCATATTTTTTTATAAGTCTATGTTAGGTAACATAAAAAAGTTAAACGTAGGTAACAGAAAATTAAAAGCAATAGACAAAACGAACTAACTCATCAACGAATACCTCATCGTACTAATGTAGCTGTCGCAGCCAACTGGTTAAATTAGCCGTTCAGCTAACCGCCTAGCCTTTCAACTAAACGGCGGCCGTTCAACTAACGGCCTGAATGATATTCAATTACAGTTTAGGTTGTAAGTCTGTAACCAATCACGCGCGAGCCGAATTGGTCGCAGTAATTAAGGCATTGCACCCCGACCAAGTGGGTTAGGTTAGGTTAGAACTGTGATCAACCGCGTGCGAGCCGAGGGAGGAAGCGAGGCGAGCACTACTTCTAAAGGCCGGGCAGTTAACTGAACGGCTAATTTAACCAGTTGGCTGCGACATAGCTAATGGATTAACAGAATCGTTGCAGTGGACAGATGATGGACACTCGGTAGATAACGTCCATCCGATATCCGGACGCTGCCCGGCGAGTATCCGGCGCCGGGTACCGGACGGTACAGTAGAACTATAAACAGTGGATACCAAGTTTTGGCAACTGTATTCTCAGTAGATTAATTTTGAAATAATAGTTAATGGTTAACGCTAATACGTACTGTTATGTGGACACACCTGGTTAGTGGGTGGTTGGTTGGTAGACTGTAAGCTGAAGCACAATTCTAATAGTTAGCTTTTAATATTAAAATAACACAATGGGAATCGATAACCCTGCAGAAACCAATGAATTTTCACCCAGAAGTCTAAATGGGTGTGCTATTTAACTCAACTATGCAGACCGTGGAAACATAATGTAGTCACAACAAACTTTAACAATATGTAGAGTACATAAAACCGTGGGTTGGCGGAGCGTGTGCAAAATTAAACGGACAACACGGCGAATATTCATAGAAACAGGCCAACGGGACCCGCGTAAAAATTCAAAGTCGTTTTTATATTTCGTTTTTCCTTGTATAATACTGACATTTAGCATACGTACCACATCAAATGAATAATATAATACACATCTCTTCAATAGAATTCTTTTGGGAGTAAAAGCATTTTTGCATTCATCTTTTAAGACCATCCTCTTTCCGCTCTAAAAGAGTTTATTTTTTAGCTTGAGTCTCGGAACCATCCGCTGCGGCGATGTAACAAATTGATTTTATTTCCACGTCTTACTTTCATCCCTTTAAAACATCTCTGGCTGCATTGCAGATTCAATTGAAGTTAACCGAAACTAAATCAATAAGACACTTTTGATCCTACCTATCCTTGTGAAGGATCAGGTATAGATATTTTTCTTTTTGGTAAATATTTTCAGGCTCTGAGCCGCAAGCTCACCTCTTGCATAGTTAATAGAATCTTATGGCCCATCAAGCAATTCGACTCCGTCGGTGCGGACTCTCTAAGGAAATCGCAACGCACTGCCTCTCCAGCAATCTAATTATAAATCAATTGTCTTGTTAGGAGCCGCCAATCCGGCGGGGCTTAAGAGCTCAATTTGTAACTGTGTACGCCCAACTGTTCGCTCTAACCTAGTTGTGCTCGCGAGGAAGTTTCCAATCAAATTTTAATGTGTAGTCAAGGCGATCTAATTGAATTACCTGACCAGATTCTGTGTCGCGTCTGGACAACAAACCGCCTAATTGAAACCAAGACGTGACAACTAGCAAATCCCGCCTTCATAGTGCTAATTAGGGTAGGTATACCTAGATTTTTTACAGGTTTGTAACATCTCTCGGATTCAGTTAATTGGTGGTTGTGTTGGTGGTTGGTGTGGTAATATTGGTGTTGGTAATTGGTTGGTTGTTGGTGTTTAGAGGAAACAATTTTTTTGTACTTGATGGAGATGTTTCTAATCAGACTGCCGCGGAGAAGAATCAGCGAAACAAACAACACGACATTTCGCATTAAAACCGGTCTGTTCCGTAGAAAACTCACCGTGACTACTTAGGTGAAGTGAACTTGAAATAAGCTGCCATTCCACCTGACGCAAGGGATTGATACTTCAAGCTCACTTCTCGGTGAAAATTTAGCAGAATAGGTCGGCAGATTTGTTTTAATAGAACCTTCCTGGGTAATTAATATCTAATATGGTAAGTAATTTGAGAGCAAAATCAAATAATTTAAGTAGGTATCTTTTACAGCTGGTGCAAAACATAATCGACTTAATTTGACGATAACAAATTGAGTAACGTCTGATGGGAACATCAAAGGGATTAATTTAAGTTCGAAAAGTGATTTCGTTACTTGGACAATTTAATTAATAAATATTTGGTAAAATAACGTACCTACCTACAGAAAGCAATATTGAAAGTAAGGTAGACAGGATATTGAAATACAACTCTGAACATGAAAAAAGGACGACACGAAATAAGGCGAGAGGCTCTCTCAATTGAGACAGCGTACTATACAGTAAATCTGTAGGAAATCCTCTCAGTGAGCTCGTGAAGTCGTGACCATATATTTGTTTTGGATGTATTTATGTTTGGGTACTACATCACCGTTTATAATGCTAAGTTGTTTATTTGTAACTTAATTTTGTATCCAATTTTCACTTAATTAAAAGCCAGTAAACATCAGATTACAATGTTTATGAGACAAAAGTTTGTTGTTTCTTTCATCGAGATCATTATTCTTCAGTACAACGACCCGCTAATTCCGGCCGTGAAAAGAAAACTCCGAGGGTCTAATTGAGAAATGCTGCTAATATTTTACAAAGAACCGCGAAAATTAATGGTTCTCCGCCTTTTAAATGGCTACGCGCATGCGTAATTATAGTATAATAATAAAACAGAATTTTGAGAAAAAAAAGTGGGCACCTAGCTTTGTTAATTCATCTAGAGATTTATGTTTCCAATTTAAGTGGTATGGTACGACTAATAATTTTCCTTTCAACCAAGATTTTAAAACATCCAGTTCAACTCATCCTTTCAGATTCAATTATGTTGCATGTTTGGGCGCCATTAATACATTACCTATAAGAGTTGGCGCCCAACGTGGGACTGAAAAGCTCAATTTTATTTCAACCACAATACAGTTAATTTCTGGTGAACAAAGCTTATGCTTATGGTTTGATCACGTATGCAAGCCGCAAAGCAAATTAATATATATTATTTTGATTATGGTATCGATAAAGTTAATTTAATAATAACAAACGTAATCTACCCCACGTTGCTTGTATCGTACGATAGATACGGCAGACAGAAGTAAAACCTATTTTTATTTCTACTACGGCCTATTTAGCCGATACTATGGTCAAACACACGTGGTACTGGTATAGTACCGGTGAATGGAGCACGTGGGGTAGGGTAGGCGTGGCCGCTCGATACAGCGGAGGCTGCGCGCTAAGCTGCGGCCCGGCATTGCCTCTCCGACGACCACTGTAAGCTGACCCACCCTTCCTCGCATGGACGCAAGAAGACGAATTTTAAGACACGCTTGTATTAAACTACAGGTTTTTCTATTATTGAAATATGTTCACACAAAGGCTTTTGCCATTCCCGTAGTGTAAAACTAAAAAATCCGGGACAGTTAAAATATGTATGTTACAATCTATCTAGCTAGCTATATTCCTGAATGATACTGAAGAGTAACACAATAGTAATTTATATTACAAATTTTTTTTTATTATTGGTTAAGACAACCGTATCCATGCAAGGGAAATCCTAGACAAATTCCCGAAAACAGCTCTGCGTAAAATGGGCAAAAATTACATCACCATCCTAACACGATCCACAAAATCGTTTCAGTAACACAATGAATGTTACATAGCAAGAGCTCTCATTGGCTGGTCGAGTAATTAGATATGGATGTGTAGGTTCGGAGCATTTAATTGACGTGCCCTTATTAAACTGTGAATTCAAATGGGCCCATTGGCGAAATATATCTTCTCTAGGAGATAGAAAGTTGGGTCTTTTGTTTCTTTATAATGGAAAATTTTGGACTGTTACAACAATGTTTGATCAACTGAAACCTGTAATTTGATGAGCATACTAAGTTCTCTAAACTAATATTACATTAAACACATTTTTTTTGTATGTTTTTTACGCTATCGCACTAAAACAGCCGAAGGGATTTGGATGAAATTTGGGACATGAGTAGTCCATGATCTGGATTTGGACATAAGATACTTTTTATCCCGATATTCCCACGGGATCGAGACTTATGCGGGGGTTTACAAAACAAGTACACAACAACACACAACAACAAACAACACAAACACGAAACAAATACGTTTATTATCACAACTAGCCAGGTGTGATGATATTTTAAACATATTTGTTGTTTTTTATTTAAGACATGAAATTATTTTTGCCAATAACCAATACATTCCAGTGCAGTGCTCTCTTTAACAAAACAACAACCTTGTTCGCTAATCTAGTGGCCATTTCGCCAATTGAGTCGTTTAAAAACGAATATCACTTATGTTGCAAAAACAAATTAATCTCAATTCGAAAATAATATGATAAATGTTTCAAAAGTCATCCGAAAATAAAACAAACTGTTACTGATTTAAAGCATAACTATGATTACTGTACCTACACCCACACAAAATAGAATGCCATCCATATTAATTTTAATGCGACATGCGATTATAACGAAATACTTGTTTATGCAAATTGATATTACATTTCTTATTTATTAATCATAATACTAATAATAAAGTGTTTGACCTTGAGACAAAGTCAAGTCTCTTTTTGACACAAAAAAATGTTTAAACGTTAGTTGACATAATTAATTTTTTTAAGTTTTTTTAAACTTTAAATACTTACTACAATTTTAAGTACCGTGTAATTCGACAAGACCATATCACCTACTGCTAGTAACGGATCGCTCCGTATAGCCCAAAAGCTTATTAATGAATGCAATTCCATATATCGACGATTACCTCATCGTCTGAACGTCCAAGGACAGTTACGACAAACAGCTGCTTATCCGTAGCCCTTCCATCTGGCGGGCCCGGTACTCAAGGACCATGAGAGGCACTCTCCTCATGACAAGTCGAGCTCAAGCCATCCAATAAACCTACTTGTTTATTGACAAGTCGATAGCAACGGCGCGGGAGATAGGCGCAAAGCGACGGGATGGAAAACCGAGATAAAACAATTTCAGCCTTGTGTTTTGTATAAATGTTGGTCTTTATCATTACCGTATTCATAAGGCCTTAGTGTTATGTTGAGGGAAAGAGAAAAGGAATATAAATGCTAACAAGTTCGAGCTCATGTCAGAGAAGAGATAGTTTTATTCTTAACAGTCCCTGAATTAAAGTTCTCATTTGCTCATAAGCTCATTAAAATGATCGTGGAGATCATTTCCAACATTGATAAGTTTGAATAATTAATTGCTGTCAGAGATAAATTTTCAGACAGAGAGAGCATTTACTATTATAATTTTAGGTAAATTAAGTCTACTCGGTTGCTATTTGTAAGTCCAGCAATAGACGTACAACAACTTTCATTCACAAGTCAAGGAAATTTTTGAAACTAATTTGACTACCACCTTAAATTGTTCGTAAATTAAAATCACAACTGTCATACTTTGACAGTTGTATGCAATGGCACACGCAAATTGACGCTCCACGCCAATTTGGTAAAAAAAAAATGTCCCTGACAGTACATGGTAACGTTTATTATGAAGTGTCATCGGAATAAGCTCGTTCGCTCCGAGCTTGCTTTTTGAACCGCATCAAGTTCCATCGACCTTTAACAAATGCGCCAAACTACAAAAAGGCTACAGCAACGTCTGTTTGTCCGTCAAACACTACGAGAATAAATATACGAGAAACAAATATGCTTGGAATTAGTTAGCGGTTGTGGCTACTTTAGGGTTTGTGTGTTGATGCACAAACGAGTGATTCAAACGAGTTTTTAATGAGTATTGAGAATTATGTTTGTATGATATGTATTACTAGCAGCACCCTGCGGTTTCACCCGAAGTTTCGATCCCGTGGGCATATTGGGATAAAAATTATCCTATGTGTTAATCCTGGTTATAAACTATCTGTGTGCCATCCAAATCCGTTCAGTAGTTTTTATTGAAAGAGTGACAAATATCCATCCATCCATCCTCAAACTTTCGCGTTTATAATATTAATACTTATTAGTAGGATATGCTGGATGACACGAGAGTGTGGGGATTAGTAAAAGAGAGGTCTATGCCCAGCAGTGGGTGAAGTCGGCTGTGGAAGATGAGGATAATGAGAATATTATTCTTGTTTTTTACTCGACTACGGAGAGTGTATGATTTTAACCGGTACGTATGTATGTTCATCTGTTCCCTCATAACTTTAAAAGTACTTATAATAATTTGACAAATCAGTATCGTTAGAAATGTCTTGACCGTCCGCTAGTTAAAGGCTATGTGACTTCACACTAAATTCAATATGGCGCCCCCTAGAGGACATAAATTAATGAATTTAAAATAAATATTTTGGGAAGGTGCCTTGTTGGGTATCAAATGAAAGGGCTTAATTAGCACATTTATAAAATATAAATATTACTGAAACAAGCCCCAAAATAATTAAATAAAAATAAGTTTAAGAGTATGTTAGTACAGCGGCATGCAACCACGGGAAGGTACTTTCTTGTTTCATCCTTTTCAGTAGTCGGGTTTTATAACACTGCTGTAGTAAACCAGTGGCACCAATAAATACATCTGTATGTATAGGTAAGTACTTACGTCAACGGCTTTTAATGGTGAAATGGTTACCCATTCAAACTTAAGTGTAAATTGTATAATAGTCTAAGCCTTCTCATGCTGATCCTTGAAACTGGAGAAACCTCGACCCCTGTCATACAGGATGTCTTAGTTCAGCGGTCAAGACCTCATTGATGTAACGTGTACTGAAGTTTGGAAAAAAAAAAACATAAATAGTGGCACTCCGAGAGTGCCGACAGAAGTGAAAACATGAACAATTACGTGTGTATTTTTTGAATCGTCATATAAACAAAACACAAACAGAATACTTTGCCATCACTCACTGACATATCGGAAATACATTAAAAGCGAGTACATTCCGAGGACAACCGAACACATCCGAATGTAGCGCGGTGTCGGTAACAGTGTCGCGAGTTCAATGGTTTTTTCCCATCTCAAAAAATGCCCAACGCGCCTAAAGAAATTTTCACTTCAATTACTGTTCAGAAAAGTCTTCAACAGTTCTTACTGACTGCCCGGGATGCGACGGATATATACTTTAAAACAGGCACACGATGGGCTCATTAAACATACTATATGAACTCAGGCCTTCTCATCAGAGTAGGCAGAAACTACAGAACGCCAAGCTACGATCCTTACATACACCTTTTGCTTTGTTTTATGTTTATACATCTGATCATACAGGACGGGTCATTTTATTGCATTAATAAAACAAAAACATACGTTTTTTAAGACTCTACCTCTTTAGAGGATTTTTATAGGTCTCACTCTCAAGAGCTAATTTTGTTCAAAATATCGTAAATATACATTTATTATACGTTTGCCAAGGTCATAAAACTTATTGTACCAGTAACTACATCCTACGCAAATCGTAAAATTCAGTATTTAGTTCCCATAAGAGATGAACGGACTTCACCGTGGGCACACAATCAAAAATCCGTTTTTATTAATTGTTTCATGTAATTTTATCTTGTAGTTCGGAAGACATTAAAAGTCGCATAATTGATTAATTTAAAACCTAAATTTTGTTCTCTTCACATCATCATCTGCCTAGCCATTTCCCATTTATGTTGGGGTCACCTGCAATTGAGTACCAGTATTTTATAATACATGGAGCGACTGCCTAGCTGACCTCAATAACCCAGTAACTGAGTAATACTATACCCCTTTGTAACACCGGTTGCCAGGCATTTTGTTCTATTCATGCTTCTTAAAAAACTATCATTATTTTACTCTTTTATTTTCGGGGTCACTAGTATCACACTTATCTCATAATTTAGATTACATCCCAAGATTGTTCATAGTACTGCAGAAAACAACATTAATACCTACACAGTTTCACGATACACCCCTTAGCCGTTACATCCTTTATTATTTTAGATTGAGCTTCTATCCGGCTCGAAGGACCAGACTCTAATAAATAAAAAGAAAAATGAAGACATTCGACCTCCATTATATTTATTACGATCGTGATTTAGAAGCAATAAGCTAAAATATCTTTCAGGAATATTCCTCGGGTTTCCGAATATTTTTCCTTAAGATTCGAATTTAATATTCAGAAGAATTCCTCTCTTGAAATCCGTAATAAGTCATTCGAAGTAGAATGTTGCACGTCCGCCGCCCTCTATAGAAATTAAAGAAAAAAAAACAAGTGACAAAAGAGCATTGTGTACTTTATGAGGAAAAATATTGAAGATTTTCAGCCCATTCAGCAAATTAACATAATGACACAATCAAATCTAGCAAGGTATTTTGAATCTTATTTATTCTCTCAACTGTAGAAAAATCAAAATTTGATTTATAACAATATAAAAAGTAATTGTGTCTTATTAGTCACAGTTGAGCTCAGACACAATCGAATTAAATCGTTTACAGTTTTATTACGTAGGTTTAACCAACTCTTGCTAATATAGAAAATTATATTTACATACAAATGCAAAAGGGGAATCCCTTGCATTCGTATGTTAATATAATCCTCAAATTCGATTTAACATAATACCGTTATCCAGCTTTCTATCAAATTTCTTGGTACAGGCACGTTCTGTGAAATACAAGCTGACTCACCGAAGACGGACAATCGAGTACGGCGCCAAAGAACGCAATTATGACAAAAAGCTCCTATTGTACCAGAAATTGAACGCTTTTTTTTAAACGTTCTGATGTCTTTTATTATTTGCACAATGCCGTCATCATTATAAACCAATATTTGTGAAAGTCATTCGAATTTTGAACAGTGTGAGGAAATATTTCAAGCCAGTTTTTTATTGGAATATTATGACTAGTAGAGTATGACTCGTTATTAATTACCTTAGCAGGGATGAATCAGCGAAATACGAGCGAGTGTACCTACTATGCAGGACCTAATAAAGCTAATGTCTAGAACTGCTAGTCCAATTTGAATAAATATTTTTGCATTAAAAAGCCCAATTCTTGAGGAAGGCTATAGGAACATTACGCTAGGATCCTTGGGAGTCGAGAAAAAAGAAAAAATGACAAAAAGCAAGACTCTTGGTACCTGCCATCTAATCTTTTCACCACCCTTGGTTGACTGGTAGAGAATGCCTAAGGTATTACCTAAGTCCGTCTTTGTACCTTTTTAGCGCGAAAATACGGGGGAACAAGAAATTTCATGCGGGCGAAGTCGCAGCCAGAAGCTAGTAGGTAACTTATAATAGAAACATCGGCTTATGTCGGAGGCAAATAAAAAAAACGATAAGTATCAGATCAGCAGATGCCTCAAATCAAGAATACATTGAATGTTAAATACAAAAATTAGTATTCCACTCAAAGGACCGTGGAATTCTAATTTCAAAATCGATTATTTATGGCTTCGATCCTGGCTGGAACCTTCCGAGGTTCGATATTTGAACTTGATCTGTCATCAAAACAACCTGATATGGAAGTATGTCCAAAACGTGACATTAGGGATATTCGAATCACGTAACTCGATTTATTGAAGACGCGGGCGGAGCGAGAGCAAAACAATCGAATGGAACACCATTAAGGAAGACTTGATGACCGCTTGGCGTTACTTAAATACAAATAAAAACAAGCCAAGTATAAAACAACAAAATAATTACAGGAGATGATATCAGTTCGAGGCATTATGGTTCATGCAGGTAAGGAATTCACATGCAAAGGTTCGTTTAGTCGCAATCGAGATAAAATAAAACGCAAACTAAAACAATTAAATGATATCTACCTGCTTGTTTGTAAGTTACTGCAAATTTTTTGCCAGTTTTTTTTTTATAAGTTTTGGGTGGATAAGCTGAATCAACGTATAATGTTCCCACAGCTGGGACTCGGGCCTCCTCTCGGTAAGAAGGAATGGGCTGTAAATCTACCTCGCGGGCCCAGTGCGAGTTGGCAGATGTTCGAATTTTTGGTTCTAACACATGCCGTTTTCCTCACGATGTTTTCCTTCACCGTTTTGAGAACAGTGGTGATGAAATTATTTAAAGAAAGAAAGAAGATACATTTATTTCATCATCATCATCATTTCAGCCGAAAGACGTCCACTGCTGGACATAGGCCTCCCCCAAGCACCTCCACCTTGACCGGTTCTGTGCTTCTCGCATCCAACGAATTCCTGCGGACTTCACGAGGTCGTCGGTCCACCTTGTGGGAGGCCTTCCAACGCTACGTCTTCCGGTAGGTCGCCACTCCAGAACCACATTTATTTACTTAGCACAGACTAAAAGACACACAATTACACAAAGTAAAAGCATCTGCCTGGGTTCGAACCCACGACCTACAACTCGCAAATCGAGGCCGTTACCAATGGGCCACCACTGCTCTGGTTTGGTGGATTGTCTTATTTATTAATCAAGTAAATAGCAAATAAAATAAATATCATAATATACTATTTTGAATGCATGGAATGCCATAAATTTTAACACACCAAACATATCACCGAGTCCCTTGAGTCACACAGTGAGTCACGGATCAAAAACAAAAGCACATGACATACCTACAGCCTTTAGCAAAAGAAAAAGCTGTTTTACTTATTGCTTGAAAGAACGCAAAAAAAAATCAACCAGCAACTGTCAACAACTATAAATTATTAGAGCAGCTTCTGTCTGCAACTTCGTGCGCGTGTTTCCTCCCGACCCACCCCGTCACATCGCATCGCCTGCCCGCGGTATCACTTCGTTTATAGCCTGATAGTAAATAGCCTTTAGTCTTCCTCGAGAATTGGCCTATCAAATGCAAAGAATTTTTCAAATCCGATTATTGGTAGTTATAGTTATAGCCATAGATTAGCGCGTTAAACAAAAAAAAACCCTTCAGCTTATTATTAGTATAGGTAGATACTATACAACATTATTTTTTGTATATGCGAAACCCGAAACATGTGTCTAGTATTTTTATGTAAAGAATCTATGTACAAAGGTGAACGGCAGATTTCGTACAGGATACTTTTTTTGTTGTTCTGTTATAGAATTTGTACCACTTATTAAGGCAACTAAACCATTAATTTTCATGTAAGTGTACTATTTTTAGAACTTCGGATTAATTAATAATATGAATAAAAAGATTTTAATAAATAAACGTAATAGAATCCTAAACTAAACGCAGTTATCTTTTTAGAAGTTGCCATATTATGTAAAATAACACAAATATCGAAATGATAACTAATTATTTAGAAATGGAAATAACATTAAATATAAATAAACACTTATATAATAAACGGATGAATGCATAATTGTTGCACATAATCATATTATTTAACGATTTTATGAAAGGAATGATTTTCGTCAAAAATATTTTTTTGTTCATATGGCAATTATTTTATTGACAGGAAAAGAAAATCATTCTGTCTTTCAGTTCACTTCCGATATATTACTTTACTCTATGGTTCAGTTCTTTGCTGTTGTTTTGGATTGTGGTTTGTGACTGCATCTGAGCAATTTATTATTATGCCGCCATTACGTGACACGACAGCGTCAATACTCAATTGTCAATCACGCACACAAGTCTATGACCTCTGAGTATCAATTTACATTGGTACACTAGTACATAACCTTAAAAAACAAAACTGGTTA
The DNA here is from genome assembly GCA_963669345.1 of Gortyna flavago. NCBI lineage: Eukaryota > Metazoa > Arthropoda > Insecta > Lepidoptera > Noctuidae > Gortyna > Gortyna flavago. The sequence goes on along the minus strand of OY770134.1, from coordinate 16,657,275 downwards.
TAACTTTTACGTCCCAAGTTCTAAAAATCTAAGAATTTATAAAGGGCTTGTTTATCATATTATCTACCAATTAAAACAAAAAGTGTTCCAAAACACGAACTTTTATTAGCTGTACGAAATTCCCATACAAGCTTGCCGTTCTCCTTTCAAAACTGTATCATGAGAAATCACAAAGTTATAAGCTTGTTATGTCACCTGGTTGTCCGTTCAAAAACATGCTCACCACGCGGCGCGGCGCGGTGTGGCCATGTTTTATGCTCCTCCAGCATCGTACGCTCATTGATAATTGTTTGGCAGTAGGTAACTAACTGTACGTCGATTTTATTGTAATTAACTAGTGATTAAATATTTTTTGTGTAAAAATTATTGAAATCGATTCAGTTACTTATTCTGAACAAACTAAATTCGCTGTCGATAAAACGTGGCACACATGAAAACTGAGTTAAGCCAACTACATAAACAAGTCAATCTGCCTAGCCTTTTTCCAACTGTGTTTGGATCGGCTTCCAGTCTAACCGGATGCAACTGAATACCAGTATTTTACATGCAGCGACTGCCTATCTGACCTCCACAACCCAGTTACTGGGTAACACAATACTCCTTGGTAAGACTGGTTGTCAAACTTTTGGGCTTCTGACTACCCGTAACGACTGTCAAAGATCTATTATGAATGGCGGTCGGGACCAACGGCTTAACGTGCTTTTCCGAGGGGTCTCGATAATTATGTAACGGACGGTCACCCATCCACGGACCAACTACGGCAAGCATAGCTTAACCTGATCGATCGACCCGTGCGGCTGTTATCATTTAGCCACGAGCCCCACCTACAAACAAATAAAAAAGCAATTACCCCGTGAAAAAAAATACAGAATCCCACCATAATTTGTGATAACGAGAAACCCAACAATAATTCTCGAGTACAGTCGTATATTCATGTAACCCTACGACTTCCGAGGGTGGGTCCAATGGGCCTTTGTCCTAGCTAGCCTTTTGCAAGCCTCGCCTAATGAACCACTAGAGATAACAAATTCGCAGCAACCGGGACGGCCTGAATGGTGCCGGCCGAAACATCAACGCGTAAATCGTCACAATTTACTGTATATATTCTACTTCATCTATATGAAGCAGTTGAAATAACTACTATAGATAACGTTAACTGAGGGATACTAAAAATAAAAGGGGTTGTTATGAGGGATCCATACATTAAAATACTTCACTACATAGTATAAAGCAAAGTCGCTTCCCGCGTCTGTCTGTCCCTATGTATGCTTAAATCTTTAAAACTACCGAACGGATTTTGATGCGGTTTTTTTTAATAGATAGAGTGATTCAGTGAGAGGTTTATATATATAATACATGCACAATATAGTAGAGAAACACTGATAATTTTAGAGGTTTTTAATGTAAGGTCGTAAATAAACACATTTTTATGCGCTTACATTGCAAACGCTGGCTGAACCCTTCGAGATAGATCAAAATAATGTACTACAGTATTGTACACCTTAAAAAGGTCTACAAAAGAGTCCGCGATGGTATATGTCTATCTCTTATGGATAACACACAATTACCATTTTTTATCCTTTACTTATTACTTATTTACGAAAAAGCGATTTTAAGCAATACAGCATTAATCCTTATACAATGAAGTACTTTTTTATTTTATAACCGCGTAAAACAATTATAACCCATGAGTTTCCGACATCCACGCGCCGGTTAAGCAGTAAGGCAACCTTAGCGAGTTGCAACTGCGAGTGGTCATATCAAAAAAAAAAACATCCACGCGGGCGAAGCCGCGGGCAGAAGCTAGTACATAATAATATATTTAAGCTAAGTTTTAAAATAATAATAATATGTACAAGTATTTAAAAAAAGACAATCATAGGGCGTCAAAAAACTCGTAAGCATCGTTGTGAACAGGAAAAGTGCCCAAAACGCTGGTAGTATTGCCACGGTGCGGTGTATGTTTATGGCAATGCTGATTCATTGACCCAAAAAATAAACCAGCCCTATGGTCACGTGAAGAGTCGACCAACCGCTTGGCGATGTCTCGAATAACTAAGTGTGCACTCGGACCCCATGGCCCTAGTATTTAACCCCCAAACGGCTCGAACATATTATAAGTTCCAATAAAATTGGAATATTTGCGACATTTGAGAGTTTTCCGCACCTGCAGCAGCCGCCCCACTCCGCCCCAGCACAGATCCCTACAGCATTGGGTCTCCTAATAAAATTATATTTTAATGGCTGTATGCATTCAAATGATAGAATAAACTGGCACTTGTCCGTTGAATACAGCATTTTAATATCAGATTATTTTTACACAAAAAGCCATTTTATCGGGTTATATTTCATCAATAAAGCAAGTCCCTCGACTGTCAATACATTTTACTATTAAACGTAATTGGCTGAAGCGTCGTTTTAAATAGCACGTAAACCCAATCTCCCGTATAAAAAGACCCATTTTAAAGAGTTAATTTCAGTAATGGCTGCCGAGCCGTGATTGAAAATGTAATACAGTCGTAATATAAAGCAATGAGATTTATTAAACGCTTTTTAAAATACATAAGTAATATAAAGTAAGTAGTAATAAAAAGTATAAGAGGTGAATACATCTTTCATGTTTACTGCGAAAAAAGCAAAATTTATCAATATATTGAGTTGGGTCTAAAAGACCAATACGCAAGGAGTAACAGGTTGAAGCCCTTAGTCAACCATAAATTGCGAACAGAAGAATTCGAGATTCAAATTAAATGAGGGATTTCCGCGGTTTTATTGATTTAATAATTACCCGCTGGAAGCCGTGCATTCTCTTTATTTTTCAGGGATTTCCCGGAACATAAATGGAGTTATAATTGCCTATTAATCGCTTTCAGTGTGTAGCTTTTAGTTCATTTGTTTAAATCAATTCATTACTATAAGATAAGATAACGTAACATCTCGCCTGTATGCCCCGAAGGGAAATCAGAGGTGTACCCATTGTACACCCACATTTCGCCAGTTATATTTAAGTCCCATGTAATAGGGGGCGAGCCTATTGCCATCAAACAGGCACAAATCCAGACTCCGGGCTGCTACTGAGAAATTCTACATAGAAAACCCCAATAACACTACCGGACCCGGAAATCGAATCCAGGATCTCATGCTCAGCATTAGCGCTTGCACACATAGACCAACGAAGCGGAGATTCATTAAGGCGCAGATATACGACTTCTAATGATTTTAAATTCAACATCACGTCTAATTGACCGGACTGATTTCTTTGAATAAGATAAATGTTATACTAGACCATTTGCTTCGTAATTTGATATGTGAATATTTGTAATTATATTTTATTAACATAGTGTAATTAATTTGTAAAGTAATGTCTACCGCGGACATAAAAACGATAATCACGCAAACACTATCGGGTGTATTTTCATAAAACTTTCACCATATAAAAGACAATTTAATCACCCGAATTTTAGTATACGGTTTTTATTTGTTTGGTGTTTGATAAATCAACAATAGATGATTGTTTCATATTTTGCAATAAATTACCAGCATCATCCAGTGTCATCGCGCATCTCTTTCTTTTCTATGCAGTCCGATAGTGACCGCGCTTTAGGTCATGTCGCCTTAAGTAATTGTGATTTTGTTTGGATTTTGTTGTTATTTTCAAATTGCTATTGGATATCGCTTGCAGGGTTTTCAGAACCACACCTACAGTTAGAATCGATCGATACGACGACGTAGTGATTATTTTAATCGCACACGGTACTTATACATTCTGATTTAGTATAATCGATTTTTCCCTGAGGCTCAATTGCACAAGCAAAGTGGTCAAAAGAAAATGTTAATGCACTCCCCATTCATCTCTTTCTAAGAGAAATACATGAAAGACCCGGGTACTTTGACTGTCCATTAAATCCCATGTAATATTTCAAAGCCAAAGGTTTATTACTCATACACAAACTAATAATAAATCAAGTTTTAATAAATGTACAGCCATAAAACAGATTCACGATAACATTTCTTTATTACATAGCTTCGTGTTTCACTGAAAGCAATAATAATATATGCTAAAGGTCGTTTAAGAATAAATACTTCAGTTGTACCTATGTAGTACATACTAATTCCATGCATTAGAATCATTCAGATTTCAGCGTCGTCTAACCAGCCAGCATGGCCCACGCCATAATAAGGCCAGTTACAAACTACCGGCATTACGTCTCCTTACTAATGTTATTAGCCGTGTTGATATTGTACTCAGAATTCCTCAGCTTGTTTACTGATAAATACGGCCTTATGGTAGGCGCCGTGCACAGCAAACAAAGGGTGATCCCCACACATTTGTTTACTTTGCTATCGTAATTTACATGATACGTGGGAAATACGGTATATACTGCTCGCGTACGTTGAGCATAAATAAAGGTATTTCAAGCACGTCGTTGGTACTTTAATTCTTTTCTTTGGTATTTTAATGTAGTCTGCTAAAACGCGTTGTTCCCTTTATTATTGCTCTTTACCAGCATTTTACATGAAAATGCAGATATATTCTTTAAAAAAGAGGTTGTGGGAGCACACATAAGAAGTGAAAACTTACGACTGAAGGCCAGTATGTAATACGCGATTCAGCGCCGACTATTCGCAATTCAGCGTCACCGACACGAGCGTGACTGTTCAGTTTCGTTCACTGTTCAGAAAATGCGCAAAGTGCGCCTGAAGAAGTTTTCACTTCAACTAGTCGCTAGTCTCAATTAACCTGAAAATCCTTGAAGATTTCATAACGATCAAGATTAAACTACACATTCGTGTAAAAATATTTGTCCTCCTTGTTCATACATCGCTGTTTTCAAGAAATCTTTCTCGCAATATACCGAGCGGCTAGGTGGCGACACGAGTACTCGGCAGTCGGGCGATGTGGCAGGCTTCGCACTGACGTAAAAATGTCGTGGCGGGATTTTATCGCGCACTGGATTTTCTAATCTCGGTGTTAAGCCGAACATTGAGAATCCAACAGAGCGCAAACCAGCGCGTCAAAAAACCACACTCATGGTTGGATTTTCAACTCTCGACGCTGAGCAGTGCATTGAAAATCCAGTGCGCGAAACAAAATCGCCCTGAACCGCCCGTAAAAGAGTTCCATTAGGACTATCGATTAAAGAACATTAGCGGGACAGACACATGTCAATGTCATAAGGGAAAGTACTTACTGGCTATAATTATCTGTGCGTGGAATGTCCTCACTTATAACGTAATGTACATAATTGGCGGAGGAAGTGGACGATAAGACTTGCCATTGGTTTTATGTGGACGAGTACAAAGATAATAAAAAATAAGTAAATAAAATCACGTTTAGTTTACAGATTTTTCTTAGCAACTTATCAATTTAATACTTAATAAACAATGATAGGTTTTCACAAAATATTTTATTTTTCCATCCTTGCAGCACAATAACAAAGGATATATATATTATTTTCTATTTATAAAATCTACGTACATGAAAACAACATGATTATGAAACCACCAATACCTACTTCATACATAACATGACAAGGTAACAGTCCCGGAAAATAACCCTACGTCATAACGATTAAATTTATTACTACAACTTCAGGAGCAATGCTGGCTCAGTTGTACCGGCTGCGACTTACGAGTTATAGGTTGTAGGTTCAAACCCCGACAGACGCTTTACTTTGTGTAAATTATTTCATTACCACTGCTCTAAAAACGGTGAAGGAACACATCGTGAGGAAACCGACATGTCCTAGAACCAAAAATTCGAAAACATGTGAATGACATCTATCAACCCGCACTGGGTCCGCGTGGTGGATTACGGCCCATTCCCTCACACCGAGAGGAGGCCTTGGTTCCAGCAGTGGGAACATTATAGGCTACATACATGTATACACATTACAATAAAACGACTTGCTTCATAAAATGATTAGAAACGTCATTATAATTATTAAAGAACACTATAAAAAATAAATTATTTTCGAAACAGTCTAATCTATTCTTGAATTTACGTATATTTCACGTTGACTTTCACCAACGCATCGGGTGGTTAAGTTATAGTCCGCTATCGCGTAGGCGCTTATTTATGCTCGAAAACGTGTCTGTGGGACAGCAATATGTGCGTTTACCCTAAAGATAACGCTATCTCTGATAGGGTAAGTTACTGCAGTTAGAAACGATTTTCACTTAGTTATGGCTTCCTTATTGGTAGATAGACCAATTAAGACCAAGATACTCCTAGTACCTACCTAGAGTTTTGAGGTTTTTAATCAGGGTCCTAAGTCTGACTGTAAAAATCAAATACAAAAATTGATAGTTATGCCTACATAATTTATACTATGTAGAAACATGTCAACTATTATGACCACACTAGCTGCGTCCTCGGTTTCACTCGCATAAGTCTCGATCACGTGGGAATATCGGGATTAAAAGTATTCTATGCTCCAATCCAGGTAACGGTTTGCCGTTTTAGCGTGAAAGCGTAACAAACAAACATACAAAAAAATCACTTCAAAATATTAGTTTAGATGACAGAATTGTATTAATGACCAAAATAACTTACATTTATATCACGTTAATATTTGAATTTAAATCAGACCGATACGAGTACATAACACATTGAGCGTTTTCATAATTTCTAAGGGTCAGTTCACGTTCAAGGGCGTGCAGTTTTCAAGATAGTAATTATAGACCTTATCTACTACTCAAAAAAGGACACAATTCAGTGAGGTGGTGTCTACTACGTCGAGCTACACCGCGCGGCCCACCTCACTGAATTGTGTGCCTTTTTGTGTAGTAGATAAGGTCTATAAATGTATTGCTATCTTGAAAACTGCGCGCCGCGTCGCGTCGCGGTGTGAACTGACCCTAACGTGACGATATTATCGTGAACGTCCACGTCCATAAATTGTATGGAAATACGTGTAAGTACGTTAATATATAACGTTATCGTGGACGGAAATTTAAAAGCGTTTTCATATTTTCCATACATTTTACTTCCCTGTGTTATATACGTGATGCCGTGACGTGAACACGACCACACACATAGTGAACTGCAAATTGCAAAAATCGTAAAAAAAAATCTACATTTTTTGTAGGACCTCGCCTTAAGTTATTTAGACCGACTTTTTGTAGGACGTGTGCGATGCACTATTGACAACTGCATACCTACGTTCTATTTTTCTCCTACAAAAATCGGTCACCGATTATCAGACGTGAGCGGGCAGCCTAAGTACTTACCTACGAGTTACGTGAAACAACGTCCACAAGTTATATTAGGTTGATTCACGAAATGTTTACATTATCTTCTTCTAATATACAATAAAATTCTAGTGTCACAATGTTGGTTACCATACTCCTCCGACACGGCTTGACCGATTTTTATGAAATTTTATATGCATATTCAGTAGATCTGAGAATCGCCTATCTATTTTTCATACCTCTAAATCGAAATTTACGCGGGTGAAACCGCGGGGTGTAGCTAGTTATAATATATATAAAGAGAACTGGTTCGCTTTAGTATGCCTTCAATCGGTCGAATATTTATTGTACCAATTCCAACTACCTACAGGCAAACTGAGTGTTTAATTGCCCTCGTAAAACCGTAATGCTGCGTGAATTTGTCGGTACATGTACAGGCAGACATTTTCCTGGTAAATAAGCTTATCTGTCAAATTAAATAATAAAATCCTGAAATAATTCCAGTCATTTAATCAGCCTTTTACTGGTATGGCTGTTGATTATGGACCTTCACTTGGACTTATGCAAAGAAATGTTTAAGGGGTATTGCGCACTGGTAGCCTGCGAAATTCAAATGTTATGCAATATCATGAAATATCAATCAACTAGCAGCGCGAGCACCCGCACCCGCATAAGTTTCGATCCCGTGGGAATATCGGGATAAAAGTAGCCTATCTGTTAATCCAGGGTGTCAGCTACCTTCATACCAAATTTCATCAAAGTTGGTGCAGCCGTTTGTGCGTGAAGAAGTAACAAACACACTCACATACTTTCGCCTTTAAAATATTAGTGTGATGTGATAGGATTAATAACTATAACTATTTACAATCTATTGACATAATATTTATCATAGGTTATTGATTTGAAATTCATTATTTATTATTTTTAGCTGTAATAAATTAACTAATGTACTACATTCAAACAAAATGCGAATTGTTAATGAATACATTTTTTTTTTTTGTTTTTTCTTCCCCTTTCCCATCTGCGATCAGTCCTAAGACTATGAGCAGATTTTTTGTAGGTGTATATGGGCGTTTGGCAGGTTCTTTCCAGCGGCAGAAACCCCTTCGTATTTTTACCATCGCGCCTCCAAGTCTTGGATGTTGTGGCGCTTAAGTCGTCTGGGATAGGTAATATGTGTTAGTACAGAAGCGAGTTCATTTGGGTGGTTTTCAAGCCGGGTTCTGTAGTTGGAGGCAGCCAATGCCACCTCTTCCTTTACTGTCCTAATGTTCAGTGCTTCGTGCAGTTCAGTATTAGTTATAAACCATGGTACGTTTGAAATTGTTCGCAAAATAATATATGAACTTAGAGGTTTGTATTGATGATTTTAATGATTATTATTTTGTAAAGACATACTTGTTACAGTCGCAAATAATATTTTGTTCCAAAATACCACCTGACACTGGCCTGTAAATTGTAAAAAACGTAAGAAAATTTGAATTTCGCGGGCTCCCTATCGAATCCCCGTTTTTTTTTTTTTAAGGCTGCCCGGCTAGGAAATCATCCAATGACCCCTCTCGCTCTGGGTGGAGCGGAAGGGAGTGTCAGACTCTTACTGACTAAAACCCATCCGTGTTCCTTCCTTAGCCCTTTATGTTCCGGGGTAGCGGTAACCCTTTCGGACAATCCCGCTGCCCCGGCAGGCTACGGCCCTGACGAGCCCCTTCTATCGCATCCTCTTTAATGAGAAATATTGGCATCATAACATTGATTAGCCAATAGTTTAATGATACCTTGTCTTTATTACTGCTTTTGACTGCGTGGAGATCGGAAATTATACCACGGGAACATTATTAATTATTACTACCGAGTTAAAAACGTATCCCTATTTCGTAGCCCAGGGGTAATTGCGTAACACACTATCAGTAGCAATGGGTTTCATTTTGACAGTTCAACAACATTCATTGCGTTATTTACGTTGTTGAGCAGACACATTTTTCGAACATATGAAGCAATGGATTAGCAATATCCTTCAAAATTATTCGGATTGAGATTGATACTGTATCATACAATTGTGCATTAGCATTAATAATATTAGTATGGATTAATACAAAGGAGAACGCCCACCCCTCACAATTCACATAATCTTCTGCCACCTACACCAAAACCCGATATTTCCAAATAAAACGATAAATCTAACTTAATATACTTTTAAAGTGGTAAAATTTATATGTAGGCGATAATCTTTGGAATTAATGATCCGATTCCGAAAATTCTTTCACTACTGAGATGCTACAGTATTTTCGAGTATCATAGGATATACGAGGGTCATTCAATAAATACTTAGCCTACAAAAAGTAAACGAGAATTTTGGAAAAGTGGCAATTTATTTTTCCACATAGTCTCCTTTTAGTTCGATACACTTAGCCCCAGCGATGCTCCAACTTTTTTAACCCGTCCGAAAAATAGTTTTTGTCAAACTCTGCAAAATAGGCCTCCGTGGCGGCGATGACCTCCTCATTTGATCCATATCTATTCCCGGCGAGTGATTTTTTCAGATTAGGAAACAGAAAGAAGTCACAAGGGGCCAAATCTGGAGAATACGGTGGATGGGGCAGCAATTCGTAGCGTAATTCGACCAATTTGGCCATGGCAACGGCAGACGTGTGAACCGGTGCGTTGTCGTGGTGAAACAGCACTTTTTTCTTCGCCAGATGGGGTCGTTTTTCTTTAATTCGGCGTCGAATCGGCCCAATAAATCGGCATAGTAAAGCCCTGTAATTGTTTTACCCTTCTCGAGGTAATCGATGTAGATCACACCTTGTGAATCCCAGAAAACGGTAGCCATAACTTTTCCGGCCGATTTTGCAGTTTTCGCCTTCTTTGGAGCACGTTACCCGTTCTGGATCCATTGTTTTGATTGCTCCTTGGTCTCTGGTGTGTACCAGTGGATCCAGGTTTCATCGACGGTCACAAAACGACGCAAAAACTCTGCTGGATTCCGCTTAAACAGCGCCAAACACGTCTCCGATGTGGTCTCACGGTTGCGCTTGTTTTCTGGTGTGAGTAAACGCGGCACCCATCGCGCCGACAGCTTTCTCATGCCGAGTTCCTCGTGAAGAATATGATGCACTGTTCCTTCTGAAATGCCTACAGTCTCAGCTAGCTCGCGAACCTTCAATCGCGATCTGCCAATACGAGATCATGGATTTTTTTAATGTTTTCCTCCGTAGCAGCTGTTTTCGGTGCACCTGGACGTGGTTCATCAAAAACCGACGTACGGCCACGTGCAAACTCGTTGAACCAATTCTTGACGGTGGCCATCGATGGAGAAGAGTCACCGTACACAGCATCCAAGCGCTCTTTTATTTCGATGCGCGTTTTCCCTTCCAAAAATAAGAATCGAATCACCGAACGATATTGCTCTTTTTCCATTTTTGTAAAACCGATCGACACGTTCGCTTCCATAAGTTGTCAAATTAAAACAAATGAAGGGATTGGAATGAAAATTTGAAAAAAGAATTAAAAAAGAATGTGCTACACTGTGGTAAAACTCTTTTGAAACTACAGCGCCCTCTGGCGATGAGGCTAGGTACTTATTGAATGCACCTCGTATTTTATGTTAAAACAAGTCACGCGGATGAAGTCGCGGGCTGGACGAGTGAAGTAAGTAAATTATTTATATATTTCCCGTTATTTCAAAATTAAACGGTAAATAAATAATACCTAATAGTCTTAATACCGTAGTTCAACAAGATAGTAATCTCTAACATAATCGTTAAGTGATCAAACGGGTCCTTAGATTAGAGAGTTAGTTTGTAATACAGCGGTGATAGCAACTAAGGTAAATTTAGTTTAAGTGCCGTCATCTATTAGAATGAGATGGTTATCTTGAACCTTCGTCTGTAGCGTGTCAAACTGCTACTGTACAAACTGAATACATAGTTAAGTATCAGAAAATCGTAAACTCTACTGAAAGTTAAAGCGCTATTAGTATTTCAGGTACTGAAAGTTATAACGTAGCAAACATAAAGACGTCCGTTATCATTTTGTTAGAGAAAGAGTATCAACCAATCAAGTGTCTGTAATATACAAGAATCATTATGGTTGCTGATGTACTAACGAAGCCATTGCATCGACCAAAGCATGAATTCTTCACGAAAGCCATGGGTTTGCATTCAGGAGAGGATGTTGGAATATAAGTTGGAATGCAAACTTAAACCTTTGTGAATAAGTTAGTTTTTTCTTCTTCTATCTGTCACTTCTTGATAGCATGTCCTGTCAATGGTTTGCTTCTCACTTTTAAATATACCATATTAAATAATATTGTCTAATGTTTCAATTTATTTCAACAAAGTTTAATGAAATTTCGTTGAAAGTTACGTATTGACTGACTCATTGTCATTTCATGCTCTTTTCATTGCCATCCATGCATTTGGATCTCATGTGCAGTAGTAGCGCTCGATTCCCAGGTCGGGCAGTGTTGTTGGGTTTTTCCATCAGGAATTTGTCAGTAATAGCCCGGAGTCTGGATTTGTGTCCAGTTGATGGCAATATAATAGGCTCGCCTCCTATTACAAGTGACTTGAAACATAACAGGCGAAGATGGGTGTACTATAAGGAGGTACACCTCTGCCTAACCCACCCTTCGCGAAAATAGGCGTGATGTTTACTTATGTATTAACTAAACAGTAGTTTAATACGATAACACCTATTTACCTTCGTAAAGAAGGCGTCAACAGCATTTACTGGGAAATAAACTCTATCGATGATCCCTTCAGTAGATTTCCAATAACACCATGATAACTGTTGCCATATTATGATCATCAATAATCGGAATTTGCAGATATTGCTTCTTGCGATTTTACAGCTCCATACTATTAGTTAAAACGGTGAAGGAAAACATCGTGAGGAAACCGGCATGTCCTAGAACCAAAAATTCGACGACATGTGACATCTACCAACCCGTGCGGGTTGGTAGATGTCACATGTCGTGGGCCCGCGTGGTAGATTACGGCCCACTCCCTCTCACTGAGAGGAGGCCTGTGTCCCAGCAGTGGGAACATTATAGGCTGATTGTGTTATGTTATGTTATACTATTAGTTATACGGCTTTTGTCGCACAGTTAGGCGTATTGGTCCATATTACAAGCCAGATTTTCTTTTTTGTGTATTGCCAAATGTTCAATGAAAAGACTTCATTAAGAGGTATACAAAAATATTTCATAAAAATAAAATTGTATCATGGTTCGTAAAACAACTCATAAAATTATTTTTCGTCGTATAATTTCAAAATTTTGAGCGTAAACTATCATATTTTATGTAATGATAACAAAGGGAATTCAATCAACTAAAGAAATACCTAAAAAATATTCCAATGAGCCGTTAATTTATTAGTTTAATTAAAACTGCAAAATTACTTTTGTTTTGGTGGTCATTCGATTCAACATCAAACCTATAGATGTATGAGGAACAGGGTGTAAAATTCACTCATCCTCTATAGAAAAGGGAGGATCCACCGACCAGACAAGTGTTATGTCTGGCGGGCAACTGCCCGGTGATTCATTTCGGGCCGTTGTATTTATGCTAGTTGCGCGGTAAACTCTGCTTGCGAGATGCAGGATTTTGCGTGACGTCAGTATGATGCGTTGTAGATACCGCTACAAACGCATCGCTGTTTTGAACCTTATTTGTTGCCACGATGCGCTAATAGAAAATTACCTAAAGTAACCTAGCATAAAGTTGGATAAGAAAGACATTACTTAAAACAAAAGAAGAACTGGCAAAGATCGAGGACGGGGTGTGGAGGGGGGCTCAGGGGATCAGACCGGAATAAATCCTTCTTACCGCGCCTTAATGCAATTCAGCTGAAACCAGTGCTGTCTACCTACAAGAGCGACGTAGGTAGGCGTAGGTATAACTATCAAGCGCACGTGGGCTATCTATTTCCGGGCGGGTCATTGACCGGCGACCTTGCTGACTGACCGTCAAAATGTTGCAGTCCAGACGTTTGGCCGCCAAGGTCGCCATTGTTTACTGACTGTGACTAGTCTACACACACCTTTAAACATAGTACGACAGATTTTTTTACAATTGATGAAAACTTGACAAAAGGAAAATTTTGGATAATGGACCAAATCTTACCTTTTTAGAGTTCCGTACCCCAAAGGGTGCCAAGTAAGGCTCTCTGTCCGTCCGTCCTTCTGTCTGTCACACTCACAGTGCTATATGTTTTGAACCGTAATAGGCAGACACTTGAAATTTTCAGAGAGTGTATGGCCGCTATAACTACTTTTTTATAAAATGTGTAAGGTAGTACGGAACCCTATGTGTGCGAGTCCGACTTCCACTTAGCCACTTTTTTATCCGATTGAAAAAAAGGATTACGTTTTTTTTGCAATGTATCGAAATTAAAAGTTAAGAAATCGATTGTAAATATTTAGATAGGTATTCAGTTACCACTTTAGCTAGAAACTGGAGTATTTAAAACGTGTCAGCTTGACTGCAATTGAGTAAGTTGAAACTTAAGATTCCTAGATAAAGATAAATTGAATGGCTGACCATTATTGTGCCAATAACACTATAGATCTAGGATAATGATAATGCCCTTAACTATTACTATCAGGATTTACTTTATACTGTTCCAATATTAACTTCTATTGTTGTTCTCGTTTCTAAAAAGCTAAGCCTTGTCTATTTATAGGTAACAGCAAAAACCAGGTCAAGATCACAGACGTAAACACTTTCAATAAATAACTCGAAGAAAAAAGTAAGCACATACAGGCTGAAGGCTTTAAACGCCTTAAAATAAATTAAAAAAAAAAACAATACGACGCAGAGCTGAGATTCTAATTTTAAATTCTACGACATTTTACGAGTGGTGCCATCAAAAAGTTCCGTAGAAGCTTTTGATAAACAACTCCAACAACGTACGAAACTTTCTTCTCATTCCAAGGTGACTAACAAGTTACGAGCTAACAGGGTTTAGAGAAACGGGTCTATGCAAACGGGATAGTTACTGTGACGTACTCGTATGTGGACTTGTGGACCCAGTTCAATAGGGCAGAGAGATATTCTGTGAGATATCTCGCTTCGCCTCGCCCTCGATGCAGCATACGTACGGTAATGCCAAGTCGTTTAGCAAGTGCATGCATAAATACATGAGCGAGAGGCGTTCGAGTGTGAACAAATTGCAATCAAATACGATTTCAGATCAAAATTTAAAATCTAGTTCGAAGTTGGATGATGTTAAATATTTTGCGGTTCAGTGATTTAAACTTATGGGAATATGTTTAATATTCCTGTAGGTAAATAATACATACACCCAGCCCCCTCTTTTCCATTGGGCACTCTGGGCAAGTGCTCAGGGCCCCGCGATCGGCGGGGGCTCCGGCCCTCAAAAATCATTCTTTGCTGCCACCGTTCCATTCCACGCATTATTAGTACCCGATTCAATGCCAAAATAATTTATAGGCAGTGCGAATTTAACAGTCATATAAAAATTAGGTATCTATTAACTTAATGTGATTGTAAAGAAATAAAAATAATTTTCGAACTATTTTAAAATTTTGATAATCTGGTTACTCTTATCTACACAAGGGCCCAGTGATTCCTTATGTGCCCAGGGCCTCCAATAGGCTAAAGACGGCCCTGCATACCCACGCCTTTTTCTCATGGAGTAGGCAGAAACTATAGAACGCCACCTACTGCGATCCTTACATACTCCTATTGCTTCATTTACATTCTCACATCATCAACCTCATTGCCTAACATACTTTCAATCACAATCTAATAGTAATATTGCTAATCCATTCTGCATACCTATGTTCGAAAAAATTGTCTGCTCAACACATAAATAACGCAAGGAATGTTGTTGAACTGTCAAAATTAAAGCCATTGCTTGTTACGCAATTAACGAGCTGGTCATACACGCACTTCATTAGATATGCTTTACATGTAGGTACTAAAAATCTCTCTAAATAATACTTTGTGATTTGTGACAGCAGGATTTTCTCACGACGATTATACCTCAGACAGGACAAAAACTCAACAAAAAACTACCATATCAATCCAGTCTAATAAGAAACCCGATCTATGCAAGTTACAAAAAACTTACGCTACACATCAACACGAAGTAATCAGCCAAGAACATCGATCCATACCTGAAACAACACACAAATCATCATTATTATTTAGTTCAATGCTAAATTATATTTAGTTACAAAGCATTACATTTAGTTACGAACCATTAGGTCAGAGATAGTCTCTCAGTAGATGGTAAACAGAAAACAACGTAACGCCGACCTTAGGCCGACGACCTCGTCGGATCAGACGGAATGCCTGCAGTGATTGTTACTAACTTGCAAGTTGCAACAAGACATAACATTGATTGACAAGCCCCGGAGATTGTTAATAAATAAATACATTGAAATGAAATGAAATGATTTTTTTATTTTGTAAATAGGATATCGGAATCACTATTACACGCCAGGAGTATGTAAGGATCGTAGCAGGTGGTGTTATGTAGTTTCTACCTTTTCCCATGGGAAGAAGGCGTGAGTTTATGTATGAATTTATGTATTAAAATAAAAAACAAGCTAGTCTATCCAAACTTATGTTTCAAATTAATATTATTTCAAGTTAAACAAATATCAACTTTATTTAAAAAGTTATTAAGTTCATTTCAGAGCGACTTGCACTATTGAAAAAGTTATAAAAATGCTTGAAGTTGTAGCATAAACTGAACTTTATTGTGTCGAATTTAAAGTTATTTTTCCATAAACTCATATTTGTTTACATTTTTGGCAAATAAATCGCGAATGCAGATTAGATGGTGTCGACATTTCCTATCTAAGTGGGTACCTCTTGAGAAGAAATGGCACATTGCCCCCAGAGCCTCGAAGGAGTTTTTTTTTTTTTTTGTTAGCCTACTTAGTGTCCCACTGCTGGGCATAGGCCCCACTTGTTTCTTCCAAACCTCACTGTCTTGTGCGATCTCTGGCCATATTGGCTCTGCAAGTACCACATCGTCGCACCTTCGCCGTGGTCTACCTCGACGGCGCGGCGGCGATGTCCTCCCTCAGGCGTCTAGTGAGTGACGATCTTTGCCCAGGAGAAGGGAAATTATATAACTTTTAAAATAACACATTGTTGAAAACTAAAACATTGTTGTTACTAATTATTTTCTTGATACACGTTTTATTCTAAATTAGGTCGTGGTTATTTTTGTGCGAATTAAACTTTGTCAAGCACACAAAGTTTTTTTATTACTTTGTTTTTACTCACTTTATTGTGTTAAATAATCAAGTTTTATGTTGCCACTATATAGAAAAAACAACATGCAAGACTCAATTTCATTCAAATTCTGTTAAAATAAGAAGATAATTGAGAGACGTCATCTAGAATAGAGTCTGGCATAGGAATCGACTTGGCTTCAGAAGCAGCATAAAAGCCGCGAAATGATCACATATAAAAGAGAACCAATCTCGTCTCAGATAATGAAATTGAAACTATAGCTTTGATTATTTACAGTATCCCTATTCCGATACGATTCTTGGCCTATGGACAAATGTCCTATATAAATAATCCTATATATGTATAAGTGGCGTTGTAAGTAGTAGTCTGTCGTAAGTCTCCGCCCATGTAAGGTAGATCCTTACAGATCCTATAATAACTCTCGCTGTATCGCGAAACATCGCAGGTGAGACAAAGGTGGTTTATAAGGAAATAAATGCCAATACTCCAAGAGTTTGAAGTTTGGATAGTGTATCGATTGGTACTTACAACTTTTAAAATAAGTGCGGGAACTGAGTCAAAATTTTGCAATGAATTCATGTTATGCAGCCTGTTACTATCCACTAACGGATTTAGACCCTCATGTTCAAGAGATTTCACAGCGGAGGGCTCTGATAAAATAGCTTCCATCTCTACGGTCGTTTTTTAGGGTTCCGTACCTCAAAAGGAAAAAACGAACCCTTAAAGGATCACTCGTGTGTCTGTCTGTCTGTCTGTCCATCTGTCACAGCCAATTTGCTCCGAATCTTATGGAACGATTAAGTTGAAATTTGGTACACATATGAATCTCTGTGACCCAAACACAGACGTGTAACGTAAATAAATGAGTTTTGAAAATGGGAGTCATTTTTGAGGGGTAAATAAATATTTTTTTTAAAAAGTTTCGCAATCTGTACCGTGTGACATATCAATGAAATGGCTTACCGTGAGGATCTCAAATATAATTTTTTCATAATTTTAAAGTAAATTGTATTAAAGTTATTTAAGACAATAGACGGAAATTTACCATCCCCCCCCCTTATCTCCGAAACTACTGAGCCTAAAATTTTGAAAAAACACAGTAAATAGTTCTATACCTATAGATTACAGGAAAATTAATAAGAAGTCTATGATCTTGAAACAACATGGTAAATCTCTCAATATTGTGCGTATAAACTTACATTTTCAGTTGGAATGTATTAAGTTTGTTCTTGAGATAAATTCATTCCAACTACGGAACCCTTCATTGTGCGTGGTCCGACACGTAATTGGCCGGTTTTTTTTTTATAAACTATGTAATGAAACGAAATACCACAATCATATCGCATCTGCTTGCTCTGGTAAACACAAAAACTGAAAAGATTTACGTCAAGGCTTTCATCAGTTCCCAGTTTCATAAAGAAGTTTTACCTAGATGACACATTAAAATATTATACGCAGATAAACTCACGCTTTCTTTCTAAGGCGGTAGGCAGAAACGACAGAATGCCACCTGCGACGATCCATACATAGTCGTTTTGCCTTAATACATTATAAGCGTGCGAAACCGTAGCGGCTGATATTAATGAAGTTAGTGACAAACAGTCAAGGGCAATAGTACGGCGACATACAACGCAAGGTTGTAGAGTAAATGTTTAACGAGACTGCAGCGTTGGTCATCGATTCCATATCGATTACCCGCATTCGTGGCAATTGCGGTTCTCCTTCGCGGAATAAGCCATCGATACAACGCATATAATACAATGTGTTTACGAACGAGCCATTGTTGTATTCGCCATTCATTGAAGGCTTTCAATTGACGCCGGTTGTTGCTTTCCATGAAATAAAGCAATGGAGAAAATGGATGACCATTTTTCGTAAAAACTCAACGGTAGTGGATTACAATGGAGTTTTCTGATTGGAACTTTATTTTTGTTAATGTTAGCATTTTTTTTGTTGTTGGATTGAAAAGAAAAATAAGCTTCACATTTTTCTACAGTATCTAATTAATCAAAAAGCCGACGCTACTAACATTATTATGTAGTTTCATTATACTTTTCAGTAACAGGCTCATTCCAAAGCCTGGGTTATCGGACGCGACCGTTACTTATCTTTTTACAGTTTTTCCATAATTGTTTGGACAATGAATGTCAACAGGGCGGAACGGAGGCGACAATCCGTGAAATCAGTTTGAGAGAACAGACTGTTCGACTGCTTTAAACAAGGATTAGCTCGTGCCGCGAGCTTGAAATAACTTAGGTAACCTCTGAAGTCTATTATTCAGTTTCAACTTGAAGCTATCCCGGTTAAGTCTTGTTCCGGTGACCAAATTCCACGAATATTTCATTACTTTCAACAATAATTTAATGTGTACTACGAAGTTCATTAATATGGATACTGTTTCGTCAAAACTACTGGCTACTGGCCAGCTTTGCACCTGTTAATTGTATCTTAAAGACAACTTGAAGCATTTAAAAGTTATGCCAAAATGATATTATTTAAATTGAAATAATAAAATCTAATGGTATGGAAAGAGTAATGGGATCCTTACAAATCAAATTTCCAGAAGCAATGAATCGATTGAAACTATAGTACAAGATAATAACGTTCCTCAGTTAACTTTAACAACAGACAACAAAGCATTCCGCAAATATATTTCTTTGACTCTGAAATCAGAGTGGAAGTATTTACATTTTAACTTCGGATTCCATAAATTATATTCCGTCTGTTCCAAAGTTACTCCATGACGGGACGTTTAAAGGGAATTCAGTGAAATTCAACCTTATTATTACAAAGTGGAGCCAGTTTGAAAGCGAGATCGGTAACATAACGAACGAATATATTTTGGCCGACGACATCCAAATTAGCACAGTAGATTCAATTAGATGTTTTACAGCGTTTCCAATTATGCGTTTCATCACAGTACCTAATAATGAATAATTTAATTAACGTTAATAAAATTCCCACAAGGTTAATACTTACTAAGTTCCTAAGCAGTAAACTCGCGGCAGACCAAACTAAAATGTTGAATTATATGCAGTCAAGTCTGAGGTGTGCAACCAACTGTACAATTATTTTTTCGGTAGACTTTATTTTGCATAATCTATGCAAAATTTTAAGTTTGGTTATTATCCTCGTAGCACCAAATGCCAAACAAATATTATTTAGACGGTAATATGTATGTTAATTCGTCGAAGGTAACCCTAAAACTAGCCACCGCAAGTTATTGTTTATGAGGCAGCCACGAGATCGCGTGACACACGGACGATGGCGACGGTAATCAATTACCGAGACCCTGCCTCTGCTGTACTCGTTCCCTATACTAACACTAAATAATTGTACAACAATAAAAACATCATATAAACAGTTACAAACGTAAAGATGAACAACGTTAGCAAAGTCTAGAGTCTAGACGGACAGATGATAGAAATTTGAAAATTTATTAAGGTAAAAGCAGAAAAGCGATATGGAGAAAATACTTGCAGCAGACTAAGAAGGCAACGTACGAGATGAGAAAACGAAAGACAACAAAAGAAGTAGTAGGCTATAAAGAGAAAGAGGATCAGCATAAAAATATTCATGTTTAGGGGAATCCCTTCTTATCAAATACATATGAGCAACTTGAACAATATATTTCTCAAATTTTAAAGAGTAAAATAGATGATGACATGTTTTTTACAGATAAATTCCGTGAAAACATTATCAATTTACTCGCAAATGAGCAATACGCTCCTCAGAAAACAAAAGGGTTGATGGTAAACATTGATTTGACATTAATCTTATCAATAAAATTAAGCCAACCACAGGCCAATGCGTTATCTATAGGATAACATTTGCCAAAATCTACCCAATCACATTGACCCTACACAACTATGAGATCATTTATTTACTTTTGATAATTTTATTTGCAATTGGATTGACCCATAAGTGAAGTTATGTTTGCTTGTAACTCTGCGAACATTGAACTTTTGAGTCGAAAAATTAGGACATGATAAATTCTATATTTAAGAAATTAAGACCTCATGTTAGAAAAAGTAGGTAAGTATGGCAAGAATAAATTAAAGAAGTACCTAGGAATTTTTAAAATAATATAATTAAAACATATTCAAATCAAAATATCTTCAGCATTATTATACTTTCTTATAAACAAAAGAAAAAAATATGGATTCATACGAAGCCTTTCATCAAATCCATAATCGTCTATATAAACTCGTATACATTTCACCTTAACACCTTGTTTTGTTCAACTCAATAGACTTAACAAATCCAATAGTCACAATGGGTGTTATGTTAATACATTTAAATAATACTTAATATGCACTTATTCAAGTACATATGTAACAAACCCCATTGGCCCATTGTGAGGACACAATAACGTTGTAGTGCCATTGTGCTTCTAACAAACTTATGGATGCCTACTTAGTTTATGTGGGTACATAACGATAACTCGTGATGGCGATCAACGATGTCAAGAAATGGAAATGTCGTGTTAAATAGAACCTAACTATGTATGTTGAAGTCACTTAGTGGGCAGAAGCTAAAATATTGAATGCCCGAGGCTTGTAAACGGGTATCTAAAACACATAAATGCAAAATTCTAGCTTAAAGTAGACGATGAAATAAGAAAGTTACTAAAACGAAATTATCAGGGCGAGTCAGAGCAACAATAGTTTAAAATATACCACAAAAAGCTTCGCAGTCTAAAAATCTAGCATAATCGTGAGAGAAACTGTTGAAGTTAACCGCAAACCGTTGGACACTTAAAATAAGAGCAATAAGGCAATTTCATAAACCAGTTTAATTTAATCACGTAGAACTCGTTTCTTGAAGCATATTTTGCACCATTTTTTCATAGCATACGAATGTTGAGATTCCATAATAAGATCAAAACATTACAAAAGAAACTACTAAGTACTAATACCTAGTAGTTCCTTTTGTAAAGTTTTGACCTTGTTTTGTTTTGAAGTAACAGTAGCAGTGGTGCTACTGTTACTTGAAAATGCATTAAAATACGAATAGACACGATAGCAAATAGGGGAGGACTAAAGAATGGATTCTTAAAACACATGTTACACAATAGTTGGCACGAGTGCACGACCCATCAACTGCTCCCAAAATGGCGTTAAGGAAATCCTTTCTCTAAAAGGTTACGACGCATTACACGAATAAAAATATGCTATTATTCATATGAAATGTCAAGCAACGCCGTCGAGGTTTGTACAAGTCTCCATCGGAGCCTTCAACAAAAGGAATACGCACGTGAGCATTTCGCCGACTCCTCGCGAAGTATTTTAACAAAGAATTCACCGCACATTCTGGAATAAACCGTAACTTATGGCAGCTAGGTCCTTTTTTTGTATGAAAAAGCAAACGTCATAATCACCAAAAAAAGAACGTGTCGCCATTTGGAGTTAAAGTTCAACCTTCAATGCAACGTGTGCTGGAGTCGATGTTTCACTTTCCGACTTTATATTCAGAAAGTAAAGTTCACATTTGGGTGAGTGTCTGCGGGGACTCGGGGACCGTATAGGGTGGTTTTTTATGCGGTCGTGTGCCATATTGTGTCGCAGCCGGTGACGGAGGGTTTGTTCGAAACGAAATGCATGGCTTGTTTATAGGTGACGAGGTTTTGCCTTTTCGCTGACTAACACCCAGCTGTCTAAAGATTTCTGAAGCCCTACACCAGTGCAATCATTTCTTACAAACATAAAAAACAAGTTTGGAAAATAACACACTACTACTGAAGTACTGTGAAGAGATAATAAATAAACTTATTATTATTATTATAACCATTGTCTCCAACATTTATATGGAATGGATAAAATGCCAGCGGTTTTGATAAATCCTTTAAAATTATCCTAATCAAGCATTACAAAACTGGCGCATGTGGTAGATCAAACATTATCGGACCCCGCCAATCCTTATCTAAATCCTGATTTAAGGCCTGTTCAGTGTTCAACTACAAACCTAAGCGGTATTCGCTACCGTTTGCGATAGGTAAAGGAAACCGAGTGGGGTACCTATGCGGTAATATTACTGTTCACACCAAAGCGGATTTCGCTATCCTTGTGAATACCGAGTTCGAGTTTCGCTCAGGAAGGTGCACTTCTACCTACAGCGGCAGCGAATACCGCTTAGGTTTGAATAGGCCTTAAAAGTCAGAAATTCTTGGACGGCAGTTGACCGAACTTTCTTGTCGTTTTGGACTATTTCGCAAATTGGTTCTTGTGCCAAGGGCGCCGATTGCCTAATTAGGACGTTAGTAAAATTCTGGGACCCTGCCAGCTATCGTTATCTTATTCTGTAACAAATTATTAACGGTCTAGTAGTGAGGAAAGGGGAACATGTTCCTGCGAGGGTACCGAGTCGAATGGAAACGCATTTACTCGGTATCGTTTCGTAAAATTTTTGCTTCGTCTACTTTCATTCTGATCGTTAATGCGCGGTTTTCTTAGGGGAATATATTTTCCTGGTGGAGTATTATCTGTTAGAAATAAGCAATCAATATGTAAGTCGTTTCTAAGTATTTTATCAAGCAAATAGCTACAGTATTTACTAAGGTGGACTTCGTAGCCACAAATCATAGAGCACGTAGCACGATGCTTATTAATAAGCGTTCATAATATGAACATAATGCATGTGAACTGAATACGAATAAATGTTCGTATCTCGTGCAATCAATTTGTTGACCACTGATTTCATCTGTGACAAGCAAGTCTCGATACGTCGATATCGTAGTGAGGCTACTGTTATCATGATATGTATCTAAAGCACAGCACTATAATTTAATAGCGTTAATGAAAATCTTGCTATCGATGTTATCGGCGATATGTATGGTATGGTAACCCAAAAAAAACATAAAAATAGTAACCTTAGTAAGATTGAGGAAGTGTCGACAGTCTATATCGTTTCCGGTAACACAATACCAGTATTATTTTAAAGCTTGTTCAAAATCAAAACGACTTCAGCATTCGGAAAATAAGCAGTATTATGATAAAAATTATATTCTTTGTTCAATAACGCTTTTCCTGCTTCTTTCTTTTACTCACTCAGTAATTTTCCTTACAGTATGTATTAAAATGATCTCACATTTTCCTGTATTTATGATCGTAATTGCTTATTGAATGAATAAACAATATGCATCATCAATGACGCATTTAGCCTTAATTCCACGTTCAACAATATCTTTGTCTATTCCACTCCTGTGGCTGAATTGATCAATGGACTCCCAAACGATTCGTCATTCATTGGAGGACGCTAACATCTGTTAGTCATTCAAATTTTATTTAACATCTAATTAACTAAGGCTTTTATAAATTCCTTCCCCACAATATCTTGTTTGGTTTCCACAAAAAAGATGAATTCACTAAAAAGTTTTATTTCAGGAAATGCTTGCACTGTGCGACAAAATTGCATGCAAAAGAAAGTTCGCTAATTTTATCATAACCCAGAGTTTGTTAGAAACTTTTATAACATAGCACTTCTTTCTAAACTTAATATTAACTGCAGTAGGTACAGGGAAGTTATTAACTCAATTACCTATAACATTTCCCCTAAGGAAAAAATAAGTTTCTGCTGGTTGTTAAAGCTCCAGGTCTGACGCATGATGTGTCTGACCTCAGTCCCATCTATTACGTGCGTCAATAGTTCTGTAGTCACCAATTATTAGTATTTCCTGGAGTTTGTTATTAGAAGCATTACCAGAATTCGATCCATAATATCTCGTTTTAGTTTCCGCATCTCATCATCTGATTTGGATAGCGTTTAGGTGGAGAGAGATAAAGATACAGGTAGACTTGTAGAGGTAGATCATGCTATCGTTGCGTCTGCCATTACGACACCAATATGGTATCTTGGAGTAAAACTATGTGCTTCCTTCTATAGACATATTATGTTGTCTCGCTCTGCTGACAATAGGCATCCACTCTTTACCTACTATGACAATAGAGAGAGAACTACCTAGCCCAGTCCCTGCCTCCCTGATCAATATGACCCTTACAAGAAAGCCATATAGCTAATGTCTTCTAAAACTAGAATACATTGAAATAGGTAGGTTGCATAAAGATACAAAGACTAGACCGAAACTCAGTGCGTGCAATTCCTATGCCACCTAATTTGTAAATGAAAGGAGAAACGCCTTGAACCTTCTTAAATTATTTAAAAGAGATTCTCTCAAAGATGTTAAACGCTCGGAGGCTGGCCTATATGCATAATAAATTATGTTTACAGCTAACTTTATTGTTTCGGGTTAAGTAATAAAATGTACGTGTGTATGTTTTATCGGAAAACGTAAACCGAGCATAAATCCTTTAAAGACAAATGCGACTAGACTTTCAATCTTAGTGGGAATTAGTTTCCCTGGTCTACCACAGTGTGTTATGTGTAAAATCTATTAGTATTCGCAGCTAAAGCTGATTACGCACATATAAGAACGGTGGCTCTCTATCTATAACTGAAACCGCGTATTAAAAACGCCTAAAAACACCATCATTCTATATTTTTTAAGCCCAAAACATTTTATTCTTAGACCCGTCACATTGAATCAACTGCTCCCTGTTAAAAACCACATCACTTTAACCTTACAATCAGGCAGCCGCCCGTCCCCAAAATAGAACATAATGGAAATCCGTCAAAACCAATTTATTCCAACGTTAGAAGATTCGTGTTAATTACGTAAGCGACAGTGGAATAATTAGAAATACCAAGCGTCATCAAACGAGTCGTCCTCACATGGGTACATTCCTGCAGGTACCACAAAACTGGTTTACTATAAGTACAATTACCATAAGACATATCGCTTGCCTTTTATTTATTGATTCTATGGAATCGGTAGCTCGTTGTAATATTTGAAACGTTTAATTTACACCTAAAAAATGCTAATATTTTATTAGCATATATCCTGTAAGTAGGACTCAGTAAATCAACCATCAAACATTTGCATGTTTTATCATACTACCTAACGTTTAAAAACATTGTACTAGTCGATTGTTCGTCTCTTTCTTCATGGTATTTCATTTCTGAGACTAATCAAAACTCATAACGTAAAGGACAAGACAGACGGAAAAAAAATAAAGAAAACCGATTTCTTTACATTACACAATAAAAGTTGTATTCAATCCAAACGAAATCAACATAAGAAAAGGGAAAAACTCCCGTAGGCGCGGGTTCAACGACCCATCTTATCTCGGACACCAACTTTTATCTATCTACAATCCGCATCTCCTCACGCCTTGGAACTTAATCGATTTCTCAATACTAAGATATGGACCTTATCTCCTAACAATAAGGCATATTTCAACCCTTAGTATCTTTATCCTGTACTGGAATCTAGCACTTCTTGTCATAGTATTAAAGGCCTAAATTTTTTTGCACGTCGTCCTCTCGCAACGTTAAGGTTGGTCCCAATTTCGCGATGTGCCAAGTCAATGCCAATATTTGTCTAGATTAGATAAAAGATTTTGGGTCCGGCTGTGCAAACTCGATTTTGTATTGAATCGCTTTCCGGTTTGGTGTAATGCGATCGGAAATGGATTTGAATGTGTTTACAATCCCCGTTTATGATTTAATCAAATCCGTTTGCAATATTGAATGGCAAGTTATTTTGCAAAATTATATTAAACACATAAATATTGAAACCAGTACCGTTTTGCAATTTATTTGATTTAATCTCATTTTAGAGCTTTATTTGCGGGGTTTGTTCTGAATGTTTGCTCAATAATGAAACCGACCAAATTGAATTTCAGATCAAACGTTCTTCATACATCATTGATTATTAAGAAACCCTTTCGTGTTTGTTAACAAAAACAACATACCTAGCTATCCCTTCCATTTCACTAATACATAAAAATCTCCTAAGTAAAACAAGAACACTACAAAACCCATAAAGCATAAACAAAATGGGGTCACACACTAAAAAACACAAGAAAAAAGTCGAAGTAAATGCTCGGAGACCTCTCGTACATCCGTAGAGGGTCCCTTTATAATTTATTCATCTTTCCCTCCTAAGAAAAAAACTACGGTTTAAAAGCTGCCTTAGTGTGAAGCAGTTATGTGCTAACAGAATAACGAGGCTTCCCCTCTCGGACCACTTCCCTTGTGCGGCGACCTAAAAATAAGCAAGGATGCTGAGACGTAACTATTCTGTTAGCGGACATTTGTAGCCGGATGAGATTTGAGGATGTGGCGTTTGATAGCTCGTTGAGAATCCGTTAGGTTTGAATGGAGTTACATTTTGGCTTGCAAAATGTTGGGAATCCTTGTAGATCTGAATATAGTCGGAAATGAAGTCATGTGAAGAAGGAGAAACCATCAACGATCTTTAAAGCGGGGTACGTATCAAAATCCCGAATTTTAAAATACCGTTGAACGAAATCCCGAAAATTGAAACGCCGAATGGTTATTTAGTCGAAAGTTTAAAATCCCGAAAGTTCATTTGCCCGAAAGATTAAAATCCCGAAGTACAAAATCCCGAAATTGCCACCGTTTCCGAGAAAAACGAATTTTGTAAACCTAACCTCAAAACACTTAAAAGTTGCCTAAAAAGCGTAGTCGGAGCCTACTGAAGTACTAGCCCCGCTTCGCGGCGCTCCTATTTCTGTGTAAAGGGTTTAAAGTAACCTAACCAAACCTAACCTCGGGGTGCCCTTCGCTCGCTCTTGCATCCTATGTCGACGTAGCCCCGCTACGCGGGGCTCCTATTTCTATGTAAAGGGTATAAAGTAACCTAACCAAACCGAATCTCGGGGTGCCCTTTGCTTGCTCTTGCACCCTATGACGACGTTTGTGTTTTTGTAATTATTGTAAATTCATTCGGGATTTCGTCCATTCGGGATTTCGTCCTTTCGGGCATTTGAACATCGGTATTTTGTGTTTCGATATAACGAATATCGGCATTTAAAACTTTCGGTATTTTGAATTTCGGTGTTTTGGACGTCGGTATTTCAATCATAGGTATTATGAACCTTCGGGATTTTGATACGTACCCATAAAGCGTGGCTGGTAGCAGCTGGATGAGAGTAGAGTATGATTGAGTTAAATGGTGAGCAGTGGACTGTTGGTGGACTGGTGATCATGAAAATGAAACCAAAAAACTTAAAAGAGTGAATGCTCAAACAAAGACAATTTCTAATAACATTGAGTTTAACAGACGCAAAGTGATGACGAGTTAATTCTTCCCATGAAGAACAGAATGACTCAATTCACGTAACGTTATTTGCTCTTAGAATACATTCGCAGACCCCAGTTGAATTCCACCCCAATTTAACGAATAAGACGTTATCTGTAGTTTCTCTCTCTCTCTTCGGCGCTGTAGTTTTTACAAAATATTAGAAGTGATTTAAAAATTATCCTTATTTATAAATACACGAAACGTTGCTCTGATCCATTAGATGATTTTAATCGGAATAGTTTTATTCCGTAAATTAAATGTCATTCAATTAATTTATTTACGAAAACCACAAAAGCGTTCATCTACCGTCCCTATTCTTTGTACGTCCTCTAAATAATGAATAAACCTCTAAATCCATTATGAGGCCATAAATCATTTAACCACATCTTAATTATAGTGCAACATTAAACTTAATATTATCAGTCTGAGATCATCAATTCGTGAATATGTATGAAATTATAAATACAATAACGTACACAAAAAGCTTATCGTAAACCATAACAGTGTCATTAGATACGAGGCTCGTACGCTCGTACCGGGAGAGCGGAATCTTTAATATCTGCATGCCCAACTAATTGATACCCCTATCTGTTCAGAGATCGCATTAATTTTCTAGGAGTATCACAGGTCTTGTGTGAATGGTTGATGTTTAGCTGTCCAGTCGTGAAAGAGCTCTGGATTTTGGTGGCAGTTTCCCTCAGTTGTTGGTCAGTGAACTGTGTGAAGGGAGCGGGGGAGGTCAGCGAAGATTGGGTGGCGGAGAGGTTGTTCCGGGCGGGAGCTCAGCGCGCAGCCTCCGCTGTATCGAGCGGCCGCGCCCGCTCCTACCCACGTGCTCCATTCACCGGTACCACCACGTGTAAACTGTCTTTAAACGAAAAAACTACTTACGTGATTTACAGTTATGTCTGGAATATTTTCTGAATCGAAACCTGAAGGTGCGCAAAAAGACCAAATTGTTAGTTGTCAAAAAACTGGCGCCCAGTGTGGGACCAGCCAGGTTGGGCGCCAGTTTATTGATAACTTTAACAATTTGGTAGAAGCAATAACTATACAATATGAAAGTTGAAGTAAACTATAATAGTTAATATAAAAGTTGAAATAAACCATAGCTCACGGACCAAGAGGCAAAACTTTACCTCGCACCAGTTTCTTTCAAAAAATCCCGTCAGCATTGACGATAATCACACATAAAAGAATTATCACCTGCACGCTACCCATAGCAGGCCGTGTAAATTAACATCGGAAATAAAAGTGACAGCATGCACCCGATCCTGTAGGCTCGGAATTAGGCCAACCATTCATTTAATGAACTGGTGTCGGGGCATATTAAATTAGCCTTTACACCGACTCCTAGTACAAGTCAACTCGTAGGAGTCTACATCTGAATACAAATCACACTCTGTCTATTCCAATAGTTAATTGAATTAGTTTCTCCAGAACTTTTCTTCAGCCCTTATTTAGTCAGTGCTGAGTGGAGACGTCCTTAATTACATTTCTTCTACTTTATTTTAATACATTTTATTTTCATCACCTTCATTTAGCATTGATTCTTTTGAATGTATTTTACGTCTCTGGGTCTTTACATTAATTTCTGAATCAAGAGCGCTTCAAACGCTCTAAATCACGAAAATCTATTTAATCCAACCACTTCAGGAAAACATTCTGATGTTCCTTTAAACGGTTTGGAATAAGACTCACGGTAACAGTAAAATGTACAACTATATCTTATTCTAGCTTCTGCCCGCGACTGCGTCCGCGTGAAATTCCTTGTTCCCGCGATCTACCCCGTCGCATCACATCGCCTGCCCACGCTAATTCGTTTTCACTTAGCATTCTTTCTGATTTTTTTTTTGTTTTTGCTCAGCTCCTAAGAATCCTAGCGTGATGTTTAAGTAGCCTATAGCCTTCCTCAAGAATTTGGCTTTCAAATGTAAAAATATTTTTTCAAATCGACTGGTAGTTCCAGAGACTAGCGCGTTCAAATAAACAAACAAACTCTTTAGCTTTATTATTAGTAAAGATATACAAAGCAAAATCACAAAATACTTGATCAATTCATATCGATTTCGGAAGAGAAAACTCAGACGGGAATAAATCTTGCAGTTTCATTGAAAACTATGCAACGTTTAACCAATTAAACATCCAGTCGTGTTAAATAAATGGGTATCAACTGAATTGCAATAGAATATACCACAGATCAATTGATAGCTGATAATAATATATGGGCAATTGAATAGCACTGGATAAACGAACGACCTGCGGCGAACGATTGACCGACACAATATATTTAGATAGAATCAAAGCATTGAATTGGTATAAATAAATATTGAGTTTAACACCGATTAAAGGATGTAGCTCTATGAAGTGATAAAGTACAGCTTTCGATTTGTGCGAATTGAAAGTCATAATATAAATGCTCTCTAAATTTAGTTTATTACTTAACAAAGTTCAAGTGCAAGATTCATGGCATAAAAATAAGTTTAAACCGAGCGTTACATTAATCCGGGAAGATCTTGGCATATTTAAGAGGGTCCTCATTTAAAATCCTACACATGCGTAAGCGGAGGCTCATTTGAGAGCAAATTATAAGTAGAGCTTAATCTCCCAACCGCTAACGCTTACAAAATTCCCAATGAAATAATAAGGCAATAATCTCATAGAACCAACTAAAGTACCGTTAAGCATGACCTCGCGGTCACATCCGTCAGCCATTAAATCATAAGGTGACGTCAATGAACAAATAAAAATAAATAAAACTTGGCTCATCGATAACCTCGGGCCAGGTTTATCGTATCACATCTAAATAAAAGTCAAATATGATTACGACCTTCATTGTTGAAAGATCATCATCTGCCTAGCCCCTTATCCCAACTATGTGCTGTTATCGGCTTTCAGTCTAACCGGATGCAGCTGAATACCACTGTTTGACATGGAGCGACTGCATATCTGACCTTCAAGACCCAGTTACTGGGTAACACGACAGTCCTTAGTCACAAAACAGAAAGGCCTTAGTCTTGTTGTCGGACTTTCGCGTTTCTGACGACCTGTAAATACTTTCAAAGTTCCACGAATGACAGCTGGTAACGCCTTATCGTGCGTTCCGGGGCTCGGAGACCTGTTATGTTTCCAACAGAATATAAAAATCTTACATTAAAAAAAAATCGTCATTTCTGGTTAAAATTCACCCTACATCAAGGAAAATTTAAAACCACAGCAGTATCACATTTTTGTCTCATTATGAATACCGTCAAAGACATTCCAGCATCCAATTAGCGCTTCATCCTATAAATCTGACACCGCTGAGAACAGCTATTGCTAACAAGCTATCTATCACACTGTAGTTTTGAGTCTTGACACAATTTCCTTTGAGTTACTGGTATACTGTATTCTCACACTTCACACCATGTATGGCCGTGGGCAATTACTAACATGCTGACGGGAAAAGGGTGAAAATGTAACATGTGAACAAAGTCTCTGTCGTCAGAAATAGCGTTTTCTGCTTGGGGTGCCTTCTGATTCCGACATATTCATATGGAAGTGCAAAATACTGTTAGTATTCCGTTTCTGGACGGTTATTGTCATCAATCGGTACATCATCTCACTCAGCAGTAAAAATGTCTTCAAATTCGGAATCCATCAATTTGTGAAGAAGTTTTTATAAGACTACTAGCTGTTACCCGAGACTTCGTCTGCGATTAAGACAAAAGACACGTGGCGCTATCTATTATCATAATAAAGTTATTGTTGTTTTCCTCGGGAACAGCCCTTTTTTCGGGATAAAAGGTACTCTTTGTCCGTTTCTGTACACCTGACAACGTATGCAAAATTTTAGGATGATCGGTTCAGTGGTTTAGGCATGAAAAGGTAACAAACAAACAAACTTACTTTCGCATTTATAATATTAGTTAGGATTAGGATGAGCACGCCTTTGAATTTTACTTTTACTTTTTTGAATGAGATCAAAAACTTGAATAGGTACATAGGAGTCAGGCGACAGACATCCTAATATGAAACAGGCATTAATGGTGTAAGAGAAATGGAACCTAGCCATAAAGCATTCCCGCAAGAAGCGTGATTAACGCTGGGAGAACATTACGATGAAAACAGAAGAGTGGCTTATTAAAAAGTTAGATTTGGAGTAGTAGACCTATTCCAAATCGTTATAAAACTCAAGAATTTCATCAAAACATTCCTTTGCATTTTAATTTGAATCCGACACCATTCAATATGGCAGTCTCGACAGCGCTCCACAAGCTTCGCTACTTGAACATGAGACATACAAGTGACTGTTGTGACTACAGGCAATATTATTTCTGCTAACGCGATCATTGTGCTGCATTACTTTCTGCACTTTGCAACACAGGGTAATGTCACGATGCGTGATAGGTTGCTCAAGATACTATGTAATAAAGCGCTGCAGCGCTGCTATAATTTTTTTAAATGACTTACGTGTACCGTCCTACTAACAAGGTGTGCCTTTGATATTACTGTTTCTTTTATAGCTAATTAAGCTAGGTAAATAAATGTAGACACTTTCCTTACTAGCTGATACTTTTAGAAAGTCAAGGCAGTGCTTCATATTTTTGCCTTTGTGTCATTGATCGTTGGAACGCACGCACTATCATGAATAGTTCCTGCATAAAATAACTTACACATTTTTCCAAATCTATGTATGAACGGTGATGGTTTGTTTATTTGGTCATTTAAAAAAAAAATGTTATTTATAAAAAATGTTACGCCTGACCCTGTCACACGTTAACCTTGCGGCCTCTGAGGTTTTAACATCAGAATATGATAGTTTACATTTAAATTATTTATGTAATGTTTTCAACCGTTAAGCGTGCTTTCTGAATTTGAGCCAAGTTTCTATTGATTTCGTCTGTATTTTACAGATGGTTAATAATTAGCGCGTTCACGGATCAACTGCAGTGCATAACAAAATTACGAAAGAAAGAAATAATCTGTCTGATCCGCAGTCTTACCAGGATTGAATTAACTAAATAAATACGGCGACTTCGCACACCTGTTATCTAGCCAATTTAGCAATTAAAGTACTACGATACCACCATTGATAACAAAACACTAGTAAAAATACTTTTTCTTCGCAACTGTAAGGCAAAGAAACGAGACTCGGTGTCGGGGCTCAAATCACCGGGGAAGTGCTGCGGCTGGCGGGAAACTTACAACGGAAACAAGTGGAAAAGTTACAACGATTCACACCGAACGACTTCTCAAACGCTTTTAGCGACGTCGACTAAGCTAGATGAGATGTTTTGGTGATCGCGTATATGGCCGATTTGATAATGTGTGGCTTATAAACGGCAGTGAGAACATTGAGAGTCGAGATACGACCAATAATGGACGATATTTTGGCAAATACATATACAAGTCTTAAGGTAGAAGCAATAAGTGGTACTTACTTTTTTATCATTAAAACAAATAACAAAAAAGTTAAACATACTCAATTAGATTTTACTCACATACATCACGTTTCAGCCACGATTATCACATCAAATTTACACATGCGTTTACAAACAAATGCGCCTCTGATATGATGTTGAACGTTGCAAAAAATCATTTATCACCGACACACGCTTATCAAACTCATAAAGAGAACAGCGAGGCGCTCGGAATTGCCGTAAAATGTACAGGATAAGTTTCTCGGCTCGCGAAGTTCAAGTTGCATTATCCTCGGTGCATCCCGCGCATGAATGATATATGGAGACGTCTCGAGCTCCTCATGCATAACATTAGGGATTTTGTTGGTAACATTGCTTTTCCAATCCGACATTATCTACGAAGAAACATCTTAATATCATATTGGATTATCTGCTAGATTTAAATGCCGCAATTTTCATTTGGGACAAGTTAGAACAAGATCAAATAAACGGTAAAGTATCAAATTGGGATACAAATGTATTTAAATGTTTATCAGCCATCTCGTTACCATAACACAAGCATTAGGTTGCTTAGCTTGGGACTAAATGGCGTTGTGTGAAATGTCCAAGGATATTATATTATATTATTATTCAATTTGTTCCAACTAATGATCACTTCTGAATCATCAAAGCTACTAAGGCCTGAGTTCACCAACATTCTAACCATCGGTTAGGTATTTAAACAGTTGATTTATGTCAAATTTCCTAAGGAAATCAACTGTTTAAATACCTAACCGATGGTTAGAATGTTGGTGAACTCAGGCCTAACAGTTCGGAATATTGATTCTTGAAGGATCTATAAAAGAGTCGGTTATCTCCGGTGTTTATTTTCTGCAGATTTCCCACGAACGTGATGCAATGGAGCATTGTTGGCTTTACTTGGCTTCAAATTATTACTGTAATGTTTGCTAATAGCTAACAAAACCGTTCTATTGCTATTTTATCTTCAGTGCTATTGTTATCGATACCATCTATTATAACTACTCTTTCATTCACTATTTGAAGTCGTCGAAAAAATAGCTAAATGTTTTTCATTCTTATTTCAGTAACGTAAACCGGGGTTACTTTGATCAATATTGAACTTTCAAGGTCCATATCTTTTGAAACTCTGATTGTAAAAAAAATATATAATCGGTCTAGTTATCGATTCTTTTTAAACTCGCGATTTCTGTAATAATATGTGAAAAAATATGGCTTGATACTGAGAAAAAAAATTAAAACTGTCTAATCAAAGTTATAATGAGAATGGGG
Source organism: Gortyna flavago (assembly GCA_963669345.1). Classification (NCBI taxonomy): domain Eukaryota; kingdom Metazoa; phylum Arthropoda; class Insecta; order Lepidoptera; family Noctuidae; genus Gortyna; species Gortyna flavago. Next base: position 16,622,989 of record OY770134.1, on the reverse strand, counting down.
TTACTTTGATAGCTTTGGAATTACGCAAGAAAATAGGGCACGTTGCGTAACTTTGATCTAGTAAAAGACAAATGAAACCTAAAAAGAATGCTTAAGCTTACGGTGCTTAAAATAGTTGGTGAATTCCCAGCGTATCCTCTAGAAAGGATTCAACAGTTCATCAATGATGTTAGACAAGAAAAAAAATAAACAAATTGCGTTTCGTTTTACGTACTTCGCGATTTTATATGAAATAAAAGTTTCAATCAAAGTCACCCGGCTGTTCAAAGTAACCCCGGTTTACCGGTACTATGTGTGCTATTCTCATTTGGCAAACGTATTCACATTCACACCAATCCACAAATTCAACCTATCCATCTCCATATAAAAACCATTATGATTCTCAAATCAATTGCTCGGTATCGTCCAGTTTATTCCGAAATGATTCACTCTCTCTTTCACACGTTGCAAAATCAGCTTTACTGCGTATTTTTAGGTTACATTTTTCAACAAGGCCTATTGAAAATAAGTTAAAAACTTAAATCGACGATTTGTTCTAAAGAAGACACGAATCAATTAATTACACAAGTCCGTTGAGGCGGATCGTCGGCAAGTCGCCAGTCTCCTCGAGAACACTCGAAGCGTTTGTGAGGATATTAATTTTGCTCTTTTCAACGCAGTTGACATTTTTTACTTTGTCTTATATGTTTATTTATCTTTGGGTTCTTCTGAATATTTTTCTTAGATACCTTCAACGTTTTAACTTTAATTTCGATGTAACAAAGCTTCTACACTGATAAGACTACAATTTGTTTAATTAGAAATAGTAACCCATTGTTTTAACTGAAAGGAAGTACTTAACAACTGTTTAGTTAGATTATGTAACAAAATTGTTATTCATCTATTATGAATTAATGTTTTATAGTAAACAGGAATGTTGCCGCAATATTATCACTTTATGACGTTTCTGCGTATTTCAAAGCACAACTTTAAAATTATTCGAGGAACAATTGCGGTCACAAATACTGAAGCATTATTGACTATACATATTAACGAAAGGACCTCGCGGTAAATGTGTCAATTTATTTAAATATGTTGGTTCCATAGAATTTATTAATGAACGCTTGTGATTGGAAATTAAGTTAACAAGAGTTAGTTTATTTACCGTTCTTCTCAAAGGATCATCCAATTTCGACACCGGTGATGATACAAATACTTCCTAATTTTCTTCTTATGCTGACATAAGTCACACGACAAAATGTGATGGTCTTGACATGTGAAGACAGTCATCGACATAAAACGAAGCCGATAATTCTTTATAAAATGTTAGTTTTCTAAGTAACTGATGTTAAAACCATTCACGGTTTATGATTAACGTGCATTGAATACCATTAAGTACAAGTTATAGTGAACCACTTTCCGAATGTGTCGATGAATAATTCATGTCACAAAAGGTTTATTTGATTAGACGCGCCGCTCGCGCCCGCTGTGAAAAATTAAATGATCTTCAACGAATTTGATTTAATTCAAAAATTTACTTTGGTATATTGTTTTATAAATAAATTGTTATTAAACCATAAACTAGAAAATTATAGAACCGAGTAAGATGATAAAGACGTAAAATAACAGGATCATCCCGCTATTTAGATTAAATTTCATATTAAGGATTCATTTATGACGTATAAAATATTGATGAAACCATTTTAGTCATGTACCAAACGATAACTTGCAGAAAATATATAATTTTTTTTATCATCACAGATTTCGTGCCTAACACGACTATCGAGCACATTGGAAATTAATCTACGGAATTCGAAAAAATACTGTCGCTGAGGGACGAGAAAGTCGGGATGAGGAAAAGGTTACAAAATAAAAACGTCAAAATATCGTTATGACTTTTTTCAAAAAGGTTAGGCTATATGGCAAACCTTTAACCCAATCGTCTTTGTTTTAGGCTCAAATTGTAGCTGACTAAATTGTCCAGAGAAGCTTTTCGAAAATTTTTGATATCCTTATTCGTTTCCAAAATATCGAGCGCCAAAATAAAAAATTCGGACAAAATTTTTATTTTTTTACTCTTTCGGCCATAACATTTTCCGTTTTTTACTTTCTCGAATAATTCTTTTTGCACCTTACAGCTCCCGTGAATTCGCGTCTTTTGAGCCTTTTCGTGATTCGCGTTTTTTGAATATCATATCTTCACAACTGTCCGAGATATAAAGGGATCGCACTTTTTCGTGAAATCGGAGCCTGCACTGGAGCGAACGAAAAGACATTTCCAATGTCAAAACCTCCTGTCCTGTCCTGTCCTTGTACGTATGAATTTCATGACTGTTGACCTCGCTCACTTAATTTACAAAAAAAGTTAGGCATTGCAAAACACAGCTAATCACCGACACAATATAATTAATGTGGCAATCATCGGATCCGTATTGAAAATTACTAAATCAATGGAAACCAGGTTAGATATAAATCAGTAGAGAAATCACCATTTTAGCAACAATACAAACACATTATAGCCATTATTAAGTCAGAACTTAGGCTTGGTACTGACGACCCAGTTTAGAATAGGCATAATAGAAATACTAACATAACACAAGTAACATAACACAGCGTTTTCTGTTCAAAGATGAAGGACGTGTACCCAATACATAAGACTTTACGGCTATTCAATGAACAGGTGTCCCTTGAAGCGTAAATATATTTAGAAGACCCAGTAAGTAAGGCGTTAACAATTTTCCAAATCTCTCCAAGGCGACTAATGGCCTTCTTATATTTACGAATTCTTGGGTTCAAAGGAAAGTCAACCGTTAAGGCAAGATTAAGGTATTTTGCGTTAACGTTTAAGTTTCGGATGAGTAGCGTGGTTGAAGACTCTTTCAGATCAGAAATATCGATCTTGAATGAAGAAATAAGCTCGTCTTGGTCCACTTTGAAGATTAGGGCAGGGATTATGTCGCTATCTTTAATTTCTCAATACTCAATCACATCAATCTAAATGCAAACAAAACAACTGAAATGCTTATTAGTAATGGAATTATTTCTCTCATTCGTGTATCTAATTTACCAAATGAATGACACGGCCACCATGGGAAATACGTCCACATATTCTCATAACGGCCCTTCGGATATTCGATAGCTAACCAGACATAATTACAAACTGACAATATTTACTGGTTTGCGTGTTACTGTTTCAATAAATCCATATTGACCTCGATTTGTTGTCAATGGCCTTGAGAAACAGAAGCTAATTAAAGATACAATAAAAATGATGTATTGGTTATGTTATTGATGTTCGGGAAATTATCATAAATGATGTATGAACTTGCCCCTATACCAAAACTCAACACAGTAGGAGTAGAATTGGACAAGTCCTAGGCAATTGAAGTTGATGAAGCAATCACAGCAACAGACAATAAAGCTCTGATTTAAAGTAATGTAATAACAAGCCATCAACAAATGCTATGTTGATATGAAAATGCGTCAATTACGAAGAACTCTTGGAGTACCTACAAAATTCAACATTTCAACTACATGCGCTTATCTACCGAGTAGGTACTGGTTAACGGATCAGACTAATGCTTTCGATACATTAAATCACAGACTATAGCTAGAAATTTGTACACTGACGCTTGCAGAGGTTTTGTCTGAGTTTAGTAAGTTATTTTAGTGACGTCATTCCATTGCGTCTATGAGACGTATGCGCCGTAGCCGTGAGCCGATTGATGACGGTCGATGCCAATAAAAATATGTGTCATCATCATCAATCAGGATGTATTATTTGTGTTATTCATTACAATGAATTTTACTCTTAGTGCCAATCAAAATGAAGCCATATGTATGAGTTTAATTTCAAAATTATTGGCTGTCAAAAGCTTATCTTCGAAGCCGGCTGCAGATAAATTGAAATGGAATTAATGTAAAAACGCTTTTCAACGTCCTACCACAAACAATAAAAGCATAAAGACCGCATTAACGACAGATACCGTCAAGTAAGGTTCCTACCTTCACAGACACCTTCGTAACTGTTGGGAACCTTTAATCGCCGCATTATTTCAGAGCCTTCGCCCCATAAAGGAACGCATGACGTTGCGTTTCTAATACCCATATAACGAGCTAACCGTTTTACGATTCAGTTAGCGTGCTGTTACTCCGTGCATGGGTTGTGCACAGAATATGACATAGACTATGCAATTAATCGATTTCTGACATGCATTATTGGTATACATACGCGAATCGCTAGTTTTAAAGAAAATTCTGATAAGTTCGAAGAGGTTTCCATTCATTCCCCTTTAAAATCAAAATCTAATTATTCAAATTAGGCTGAGAATCAGCACTTTACGAACTTCAAAATTACATAATAGTGTCCCCCAAAACGCCCGCCCTTCACCACTTCCTAGTGCATTCACTGGGAAGACGTGGCACAACAAACTCCCCGCTGCAGTACAGCTTTAAAATCCGCCTATCGGCACGATGTCGATGTGTGCATGTTTCGGCTGTGGCGTTAGCATCTGTATTAATATTTCATCATCGGACTTTGGAGTAAGTATGCAAGGCGCGGTACATAGCTTCCTATTTGTTTGTGCTGTCAACACCGACGTATTTGGGCAGCTCGTCTTCGGCCACGGGAAGCGTTGATTCAATGCACTCCCACATCCGGCCAGGGTTATAGCATTGTCTACTATTGGTTTACTTAAAGTTTCCTGTTTAAATTCGTGATGGATTCCAACGGGATATTAAATATCGTAAAATAATAGTCCAAATTCCTCGTGTGAGTGTCTGTGCTAAGATATGGAGAAGTCTCACCTTTCATGTGGCTAAGCCTCGCTTACCGCGGCGGAATTGCTGATATTAATTATTCATCAAACATGCCAGATAAAGCTTAATGTGGAGAACCGTCTGCTCTTGATAAATTGCTTTGTACATCTACTTAGAGTTCTAGAGATTTTTAGGCTGGAACTTTCTGAAACCTCAATGGCTCAATGTGTAACAAATGTCAGTAACGCCACGCATAATTATAAATAGGATCCAGTATACCGTATTCATTCGTCAATCAAATAGACATAGAAGACAAAATATAAATCAAGTAGTGAAACAAGTAACAGAGCGGTAAAACCAGCAGTTCCGCGTACTTGCACAGGCGCCGCACCTGCGGTGATTGTGGCGTCTGTAAAGGTAAATATAAGCTTAGGAATTTAACTAAAACTGCATTTTATCTAAAAATAAGATAACCTCAATTAACATAATTCATCGACCTAAATTAGGGGTTGGCGCCGCATCTTCTTCATCCATACCATCTCTATTAGCGTTCATCTCAGTGATCAAGCCCTTTATAGCCATATCATCCTTCATACAATCCATCCATTGTGAAACCATTTCTGTAAATTACAACATAACTCTATCCTTAAATCATGTTCTTATCCCTATAAAAAAAGCCAGTAAAACCACATACTTCGTAATTACTGCAACAATCTGCAACAGGGCAAATCGACACATCGTCAAAACGTTGCAACGCGGCAACAGTACACCGAGTAATCGAGATAATGCGATTTATGCGCGCTCATGATTGATTGCCCGGATCGGCGCGAGAGATGCTAATTACACAAGTGTGTTTACGTTAACGCCTTCGTTAACGTTATTGTAAAGTTTGTGTGTTTTTTTTTTGTGGGATATCAATTACGTTTCATGCGGGTTACGCTTTGAGGGTCACGGGTTATCGTTTACGTTAGTTTTTTTTTGATAGTTGAAAGTGTGAGTGACAGTTGTTGACTTAATAGTTTTTGGACATTGACTCTCGTTAGCGTAGAGTAAGTAATTAAAGTTTACGTCCAAATACTCCAGTTGGTGTATTTAGGATATTGGTTTTCAGCAAACATATGTATAGGTACACAATTTACAGGCCTTAATTACTTTGGTCATATATATCGGGTTAATTACTAATTACAGCCCGAACATCGCGGTAACAACTTAGTGGTATTAGCACGGAATTTCGGTTGCCGAGTAATAACAATTTTGGAGCCATTATTTTAAAAGCACTGAAATAAAAACAGAATATTTACCTAATGTAGGTATTTTTAACGATAACGTATTATTATGTGGGGTATTACCCAACGACACAACAACTGTGCGTTTTTATAAAAATAAAATACATGCCTACAGAACAACTGCCCCCGTAAGGCTGGCCGCATACGTACCTACGGTTTTCTGATCAGGAATTCAGATTCGGAGACCTGAATGCACGCATTTAATACAAAATCGTATATAAGCGCCTACGTTCTTATATTTTCCGAACGGAAATATTTATGAATGTATGCGCTTAAAGACGATTGTATGGGTACACTTCTGCTAAATCCTTCAGGAATTACAGAAATAGACAAAGAACACAATAACAAACAGAACAGCTGGGTAATTGCGTAACAAATGGCTTTCATTTTGACAGTTCAACAAAACTCATTGCCTTATTTACGTTGTTGAGCAGACGAATTGTTCGAACATATGAAGCAATGGATTAGGTATATCCTTCAAAATGATTCAGATTTTGACAGTGTGTTAGGCAATTAGGGTGCATACATACATCCAATCCCGTCTAGTTTGACTCATGAACGACTCATCCTTCCTGTGTCCAAATGATTGACTTATACTATGCAGAAGAGTACTGTATATTAAGCATCAAACAATGCAATATGGGTTATTAATTATTTATGACGCCGGTTATCTGAGCGGGGCTGCGATGCAGCCGCCAACGCGACCCGATAACTGAGAATTATGATAACAACCGCAATTTGTAGCTGATTGCAACTAAGTTCCCAGAATTGTTTAGGGGGAAGGAACGCTTAAATGTTTCACTGTGAAGGTACACACGGCTACACATTCAGCTATACTTAACCAGTATAACCTGACTTCTGATTGTACGAAAAACCTATACAATGCGAGGTCAGTTAAAACTGGAAATGTATAGCTTGATGTGTAGCCGTGTGTACCAGAGGGCTATAAAAATCGGCCAAGTGCGAGTTGGACTCGCACACGAAGGGTTCCGTACCACCACACAATATTTAACACTACTGTACCTATATAAAATAACGGCAAAAAAATCGTTATCGTTACGTTTGTTGTATGGGAGCCCCTCTTAAATATTTATTTTATTCTGTTGTTAGTATTTGTTGTTATAGCAGCAACAGAAATACACATTCTGTGAAAGTTTCAACTGTCTAGCTGCCACGGTTCACGAGATACAGCCTGGTGACAGACAGACAGACGGACAGTGGAATCTTAGTAATAGGGTCCCGTTTTTACCCTTACGTACTTACTTTGGGTACGGAACCCTAAAAAGAACATGACAATATAAATGTGAAACGGGAGAACGACGAACAATCGAAGGCATAGACGTAGACTAAATGCGAAATGCTGCCAAGTCAGACCAGCGGGATCCCGCAGACACATTTTGACATAGGTACAACGCAAAATAATAAGCAAACTTAAGTGACACATACATAGGTTACTCACAATACCAATAAGCTATTACTAAGCCTTTCTCATGGAGGGCTTCATCACACTTTATACGAGGTAGTTTGAACCTACGGCCTTTCTGCTAGACAACACTCTTAAGATTTTATTACGTACCAGAGAGTTCAATGTTCAAAAGTGTAAGAATACCATAGCAGAGTTGAACTTGCCGATTTTAGGGTTACCCGGAAAACCTGCGGTCTTTTGCAATTTTCAGGCCAGTGTCAGGTTGAACATGATTCGCGACTAAAAAATATGACTGACAGAATTATAATCAACAGAGTTTATAAGTTAGAAAATTATATGGCGTCTAATGTCATGATTTCATGAAATAGTCATTCAATAAGGTAATATGAACTTAGAGAGTTGTATTGATGATTGGGCTACCTAATGAAACAAGCTATTAAGCTCTACCTAATTTTAAAATATCAGAAGAAAAATTAAATAGTAATAAACGGGCCAATTTTCACGCAAAACGTCAAAGATAAGAAGCCAATAAATTAGCAAGTACTGATGCGAAGCAGCGCGCAATGAGAAAGGCAAAGGCCGCGCTTACGCTTTCAAAGTTCCACAAGGTGGCGGGCGTTGGCAGGTTAATTAGTTAACTGTCAAGCATTTAACTAAATCACACGTGGTTTTGTAACCTTTTGGGTGGTGTAACCTTTCGGTGGCAACTGACCTTTAGACGTTAAGGTCAAGTCAGTTCCGATCGTCCCAATATTTTTTTTTTATATTGAAACTAGTCGTCGCGTCGTCGTAAAGAGTCGATTCGTTTTAGATGTTCCCGATTAAATGTGGTCATGCGACTGAGTTAGCAGCTACTAATAAATGTGTGAGGATTGAGGTTATGAGTACGTTTCTATTTTACCACCATAATCAGCCTATTTTGTTCCCACTGCTGTAACACAGGCCTCCTCTCTCAGACGTGGGCTGTAATCCACCACGCGGGCCCAGTGCGGGTTGGTGGGTGACACGTGTCTTCCAATTTTCGGGTCTAGGACATGCCGTTTTCCTCACGATCTTTTCTTTCAACGCTTTGATAGCAGTGGTGATGAAATAATAAACGCAAAGTAAAGCGCCTGCCGGTTCGAACCTACGGCCTACAAATCGGTAAGTCTCGGCCGTTACCACTGGGCCTCCACTGCTCCGCCAGAAAAGGAAATAATTAAGAAATGATCATTTCTTATGTTAGTTTCACAGTATTTCCTACTAGAATTCGGACATCACTCGGGCCCAGTGCCCTGGTGGATGTAATTTGTCTTCGAATTTTTGATTCTAGGACATGCCGGTTTCCTCACGATGTTTTCCTTCACCGTTTTTGACCACTGTGCACTGTTCTAATGTAGGTACTAGTAGCTGTTTATTTGAAAATTATAACCATACCTTCAAAAAAAACAGAGGTCTTATGTAAATATATACATACTTACATAATCTGTGGACTTCAGTGGCTCATATATTTTAATCAGGACCGTAGATACTTCTTCGATTTTTCAAAACATTAAACAAATCCTGGTAGATTTAAAAGTGTCAATAAGAATGGCAATAATAATAAATTTGATGACGCATTCCGGCAAGTCAATGGCTCAAGGGAATGGAGTCTTGATTGGATTCCCACCCTAACGCCATCACAGGGCTATAACGACATAGCTGGACTCACAGCCACCCCAACTACGTGGCGTATGCTCTTTATTCTCACTGAACTGCACGCAAATTATACTCTAAAATTGCTTATTTAATTTGGTCTGCTCTATTGGTTTCTTGTTAGCAATTAAATTCTGTTGTCCGTATTACAAATAAATTGGGATAAGGACGGGAGAGAATGATGTCCGTATTACATACATTTTGACTAGGTCTGTAACATGACACTTGATACGACTACGGCAAAGCCAAAACGAAGGATTATAGTGTAGACTGATTTTAAAGAGATTTAAGACTAGCAGCCAGCGCTTCGCAGTTTCAATAGCATGTTTCGATCCCGTGGGAATATCGGGATAAAAAGTATCGTATGTGTTAATCCTGGTTAGATATTATCTGTATGCCAAATTTCATCAAAATCCGTTCAGCCGTTTGTGCGTGAAGAACTAACAAACATACAAACACACTCACAAACTTTCGCCTCTATATTATTAAGTGTGAGTATATTTAAATGTCATTGTCTGATTAGAAAGATGCCAACTCTATTAAAATTCTTTGTGGAACATTCATTTGCCAAGTAAATCAACCTTTGTGGAACATTCATTTGCCAAGTAAATCAATAAAACATCTGGGTTTTTAGCTTCTTACGACATTACAAAAATCAAATCAAATCAAATCATTTATTGGTTTGCAAACATGGGTATTTAGTACATAGATGTTTAATTTAAAGAGTTCTCCATGCTCTACCGTCACATGGGCATGCAAAACATATAATTATTTACTTAATTTACACAAATTTAAAGTTAATATAATTTTAAATAACAATTAAAGAGATCAAAATAATACAAAATATAAATAAATGTCAAACTAAGACCATTCTGAAACTATGTAATGTGAAACAATATTTTATCTGTGACAGATGTAGTTTTGCAAAAAGAGACATTAACCCAATTCACAGACAGCGAGTCGTTAGTGTCACAGTCTCCGAGGCGGTTATCTGGAGTGCCATCTCCGCGGTCACCGATCCGCTGTACCGTCGAGCACAGCCTTTATATTTTTAGCCAACATTATTATAACACTGCGAAATACCTTAATGAGGCCGGAAAGAGAGCCTAGGGATTGTCATCCTGCCCTCCTTTCGTTTAAAGCGGACAGAAGGAGCCAAATTAATGTTTCCTTTAATGTCTCCCATTTCTAAAAGCTTTAGAGAAATAAGAAAATAATAATGAGGAAAGAATGGGAACTGGCAAAAGGCAATTATAGTCTTGTCACCGCTGCAGCCCCATGGCCACCATGACGCATCAAAATTCGATACCGTTTCGAACATGATCATTAAAACGCAGTTATTAAAACCCTAACAGTACCGCTTTTAAATTGTGATTGATTTATTTATAATCACGCGTCATTTATAATCCTAAATCTGTACAAGAAGCTTAATTTGGTTAGAAGACTAATTTGTCTAAACTTGTTTAGTAGTAGAGGAAGGAGAGCAATAGCCGTGTGCATCTGGTGGAGTGGAAGCCCCTCCCGCAACGTAATCATTATGATTTATGGCGCACGAGTTGGCGAGCGCGTTCCAGCCTGCCGAATGACGCTAAATGACGAGTTCCGCTATACTATTCTTGGTGGCTTCCTGGATACTCTTCTTGGTTAAGAGCTTCCTGGACTTAGGTGCGCTCGCAATTTTTATTGCATAGTAACTGGTCAAGTACTGCTTGTGTACTTTATATAACCACATTCGCTCTGGCAACCCATCTTCCTTCGCCGACGACGCCGAAAATTCAGAAAATATAAATTTGCTGTTATTGAGAGCAAAATATAAATTGGAAGAATGCTATTTTCTGGCGACTGTCCGCGGTTTTGCAAACGGCAAGACATGCCACGTTTTACTACCTCTTAAGAACTGCATGCCGGGCCCATAAAAGAAATAAGTGATCCTTTGTTTAAAAACTCAGACATGCGCGACAGTTTAAAAGAAAAGTGTCAAGCTGATAGTGTGTCTATCAAAATAATAGCTCTAAATGTTGTAGGATGAAAAATGAGTGCTTTGCCCCCGCAGCCTTGTCATTTATCAGTGTCGTCAGCTCGCCATATGTCCAGTAACGATTGAAGTTTCATAGCATCCGGCCACGTGCAGGGAATGTCCACTACTATGCTGTGGTAGCCAGTAACATTATAACTATTCGGATGGATTTTATTACGGGAAACGTTTTAGGAGACTTTCGAATTTAAAGTTATTTTAAAATTAGATAGATATGGAATCCCATACTTCTTTATTATGTATACTAGCTGCGCCCGCGGTTTCACAAGCATAAGATTTGATCCCGTGGGAATATCGGGATAAAAATTAGCCTACCTATATGTTAATCCAGAGTGTCCTACCTCCATACCAAATTTTATCAAAATTGGGCCAGCCGTTTGAGCGTGAAGAAGTAACAAACATATAAACACACACACACACACACACACACAAACTTTCGCCTTTATTATATTAGTGTGATTAACATCAACACTCGGAGAAAAGGGAGTAATTTGAAGCTCACTACAGGGTGCCTAAAACGGCCACTTTGGCAGAATCATAAAACAATTCATATCACACAATTCATCTGTTTAACAGTTTCACACCTATAAATCCCTGAAGGGTTAGGCAGAGGTGTACCTATAGCATTTTACGAATCTCCATACAAAACTGTCATACAGATGAAATTGCGTGATATGAATTGTTTTATGATTCTGCCAAAGTGGCTGGTGTTGTACAAAAAACTGGATAATTTGTTAGGGAGCCACCAGTAACTCAAGCATGCCCAAAGTTGTCCTAATCATCGTGGTGAGAAAATCAAAAGTTTTAATGATCCTCATAATTCAACAATACTTTTTGAAGAACGATGTCAAGAAGAAAGCTATTACAAGAAAACAATGAAAGCGGAGCAATAGAAGTCCAGGTTGCATTAAGGCGGGATCTGCGGTCGACTTCATTATAAAAATCCCAACAACTATGGTCTGTAATTATGCGAAAGACTTTTTCCGTGCCATTACAGATTACGGTTGCAGTTTCATAACGCGTTGGCATTTAGTTTTTACGCAACGGTACTGAAGTGCCCAGAGGTTGAGCGGAACAACTGTTTCACTCCGGAGATCGAATCATGGTGGTTACGGAATTAATCTTTTGATTTATTACTTGAGAATTCGGTTAACGCGTTGCCGAATTGATATCGCATGCTCGCGAGTAAAATGGGTTTATTGAACTGTTTGTGGAAAATCTTTCTAAGTATTAGGGTCCAATACACAAGTTTCTTGAGCAGTGGTGGCCCAGTGGTAACGGCCGCGACTTACGAGTTGCCCGTCGTAGGTTCGAACCCAGACAGGCGCTTTACTTTGTGTAAATTATTCCGTCACCACTGCTCTCAAAACGGTGAAGGAAAACATCGTGAGGAAACCGGCATGTCCTAGAAACAATAATTCTAAGACATGTGACATCTACCAACCCGCACTGGGCCCGCGTGGTGGATTACAGTACAGCCCACTCCCTCTCACTGAGAAGAGGCCTATGTCCCAGCAGAGGGAACGTTATAGGCTGATTATGATTACACAAGTTTCTCTCCGCTCTGTTCCTGGGTGCAGCTATCGTGCGTGTCAATTAGAAAAATCCTTTGCTCTACTGTTCGAGATTGCCATCGCACTCGGTATTTATTGTTTAAGCTTCCAATAAAGGTTAATGAGATCGTGGTACGGTGCCAACACCAAGTTTCCCCCGACACACTTGCTTAAGTCGTGCATAGCTTTAGCACACTGCTTCAAAGATCACAGGGGCCTACACAAGAGATCGCGATGTATTATTTATACTGATTAAAAAAATTTAAGGCACTGCTAGGCCACGTTTTAGTATTACGGGAATGTTTAGTTTCTATTCCCTGTTGTTTTCTACGAAGGTGTCTTAAATGAATCATAAAAATAACCGATGTTGTCGAATCAGATTTCGGGGGAGGTTTGTGCATAAAATATGACGCGATATATTCCTCCCTCGGTTGAACTCTCAGGGGGTGATCAGAAGTAATAACATCACCCTTATTTATACACGGAGCGGCCTTGGGGTTGTTCCCAATTAACTGGGTATCCCGTAGAAGTTATTTTTAGATTCGTCGCGCAACTGTGATGGTGAAAGTGTATGGTTTGTTTTGCAGTTGCGTGGTTCTAGTCTAAGAATAGGAAGCTATTCTATTTTTTCTTGTTGGTATCGCAAGAAGCGACTCTAGAGAGCTGTTTTGGACTTAGTTAGATGGGCGGCAGACAGTGTCTGTAACCTAGTAGCAGAACACAGACAGTCCTTTTAAATTTTAGTTTTTGTAATGCAAGATAATCCTATCAGATGTCTAAGATGTTCTTGCAGAAATTAACAAGATGCATGCCGTATGCTTTTGCGATACGAATGACACATTGGCAGAAAATCCTCTCTGTTCAGACAGATCCGATTACAAGCGGTCAGCGAAAAACTAAATTCTTCGAAGCACACAGATTCTCGTGAAGCCACGTGTAGGTTTGGTAAGATATGGGAGCATATCAGTAGGAAGTACTTAAGTAAACTTACAGATTTAATTAGCATTTTTTAAATCTGGATGAAAAAAGCGACCCCGTTTAGGAACATTGTAGGCCTAGGCATCTGCTTGAGAATCGAGAAGTCCATTCACTAGAACGGTGAAGTGTAAGCCACGCGCAGGGTGACTCACCCCCGGTGGTCGACCCGTATTGAGGTCACCGCTGTGGCCTTCCTAGAGACGGCATTGTTCCTTTTATTTCAACTCTATTTGGTTTGACGTTACGTTTGAGTACCGAAAGTTATAAATGATATTTTGGCAAGAGAGCTTTGTTTTGAATTATCGGAATAAGTATTCAGTAATCAGGAGCAGTGGTTACCCAGTGGTACAACGGCCGCGGCTTACGAGTTGTAGGTCGTAGGTTCGAACCCAGTCATGCGCTTTACGTTAACCTCAACATTAAGAATTGCGTGTGGTAAACGATGTTTAATTTCTTTTTCTCTTCTAGTGGCTCCTAGGAGAGGAGCTCCTTGGAGCAAGAAAAACCGTGTTTACTGATCAATAGCTAATATCGTGTCCAGCATGTACTGTTGTCTGCATGTTACAGGCACTGATGGATGCTACTAAAGGTGCCAAACTCGTAGTCAAATACTGGGCCGACTGTATCTAGATTGCCATCGACACGGTAAAAAGAAGAATAGGTAATGATGAGTTAGTGGCAAACAAGTTATGCTCTACAACAAGGGCCATTTAAATGTGGCTTCTTTTAATACCTGTTACCACAAACATGTGGACCTACATCAGTAGCAACACGAAAACCCACAGATATGTTAGGTTCATTTAAGTATGCAAATGTTTACCACCATAATTTGTGCAATCCTTAAAAAAAACCACAAGATTACTATTATTTACACAATATCAAGTCGAAGGACAGCTCACAATGTTTCTCTAATCATTATGCAGAGCTTGTAAAATGCAAAACACACACATTTGGCATACTAAGTGATTTGAGTTTGTTTGCATGTGTAGGCGTCACTGCCATTAGATGGCTATCTTTAATGTAGGTAAATAAAAATAAAATTCAAGTAAGAATGAAACTTCATTTTTATTTCTACATTGCAGCGGTTTCATGGAACAATTTTTTAATTCTGTGGTCATGTGCTGCTGTGTGTAACTGATTAACACTAGGTCTTCAGTTATTTTTATATCTATGCCCTGCAGTTTCACACTGCTTTTTTTTTTGCCTTTTGCTCAGCTCCTAAGGGTTGTGTTGTGCTGTTAAAAACCCTATAACATTCTCCAAGAATTGGGCTGTCAAATGCAAAAAGGTTTTTTGCACATCCAACTGGCAGTTCCAGAGATTAGTTTGTTCAAACAAACCATCTCTTCAGCTTTATTAAAATTGTATAGAAGTATAGATGAGAGTAGGGTAGTTTTAGCTTACTGCAATAACATGACATTGCTGACTTGTAGTGCTGAGTCATGTACAGAACAGTTTTTTATTCTGTGGTCATTATGTTATCCATGTGTGAATGCAGGCTCTTCAGGTTTTTTTTACAAGAGCAGTATAAAAGCTAACTAGATTTTCTGTCTTATAAGTAAATATTTAATATGATACTTACTAACTCAGTTAGAGAAATAACTGCATATTATTTGATTCAATTTCTTATGTATAAAAAATGATTGCTGCATATTGGTTGGTTGGTAATACTGGTATTCAGCTGCGTCCGATTCGACGGAAAGCCAACCCCAGTATAGTTAAGAAAAGTCTAGGCAGATTAATTTTGATTCATTGGTTAGTTTTTTGTTACTTACCAACAATTTTAAATGAAAAAACAATATCTGAAATGGCATAGAATTTTAATATGTAAGTGTAACAAAATTCAATGCCATTTAAAAATATTGTGTCCTTTTTATTGTTGTTATTTAACAAAGATTGCAATGTTAAATATTACAAGTAAATTATTCAGTTGGGTATTTTCAAAACCTGTAAAAACAGTGTTTTTTAATGAGTCATGCAGTTCTTTTACATTAAATTTTAATGTCATATTGAGGCAGCTGTTCTTAGATAATTAACTTCCAAGTTCCAATAACAAGAACATGTGTTTCAATTGGGTCATCTAATTTACTAGAAAAACAAGTAAAAATAAGTGTTGAGCCCATTTACATGTTAAACTTTATTTATTACACCATAATTACATAAATTATTATGTTAATTAGAATTAATATTCTACCCAATTGAGTAGATACTAATAGAATTACAGAACTTTATGATAATAATTCAGTAATAAAGGCGTGTTTAACAGTAAAGCTTATTAATTACTGAGAATTGAATATGAGTTACTTGTCAGTAAAGTGACCTCTGAAATTATGAAAAAAATAGTGTTGTTTACTTAAAAACCGACTGAAAATTTACAAATACATATTTAACTTCAAGGTAAGAAATATTCGAAGACGGATATCAGCCACTTGCCCTTATTTTAAGAAACGAAGAATGCACTTGTTAAAAAATCGATAGGATTAAAATGAAAGGACTACAGACCCCTGCAATAAATAATGACACATACCTATCACACGCACAGTATTATCCGTTCACCGATCTCCGACGGCATAACCCAGGGGTGGGTCTAATGATAAATGCCCGCATCGTAAGAATTTATTAGAACACCACTCGTCATGCTCGAACTTCGTGACATAAAACCTTCATTTATTAAATAAACCTACAGTTTCCAAAGCTAAAAATTCTCATAAATACCTCCTAAACACCAGAGAATGCAGATCAAGGCAGCAAATCAACTGTCGGTAGGACAAATCCTTGCACAACCACTAAACTGAAATTATACGAAAATAAAACACACCAACACAAGACGTTCACTACTTTTGTAAAAAGCAAATCAACACAATAAACTATTACACAAACTAATTGTGTCATAAAACGTCCAACAAACATATATAAAATGTGAAAAATGTTGCATTTCCTATTTTATGTGTACCGGCAAACGATCAACACAACCACCGCTATAAAAATCTTTATAAAACTGAAAAATATAAACGATGGAAGGTGGCGCTGTGATCAACGATTAGCGCAAGCGCTGTCAAAATGTATAATGAAGTGACCACCACAGAGTACACGTGACCACTCTACACAAAACAAAACTAAAATTTGAAATGTAAAAATCACAGAATTAGTTAAATAGCTCAATTATAATACGAATAAACTATAATTTTATAAAAGAGAGTCTAAAACAATGTTTTTCAAATATTGCTTAACCAATATTTGCGCGATTTATTTATTTCAAACTTTATTCATACTGAATCTGTGTATGCTGTCAAAGTATTTGGTGTCACAGTGACACTGTCAAAATTCCACCTAATTTACCTTGTAGTGCCTTGTACTTCGTTTTCTTTTTTATTCGTTTATTATAAGATTGATAATAACTAAAAATAAGTAAAAATGCTTGACTCTGTAAAACGTGTAATATTAGTTCTTTCAGGGAAAGGAGGTGTTGGAAAATCCACAGTTAGCACCCAGTTGGCGCTAACTTTGAAAGAAAGAGGTTATAAGGTATTTATTCAGCTGTTTTATTCTATTTCATTTGTTTTTAAACGTTAAATTATTACTTTAAGTGGTTTTAAGGTATTTATTCAACAGTTTTTTTTTTTTTACTTATATTTAAACTTAGTTAAATTACTACTGTAAACTCCTATCGTATTTAATTTGTCCTTTTCACCGTATTACATAAATTGCTTCCAGGTTGGATTATTGGACATAGACTTATGTGGACCCAGTGTTCCTTATTTGCTCAACTTGGAGAATCAGAGTGTTCACCAAGGCCCTGAAGGCTGGATCCCAGTGTACCTAGACAATGAGCAGAGGCTGGGCGTCATGTCAATAGGCTTCCTACTTGGGTCACGCAATGATGCAGTAGTATGGAGAGGGCCAAAGAAAACTTCCATGATAAAGCAGTTTCTAGAAGATGTTTGCTGGCAGGAACTTGATTTCCTTGTAATTGATACTCCTCCAGGTAACTTGTCATAATCTCTTATCTCGACTTTGATTTTTAATTTACTATACCAAAATGACAGCTCCAATCAATCTTTTTTGACATGTTGACAGTGTGTATTACTATGCAGCTGTCATTTTAGTCTAGCAAATTAAAAATCAGAGTGTAATTAACTTCTCCATACACCAATTAAAAACATTTTAGTTATGAAGTTGCTATTTGGTGGGAATTATAAAAGAACCCACCAAATAGCAACTTCATAACTATAATTCG
Organism: Gortyna flavago; assembly: GCA_963669345.1. Taxonomy (NCBI): domain Eukaryota; kingdom Metazoa; phylum Arthropoda; class Insecta; order Lepidoptera; family Noctuidae; genus Gortyna; species Gortyna flavago. The sequence continues at coordinate 16,605,063 of OY770134.1, read as the reverse complement.
ACCGTAGCAATTAACATTGTCGGATCTACATTTTTGCGACTTTCATTCTAATGCATTTTAGAATAAGTTTATGAAATGCCCTATGTGAAAAATCGCTACTTTAGGGTAGTAGCGATTTGCGACTTTCATTCTAATGCATTGTAAAATAAGTTTATGAAATGCCCTATTTGAAAAATCGCTACTTTAGGGTAGTAGCGATCCGGGGCAGCGGGATTGTCCGAAAGGGTTACCGCTGCCCCGGAACATAAAAGGCTAAGGAAGGAACACGGATGGGTTTTAGTCAGTAAGAGTCTGACACTCCCTTCCGCTCCACCCAGAGCGGGAGGGGTCATTGGATGATTTCCCATCCCTAAAAAAAAAAAAAAAAAGGGTAGTAGCGATTTTTCACATACAACTATTATTTTCACTTCTTTTTTGCCATTTTAATAAATGTTACAAAAAAAAAAATATAATTTCTCATTTTTCAGGAACCTCTGATGAGCACATCACAGTGATGGAGAACCTCCGTCAAGTCCCACAATGTGGTGCAATAATAGTGACCACACCGCAAGAAGTAGCCATAGAGGATGTCCGCAAAGAGATCACCTTCTGCAGAAAAACTGGCATTCCTATATTGGGCATTATTGAAAATATGAGCGGGTATGAATGAACAATGAAATAAATACCTAATGCTTTGGAATGTCAACTAACTTCTTATAAATTCTGACTGACACACTCCTTGACAATTCATAGGTGTCTGTAAACGGTTTAATTTAAATAAATGCTTTGAGTTTGAGTTTATAAATCACAAATCTTTATTTATCTCAACATCATATTATAGGCACTGCTTCTAAATGCTCAAATCTTAAATAGAAAAAAGTGTCTGAGGTAGGAGGGTCCTGAGTTACAGATCACCCGGCTCTCTTAGAAAGTAAATGCTTTGTCAATGTACCAATTGTACTATCTGCACTATGATAAAGCAGAGATAAGAAAATTCTACTAATATAAAAATAAAAAATATTAATGCAAGTGAGGATGGATGGATGGATGTTTGTTACTCTTTCATGCAATAACTACTGAATCGATTTGGATGAAATTTGTACACAGATGTTTATAACCAGGAATAACACATGATACTTTTTATCTCGGTATTCCCATGGTATGCGGGTGAAACCGCGGGGCGCAGCTTGTGTTTTTATAAAGGAAGCTACTAAACAAACATATACTATACACTTGTAATTTAGAAACACGAGACACAATGGCTTTTTAATTGCTTCTGTAATTACAACCAATTAAAGAGCTTTTTTCTAATGCTGAATGTAAGTTCTTCCCTTACAGATTGTGCCAACTTAAATCTAATAATTGTAGTTCTTTCCGTATGTGAAAAACACTATTGTGATCATATATGTCAACATCACACTAAGTAATATTATAAAGGCCAAAAACTTGTGCAGTTTTTGAACATAATTTCCTGACCTGACACTTACAGTTTTTTTAATGGTTGTTAATAACATTTTTATCAATATTTTGTAGCTTGATTATATTGTTTGTCTATGTGGGCGAATATTACCTAACAACAGTGACATTGCCATTTAGCTACATCCTGTGGCTGTTTGTTATCACTAGGATGATGGCCACAGATGATTCAGAATGTATGTATGTAGGTACTCTTTTGAGTAGCTACAGATAAACCGTCATTAATCATATTAACATGGGCAAAAGTCTCCACACACACAGTTGCCTGAAGATGGACGGTGCCTCTAGGCCCAGAAATGGGTGGCGAGACGACCAAGGCGCTTACTGCGAGGTCTGGTTTGAGGTGGCGCAGGTCCTTCCAGAAAAAGAGTTCCTGGAAGGACTTGGGGAGGCCTTTGCCTATCAGTGGGAGAGTATAGGATAATAATAATTGAAAAAAAAACACAGTAACACCATGTAGATTGGAAATGACTGGCCTGGCAACAAGATTTTCTGCATTATCATGGTTCACATTGCCCAAAATAACGTAAAGAAGAGAGTATTTAGTGGAATACCCTCAGACAAAATAAAAAACCAAGACAGAGCGCTGAGAACGATACAGTGAAGTATGCCAAAACTACACTTCCGCTCTGTGCATACACGCTCACATGCACACATTTACGTTAAAAAAGAAAATACGTTTATTTGCGGCAAACATGACGCATCAAAAGAAAAAACATTAAAAAAAAACAATTTGGGAGAAAACATGCGTCACATCTACGCAAAATGACCATCGCTCAGCATAATGCTATGACCCTGTACGAGACAGAGCCCCAGCGCTGGTTTTCAGCGACAGCCGGCGTTGACGTGATGACGTCAGCCAGTGCAGCATACAATTAAATAAGTATAAATAAAAAAACAGCAATCAAAATAAGAAAACATTACTACAAAAAGAATGAATTTACAATAAAACTAAATCTCACAAGTGCACACATGTTTAGGTAACCGGCCTCACTTTACTGCTGACAGCCCCAGTCTTGGTTTTTTATTTGGTCTGAGGGAATACCTTGAATAAAATTATTTAACTTCACCAGATTATCTGATTATGGGCTAAGGAAGGATTGCAGATGAAGTACAAAGATTTTTTTCCTAATGACTGATGTACTTGCTAAAGTTCCATATTTCTTTTCCAGATATGAGTGCCCAAACTGTAGTGAATGCACCAACATCTTCTCAAGTGGTGGAGGCAAGTCACTAGCAGATATTGCCAAAATACCCTTCATGGGGAGTGTGCCAATCGACCCCAGAGTTGGCAAACTGGCAGGTCAAGGTTTATCAGCTGTCATGGAATTGCCCGGCTCAACAACTAGTAAAGTATTCAGTGAATTGGTTGTTCAGCTGGCTGAAGCTCCAAATGGGCTGTAACTTGGACGTTGTATGAAAAATTATGGTAAGTATGTAATGTAATCATGGTGAAAACGGCATATTATTTTGTATAACAAGTATACAGCATTTTGTTTTTTCATGAAGCAACATTTGCTTATAGTAAATCTACAACACGCTGTAAATGTGTGCGTGAAGACGAGTACTTCACCATTGTCTCCTGGAGTACCTGCGCTTACACACGCATTCTCAGCGTGTTTGTAGGTACACTTGGTAACCACAAGTAAAGCGCGTGTCGCTTCGTGAGATAAGAATACTATATAATTATATATATGCATTGTCAGACCTATTTGCCCTGAGTTGTGGGCTCATGGCAGTCTTAAAGTTAAATTAAAACCAAATAGTGTTGTGATACATGTGGTATGATAATGATAATTATTTTCTGCACCTTTTTATTGTTTTCTCTTGTTTTTATCATTGATATTTAAATAAAGTCTGAAGATGTACTATAAAATAGAACGTTACTTAGGCAGATATTGAAATAAGCAGGCTGGTTGTAGTAAAACCGGATAGTAACCAATTCAGAAGAAACATAAGCCATTTATTTCCATTCACACTTAAAGTGATAACAGGATATTTTGTCGCCCAAATGACATTGACAGGTTGTTACCGTTGCTGTAAACCGTCGTATCACTATGTTATTTGGATCTCAAAAAGGCAACAAAATGTAAAGAATCACGAATAGAAAGATGTAGTTGTCCTAACTCAAATCAGCTAAAAAAATGAGTATAGGACTGTTAGTCATGCGAGCGACGATATGTGATCATTTGTGGCTTATACAAGAGGCAGCACAAATATTTGAAATCGAAGTAACACCAAAATCTAACTCGGACAAGACAAGCGACGCCGACGATGCTGTATGTTATATGTTAAATTCAGAAGAATGTGATACCCAGTTGTGATTAAAAATATCTGACATCACTTACGCAGCATAAAAACCACAATTTTTATTTCGTCCTTTTGCTGACACATTTTAATGAATTATTATTTATTTATTCAGTAGTACACATACATTTTATGCATTTAAGTTGGTGCCAACATAAACTCATTAGAGTTTTACCGTGCACCAAAATCATCGATGACATATTTTTACGAATCATGTTATAGGATATTATTGCCGAGCTGTCCATAGTAATATATTTATGCTCGTGTCCAATATCCTCACTGCCTATAGCTCTATCTGCCTCTATTTTGCTCACTGTGTACAATTTAGTTTTAAGCAAAAATGTTAAATATCATTCCGTTGATGAATTATGGTGTAAATAAAAATGCATCCTATTATTTCGAGTATATTTATTTTATATTTATCATAATATAGGACATAAAACAACATCTAAAAATGCATTGATTTCTGGATTATGTATTGATAATGTATAAAAAGTAGTTCTTTGTACTACAGTATAGTAAAATGTTAAAATCTTTTGGTTTGAGACACCCTGTTAATAAATATACATACATATATTTATTTATTTACCATTTATGTACACACATATAAAATAGACAAGAAAAAACAGAACAGAAAAATAGGTACAAAGGTGATGCTTATTTCATAAGATCTCTTCCAGCATACCTGCGATAGGATAGTAAATAGAGAGATGTAGACAGCGTGTGAAAGAGTATAGGAGACAGAAAAAAAATATAAGTACATAAAATTTAAAAACAATACACTTAATAAAGTAGACAAATATTATGAGAATATACTTACATACATACAAATAAACATACATACTTCTAAAATAAATATCATTAGAATGTATAATAAATAGAATGGAATAGAATGTATATAATTTAGATAATAATATAAATTAATTCTAATATACAGTCTAAACATATCGATCAGTCGAAACAGATTTTTGGATAATTCAGATTTTTTTACTTTTGCCCATTCAAAAATCCTCATAATAATCTTGGATTTTAAAACACAATTTTGGTTTCCTTTTAAATAAATGTAAATTAATTTCACGAATTGTACAGTTTTCGCTTAGACTAGAGAGGATAGAACAAATATAGGGTAAAATTGGGCATTCTTTAGGCCGTGTCCTAATATAAGCGAACAGGGTTCGCCAAATAAATGATCGCGACGTACACATCACCTATTCTGACTAATAGCTTTCTATTAGGGCACGACCATACAACTGAGAGTAGTGGTAGCCCAGTTGGTAAGGGCCGCGACTTACGAGTTGTTTGTTGTAGGTTCGAATCCAAACAAGCGCTTTACGTTGTGTAAATTATTTCATCACCACTGGTCTCAAAACAGTGAAAGAAAAGATTGTGAGGAAACCGGTACGTTCTAGAACCAAACATTATAAGATTCATCTACCAAACTGCACTGGGCCCTCGTGGTGCATTACGGCCCACTCCCTCTCACTGAGAGGAGGCCTGTGTCCCAGCAGTGGGAACATTATAGGCTGATTATGCAAACCAACCACTGTCATCCAGGTGTTATGTTATACATTATGCCTAATTATAGGTACCCTACTGACATATGAACAGTTAATGGCTGTCGCACACAAATAAAACACTAAATCGACTCAAAGTAAAGCATTGGAATTGCGCTTTATATCGTGTTTCATACGATACGGTTACATTTTACAAAATTATGTGAAAGTAGTACCTACTATCCGTGGACGGTGCATTGCCGACGTGTCGTCGTACCGTATCTAAACTTCGGTTTACGGCATCCATCTTGGGCCTGAGTTCACCAACATTCTAATCATCGGTTAGGTATTTAAACAGTTGATTTCCTTAGGAAATTTGACATAAATCAACTGTTTAAATACCTAACCGATGTTTAGAATGTTGGTGAACTCAGGCCTTAATATTATAAATGCGTTTGTTGCCTCTTCACGCTTAAACCGCTGAACCGATTTAGATGAAATTTAGTATATAGAGATAGTTTTAGTCCCGGGAAAGGACATAGGATAGATTTTATCCCGATATTTCCACGGGAAACTTATGCAGGTGAAACTGCGCGGCGCTGCTAGTAGGTTATAAGGGTCTAAACAGACGTCGACTGCATTTGAACTGCATGCCAGCTGCAACATAGCAGTTTGAATGCAGTTGACATAGCAGCATCCAAACTGCGATGTTGCAGCTGAAATGCAGTCCGTCTGTTTAGAACCTAAAGCTCACATTTCAATGCTTTACTTACGACTAACGAGTCGAGTTTATCACTACTCGTTACTAAAATATATCATGCAACGTAACGCGAGCTTAAAATACCTAAATTCTAAGCAAAAGAATAGGTAGGTAGGTACAACGTTTCAGAGTCCAAAAACTTTAATATATTTCTCATCTTAGAACATAATTGTACAGTCGACCGCACTTCCGTAGTAACACTTTGACATTAAGCTGGTCTGGCGTACGAGACCAGCCAGCTTATACCGGTTTTGTGCGTCTGTGCAACATGTTCTGTAGGATCTATGAATTGGTAAACCAAGATGAACCAAATTAAAACAGCAAAGAAAACTAATAAAAGCATTGTTGCCTACCTATAAAATTCCTATCCTAATGACGTTAACCCTAAAATACAATAATGAGATACAATTTTAATTGTTTAAAAAAAACATCACATATTTGTTCCATCACTTTACCAATTTCTTGATAATATTCATAAAATCTAACACATCAATACTAACAAGTACAGTAATACGAACAGTTGGTCTACTTAATAAATATAACATTTATATTTTTCTTTCTAAAACACTGGTGATACAATGACACTGGGTTGAATCGAGTCATACTATTTACCTTGTACGTAAATAGAACGTAAAACAGAGTAGGTATCAAAATAATCTATTTAGGGCTGATTTTTCAACCATCTTTTATCTGCTATCACTACACATCAAGCTATACATAACCAGTATAAGCTGACTTCTGATTGTACGAAAAATATATACAATACGAGGTCAGCGAAAACTTGAAATTATACCTTGATGTATAGCCGTGTGTACTTACTTATAGAAAATATGTCAAACCGTCTAATTTATTCGTTATTGAGGCGCGTGGCCAAAATCAGAACTAACTTTGCCATCTTGAATTCTTGATTTTTAATACATTTCAAGTGACATTTCACAAAAAAAGAATTGCAGAAATGTATACGAAAAATGCCCCCTATCAACGTCAGAGCTATCTGACTATTGAAGAATGGGCCCTTAGTTTGCAACTTATTCTAAATATAGATGCAAAGCATTCTTGCGAAAATACGAAGCAAAGGAGTTGAAAAAAAAAATTGTATGCACTGACAGTTCGATGTTTGGTTCGAAACCAACTTGTTTCGTATTTTCCTTTTACCTTGACACGACATTCATCTAAACTATAAGCTTTACGTCGAAACAAATATAGTCTAATTCCGTACGTAACTGATTATCTACTCGTTGAGCCACATGAATTGCCGGATTTCGTCTTCTGATGAGGGGCAGCAATGGGGAGGAGCCTTTTGTAAAATATGACGCAGTTCCTGTAGAAAATATTACATTTGTGAGTATCTATACATTACCTAAGTACCTACTAGGATTTCCTAGTGCATTACTCGGACAAAATCGTTTAAACTAGGTACTTAACAAAGAAATATTTTTCTGTTTATGATTTTATCTCCAGTGAAGGTTGTTGAACGAGTGTGCAGCACTTAAAAAATGAAGATAAATAAATAATTATATGAGTAAATAAATAGTTATGTGTATTAAATATTATTCTATCGGCTCTACAAGTGAAAGTAAAATGATTAAGAAAATAAAAAGATTAACACCCTTACTAAATCTGTCTAGTCTGTCGTATAGTTACACAACGCTTTGTCTTCTTTGGAAATTCAAATTACTAACGACAGAAAGAGAGAAATCGGTGAGTAACTATTCATCAGATAAAATACGTTTATTAGTAAGGGGTTAGTATACCGGATGATTTTTTTTACCGTCTCGATAATTTTACAGGTTGTTCTACCCATGAATACGAACAGTGACAGTCCCATAGTGAAAAAAATCATCCAGTAGGTATATTAGTAGCAGTTATGAATGTGTATCGTCGATGGGTTATATGTAACTGTGTACGAACCCCGACTATTTCGAGCCATTTTTCTTTGTGTAGGGGGCCGGCTACTGAGCGGCCCAACCACTGCGGAAGACAAGGGAACATGGTCGCATTGCCTTGCACAAACTTTTATTGTAAGTATATTGTTGTTGTGACAAATTGAAGGAGTGTCTATAACACTACAAGCCGTCTGACTAATGAGATTTCCTATCGACAAAAATGACGAACATCCAAATACAAAAATTTACCTATTTAACCCCTTTAGGGGATGAATTTTGTTTATGGTTAATGCTAATTTTTGATGGATCCAGGACCTGTTGGGCTGTGCGTTGTTTGTTAGTAAAACCACAGTTATAGACAAACCTAGATAACGCACTTGTATCACGATCTGTATGAAAACCAAGTGTGCCATTTTTTGACTACCTACTATGACGGCACAAGCACTATTTAGTGATGGGAAAATCAAATCGATTCAAAGACACCGCCGCGTGCGGCACCCTCGCCCCACCCCCGGGGCCTAGCGCCAGAGCTCACGCTCACCCAGCCAGCAGTACCTACACAGCCAGTCGATTCTGTTAGAATCTCACCGTGAGAAGTTAGGTGAAGTGAGCTGTCAATCCATCTGATGCTAAGGAGTGACACTAATGACAGCTCACTTCATCCAAATTAGAACGGTGAGATTTTTACAGAATAGCACTGCAGGACTGAGCGCGAAAGTGGCGGCTTACGATTTTTGTACGTAAGCTGGTGCGATTTTTGGCACGCGAAGTAGTTGCTCTTGCGTTATCTAGGTGTATCTATATCTGTGGTGCCAACTAACTAGGTACTTTAAAATACTAAGAAAAAGATATCAAACATCGGATATATCGCGTGAAACTAAGATAGGCTCGTTGACAGAAATAAGCTCTAAAAAGCCAGGAAAAGTAAGAACCGTATAAAACAGGTGTAACAAAAAAAAAAGCATAAGGGATGTTTCAAGTACACCACCTGCTGTCGTTGACCCAAAAAAACCTCTTTTTTTTTGTCAAATATTAGATATCGACCCAATACATATGTGAAGTTTCGCTAGCTTATTTAATTTGACCCTGGTTATTTAGGTGAAATTACATAAAGGCATTTGAAGCAATTAACTAAAATATTATTAGAAAAAGCACATTATTATCTTAGTAAAACCCCAGTTACAAATTTTATTAATACTTACAGAAACATTAAGACTAAAGTATCTACTGAAGATATAATTAAAATGATATAAGAAGATGAAAAATATATAAAATCTTTGTTTTATTTTTTTTTAAGTTGGAAGGTTACGGAATATTTGATGTTTACCTACTATAAATTGTTGCTACAAAAGACTAAGGGCTGATTTTATCAGAGTGAGATAATCTTTTATCCGTGGAATAAAATTGACGTCTGACAGTTCTAGTATGGAAAAACTGTTACGGATAAAAAAACGGATAAGACTTAAGTATTCTAGGAATCTATAAAACTTTGGTAGAATTCGCCCTAAATTGGTACTTATTTTAAAGTCTAACTAGCTTCTGCCCGCGACTCCGCTCGACGCTTGCCTGAAATTTCTTATTCCCCCGACCCACCCCGTTGCATTCCATTTACGTCGTTTTCGCTTAGCGTTCTTTTTGACTTTTATTAGTTTTGCTCGGCTCCTAAAAATCCTAGCGTGATGTTAAATAGCCTATAGATTTTTCCTCAGAATCGGGCTATAAAATGCGAAATTCAAATATTGTTTTTAAACCGTCTGGTAGTTCCAGAGATTAGCGCGTTCAAACAAACAAACATACCTACTCTTCAACTTTATTATTAGTAGAGATAGATTATAGGAATACGATTTGTCAAAATAACAACATAAATCCGTTTATAAACGAGAAAATAGTTTTGATTAGAAAACGATTAACTTATTTATGATTATAGGTTGTACAAAGCAAGGGGATTAAATAGATAGTATATTATAAATGAAATAGCACATAAATACGATGGGTGACACATACAATAAACATGATTGAATTGTGGATTTAAATATAATAATAATAATAACGTTTTAAACAAAAATTTTTTAGAAAATAAATATAAGTAATAGAACCCAGTAAATAAATCTTTGTGGTGCGTTTTATTAAAACCCAGTTATTTAATTTTGAAATTCCAAAAAACTATTATGATACTTACGAAATATATTTTTATGTAAAAAGGAATGGAACATCTTTTTTTTTTGTTATCTCTGGTATTCTTTGGCCATTGTTATTTTCAGTTGCTGTGAGAAAGGATAAATTATAATTGAAAAAAAAAACACCACCCACAAAAATTCATTGCTTCACAATCAGCCAATTTTATATCTTCGTCAGTTTTCATATTCTTTCCTTTATCAATAATACCTCTTGAAGTTACGACAGTCTATAATTGAAAACTATAGGTATTCAACTAGTTGATAACGAAGATCAAAATAGGATACACCTTTTACCAATAATGTCAAGTTAAAATTAATCTAAAATCTTTTTAATGCATTGACTGCCAACGCGGTCACCGGTGACCGCGAACAATGGATTTTCTAGTGTGTCTGTTGCCTGGCAGTCAACGTGTTAATGGCCTGGCCATTTTACGAAATGTGTTCGTCTTTTTTTATTTAATTGTCAGTGTCACATTTTAATTAGGTCTGACTTGTAATAAGATGGCTGTCTCTGCGGTACTGATGTGGCTAATGACATTATGACGTAATACAGGGCGGCAGGTACATCGAGTCGCAAACTGTAACTGTTATCAAGAAAAGAAATTGCTAGCTATTTCATAGAAAAGTGCAATACCTCCACGGTCAAAATGTATGGAACAGTTTTTTTTTTTTATTACCTTCGAAAATTTTTACGTAGTGGGGTTCAGAATCATGTACCTACTGAATCCATCGTAACATATTGCACGTCTATGTCCCTGCCATCCTGTATATATAATGCTGAGTCATGTCTCTGCCAGCCTGTATATAATGCTGAGTCGATATCGCTGCCACCCTGTACATAATGCTGATTCGATGTCCCTGCCAGCCTGTACACCTATACTATAATGCTGAGTCATGTCTCTGCCACCCTGTATATAATGCTAACTCGGTAAAGCAAATTCGATCGTGAAATGAGCAGACAAAAATAGCCCTTAAGAGCGTTTACGACGTACGGCATTTCATACAAATTTTCAAGTCCATGTTTTTCGAAATTAATAAACCGATTTTAAAGAAACTTCGTACACTTATGCAGGATACAGAGGTCTAAAAAGTTAGTTAAGAACATATTCGAAAAATAGTGTTACAGCCAAATTAGATCGATGTTAAATTTTCCATAAAAACAGAGATTTTAAGTTAATTTTTTTTTAAATATGACATTTCGAAAATGTTTTTATTAACTTTTTAGACCTTTGTATCCTGCCTTTATTGCGTATGAAGTATCATTAAAATCGGTTCATTCATTTCGAAAAACAAGGGCTTGAAAGTTTGTATGAAATGCCGTACGTCGTAAACGCTCTTATGGTAACAAACATAGTTTAGCTGGGACTGTACATAAGCCGTAAAACAGACCTTCATAGCATTCTTGTTCCTCTGTGAAGCAGCCAGATGGTTCACCACCGGGCCGGGGTAATCCTTGCCTATTATGCAGGTCGCGCGCTCTTGTACGTCGATAGGCGCCTTCCATGGTTCATAACTGGAAATAAAGAGTAGAAAACATCGATAAATGTTGGATATTGTAACATGTAAAGTGGGAATTTAGTGAAAACAAAATTTGAGAAAAAGACGAAAGCTCAACCTTTATCTCCCGATGCGCGACGTTGTCATTTTAGATAAGGTCACACGGGCTTGAGGGTATAGCAACCCGGAGTTGTGGCCTTTTCTAGCAAAAACCTACATACAACAGTAATTCGCTGTTAGTTTTGCCCAGTTACTCGGCCGAGTCCAGGAGTGCCTTAAACGTTATGTACTCACATGTAGTCCACAGGCATGCGCGCCAGCTCGGGCACGTAGCGCCTCACGTATTCGCCGCTGGGGTCCAGCCGCTGACCCAGCCTCACGGGGCAGGCGCACTCGCCCGAGTCCAGGAGTGCCTCGAACGCTGAGGAGGATACCCACATCCAGTTGCCGGCGCAGACTGACCTGCGGAAAGAATGATCGAAATATAAAGAACAGAAAAAAAAGAGAACCTTTTGTAGAGCAAGGGCTTTGAACAAATGTCGTTGTTTTAAAAATGACATTTGTTGGTAATTAAGGACCCATAGCATGGTTTTTGATGAGTACCTATAAAAAGCAAAACTAACCAGTCAGCGTCCAGCAGATACTTGAGGAAGTGGTTCAAGCCATGTTCCCAGGACAGCCAGAGTGTTCCGCGGGTGAGGAAGGATGCTACAGTGTTGCGGGCCACGTGGTGCAGCCAGCCTTCTGTTCGAAGTTGGCGCATCGCCGCGTCCACGAATGGGAAACCGGTGCGGCCTTCGGCCCATCTGGAATTTTGATAATGAACAAATGTCAGAAAAAAGTAACGTGTTCTGCAAACAGGCTTTATAACGTGTCATGAATGGATGTTTCTTTTTTGTTTGTAAATGTCTAGCCTGACTTTTGAAATCATAGCCCTTTTTAGGCACAGCATACGGTATATGTATGTCATGTCAAATTACTTGCAACGAGCTAGGAGCAGTGGGAGCGTAACGAAAAATAAAAACCCGACATGTATTTTCGTAAACCGTCACATTATAAGACACCTTATGGTTCTAAAAAATATATCTGTAATTGATCTCCCACAAATTAAACCTCGCATATTTTAAAACAAGCCACATTAGAAGCTTCTAAGACATACCTCTGCAACTCATCTCCCTCAGGATTCTTCCACGGGATGTCCAAACAGATGGGGTTGCCAGCCATTTGGCCATAATTAGGGTTTTTCACGCTCATCGTGTAGAAATATTCACGCCAAATTAACTGGCCTGTAAACATAGCATTTGAGTTAGAATGCTACAAGGATATATTTTGGCGCCTGAGTGACATTGACAGGGGGGGCATTGTTGGTAAACAGTTGTGAAATTACGTCACAGAAATTGTATACAAAACAAGATGGCGACGTTATCCCAGCAACGATCTTACCCCAACATACTATACCTACGCGGTCAAAATGTATAGAACCGCTACTACTGTTTTAATAACCGTCGAAAATTTTTATAACGCCTCACGCTGAAAATCTTCAGAATCATGTAGGTACTGCCACCCTGCACATGATCATAAACTCTTATACCTACCAAGTCAATAATAAACAAAAAGTGACATGCGATTTTGTACACACGGCTACACATCAAGCTATACATAACCAGTTTAAGCTGACTTCTGATTGTACGAAAAACTTATACAATGCGAGGTCAGCTAAAACTAGAAATGTATAGCTTGATGTGTAGCCGTGTGTACCATGTGCGATGCAACTGTTAACTTACTGTCACTTTGATACCATTTAACCCTTCTATGAAATAAAAAAAATAAAAAATATCGTACCGGTGATAACATGAGATGCGGATTGGGTAGCGAGACGTCCCTGATGCACTTGACGAAAAAGGTCTTGCACTGACCAGTAAAAGCTGAAAATAGTTTTTACTACATATTAGCACAGATAATATGTATAATACTCTAGATATTAGGCTGTTAGGTAATATCAAACGAGACGAAACAAAACCAGAGAGGCTTGTGGCTAAGTGATAACAGCCGCACGGGTCGATCGATCAGGTTAAGCTACGCTTGCCGCGGTTGGTCCGTAGATGGGTGACCATCTTCATATACCAAGACTCCTCCGTGCCTTGGAAAGCACGTTAAGCTGTTGGTCCCGGCTGTCATTCGCGGATCTTTGACAGTTGATAGAGGTCTTCAGAAGCCCGAAAGACTGACAACTAGTCTTACCAAGAGGTATCGTATTAGGTACCTAGTACCTAACTGCAGTAACTTGGTTGTGATCGTTGTGGAGGTTAGATAGGCAGTCGCTCCATGTAAAATACAGGTATTCAGCTGCATCCGGTTAGACTGGAAGCCGAACCCAACATAGTTGGGAAAAGGCTAGGTAGGATGATCAAACATTTGAAAATAAGAAGGTAGATACATGAACACACTATTGTAAGTAAATACACAAAATTCAATTAATGTTGAAGTAGTCAATGTGTGTTTCCTTACCTCCTTACGGAGAGACATCCAAACCGCAGCGCCGGACTCAATGATATGGGGGGTCCCAATAAGTCCGGGTTCCCGTGGGTTGGCAAGTACGAACCCCTGAATATAAACACATTTAAATTTATTTAGACATTATATGACAGATCTTTCATTTAATTCTGCTATCTTTGAACGACACCGAGCAGATAATACGGTATTAGTTTTTATTTTTTAAGAAGCCCTTATCGCCTCTTACGCTCATGTTGTGTTCAGTTTTGAAGGGTATGGGTGCCGCTGCCGTTGTATTTACTTTGCCTCTAAGTACCCTAGAGGCAAAGTAAATACATCGGCAGCATCTGATGCAAGTGCATACCTGCAACTGCAACAGACCTTGGGCGTTCGTTACGTTAAGCGTGCGCACGCGGCGGGTGCACGGCGCGGGCGGCTGCGGTTTACAAACCCGTCGCACTCGTCCGCGCCAGAAAGTGCTGCTCATATTATCTTTCAAAACAAACACGCGAGGCGGGCACCCGCCGCGTGCGCACGCGAAGGCCCTTAGTATTGCAAATATCCATAGACGTTGGTGATCCTCTTTTCCTCGGTGACCGAATGATGACTCACTTTTTTATTGACCAATTTCTGATCCCATGCTTGCGTCGATACTGTATCATTCTCACAGATTTTCTAGGTTATCTACCTACAGACAAATTTAAACGGTCGTTGGTATTATCCATAAAGGAATATAGTTCATACCTGAGGAAGGTCTCATACTCGACGGCAAGTCGTTGCTGCATCTGTTTGAGCGCGGTGGTCTCGCCGCCCACCCAGCGGATCATTCGGATGTCCTCGTTCTCAAGGAACACGCCCAGGTCTTCCGGTTTTGGAGTCTGCAAAACCGGAACCGGAACCGGAAGAACCAAGTTTTTTGTTACTATTTAGATATTTTGCAAAGCGTGCTCTAACTAAAACGTGGAAAAATAAAAGAAGAAAAGAAAAAATAAAGGTAAAAACAAAATGAAGAAAGAAAAGCAGCTTATTTATTTAGCTTGTTTATTAGCTTAGCGTGTGTATTAATTTTGCTTTTTTTGTTCATTGTGTGTGTGTGTTTATTTGTTTCGTGTCCGTCTGTGTGACCGCTTAGATTGTCCTAACAAGTCAATTGATGTTAATGGGGTTTTCACCACCATTATTTATTCCGGAAAGAAGGTTTTTGTACAATTCATTATTATTTAACTTAGAAGTGGCACAGAAATGTCGATGTCTTGACACGTTGCCCTTACACCCGTGCGAAACACGGGCACGGGCCGGGCAGTCCGCTAGTCATTTACAATTCAGAAATTAGACGCTAAGCCTTCCATTGTCCAAATTGACATCTTATATCATTTTACCTTATCGAAGACCGTAAACTCTTGGTAGAAGCATTCCGGCAGACTGCCAAACTTGACTCCCGTGAAATCGATATCGCTGACCGGCCGCGGAGGGTCACCAATAGTCGCGACCGTATGCTACAGAATAAAAAACTGGGCTATAAGTTCATTCAATACGATTATAGTCTATGTAGTGCCACATAGATGGCATGGAATTAATTTTGAGTCCATTCGCAGTTATTTTATCTTTTAAGTAACAGTGGTCTTTATACTCCTTGTAATAAGGTTGCTGTTGCTACTGACAATTCTGTCAAAATCACAATGATCTTTATTCTCGTTATTATAAGGTTGCTGTTGGGTTGCTGCTGTCAGAGGTAAAGTAACTCTGAAAGGATTGCCTATACAGGCCTATAGGTACCTAGGTGAATTTGGCAGGTTCCTAACATCCTTTTTTTAGAAATAGCGCCACCATTGCATCAATTTAAATCCGTATCTTTAGAACTATTGTTAAGGATATAATCAAGTACAGAGGCCAGCACATCAACCTACCCCAATCTGTCAAATTTCTTTGATAGATTTTGAACTTTACCACAAAGGTATAAGGTTCATATTAAATTGGGAAAATTTGACAGATTGGGGTAGGTTGATGTGCTGGCCTCTGTACCGTATATAACCAAACCTATTCCAAGAGCTTCTACATAATGAGCTCTTACAAACTGCGGTATGTGGATAAAATAAACCTCTACACTGATGGACAACACCTTCTTTTATGGGGAAAACAAAACATCGGAGTATTTTTTTTTTAATTACTACACACATCAAAAGTGTCTAGGGATCAAGCATTTTTATGCGGATTTCTTGAGATTGAGATGTGGCTTTGTAATAAATTTATGATTTTATAAATTTATATGGATCCTTTTTGGTGCATTTCATAATTTGAATCAGGAACTGTGAATCAAATTCGAGTAAAAGATGAAAATCAGCTGTCAATATTTTCCCTATAAAAACATACAACGCATTGAAGACATTATTAGTGCTACTGTTTTCCTACTACTGATTAAAACCAACGTTATTATGGAGCGGCGACGTCATTTAAGCAGGGAAGAAATGCTCAGAGCCGTGGGAATGATAGAAGCTGGTTCCCGGCAACGTACTGTGGCTTTAGCTCTGAATACAAGTCAGAGTGTTATCAGTCGACTTTGGACACGTTACCGAAGCACTGGTACCGTGGCTGAGCGCCATGGAGGACGGTATCGCTGCACCACACGGAGACAAGACCGATACATTCAAATCTTAACTCGAAGAGCTCCAACAATAACCGCCATGATGTTAGCCGTGAGGCTTCATCACTCTTCAGGGAACTTAATTAGCGACCAAACAGTCAGAAACCGCTTGCATGAAGTGAACCTTCATTCCCGAAGACCGCTACGGGTACCACCTATAGCAATGCACAATCGTAGGATTCGATATCAATGGGCTCTTGAACACAGAAATTGGGCAGAAGAACAATGGCGTTTCTTGTGCTTTTCTGATGAGTCTCGTTTTGGTATGAGACCGGATACAAGACGTATACGACACTGGAGAACCCCTGGACGCCAACAGCGATTAAAATCCTGCCAGGAAGTCCATCCTTATAGTGGTGGAACCATCATGGTATGGGCGGGTATTTGGATCGGCGGAAGAACTGAGTTGATTTGGATCAGAGGCAACCTCAACGCTCAAATTTATGCTGAGACGATTGTATCAGACGTCATCGTTCCTCTACAAGTGCAAATCGGTCCCTTATTTCAGTTAATGCATGATAATGCACGACCGCACACCGCAAGAGTTGTAAGACAGACTCTCATCGAACACGAACATCAATGTCCTGCCCTGGCCTGCTCAGTCGCCAGACTTGAACCCGATTGAGCTAGCATGGGATATGCTACAGAGAAGAGCTCTGCCGAATATGGAGGGTATCCAGTCGCAAGAAGACCTTTTTTTGTTGTTGCAACGAACATGGGCGGCCATTCCACAGCGTGATTTGGATGAACTCATTTTGAGTATGCCAAACCGATGTTCTTGTGTTGTTAGTGTTCGCGGTAGAAACACGGATTATTAATTGTTTAAGTTACCCAATAAAATTTTAAAGAAAACTGTTATTTCAGTCTTTTTTTCGAACTTTTGTGTTAGTGGTTCAAATGTCAAAAATCCCTTTATTAGGAAAATGGCAAATTTCTTTATTAATGCAAAGGTGACTTGGTTTATCGTTACTGTGACAAACGAAAACACTTTATTTGATGAATCCTTAAAGAAAATTTTAATTAATATCAATCAGGAGAAAAGTTATTGCAAAAATATATGTTGATCCCTAGACACTTTTGATGTGTGTATGTTGGCGTGGGGGTCTAAAATGGCCACTCTGGCAGAATCATAAAACAATTCATGTTACGCAATTCATCTGTTTAACAATTTCACACCTATATATCCCTTAAGGGTTAGGCAGAGGTGTACCTACAGCATTTTACGAATCTCCATACAAAACTGTCATACAGATGAAATTGCGTGATATGAATTGTTTTATGATTCTGCCAAAGTGGCCTTTTAGGCCCCAACTATTGACCTCGATCACACTTGATAGAAAACGATGGATGAGGTCTATGATGGAACGAGCGTGCCCAGAAGATATTACTTTGAACGCGGGTTCTACTGCCTTATAACTTAACTTACCAAAAACATTTGGTAAGTGAGAGGTGGGATGCCCCCGTTAGCTTTGATGACGGTGTCGGGCTCCCATAGAGTATGGGACACATGCTCCTTGCAGACCACGCCGATCTCCTTGCAAGCACTCTTGACGTTGTTGTCGCGAGCGCGCCATACTGGCTCGCAGTCCTGCTCGAAGCAGAGCCTACGGATGCCTGTAATACGTTGTTGACAGTAAAAACCTCGATTGGATGAAATGAATTAAGTTATTGGAAAGTTAATATTTTCCTACAAATTGATATTAGACTGGTATTTCAATTGAAAACGGGAATAATAATAATATCTAATAAAAAATGTTTTTATATTTTTATACCATAATATTTAGAAATATAATTAATATGTGAATATAATCAAATAAAGTAAATAATAATAATATCCTTGGACATTTTACACAACGCCATATATAGTCCCAAGCTAAGCAACCTAATGCTTGTGTTATGGTAACGAGATGGCTGATAAACTACTATATAACTTTACAGAAATATAATCATTAAAATCAGCAATACAACTCCTTGAATTAGAATTGGCCTCAAATGTCATGATTCTATGGAATAGTCATTCAACAGGGCAGTAACCTTAGAGAGTTGTATGATTATAATTCTATAAATAAATATTTGTTACAGCCGCGAATCATATTTTTAGGTCAACATACAAGTTCATACAACCTGATACTGACCTGCAAATTGCAAAAAGCTTAAAACAAAAAAGAATTTTGCGGGCTTTAAGGTAAGCGCGTAAGGGAAAATACCCGTAATGACAATACAATTTCAAAAAGAATAAGTAAACGACTTATAAGTTAGTTTATAGTCATTTAATTTAGTATCTAGTGTAAATAGTTTAAAAGTACCTATTTGTAACATAATATAGAATACACAATGTCTTATAATATGTATTTTTTCAAATACCTAAAAAACCGGCAGATTACGAATTTGCTAATCATATTTGCATACCTTCTTCTTCCGAACCTTGGAAGGAAAGGTTTTAGAGGTTCAACGCTTACCAAACTCCTCCCAAAGTCTTCTGAACACGACATTCGGCTTTCCCTTCAACATGATTAATCTGCCACCATGCTTCTTTAGCTGGCCGTCCAGGTCCTCAAGAGCTTCCAGGAGATATCGCATACGATTGTAGCCAACCACTTTTGTACCTGTAAAACAATATATTATAAAGTCAAGTCAGGCAGACAGCACGACGGACAGTCTTTGACAATCGTTACGAGTAGTCAGAAGCCCGTAAGTCTGACAACCAGTCTTACCAAGGGGGGTATTACCCAGTAACTGGGTTGTGGAGGTCATATAGACAGTCACTCCATGTAAAATATTGGTATTTAGCTGCATCCGGTTAGACTGGAAGCCGACCCCAACATAGTTGGGAACAGGCTAGGCAGATGATGATGAAGTGGACAGCACGTGCAGCGAAAGCATTAGGAAGTGGTAAAGGGCGAGCGTTTTGGGGGACTGTCTTAAAAGAAAAAGAGTCAGAAAAAACGCTAAGCGAAAATGATGCGATGCGACGGAGTGGGTCGGGGGGACAAGAACTTTCACGCGGACGAAGTCGCGGGCAGAAGCTAGTGCAGAATATTTGCCGAGATATTTGTAAAAATGACAGCTTGTCACAATGACAGCTTGTCACAATGCCACTGCAAATCAAAGGCTTCTTCTCATACAGCAAAGAAGGGCACGGATTACGCCGATTACTAAGTACCTATCCTGCGTTCGCGATTTATTTGCCATAAATGGGAACAAATATAAATTAATTCCTGCACAATAAAGTTCAGTTTACGCTACAACTTCAAACATTTTTATAACTTTTCACTCTGAAATCAACTTAAATGTCATTGAAATAAAGTTGATATTTTTTAAGTTCACAGAGGGTGGGGATGTGCAGAGTACAGCACTGCGCAGTTTTACTATAAGTACTTAGTGAAAATGGTGAGGTCCTCCTTACCCCGGTATAATTACCATGTCCTTGCGCTACTAGCTTTTGCCCGTGGCTTCGCCCGCGTGGATGACGCTCCCAGTCGGCATGGTTTTTTTCGACATCTTCATAAATCATCGTCATACTTACCCCACCCACGTAATAAAGTTATTTCGAAATAATTGTGTGGGGGTTGCTGAGATATCTGCTGGTTACATAATCATGTTTAGAAACTTGATAGAAAGAGCGATATAGATCTAGAAAAAACCAAATAAATTCCGACAAGACACGCACAATACGCACATAATTATGGTTGGGTGGTTGTGGCGTATGTGCGTGTCATCATCTTAAAACAATCATCTTGGTGGAAGTTTAAACCGAAATCAACAAGGGTCGATTTCGGTTTTAACTGCCACCAAGATATTGTTTTTCCTGTAAGTACCTGTCAAATAAAGATGCCTTTTTATAAACCTTTTGAAACTGAAGTAATCGCTCCGCCAATATGATAAAAGACAAACTCTAAACTCTGACTACTAAAGTCTAAAAACACTTAAGCGATTTGCGACGTAATAGTTTAGCCATAAGGGCCGTCGCAGCCATGACGTAAATTATGGCAACCTAGATATAAATCTAGGACCACCTAAGAAATAAATTCCCCTGGCTGGAGGCTTTCTAGTTTACTTAAAGCAACCATAGGATACAGGAACAGGATAGTCACGATCTCTCAAGGCGAACTAAGAAATGCCAAAACCACAAAAAAAATATTGATTCATTGACATAGTTAATGGTTATAGCCATAGGTACTGTCCTGTGACAACGCACTACTGACTTGTTTGTGAACTGAGGTCCCCTTCAGTGACACATTTCTCTAATTGTATGGCACATATAAAATAATATTTTCCATTTGATCTATGTCACTTCACTAAAGTGAGGCATAGAATCAAACATGATTGGATATTTAGAAGAATTGATCCTTTACATTTTCCCTCGAGATCTATGTTGGCTTCATTTGTATTGACACCGAATCTATTCTTCTTCGTAGCGTGTCAATGCCAATCTAAATGAACTTGGCCCAGAATTCGGCTACGTGTTTTGCAGCTCCTGAAACGCGCAGCAGACAGGACACACAAGTGTCCCATCTTTTGTGAAACAGCACCACATTTACACTCCTAGGCGGAACCGTCTATGAATCTCCACCTGAACAGGTTTTCTTTGCTTCGGACAACCTGTGTCCGGAGTCTGTTTAAAGACTTTCAGGTTACCTATATACCTATTTATTGACTGACGGAAAACATGATCTAAGTACTAAAGGTAACCCCGTAACACCAGATTTTTGACAAAGTCCGCCTTTCTTATAGTTTGTTCGATGAAAACTATTTTCAAATGTCCCCAAAGATTAACAAAAATGTAAAAAGACTTACCCGCTGTTTCACCATCGAAGATAAATATAGGGAAGAAGGGAAACCCTTTTTCTTCTAACGCAGAATGTAAAGACGGGTTGTCATGCAGGCGCAACCCGTGCCGGAACCAAAGGACGCTTCCTCCAAGCATTGTGGCGAGTGAGGGTTATACCTGTGCAAGCAAATATAGATTTAATGACTATGGTACTCCATCAGGGATCGTTAAGGATAGTTAGGTATAAATAATATAGTAACTTGAGGGAAGTAGGTACCTACATAAAGACTATGGGGGAGGAGTTTGGTACACATAGTTGACAATTGACTGTCAGTTGATTATATGCTGTGGGCTACCCTACTCCACAGCATAGTTTGAAGCAACCTACAACCACCTGGAGAATCAATATGGGCGCCAAGTAAGTACATAATAGAGGTACCTACGTATTGAGATAGAGTCAGAAAATGATCCAACTAAAACGGAATTACAATAACTTGCATGAAAAGCTTGGTTAAAATGAAATGAGAAGCCCGAAAAATACAAATTCTAGAGAAATAATACCAGACGTAACAGTTAACATTGAAAACAATACAAGATCGTCCTTTAAAAGTCCTTGAACAACTCAGATAGACATTTGCGCAACGAGGAGAAAATATGAAAATAGTACCTACTTAAAAACCGTTACATAACGAAGCCAAAAGGATGTACAGGGAAGAAAGTACTGGAAAATTTAATCGCAATAACCGTGTAGGTAGCACACTGACCCAAAGCGTACTAACATGACATAATAGCGATATTAGGTTAGGTAACAACTTGTAAGTCGATATATTACTGTAAGTCGATTTATTAATGTTTATACTGTAAGCAGTAGAAAACGAGGAAACTCGATATGGGTAATCATCGCATTACCCATATCGAGTTTCCTCGTTTTGTTCAAGTGTTTCCTCACTCCTTTAATGCTAATACAGACTTGAACTTACTAAGGGCCTTAACAAACCTCGGCCGCGAAAATAATAGCTAATTCCGTTATGAAACATTACTACATTATGTCGCGATTCGAATAACGAAACATCATGAGAGTCAGTTGAATTGTAGAAATCGGAGCAAAATCTGTGGCTAAATGTCGTCGCTTTCGACTTAGTAAATAGGTACAGTATAGGTCTACTTTAGACCTCTTAGATTAGTCTTTAAGAAAAAAAAAATATAACTGACTTCCAAAAAAGACACTACAAAGTGAAAAATAACTTTATATTCGGAAGTCGGCGCCTGCCATTCGTTGTTTGCCACCGGCTTCCGAAATTAAAGTAATTTTTCACTTTGTACTCAAAAACTACCGAAGCAAAGTTAATAAATATGGGACCACCCCTGAGGCATACACTATCGATACCTATTTTTTTTTTTCGATTTACAATTGCCGGAGATATCGCGTAACAAACATACAAAAAAAACCTACAGTCGAATTGAGAACCTCCTCCTTTTTTGAAGTCGGTTAAAAATAAGTTTCTTTTTATAAAATTGTCGACTGCCACAGATATGTGCGAAACAAACGGGTCACTGCAACAAAATATCGGGCTGAGCGCGGAGGTGTAATCGGCTTCCGAACAGGAGGCCTACCATGATCTATTTAAAAACGATTCAAAAGCAAGACATTTCAGTTTAGGTTCTTAAACTGCATCGTTCACAGTCGTACCATGACGTCCAATACGCTCAGCAGCATTTGGATCGTTGAAAGTGAATGAGCGTTAAGAGCTCGTGGTAGGTCCAGATGGCATGGCCTAAATTGAATCGTTAAACTGACGTCATGGTACGAATTAGAACAGTTCAGTTTAGGTCCTAAAGTGGATCGCGTTAAGAGCTCGTGGTAGGTAAGCAGGATCGGCGAAATCACGCAGGAACGAGCTGGAATCGTAATCAAATCAGTGCGTTGGAACAGGCAGTTTCACTTCAGTTTGGCTTGCCGTACAACGGACAAGTCATGGCGGAACTACTGCGGTATCGCTGCTATGGTTTCACGGCGGAGATGTGATACCCGCCTAAAGACATTTTAATTTTAATGATCTCATAATTCGATGTATACCGATGACTTGAAGGAACGGAAGACTAGATGCTGAATGAGGCGAGACCTAAGTCGAGCATCTGAAAGGTTGAGCTCGCTGGGGGCATTCAGAACTAGAGGCAATATTGGGGAGACCGGAGAACCATTATCTTTTTCTTCGTCCTCCTGCACCTTTCCTAGTTTATCTGGGGTCAGCCAGGAACGACGGTCCCGGGTCGTCTCAGGTGGTTTTTAGATTTTAGGTCTTTCGCGGACAATGGAGATGGAAGAAAAAAAACCGTGCACATCTATAGACTAACTTACCGGTGTTTGGTCGTCTTTATCTGTTCTGTGGTCTGATTTATTGCATTCTACAATTATGTAGGTATAAAACCCAATCACGATTTGCTCTAAAATCGTCCCTACAACAACTACTTAGTATACAGTGTCATTAAAGAGGCTTATTCTTATTCCACTATTCCCCCCTGACAGAATCTCCCTCAGGGGGAAATCTGGATTCTAATGTAAAAAAAAAGTCCAGAAATACCCCTTTTCATTTTATGTTATTCCACTATTTCCCCCTGAGAAAATAGTTAGTGCAAAATATGCCAAAATAGGGAAACCTAACTAGTTGCAGACTGAATTCCAGCTCAATTGAAATATTGATGCAATTCTACGGCGCTAAGTTCATAGTTCATACCATACAAATTTTATTACTAAGGTACTTAAAATTAAAAATTTTCGTTGATCGTTGCGGTTTCATTCAACTAGACTTCATATTTTAATAATATGTTTGTTTGCACTCTTGTTATGATAGGCAGTCGCTCCATGTAAAATACTGGTATTCAGCTGCATCTGGTTAGACTGGAAGCCGACCCCAACCCAACATAGTTAGGAAAAGGCTATGCAGGCAGATGATGATGATGATGATGATTCAGCTTAAATTCTTTGTGAATTTGAATTGTGACAAATTTTCAGGCATGAAAATATTATTTAAAAATAGTTTTATTATTATGTTAACGTAAACGCACCCATTACCGCCAGTTTAAGCGGAGTTCAGATTGATATCCAAAAATTAAGCACATTCTTAATATGTGGCTTCAATAAAAATATTTTTTCAAGTACTGAAATTATCGATTTTTTTAGTTATGTATAAGAACACATAATCAAAAAATTAATTAAAAAATTAAAAATTAAATAAAAGGAAAAGGGTCATGTCCCTATTACCGACTCAAAATATCGGGTGTGTGCCTAATACCGTTTATGTGACACCTAATACCGACCACTAAATAAATGGAACCGTTAAAGTTAAATAAAAATGCTCGTGTATATTGAACTGTTTATATAAATGGTCCAACACAGTACAGAATGCTATTATATGTATTCTTATAATAGTATATTCTTAACAGCGTTAAATCAATAAAAAATATCATATTTATACGAATTATGTTTAACAAATTACCAAAGGCCAGCATTGATTATAACTACTATAATATATAACCAATGGGGGCATTTGGTATTATACAAGAGTAAACTCCGCACCTGGGCCCCCCGCTGACGCAGAGTCTCCGCCCCCAGCTATTGGAGGTGGTAGTGAGCGCTCTGTTCCCTTCACGGGGGGAGCATACTCCCCCGCCCATGGCTCCGCCAATTGCGGTGCCCGAAGCGGACCACGCGGACGACGACGACGACATCCCTGAAGTGACCGTGGTAGATCTGAGAGTGGCGGTAGGTAGGCTGAAGGCCAAAAATACCGCCCCAGGGCCCGACGGCTTGCCAGGTAAAGCCTGGGCCCTGGCCTTGAGGTCTCTCGAACCCCGACTGGAGGCGCTCTTAAGCGCATGTATGGAGAGAGGCCAGGTTCCACTCCGTTGGAAGACGGGGAAGCTGGTCCTCATTCGGAAGCCAGGGCGCCCTGCGGACTCCGTCTGCATACCGGCCCATCGTGCTGCTCGACGAGGTCGGCAAGCTCTTTGAAAGGGTGATTGCGGGCCGCCTCGTCGGGCACCTGGTGAGGATGGGGCCGGATCTTGCGGATAGCCAGTTTGGCTTCCGCAAGGGGCGCTCGACGGTGGACGCCATCATGCGTGTGAAAGCCCTCACGACGGGGGACGCGGTGTCCCGGGGTGGGGTTGTCGTGGCGGTGTCACTCGACATCGCCAATGCGTTTAACACCTTGCCCTGGAGCTGCATTGGGGAGGCACTCCGGTATCACCGAGTGCCGACCTCCGTCGAGTAGTAGGGCCGACCTCCCTGATGGCGTCAGCGTGGTTTGCTACGCTGACGACACGCTGGTCCTGGCGCAGGGGAGGTCGCATCAGGCGGCAGCCGACGCGATGACACGCGGGGTTGCGATGGTCGTGGAGAGGATGGTCGGGATCCCAAGTAACGGTAGGAGGGGTTCACATCGGCGTCGAGACAACGATGAAATACCTGGGTCTCGTCCTCGACAGCCGGTGGAATTTCGTCGAGCATTTCCGACGTTTGGCCCCCAAACTGGAACGGGCCGGGGCCGCTTTCAAGTGGCTCTTGCCCAACCTGAGGGGGCCAAACGCCTCCTACCGGAGGCTTTACGCGGGGGTCGTGCGGTCCATGGCCGTATATGGGGCCCCGGTGTGGGCGCGTTCACTGCGGCTACGAGCCGCCCACTATTTGAACGCGCCCCAAAAGGTGGTAGCCATACGGCTTATACGGGGGTACCGCACGATCTCGGGCGAGGCGGCAAGCCTCCTTGCCGGACGGCCGCCATGGGATCTGGAGGCGATAGTCCTCGCGCGCCTGTATGAGTGACACGCGGAGGCACTACGCCGGGGGGAAAACCCGCTTCCGCGGCAATTCGCTGCGGAACGGACGGACCTCCGGCGCGATCTCATGGCGACATGGAAAGAGCGACTGTCGCAACCCAGCGCAGGGCACGCCACGATAGTGGCGATAAGGCCCCTCTTTGAAGAGTGGCTAGAGAGGCGTCAAGGCGTCCTCACCTACCGCCTGACGCAGGTCCTCACCGGACACGAATGTTTCGGGAGGTTCCTGCACATCATCAGGCGGGAGTAAACGCCCGGGTGTCACCATTGCGAGGATCGCCCAGAGGACACGGTGGAGCATACGGTGGGGGTCTGTCCCGCTTGGGCAGAGCACCGCCGTGTCCTCGTAGAGAGACCTCTAGTGTCCGGCCCTGGTCCAAGCCATGGTCCGGGGCGAGAGGGAGTGGGAGGCAATCAGCTCCTTCTGCGATGCAGTCATGCTAGCGAAGGATGTGGCGGGATGGGCGAGGGAGAGAGCCACCCGTCCCAGCCACCGCGGGAGACGCCCCGGGCGTCGGGAGCCGCGTGACGACTCCCGGCCACCGTAGGCGCAGGCCTGCGGATGGCGAGTAATGGGTAGCTCGCCGTCCGATCAGGACCAGGCCCGTGCCGGACGGCGCGTATGTGTTCCACGCGCGCCTCAAAGAGATGTCAGCATCGAAGGATGGGCCCGTCAGGGCCGAAGCCTGCCGGGGCAGCGGGATTGTCCGAAAGGGTTACCGCTACCCTGGAATATAAAGGGCTAAGGAAGGAACACGGATGGGTTTTAGTCTAGTAAGAGTCTGCCACTCCCTTCCGCTCCACCCAGAGCGGGAGGGGTCATTTGATGATTTCCCATCCTTAAAAAAAAGGGGTCCGTCGTAAATGTACAAGTAGATCGGTAATAGGTTTTCTTAAAGGAAATCGTAAAACCTATTACCGACCCAAGGGAATGTGTATGAATTGTGTAAATACATGTGATTTTTGTACATGTATATGATTTTAAGTGGTGCGGTTGCTGAAAATATTTAATAATAATGATATTTCAACTATAAAAATACACTATTTAAAAATTATACCTCCTTTATTCATCAAAATATTTACATAAGAACAAAGTTAGTGTATACGGCTACTAAAGCTCTTGAATATAAGGCGTTAATAGCTCAAATGTAAGTTAACATACTAAGGAACTGAGTTAGTATAGCCTCCTGCCTATTAATTTAAGCATTTTAACAAAAATCATGGCAAACAAAAGATACGACAAGTACTTATCAGCGACATGGGTCGACAATACGAATAAAATTGTGATTTTTGTTCCTATTACCGCCTATTTTTAATATTGAAAGTTAAGCAAAATAAAATAGTATCTCATTAAAATGAATCATTACTTGTGTTCCTGAAAGTATCAAAAATGCATCAAAAGAACTAGAAGTTACATTAAAATGCTTGACGATATAATCTTCTGCTAAAAAAGAAACAAGAGTACTTACGCCATCGGGAATGCCACACTATGGAAAATGCACTAAGTTCGGCGTCCACGGACGAACTGAGCAATTATTATTTAAATCGTCGAGTTACGCACAGAAACAAGAGATGAACATTTGCAATACAAATACATCTACATTTTTTTTAAAGCAACCAATTGTGTAGCTTTAATACATGACATAAAAATGATAGTTTTCTGAATAGGGCGGTAATGAGCGCGGATTTTAACGGGTCGTTATTAGGTGCGTTTACGTTATAATAACACTGTCGTATCAAATCAATCAACATCGCTGCTCTACAATCAAAAGTTCATACATTCTGAATGCACAGTTCTCAGTCTCACAGAAAACTTCTCATCACCTTGACTCAGAACAAGGTATTATTCAAGATTGTTACAACATTAACAATCCTAGTTAGTTCCGTAAACACTATCGCGAACCTAGCATAGCTATATCTACAGCTGACGCTTTAAGTGCAAGGCGAACACAACTCTATGTAACGGCTATAAACAAAACAATTTATGTATTAAATTATGATGACCGCAGAACTGACAATAATCAACCACCAATCAAAACCTCACAAACCAAGTCATGAATAAAAACTAAAACATAATAAGCAAACCATTTTCACTCATACTCACAACAAACTCGTTCAATTTCAAATCGAGATTCCCATAAAACGAAACACGTGCCACTGGTTTGAGAGATGACTGCGTACTGAGGGGAGGCCGACACTCCGCAATACTCAGCTGCAAATAAAATCGTACCTTTTACAAATCTAGAACATTCGACGATTCCAATATGGAACAATAAGCAACCTTAGAAAGTCAACCGTCCAGCGAGAATAGAGCTGTGATAAACCTAACCTTCTGATTTGAAATTGGGATGAAAAAAGGACCGGATAGGTCAAGGGAAGATAGTTACGAAAAGGTTTATCCAGGCCGTGAAAGCACTCGGGTATAAGAGGTATATAATTATAAGTTAAGTATCTAGGTATATCTACAGTTGTGCTACTTCAACGCTAGTTTCATAAAACATGCATGTAATTTTCATGACTTATTTATCCTTGCAGCCAGCCCCAATCGTTTGCAATTGAACAGGGCAAATGTTTTTTGTTTGTTTATCAATTCAGTCGATGATTAACTGTTCGGGGCGATTCTTGCGTTAGCATGAGCATAATGGCCAGACCATTATGCTCATGCTAACGCAAGAATCGCCTGAAATCGACCGTTACTTCGGATGGTAAAGAGTATCTATTACCTATGCCGTTACATGTATTGTGCCATGTACTTATGTGTGTATAAGTTTATGTATTATACTATTTATAAATGCTAGCAATGTTACGATCGCTGATGACGCAAATAATGCCCTTGAAAATAAATGCACAATCAAGAAGTTGAGGTTAGAGAAAATGAAGAATGAAGCGAAAACAAATCTCGAAAGGTGTCGTGGGACACCCGCGGGGTATTGCGTAGCACAATATCAGTAGGAATAGTTTTCATTTTGACCAACATTCATTGCGTTATTTACGTTGTTGAGCAGACAATTTTTCGAACATATGAAGCAATATCCATAGACTTATAAAAAAACTTTTTACCAAAAAAAACAACAGACTTCCAACAAAACACTACAAAGTGAAAAATAACTTTAATTTCAGAAGTCGGTGTCGTTTGTTCTGCATTTTCGTTTTTTGACACCGACTTCTGAAATTAAAGTTATTTTTCACTTTTTAGTGTTTAGGATCACTCGAGTGTCTGTCTGTCTGTCCGTCTGTCATATCCAATTTTCTCCGAATTTAATGGACCGATAGGTGTTGTCTGAGAGTCATCACTTCATGCTGCTGAGTTGATGATAAGTGAAAGTCAAATACTTTTATTCAATTAGGCCTATTACATTAAGCTCTTTCGACAATTACAAACCCTTACCATCATCAGATGCGGGACATGTTCGTTCCGTTACATCATTACGAGAAATGGAATGATGAAGACGATTGTTTTCAAGTCCACGTCTATCCAAGAACTGCTAAGTAGTTTCTGTCGACATATTGCCGTATAAGCTAACTCCTAACAGTTAAGGACTGCTGTGGCTACCATCGACGGCTCGGTAGCATTATAGTCGGACTTTTAATTAGAATTGGTTGATCCAGCTGAAGAGGCGAAGAATAACTTAATCCATTTTACAATCCTATTTCCTCTTATGATTTACGACCATTTTCCTTTACGTGTAAAACCAAGCGTCTATAAATAATATTATGTCGCCCATGCAAAATTTTACACCGTGTACATTTGACCTACAGTGCAATTTATCCATGTATTCACGAATTTATAAACACATTAACATTATTAAAGATTGCTAGAAGCTTCCATGGCTTTAATATTCCAAGGAAACTTCCTTTTTGAGAGGTGTTAAACTTCTCGGTTACATATTTCTATTGTATAGGTACATTCCATTTTGTAAATGTTCGCTGCAGTAAGACTTTGCCATTTTCAATTGATAGGTTAAAGCTTAACTCTGAAGACTGAGATCTGGAACTTGGTGCCATAGTAACTTTGTTCAGCTCAAAAATACCTATCCAAAGATGTATTACACGTAGCTATTGGAAGGTGGGACCAGAGTTCATTCAAATCCTGGCATCGTCCTTAGATACAATAAGCATATAGCACGTATGTATGTATGCACAGCGAAATTCAGCACCCTAAGGGTCAGTTCACACCGCGGCGCGCAGTTTTCAAGATAGCAATACATTTATAGACCTTATCTACTACACAAAAAGGCACACAATTCAGTGAGGTGGGCCGCGCGGCGTAGTTTGACGTAGTAGACACCACCTCACTGAATTGTGTACTTTTTTTAATAATAGTTAAGGTCTATAATTGCTATCTTGAAAACTGCACGCGCCGCGCGCCGCGTCGCATCGCGTCGCGGTGTGTACTGACCCTAATTGTGTAACGTATTTTCAACCACAATCTGATTAATTTTGAAGGATATTGCTAATCCATTGTTTGAAATGTTATTGAATTCGCAAAATGAAAGCCTTTGCTAGGTACTGTTAGGCCGCTTTCACATTAGCAACGCGATAGTAGGGCGGCAGAAGCACATGCCTACACATTTCAAAAACAGCGGCGCGATAGCAGCGCGCGAATAATTATATTCTGACTGAACGCGAAGGTCGCGCGACTGTCGCGCTGCTAAAGTCGCTAAGTGTGAAAGCGGTCTTAGAGTCTGACCAACGATAGCTGACCAAGAAAAAAGGCGGCAATTTAAAAAAAAACACGAGCTGTTACCCTGGCTATAAACTGCGTACCTAAACGCAATTGATACTATTTATTATTTTGCGAATTTATTGATTTATTGACATTGACAATTAGGATTGACAGTCCTAAAATGTCTCCATTCTAAAAGTTATGAAAATAATTCGTGGTCAGCTTTCGTTGGAGTGTGTAACTAACTCCACTCCGCCAACCAAAATGGTATTAGAATTTGTTGATTTTGGCTATTTGTGTCAAACATACGAATTTGAAAAGAATGGAAAGTCGGATAGGGGAAAATATTTTTTGGAAACGCTTAAACCTAAAAAGAAAATATAGAAAGAATTTTTTTTATTCTGTACAAACAAAACGCACATTGCAAGTAAAATATATAAAAATGACATAAAATACGCAGCAGAAACGGAATAAATTTTTGTATGAGTATCTATTATCGAATTTTGCAACAGTTCATGATTGCTTAATCAGCTTATTGTTTAATAATCAAACAATAAGCTGATTAAGCAATCATGAACATCACAACGACAAACACACTGATTTGTTTTCAATTTTTCATTGCATAATAACAGGAAATACAGATATCAACTGGAAGCCGTCTGGCTTAGTCTGGTTACAAAATCAATGGCCCGTCATTGTCACTCGCAGAATGCCTCTCTTGGTGCTGGAAACAAGGTTCTTTGTTTGTTATTATTACTAGTTTCTATTGAATGTGCTATGGAACAGACAGATTGACATTTAGATTGTGTACCTAAAGCTCTAGTTGTGTTTTGTGAGCCATTGTGTAAGAATCTGCTTTGTGGACTTGATAGTACCTACTATGTTTTTTTTTTTTCAGTGTACTTAATGATTAAAGTTTTCCCATGAAAATTACAGTCCTAAAAACGTAGGAAGGATTTTGAACGTGAAAACCTGAAAAAACAAACGAAAATTCCAACCGAAAGTAATGATGAATAACCCTGCTTTGCTGTAGTCGGGTAAAAACAAGAAACTGTTCAAAAAAAATTTTTTTTTATTTGCCTCTATAGGTACTGTCACTGCTATACAAAGACCTCCCCCAAATTAAAGTATATACGAAAAAAATAACGACAAACATAATACGAAAAAAATATAACAAAAGCAAGAAAACATAATATGGCTTCAAGAACTTTTCCAAAGGTCATTGTGTAAGAGCAAGTTCGTACCATTTATTTTGAATTGAAAAGGAAGACTTAAAACTCTCAAGCAAAGTTACTCGAGTAGACAGCCAATTATCACGATCTCTAAATTAAGATTTGTTTACGCAACCAGTGGAAAATTTGCGAATGATTTATTATTAGACGTTTTGAAATTTCTACATTACACTTACCTATTCAGAAAAGAAGCCAAAGGTATAAAATAAGGCACAGGTATAAAATTCATTCACTCCCTAATTGCGTAACACATAACACTCCGCACTCGCACGACGATGCTACACGTGTCTCGGCACTCGACTAATTACGCCAAAAATTGTGTATTGACCCGTATTGCTCGGTGGCGTAACCGTTTAGGGCCCGTGGCAATTTCGAGGGATGGGGCCCTCTCTTAATGTAAAGAAGCTCAACCAACGTCATAGTTTTTTATTTTACTAGCTCTTCTCCCGCGATTTATTCAGCGTAGATTTCACATTTTCCCCCACATAACACTCCGCACTCGCACGACGATGCTACACGTGTCTCGGCACTCGACTAATTATGCCAAAAATTGTGTATTGACCCGTATTGCTCGGTGGCGTAACCGTTTAGGGCCCGTGGCAATTTTGAGGGCTGGGGCCCTCCCTTAATGTAAAGAAGCTCAACCAACGTCATAGTTTTTTATTTTACTAGCTTTTCTCCTGCGATTTCTTCAGCGTAGATTTCACATTTTCCCCTACAAAATTGTGTATTGACCCGTATTGCTCGGTGGCGTAACCGTTTAGGGCCCGTGGCAATTTCGAGGAATGGGGCCCTCCCTTAATGTAGGTAATGAAGCTCAACCAACGTCATAGTTTTTTATTTTACTAGCACTTCTCCCGCGATTTTTTCAGCGTAGATTTCACATTTTCCCCTACAAAATTGTGTATTGACCCGTATTGCTCGGTGGCGTAACCGTTTAGGGCCCGTGGCAATTTCGAGGGATGGGGCCCTCCCTTAATGTAGGTAATGAAGCTCAACCAACGTCATAGTTTTTTATTTTACTAGCTCTTCTCCCGCGATTTCTTCAGCGTAGATTTCACATTTTCCCCTACAAAATTGATTGACCCGTATTGCTCGGTGGCGTAACCGTTTAGGGCCCGTGGCAATTTCGAGGGATGGGGCCCTCCCTTAATGTAGGTAATGAAGCTCAACCAACGTCATAGTTTTTTATTTTACTAGCTCTTCTCCCGCGATTTCTTCAGCGTAGATTTCACATTTTCCCCTACAAAATTGTGTATTGACCCGTATTGCTAGGTGGCGTAACCGTTTAGGGCCCGTGGCAATTTCGAGGAATGGGGCCCTCCCTTAATGTAGGTAATGAAGCTCAACCAACGTCATAGTTTTTTATTTTACTAGCTCTTCTCCCGCGATTTTTTCAGCGTAGATTTCACATTTTCCCCTACAAAATTGTGTATTGACCCGTATTGCTCGGTGGCGTAACCGTTTAGGGCCCGTGGCAATTTCGAGGGATGGGGCCCTCCCTTAATGTAGGTAATGAAGCTCAACCAACGTCATAGTTTTTTATTTTACTAGCTCTTCTCCCGCGATTTCTTCAGCGTAGATTTCACATTTTCCCCTACAAAATTAATTGACCCGTATTGCTCGGTGGCGTAACCGTTTAGGGCCCGTGGCAATTTCGAGGGATGGGGCCCTCCCTTAATGTAGGTAATGAAGCTCAACCAACGTCATAGTTTTTTATTTTACTAGCTCTTCTCCCGCGATTTCTTCAGCGTAGATTTCACATTTTCCCCTACAAAATTGATTGACCCGTATTGCTCGGTGGCGTAACCGTTTAGGGCCCGTGGCAATTTCGAGGGATGGGGCCCTCCCTTAATGTAGGTAATGAAGCTCAACCAACGTCATAGTTTTTTATTTTACTAGCTCTTCTCCCGCGATTTCTTCAGCGTAGATTTCACATTTTCCCCTACAAAATTGTGTATTGACCCGTATTGCTCGGTGGCGTAACCGTTTAGGGCCCGTGGCAATTTCGAGGGATGGGGCCCTCCCTTAATGTAGGTAATGAAGCTCAACCAACGTCATAGTTTTTTATTTTACTAGCTCTTCTCCCGCGATTTTTTCAGCGTAGATTTCACATTTTCCCCTACAAAATTGTGTATTGACCCGTATTGCTCGGTGGCGTAACCGTTTAGGGCCCGTGGCAATTTCGAGGGATGGGGCCCTCCCTTAATGTAGGTAATGAAGCTCAACCAACGTCATAGTTTTTTATTTTACTAGCTCTTCTCCCGCGATTTCTTCAGCGTAGATTTCACATTTTCCCCTACAAAATTGATTGACCCGTATTGCTCGGTGGCGTAACCGTTTAGGGCCCGTGGCAATTTCGAGGGATGGGGCCCTCCCTTAATGTAGGTAATGAAGCTCAACCAACGTCATAGTTTTTTATTTTACTAGCTCTTCTCCCGCGATTTCTTCAGCGTAGATTTCACATTTTCCCCTACAAAATTGTGTATTGACCCGTATTGCTAGGTGGCGTAACCGTTTAGGGCCCGTGGCAATTTCGAGGAATGGGGCCCTCCCTTAATGTAGGTAATGAAGCTCAACCAACGTCATAGTTTTTTATTTTACTAGCTCTTCTCCCGCGATTTCTTCAGCGTAGATTTCTCATTTTCCCCTACAAAATTGTGTATTGACCCGTATTGCTAGGTGGCGTAACCGTTTAGGGCCCGTGGCAATTTCGAGGAATGGGGCCCTCCCTTAATGTAGGTAATGAAGCTCAACCAACGTCATAGTTTTTTATTTTACTAGCTCTTCTCCCGCGATTTCTTCAGCGTAGATTTCACATTTTCCCCTACAAAATTGTGTATTGACCCGTATTGCTAGGTGGCGTAACCGTTTAGGGCCCGTGGCAATTTCAAGGAATGGGGCCCTCCCTTAATGTAGGTAATGAAGCTCAACCAACGTCATAGTTTTTTATTTTACTAGCTCTTCTCCCGCGATTTTTTCAGCGTAGATTTCACATTTTCCCCCACATAACACTCCGCACTCGCACGACGATGCTACACGTGTCTCGGCACTCGACTAATTATGCCAAAAATTGTGTATTGACCCGTATTGCTCGGTGGCGTAACCGTTTAGGGCCCGTGGCAATTTTGAGGGCTGGGGCCCTCCCTTAATGTAAAGAAGCTCAACCAACGTCATAGTTTTTTATTTTACTAGCTTTTCTCCTGCGATTTCTTCAGCGTAGATTTCACATTTTCCCCTACAAAATTGTGTATTGACCCGTATTGCTCGGTGGCGTAACCGTTTAGGGCCCGTGGCAATTTCGAGGAATGGGGCCCTCCCTTAATGTAGGTAATGAAGCTCAACCAACGTCATAGTTTTTTATTTTACTAGCTCTTCTCCCGCGATTTTTTCAGCGTAGATTTCACATTTTCCCCTACAAAATTGTGTATTGACCCGTATTGCTCGGTGGCGTAACCGTTTAGGGCCCGTGGCAATTTCGAGGGATGGGGCCCTCTCTTAATGTAAAGAAGCTCAACCAACGTCATAGTTTTTTATTTTACTAGCTCTTCTCCCGCGATTTATTCAGCGTAGATTTCACATTTTCCCCCACATAACACTCCGCACTCGCACGACGATGCTACACGTGTCTCGGCACTCGACTAATTATGCCAAAAATTGTGTATTGACCCGTATTGCTCGGTGGCGTAACCGTTTAGGGCCCGTGGCAATTTTGAGGGCTGGGGCCCTCCCTTAATGTAAAGAAGCTCAACCAACGTCATAGTTTTTTATTTTACTAGCTTTTCTCCTGCGATTTCTTCAGCGTAGATTTCACATTTTCCCCTACAAAATTGTGTATTGACCCGTATTGCTCGGTGGCGTAACCGTTTAGGGCCCGTGGCAATTTCGAGGAATGGGGCCCTCCTTTAATGTAGGTAATGAAGCTCAACCAACGTCATAGTTTTTTATTTTACTAGCTCTTCTCCCGCGATTTTTTCAGCGTAGATTTCACATTTTCCCCTACAAAATTGTGTATTGACCCGTATTGCTCGGTGGCGTAACCGTTTAGGGCCCGTGGCAATTTCGAGGGATGGGGCCCTCCCTTAATGTAGGTAATGAAGCTCAACCAACGTCATAGTTTTTTATTTTACTAGCTCTTCTCCCGCGATTTCTTCAGCGTAGATTTCACATTTTCCCCTACAAAATTGATTGACCCGTATTGCTCGGTGGCGTAACCGTTTAGGGCCCGTGGCAATTTCGAGGGATGGGGCCCTCCCTTAATGTAGGTAATGAAGCTCAACCAACGTCATAGTTTTTTATTTTACTAGCTCTTCTCCCGCGATTTCTTCAGCGTAGATTTCACATTTTCCCCTACAAAATTGTGTATTGACCCGTATTGCTAGGTGGCGTAACCGTTTAGGGCCCGTGGCAATTTCGAGGAATGGGGCCCTCCCTTAATGTAGGTAATGAAGCTCAACCAACGTCATAGTTTTTTATTTTACTAGCTCTTCTCCCGCGATTTTTTCAGCGTAGATTTCACATTTTCCCCTACAAAATTGTGTATTGACCCGTATTGCTCGGTGGCGTAACCGTTTAGGGCCCGTGGCAATTTCGAGGGATGGGGCCCTCCCTTAATGTAGGTAATGAAGCTCAACCAACGTCATAGTTTTTTATTTTACTAGCTCTTCTCCCGCGATTTCTTCAGCGTAGATTTCACATTTTCCCCTACAAAATTAATTGACCCGTATTGCTCGGTGGCGTAACCGTTTAGGGCCCGTGGCAATTTCGAGGGATGGGGCCCTCCCTTAATGTAGGTAATGAAGCTCAACCAACGTCATAGTTTTTTATTTTACTAGCTCTTCTCCCGCGATTTCTTCAGCGTAGATTTCACATTTTCCCCTACAAAATTGATTGACCCGTATTGCTCGGTGGCGTAACCGTTTAGGGCCCGTGGCAATTTCGAGGGATGGGGCCCTCCCTTAATGTAGGTAATGAAGCTCAACCAACGTCATAGTTTTTTATTTTACTAGCTCTTCTCCCGCGATTTCTTCAGCGTAGATTTCACATTTTCCCCTACAAAATTGTGTATTGACCCGTATTGCTCGGTGGCGTAACCGTTTAGGGCCCGTGGCAATTTCGAGGGATGGGGCCCTCCCTTAATGTAGGTAATGAAGCTCAACCAACGTCATAGTTTTTTATTTTACTAGCTCTTCTCCCGCGATTTTTTCAGCGTAGATTTCACATTTTCCCCTACAAAATTGTGTATTGACCCGTATTGCTCGGTGGCGTAACCGTTTAGGGCCCGTGGCAATTTCGAGGGATGGGGCCCTCCCTTAATGTAGGTAATGAAGCTCAACCAACGTCATAGTTTTTTATTTTACTAGCTCTTCTCCCGCGATTTCTTCAGCGTAGATTTCACATTTTCCCCTACAAAATTGATTGACCCGTATTGCTCGGTGGCGTAACCGTTTAGGGCCCGTGGCAATTTCGAGGGATGGGGCCCTCCCTTAATGTAGGTAATGAAGCTCAACCAACGTCATAGTTTTTTATTTTACTAGCTCTTCTCCCGCGATTTCTTCAGCGTAGATTTCACATTTTCCCCTACAAAATTGTGTATTGACCCGTATTGCTAGGTGGCGTAACCGTTTAGGGCCCGTGGCAATTTCGAGGAATGGGGCCCTCCCTTAATGTAGGTAATGAAGCTCAACCAACGTCATAGTTTTTTATTTTACTAGCTCTTCTCCCGCGATTTCTTCAGCGTAGATTTCTCATTTTCCCCTACAAAATTGTGTATTGACCCGTATTGCTAGGTGGCGTAACCGTTTAGGGCCCGTGGCAATTTCGAGGAATGGGGCCCTCCCTTAATGTAGGTAATGAAGCTCAACCAACGTCATAGTTTTTTATTTTACTAGCTCTTCTCCCGCGATTTTTTCAGCGTAGATTTCACATTTTCCCCTACAAAATTGTGTATTGACCCGTATTGCTCGGTGGCGTAACCGTTTAGGGCCCGTGGCAATTTCGAGGGATGGGGCCCTCCCTTAATGTAGGTAATGAAGCTCAACCAACGTCATAGTTTTTTATTTTACTAGCTCTTCTCCCGCGATTTCTTCAGCGTAGATTTCACATTTTCCCCTACAAAATTAATTGACCCGTATTGCTCGGTGGCGTAACCGTTTAGGGCCCGTGGCAATTTCGAGGGATGGGGCCCTCCCTTAATGTAGGTAATGAAGCTCAACCAACGTCATAGTTTTTTATTTTACTAGCTCTTCTCCCGCGATTTCTTCAGCGTAGATTTCACATTTTCCCCTACAAAATTGTGTATTGACCCGTATTGCTAGGTGGCGTAACCGTTTAGGGCCCGTGGCAATTTCGAGGGATGGGGCCCTCCCTTAATGTAGGTAATGAAGCTCAACCAACGTCATAGTTTTTTATTTTACTAGCTCTTCTCCCGCGATTTCTTCAGCGTAGATTTCACATTTTCCCCTACAAAATTGTGTATTGACCCGTATTGCTCGGTGGCGTAACCGTTTAGGGCCCGTGGCAATTTCGAGGGATGGGGCCCTCCCTTAATGTAGGTAATGAAGCTCAACCAACGTCATAGTTTTTTATTTTACTAGCTCTTCTCCCGCGATTTCTTCAGCGTAGATTTCACATTTTCCCCTACAAAATTGATTGACCCGTATTGCTCGGTGGCGTAACCGTTTAGGGCCCGTGGCAATTTCGAGGGATGGGGCCCTCCCTTAATGTAGGTAATGAAGCTCAACCAACGTCATAGTTTTTTATTTTACTAGCTCTTCTCCCGCGATTTCTTCAGCGTAGATTTCACATTTTCCCCTACAAAATTGTGTATTGACCCGTATTGCTAGGTGGCGTAACCGTTTAGGGCCCGTGGCAATTTCGAGGAATGGGGCCCTCCCTTAATGTAGGTAATGAAGCTCAACCAACGTCATAGTTTTTTATTTTACTAGCTCTTCTCCCGCGATTTTTTCAGCGTAGATTTCACATTTTCCCCTACAAAATTAATTGACCCGTATTGCTCGGTGGCGTAACCGTTTAGGGCCCGTGGCAATTTCGAGGGATGGGGCCCTCCCTTAATGTAGGTAATGAAGCTCAACCAACGTCATAGTTTTTTATTTTACTAGCTCTTCTCCCGCGATTTCTTCAGCGTAGATTTCACATTTTCCCCTACAAAATTGTGTATTGACCCGTATTGCTAGGTGGCGTAACCGTTTAGGGCCCGTGGCAATTTCGAGGGATGGGGCCCTCCCTTAATGTAGGTAATGAAGCTCAACCAACGTCATAGTTTTTTATTTTACTAGCTCTTCTCCCGCGATTTCTTCAGCGTAGATTTCACATTTTCCCCTACAAAATTGTGTATTGACCCGTATTGCTCGGTGGCGTAACCGTTTAGGGCCCGTGGCAATTTCGAGGGATGGGGCCCTCCCTTAATGTAGGTAATGAAGCTCAACCAACGTCATAGTTTTTTATTTTACTAGCTCTTCTCCCGCGATTTCTTCAGCGTAGATTTCACATTTTCCCCTACAAAATTGATTGACCCGTATTGCTCGGTGGCGTAACCGTTTAGGGCCCGTGGCAATTTCGAGGGATGGGGCCCTCCCTTAATGTAGGTAATGAAGCTCAACCAACGTCATAGTTTTTTATTTTACTAGCTCTTCTCCCGCGATTTCTTCAGCGTAGATTTCACATTTTCCCCTACAAAATTGTGTATTGACCCGTATTGCTAGGTGGCGTAACCGTTTAGGGCCCGTGGCAATTTCGAGGAATGGGGCCCTCCCTTAATGTAGGTAATGAAGCTCAACCAACGTCATAGTTTTTTATTTTACTAGCTCTTCTCCCGCGATTTTTTCAGCGTAGATTTCACATTTTCCCCTACAAAATTGTGTATTGACCCGTATTGCTCGGTGGCGTAACCGTTTAGGGCCCGTGGCAATTTCGAGGGATGGGGCCCTCCCTTAATGTAGGTAATGAAGCTCAACCAACGTCATAGTTTTTTATTTTACTAGCTCTTCTCCCGCGATTTCTTCAGCGTAGATTTCACATTTTCCCCTACAAAATTGATTGACCCGTATTGCTCGGTGGCGTAACCGTTTAGGGCCCGTGGCAATTTCGAGGGATGGGGCCCTCCCTTAATGTAGGTAATGAAGCTCAACCAACGTCATAGTTTTTTATTTTACTAGCTCTTCTCCCGTTATTTCTTCAGCGTAGATTTCACATTTTCCCCTACAAAATTTAACACCTGACTGAGTGACCTGAGTGGTCGTAAGCGCTACTGCTGAGCATGAGGGTCCTGTCCAAAAATTAGAGAAAAAACAATGGGAAAAAGATATAAAATGTTCGAAACCTGAATGATGTCCTTTAATGCACATTTTCGAAAAAAGTTTGCTTTTATAAACTTACTAGCTTCCGCCCGCGGCTATCCGTGGTAATCCGTTCAGTGGTTTAGGCGTGAAAAGGTAACATACAGACAGACAGACAGACAGACAGAGTTACTTTCGAATTTATAATATTAGTATGGATGTTAGGATCGTCCTGTGCTCATGGCCCTCTCGGACCGGGCCCGGCCTCTGGCTGAGGGCCCGCGGCATTTTGCCCCAACTTAACACAGATTATAATCAAACTTTTTTTTCTCTAAAATTAAACTTAAGTATAAGTTATATATATACCTAAAACTGAACCAGTATTTAAATATTTCTTAGTCTGTAGCCCGTTGGCATGTTTTATACATTTATCCTAGATATACAGCGAAACCTACTATTAGCCATACAATATTGTAATCTAGACACGCGGTAGCGTGTCAAGCCAAGTTCAAGCTAACAGAAATGTGTGCGTAGTTCCAGCGGAAAGTAGTTTAACAGATATTCAGTGTATGTCGTCGTGTAATTGTGTATGGTAAGTTCAAATTTGTGCATCCAACCATTGGGAAGCTATTCAATAAAAACTGTTTCCGCTGGGACTACGTCATCCCAGCGGAACTTTTTTTTTCCTGTGGACGTACAAGAAAAAAAATACATGCAATAATTAGTGTGTAAAGAGAGGTAAATGTGTATGTTTACATGAAAATTGTATGTCATAAAACTGCGAAGATAATAAAGTTTCCGCTGCGCTGACGTTTGGCTATTTGATGAAAATCATATAAAACAGTTGAGCGCAGAGTTGTAATTTTTTACGTACGTTGCTTTGAATTTGTGTGTAATGTTTGTGAAAACAGAATTTGAAAAAAACATACCGTTCATAAGATATACACGTAAAAGTAAAATAAGGTTTTTAGGTCCAAATGCCTAAAATAGGATGTCTTGCCAAGTTTCATTTATGTGCTCTTAGTAATTAATGAGGAATGGCATCATTTACTACGACTGGACCACTAATTGTATGACATCCGATTGTAGGACTTTTTAATGGAAAAGCAAAATGAAACATTTACAGATATTTAGTGTATTAATGCAACTATTCACATGTAAAATTTCATCTCATTACGCTAAATAATTAAAGAGATATAATTAAAATACCAGAACAACCGAAATTCATGGATAAACCGACCAAGTTTGAATAGCTACAAAAAAGCGGCCGTTCAGTATAAAGAGATAACGTTCTAACTTTAATTTCAGAAGTCGGTGTCAAAAAACAAAAATGCAGAACCAACGACACCGACTTCTGAAATTAAAGTTATTTTTCACTTTGTAGTGTTTTGTTGGAAGTCGGTTGTTTTTTTTTTTGTAAAAAAGTTTTATTCCAGGTCCCAGTCTTCCACCATCCTGCCCCGCACATCCGTGTAACGGGAACCCCAGGCCAAATTCTTGGCGTTGAAGTCCCCGAGCACGGGGAAGGAATGGTTTCCGGCGACGACGACACTCAACTCTGTTAATGAGTTCTGGAACTCGGCGAGAGTTCGGTTCGGAGAGAAGTACACTACCACTACTACGATCTCTCCGAACCGTGCTGCTACGCACCCCTGTCCCTTCGTGACAAATTCGAGGGACAGGGTACCGGCGCGGCGGCAGCCGACGATATTATGGCCACTGAGCCGCTCAGG
The DNA here is from genome assembly GCA_963669345.1 of Gortyna flavago. Lineage (NCBI taxonomy): Eukaryota > Metazoa > Arthropoda > Insecta > Lepidoptera > Noctuidae > Gortyna > Gortyna flavago. The sequence continues at coordinate 16,562,816 of OY770134.1, read as the reverse complement.
TCCTCCACCCAGTCATCCCTAGGCGGGACAAAGTACGGCTCAGCGACCACGGCGATGTTAATCGACCACTACGCCATGCTCTGGAGCAACAGGTCCTGAGCGCAGGCGCAGTGGTTGATGTTCATCTGGAGGAGGCGTAATGAAGCCGTTACTCCTCCACTGAGCGACACTGGAGGGGGTGTGTCTGCGCACAGGTACAGTCGTGTCCTAAAGTACTAGGCTATAATGTAATTGTTTTATATTATACTAGCTTCCGCCCGCGGCTTCGCCCGCGAGGTATGTCGATGAAAACTATCCTATGTCCTTCTCCGGGATTCAATCTATCTCTCTGCCAAATTTTATCGAAATCCGTTCAGTGTTTTAGGCGTGAAAAGGTAACATACAGACAGACAGACAGACAGACAGACAGACAGACAGACAGACAGACAGACAGACAGACAGACAGACAGACAGAGTTACTTTCGAATTTATAATATTAGTATGGATAAGTGTAATTGTTTTATTTTAGAATCATAATAGTTACTTTACTAGCATCACGCTCCCTTCATACCACCAATTTGATCGTTAAATCACTCGGTGTGCAGGTAGAGGCCAGCGTTCTTTTTACGTGACGAGACCAATATCTTTCTTTTTGGTCAAGTATTGAATGAACAATTGAAAGAGAACTACGCGAATTTAAAATCTTCAAAGAAAAGTTATTGTTGATTTATTCGTTCCTATAAATGTTGTATGGTATTAGTAAATATGAGTTTCAGTATTTTTAGTCGTGCGATTTCTCGATTAGTAAGGTTTCTTGGCTTTGCGGGGTAATTGTGTGAAACACTATCAGTAGCAATGGGTTTAATTTTGACATTAACATTCATTGCGTTATTTACGTTGTTGGACAGACATATTTTTCGAACATACGAAGCAATGGAATATCCTTCAAAATGATTCAGATTTAGGCGTGTTACGCAATAATTAGGATGCTGTTCATCGTGTTTGAAATAGTTATTAATTAATGTTTCCTAGAAGTACAGTTTTTGTGTTCGACATGTCCCATGGGGCTAGAGAAAATATTTTCATGAGACATCTGAACTAATGTGCACTGCAGCTGTAATTGCGTAATATGCTATTTATTATATGGCCTGAATTCGTGTTACGTCAAAACCGTCAGCGTCAGCGTCGCAGCATGGTGCTATAAAGAACACAAGGTATATTCACACGCGCGACAGACGTACGCGACCGACGACGTCAGCGTAACAGGAATTCAGGCAATGACTTTCATTTTGACAGTTCAACAACATTCATTGCGTTTTTGAGCAGACAAATTTTTCGAACATATGAAAGTTTCATTTATAGACGATATTGATGATGAGGCGGAGTGGTTCCGGGAGGCCATGTCCGAGGTATGCGACGTGCCAATGCCCCAAGCCCGGCCAGGATGCGCCCGACGTCAGATGTACTGGTGGTCGCAGGATGTGGAGTCGCTACGCACGGCGTGCGTCGACGCGCGACACCAGAAGGCCCATTCTCGTAATTTCAAACGTTCAAAATCTAGTCGCATTCTCATTTCAGCGACAAACAAATGTCAAAAACATGTCAAAATGTACTGAAATTTGAGGTATTTTTGACAGATTGAGACTGAGAGCAGACTGTGAACGTTCTTAAAATTACCAGAATTGCCCCTCTGTACACCAGGCACCCCAGGCTCCGCATTCGCCCTCCGGATGCGGAAGCCACGAAGGCGGAGCTGTACGAGGGGTACAGAGCGGCGAAGACTGCCCTCTAAGAGGCTGTACAGCGGGCCAAGGATATGGCCCGCGAGAGATGCTGGAGAGTAAACAGAGATCCATGGGGGTGCCCTTATGAATGGTGCGGAATAAACTCCGCACCTGGGCCCGCCCCGCTGACGCAGAGTCTCCGCCCCCAGCTGGTGGACGAGGTGGCGAATGCTCTGTTCCCTTCACGGGGGGAGCATACTAACCCGCCCATGGCTCCACCACTTGCGGTGCCCGAAGCGGACCACGCAGACGACGACGACATCCCTGAAGTGACCGGGGTAGATCTGAGAGTGGCGGTAGGTAGGTTAAAGGCCAAAAATACCGCCCCAGGACGTGCTCTTAAGCGCATGTATGGAGAGAGGCCAGTTCCCACTCCGTTGGAAGACGGGGAAGCTGGTCCTAATTCAGAAACCAGGGCGCCCTGCGGACTCTCCGTCCGCATACGGGCCCATGGTGCTACTCGACGAGGTCGGCAAACTCTTTGAGAGAGTGATTGCAGGCCGCGCCCGCACCCGGCGAGAACGGGGCCGGATCTTGCGGATAGTCAGTTTGGCTTCCGCAAGGGGCGCTCGACAGTTGACGCCATCATGCGCGTGAGAGCCCTCACGTCTCGACGTGTCACTCGACATCGCCAATGCGTTTAACACCCTGCCCTGGAGCTACATTGGGGAGGTACTCTGGTATCACCGAGTGCCGACCTACCTCCGTCGAGTAGTCGGGGCGTATTTGACGGACAGAGCCGTCATGTACCCCGGTTGCGACGGGAGTGGAACCGGCGAGAGGCGTCGTGCGGTGTCCCACAGGGATCGGTTCTGGGGCCGCCCGTGTGGGGGACATCGGTTACGACTGGGTGCTGCGGGCCGACCTCCCTGATGGCGTCAGCGTGGCTTGCTACGCTGACGACGCGTTGCGATAGTCGTGGAGAGGATCATGCAGCTGGGTCTCGAGGTGGCTTTGCACAAGTCTGAGGCCATCTCTTTTCATGGGCTTCGGAACGGGCCACTATCGGGATCCCAATTAACGGTAGGAGGGGTTCACATCGGCGTCGAGACAACGATGAAATACCAGGATCTCGTCCTCGACAGCCGGTGGAACTTCGTCAAACACTTCCGACGTTTGGCCCCCAAACTGGAACGGGCCGGGGCCGCCTTCAAGCGGCTCTTGCCCAACCTGAGAGGGCCAAACGCCTCCTGCCGGAGGCTTTACGCGGAGGTCGTGCGGTCCATGGCCCTATATTGTGCCCCGGTATGGGCGCGGTCACTGCGGTAACGAGCCGCTCACTATCTGAACGCGCCCCAAAAGGTGGTAGTCGTAAGGCTTATCCGGGGATACCGCACGATCTCGGGTGAGGCGGCAAGCCTCCTTGCCGGACTGCCGCCATGGGATCTGGAGACGATAGTCCTCGCGCCGTCGCGCGCTTGTATGAGTGGCGCGCGGAGGCACTACGTCGGGGGCAAAACTCGCTTCCACGGCAAACCGCTGCGGAGCGGGCGGACCTCCGGCGCGATCTCATGGCGGCATGGAAAGAGCGACTGTCGCAACCCAGCGCAGGGCTTGCGATAAGACCCCTCTTTGTGGAGTGGCTAGAGAGACGTCACGGCGTCCTCACCTACCGCCTGACGCAGCTCCTCACCGGACACGGATGTTTTGGGAGGTTCCTGCAAATCATCAGGCGGGAGGAAACACCCGGGTGTCACCACTGCGAGGATCACCCAGAGGACACGGTGGAGGTCTACCCCGCTTGGGCGGAGCACCGCCGTGTCCTCATAGAGGCGATCGGCAGCGGCGGCGAGCACGCGCGTCCGGCCCTGGTTCAAACCATGGTCTGGAGCCAGAGAGAGTGGGAGGCAGTCAATTCCTTCTGCGAAGCAGTCATGCTAGCTAAGGAGGTGGCGGGATGGGCGAGGGAAAGAGCCTCGAGAGCCTCACATCCCAGCCGCCGCGGGAGACCCTCCGGGCGTCGGGAGCCGCGTGACGACTCCCGGCCACCGTAGGCGCGGGCCTGCGGATGGCGAGTAATGGGTAGCTCGCCATCCGATCAGGACCAGGCCCGTGCCGGACGAAGCGTATATATTCCACGCGCGCCTCAAAGAGATGTCAGCATCAAAGGAGGGGCCCGTCAGGGCCGAAGCCTGCCGGGGCAGCGCGGGATTGTCCGAAAGGGTCACTGCTACCCCGGAACATAAAGGGCTAAGGAAGGAACACGGATGGGTTTTAGTCAGTGACACTCCCTTCCGCTCCACCCAGAGCGGGACCCGTCATTTGATGGTTTACCATACTAAAAAAAAAAGAACGCTGAGCGATTCTTTTAACGTGACGACAGCTTGTAACATTCATGATGTTGTGTAAAACATGAACATCTTTCTTTTCATAAATACTTATTAACAACATAACACGCAACATGAGTATCTGCATTTCATAATTATTATTGTTAGTTTATCTTTTTGTATTTCATATCATTATACAGTAATGTTATATGCTTACATTTGATATATTTAGAGTTCCGTAGCAAAATTAAAAAAACGGAACACTATAAATCACTTCGGTGTCCGTTCTTCTGGCTTTTCCCTGAAAGTGGGTAGGTATGATTTATTTAATACATACTAGTAGCGATCTGCCCCGGCCCATCCATAGTTTACATGTGGCGACATGGTGTTCTGTAGTAAAAATGATAAACTTCCACATAGACTTTTTTTAATAATTATGTTTTTACTAGATCTTTAGATCTATGGTCGCTCAAAGACTCCTGCTATACAAAAAGCGAAAAACATCTTTAACGATGTCGTGTTTATACCTATGTGTGTGATACCTACCTACCTTTTTAGTTGCTGTTTTTGTCGTAGTTTGTATTCTTTTTTCTATGGGAATTTTCTATGATTGTAAGGAGAACATTTACCGTCCATATAAATATGTTTGGGCTAAATATAAAACCAGGCCGACCGGTCAAACTAAAAAAAAGCTATATTCCGAAACAATAACATTTTTCTTTATATTTTACTATGGAACCAAACATGTAGCATCATTCTCTGCATGAGTTCGCAAAATTACTATATCATCCTTAGTTGATAGCCTGATAGGGGTTAAGAGTGATTTATGCAGTCAAGTATTTTATAACTAAACTGACAGCAGTGCTGCTGGGGAGTTTGCTGCGCCACTTCTTCTCCCCAGCGAAAGCACTAGGAAGTGGTGAAGGGCGGGCGTTTTGGGGGACTGTCTTTTGTAATTTTGACGTTCGAAAGTCTAGTTTGAATAAATGACTTGATTGATTTTTATTCGGGCAAGATATTGCTATCTTACACGCTTCTTTTGCTAGTACATTGAAATAGCTGAATTATTGGAATAATAAATGGTTATTTTATGGGGCCTATCCCCTAAAATTATACTCTGGCTGTACACTGCAGTGATCCGCCCCATGATCACCTACGGGGCTGTGGTCTGGTGGCCCCGTACCAAGCTAGTTACAGCCATCAACAAACTACAACACATGCAAAGACTAGCCTGCATGGCGACTACGGGCTGCATGAGGACTACTCCGACTGCAGCAGTTGAAGCCATCCTGGGAATCCCACCACTTCACCTGTTCATACAGCAGGAGGCGACGATGGCGGCAGTACGTCTTAACACACTAAATCTCTGGGGTAAGAGTGACACACCACACACTACGGTGCTTGAGGGACTCCACAAGGAATATCCCATTACGAAAGCCATAAACGACCGGGTACCCAAACAATTTATCTTTGATAAAAAATACAAGATCCAGCTTCACGAGGACAGCCGTTGTGAAGGGCTGAGCCCTGCAGAACTGCGCATCTTCACGGATGGATCTAAAACAGGTAGTGGCACAGGTGCTGGAATCTTCTCGGAGGACCTCAACATACATATTGCCACACCTTTGGGGGCCCATAACACAGTGTTCCAGGCCGAATGCATGGGCATTTCACTAGCCGCTGCAGCTATTATGGCCAGGAAAGTAATGGACCACTCGATCCGCATACTCTCAGACAGCATGGCGGTTCTGCAAGCGCTGAACAGTTATACAGTTGACTCTGGGCTAATACACGAGTGTCACCAGCGCCTCAACCAGGTCGGTAACCTCAATAAAATAACCATTCAATGGATCAAAGGACACAGCGGTTCGCTGGGTAACGACGCAGCCGACGAGCTTGCTAGAAGGGGGGCTAGCATGACACCAGTGGGACCTGAGCCCATCGCCCCACTCCCGTTCGGGTATATACGCACTCTGGTAAGGAAACGCACCAGAGACCAACATTGTAAACTTTGGACGGACCAAAGCGAGTGTAGGCAGGCTAGGGAAGCACTTCCCACATTGGACGGCCGCCTCACTAAACAGGTTCTCCGTCTAACTAAACAAAAGCTGCGTATAGTTACTGCAGCTTTAACCGGCCATGGGTCATTTAATAAACACCTCTTTGTCATAGGAGTAACAGACAGTCCGCTGTGCAGAGCCTGCATGGAGGACGACGAGACAGCGGCACACGTGCTTCTAAACTGCCCGGTGGTCGCCACGTACAGGGCAAAGTACTTCGGTAACCCAGGTACCCTACGTGAGGCGGTCAGTAACATCAAGGCGTTGCTGGCCTTCCTTGAGGAGCTGGGGTGGATCGAATAATCAAAATTCCCACCCGCACGCAAAATACGCGCATTGACGTGGAGTTGCGGACAACAGCCCGTATTACCTATTACCTATTACCTATGGTTATTTTAAACTGCATGTAACTAACTCGTCGTTCTATTTCTTCCGCATCGGCTTGAAACAGATGACAACAGCTTGGAGCGTGTTTCTTTTCATCTTTGTAGTCTTTTTCAATACACATGTAAATATACCTACAATTTCAAAAGACCCATCACATATCCTTCTATAAACGTCATACTTAGTAAAATGGAGCTAAATTTTTTGCTGGGAAACGACTTGTACTTTTGATGTGATAAATTGCTATTTACGGCAAGCGCATTGCAACGCACGCAAAACATTGTCCTTATGGGTGTACACATCGATAGGTACAGAAGTAATGGGTAGGTACCTACTTATTAAAAATAAAATTAAGATAAGGTAAAATAACATTTAAAACTTGTTTTCGTGAAAAAAAAGTAGGTAAGTACCTAAATAAAAGTTGAAACTTTGACCTTAGATAACTCCGAATCTTGAAGCTTCCAATGTTTGTTACGCAATTCCCAATGTGGCAAGCGATACTATACTACAATGTGGCGAGTGGAATTTCCTACTTTTTGGACTCGTTATTCTAAAAGAAACCATTAGATAGGCCCAAACCCACTTATCTATTTAATCTTTGCTCGGTTAGATGGGCAAAGATCGTCACTCACTGGACGCTTGAGGCAAGACACCGCCACGGGCGCGGCGGCGGCGCCGGCGGCGCGGCGCGGCGCGGAGCGCCGCGCGCCTTCGAGGTACACCCAGGCGAAGATAGTGTGACGATCTAATATCATTTGCAGGGCCAACATGGCCAGAGATCGCACAAGACAGGGAGGTTTGGAAGAAAAAAGGGCAGGCCTTTGCCCATCAGTGGGACACAAAATTGGCTACAAAAAAATACTAGTAGGTACAGTTAAAATATATTTAAATAATTCTAATAGTTAATGTAGAGTGAAGAAAAACCCTAGAACGTCCCTCTGTAAAAAATTCTAACTAATGTTTACTGGCATAAAAAGCTATTAGGTACAGAGGCCAGCACATCAAGCTACCCCAATCTGTCAAATTTTCCCAATTGAATATGAACCTTAATCCTTTGCAGTAAAGTTGAAAATCTATCAAAGAAATTTGACAGATTGGGGTAGCTTGATGTGCTGGCCTCTGTACTATAATTAGATTACTCTTTTAACTAAAATATACAAACTTCGTCCAATACTGAAAAATTAAGAGAATTACATATCTAAGTTTGCCCTGATGAGGCTGACATGCCATTGTGGATAAAAGCCTCTAATAAAAATTAGAATAAAAAAAAAAAAAAAAAAAAAGTTTGCCCGGCATTTTCGTAATTTAGCCCAAAATTAATGATCTCCTTTGGACATAACAGCCTCTGTCGGGCTATATAGCTAGTCTTAAATAAAAGAGAAAATTAGAACTATCGTCATCATACCTTTCTAAGTAAAAGGGAAAAAATAATGTTGACGTATTTAAGGTACCGGTTCGCGTTCAGTGTTTTAGAATAAAGATTCATGTGTATATGGAATACAAAGACATGTTGTTAACCACCCCAGGCCCCAGCAGATCCGAATTCTTAGGTGGGTACTTCCTTCATTATTTATGAGATCCGGTTCCATAAAAACAATACAGTGCAGAACACTAATATTGTGCAAGCCCGACTCGCTCTTAGCCAGTTTTCTTTAATTAAAACAAATAACAAGACCTATATAGGTATCGGTAGGTAAATTAAATTATTCTCAATCGTGTAATTGTCCTGGATCACTGCTAGTGGACGGTTGAAAAATGTAAGTATATATATTTTTAAGTATATTTTATAAAAGATGTAATTTATGTAACTGATAAGGATCTTTGTGCTCATCAATATAGAAAGTACGTTTATTTGCGGTAAATATGACGCAAAAATGAATATAAACACAAAAATAATTAATAAAAGGTAGGGGGAAACATGCGTCACGTCCAAGCAAAACGGCTATCGCTCAGCATTATGCTGCGACCCTATGCAAGACCCTATGCACCGCTGGTTTTCAGCGACAGCCGGCGCCGACGTAATGACGTCGTCCGTTGCAGCAAACAAATTATTAGGAAGCTGTACCGGTACTTTAGCGAGGTAGTTTAGCGAGGGAGTAAATAGAAACCTAGTTATAATGGGTTTTATCTACCACCCATGCTATAAATCTTCTATACAAGTTTCTGAAACAGTTAGCTTATTGCCAACATTAAAACAACCAGTGTCATAGTAACCATAATATCATCCAAGGGTGAATATTTCGTGTTTTGCACTTGTCCACCCATGTTAACTTCGTATATATAATAAACTATTGCGGTCAAGTTTTTTTTTGGTTGAAGTTTATTCAAAAAACCAGTATTTCCATTAATAAAAATTACAGTTTTTCGAATAGAAGATATTTATAAAAAATATCAAAAGTCAAAAATGTAAGCTTTTTGGCGCGTCCTTCACTGTGTTCTGCTATTGAACAGGTTTTCCTATATTTAGGAACATTCAACTATATGTAGATTTAATAACAATTTTTTTTGATCATCTAATCAAAAGTTATTGTTAATTCAATTTTATTCACCCCAAAAACACCTAATTTCTTTGGCGTATTTGTGCAGTCTCGCATATTGCCATCATGTTACGTGGACCCCTACCTTAGTCCAGTAGGGATACAATATTTTTCCCACAAAACCTTCGATAATTCACAAGTTTTTTATTTTCGCTGTGTGGATAAGTATAGTGATTTCAATGCTATGTACAAAAATGCTAACAGTTTAGAGTTATGCAATAGGTATTAAGTAGGTATTTCCTATTATTTCGTGTTGTAACTATATTAGAAAATTTAAATTTAAATACTATACTGGTTCTTTGTAAGTACTATCTAAATCATATATTAGTGAAAATGCTAACACGTAGGTACTGTGGAACAATGGAAATCTGAAAATGTCAAGTAACTCATTCAATAAAAAATTTAAGTTTCTCAAATCATTTCTTATATACTTAAAGGGATTAGTTATACCTTACAACAAAAGTTCTAACAACTAAGTACTATGGCTGCACAAGTAATTGTATTTTTACTTTGCGATTAGCGAAATATTGAATTAAAGTTTATAAATTTGCGCCCACATATTCGTAATAATAAACTCTGCTACCATACAAAAGTTTCAACAAATGCATATTATGGCTTTTGTTTAAATTGCAAATAACTATTTCTACTAACGAGCCGCGTAGGTACGGCGCGTGCGATCGCTACTGAGTAGCAACACTCCCCCGGCCGCCCGTCCGCTCCGATCGGGGATGTACCTAACGCCGCTGGCTCTGCTACCATTAGTCCAGTAGCGAGAAGTCTATGCCCTTCGATAATTCACAAGTTTTTTATTTTCGCTGAGTGGATGAGTATAGTGATTTCAATGCTATGTACAAAAATGCTAACAGTTTAGAGTTATGCAATAGGTATTAAGTAGGTATTTCCTATTATTTCGTGTTGTAACTATATTAGAAAATTTAAATTTAAATACTATACTGGTTCTTTGTAAGTACTATCTAAATCATATATTAGTGAAAATGCTAACACGTAGGTACTGTGGAACAATGGAAATCTGAAAATGTCAAGTAACTCATTCAATAAAAAAATTAAGTTTCTCAAATCATTTCTTATATACTTAAAGGGATTAGTTATACCTTACAACAAAAGTTCTAACAACTAAGTACTATGGCTGCACAAGTAATTGTATTTTTACTTTGCGATTAGCGAAATATTTAATTTAAGTTTATAAATATGGAGGTAGGTAGATGCCACAATGTACGGTACGTACAGAGGCCAGCACATCAACCTACCCCAATCTGTCAAATTTTCCCAATTGAATATGAACCTTATTCCTTTGTGGTAAAGTTGAAAATCTATCAAAGAAATTTGACAGATTGGGGTAACTTGATGTGCTAGCCTCTGTACATAGACTTATAAAAAAGATGGACTCCGCGCCACGCATATCGAAAGTGAAGCACAGTAAATATAGCGGACCGTTTGTACAACAAACACGCCTCACGCTCACATTTACATCGTAGTATGCCGACCGGCCGCCATTACGTGACACGACAGCGTCAATCGTCAATCACGCACACAGATCGGTACGGTGCTTCACTGTCGATATGCATGGCGCGGAGTCCATTTTTTTTTATAAGTCTATGGGTAGTGTAATACTTCAGAGCAGTACATACTAAAAACAGAGTGATGGCCGCCATACTAAAAAGTGCAACTGTAAATTAGTCACAAATGCACCCAAAGGAGCTATATTCCATTTACAATAAGATTAGACATTTAAACAAAACTTTACAGTCCGTTCAACCGATTTTTACTTACTTACTTACTATTTTTACTTATTTTTATTTTTACTTTATTAAAAATCGGTTGAACGAACTGTAAAAAAGATTTATTTCAATGTCGAATCTTATTGTGAATGTTTCAATGAAATGGTGGTTGTGTTCAATGAAAATTTAAAAGCACCATCTGTTTGACAGATCGGAGTAGGTAGACAGCATTTGTTATAGTATCAGAGACAAAAAGTGACTTCCATACGACAACTTTTTTTTGCGGGAAATTTTTTCGGGTTTCGGGATAGGTATCACTAAGTGTACATTAAAGATGATGAAACAAAAACAGGTACTTATTGAATCTAATTATTTTATTGTTTTGGTATAATTATTTTTGTACTTAATTAAGTGATGTCCCAAAACCCGGGACAACTATCCCGGAAAAAAATGTTGTAATGGAATCTCCACTTTCTGTCTCTGTTCCTCTATCATTATAACAAGTAGCTACATAATTTGTATAATAAAATTTTAGTCCACATACTTAATTACGATCTTGGTAGGTAGGTATATATATAATAACTACTCTACTAACGAGCCGCGTAGGTACGGCGCGTGCGATCGCTACTGAGTAGGAACACTCCCCCGTCCGCCCGCCCGCTCCGATCGGGGATGTACCTAACGCCGCTGGCTCTGCTACCATACAAAAGTTTCAACATATAACATGCTATGCCTTTTGTTTAATAAATAAAATATTATTTGTGTAACGTCAATAAAATACGTGGGTCAACGACAGACTGATTTATTTGCAAAAGTAAACTAACTACCCACCACCATACCATTATGAGTACCGTCCGATGTCACATATCTCCTCATCAAGTCTACTAATCACAACCGATACATCTTAAACTAACAATGTCCTATAACTAATAAACTATTGTGGCACATTATTGCCAGCTTGTCTAGCCCGGTTGAACGCACGCAGTGCCCGAGCAGACGCGCCCAGTGGTGGTGGAGGTACCGACGACGTCAACCGTTCGGGTCGAACCGGCGTCGACTTTGACTCTTCCAGCGGCGTGTCCTTAGTATCACCATCCTCATTGAATGCGTCCTCAAACATCTCACCTTCGGCCCCGCTATCGACCCCCGGTTTAGCTGCCTCAGAGCCCTTAGGCTCTGCTACGACCACGTCCCTCATGCGTGATAATGAATACCTATTTTTGGTACTTTCTGAAATAATTTGGTCGGCATGTCTACGCCACTCAACCCCGTTACCTAAACTAACTTTGTATGAAACCGGCCCTGTTTTTTTTTATAACTGTGGCTTCGGTCCACTTGTCCCCCCTCGCCGTGTAATCGCGAGCAATTACTGCATCCCCAACCCGGAATTCTCTATCGGCCCCCGAAGCGCGGGAGACCTGACGCTCTTGCTTCTCGCGCACCGCTGCGGCTACATCCGGCCGTAGTGCATCCAGTGGGCTACGCAAACGCCGCCCTTGGAGCGCCACTGCTGGCGAGACACCTGTCGTTGCGTGTTCACAATTCCGATACTGGAAAAGAAATCTAATCTGCGCCCCGCCCTTAATAATGTATAGTCGTAGTGATTTAGCTTTAAATTCGTCCAAACAAACATCTACCTCAATGTAACCGAGTGATTCTATTCTTGAACCTGAGTAACCACGTAAAACTAAGTTATCCGGTTCAATCTTTTTATGCGAAAAGCTACTTTGATACATAACCTCACTTATTGCTGATATACGACTACCTGTGTCCACTTCACATTCCATATTAATGTTATCAACAGACAGTTTAATAAAAAATGGTTTGTTACCTCGAGCTGTCACATTTAAGTTGAAAATACCATCCCCCGATTCGTCACTCTCATAGTTATGCCGACCGCCACTACCACGCACTTGTTTGCACATTACTTTTAGGTGCCCTTTTTTACCGCACTCATCACAACTGTAATTTTTAAACCGACACCTCTCGGCCGGGTGCGCCTTGCCACAGCGCCAGCAGGCCCGCGCGCTGTCTGCGCCTGCCGCGCCTGCTGCTGCCACCGCTATTCCGTCGCCTGCGCCGCTCGCGCCGCCGGCGCCGCCGAACGCCCGTTGCGGCCCGCGCTGGCGCATTCGTCCGCCGCGTGCGTAATGCAGGCCTTCGCCCGCCTCGCCGCCGCCTGCCGGCTTTACTGAGTCCGCCGCCGCCGTCGTCGTGGTACCGCTCACCTCGGCATGCTTCTCCGCTGCCTCAAGAGCCAGCGCTAGCTCCACTGCCTCTTTATACTGAACTTTTTTTTCCGCGAAGATTCTCGATCGCATTACGTCACTTGTCAGCCCGGACACGAACTGATCGCGCAAATTTTCTTCAAGCGTCGAACATAACTTGCACTTTCCGAAACTGCACGTAGACGCCAGGTGTTTCAATGCCTGTAGGTATTCCGTGAGGGACTCGCCCGCACGCTGTCGGCGCAACCTGAATACGTGGCGCTCGGCTATCTCCGATCGTTGGGGTTCTAAATGTTCCGTAACTAATTTCACTAGTTCGTCATATGTTTTGTCTTCCGGAAAACTAGGTGAACACAGATCGCACATCAGCGCATACGTTTCTTCCCCCACGACCGTTATTAACATAGGTACTTTCAATTCATCGTCGATTTCGTTAAGCCGTACGTACTGATTTATCCGACGAATATAAGCCGGCCACTGTTTCGAGCTTAAATTAAAAGGTTCAATTTTACCAATAGGCATCTTGACACACGCGAAATAGAAACGAATCCACGGAAATTAAAAAAGAAATTGTACAAATCCCATCCTCGTCGCCAATGTAACGTCAATAAAATACGTGGGTCAACGACAGACTGATTTATTTGCAAATGTAAACTAACTACCCACCACCATACCATTATGAGTACCGTCCGATGTCACAATTTGGATATTGGGGCGCGGTGTAGGTACGCGGCAATTCGTGCAGCACGGTCCACGGCGCGGTAACACTCCGAACCTCAGTCACTGCAAACGTACCTTTTGAATGAGGCGCGAAATCATTTCATTACTGTCACATCTCACAAATCACTAGGTAGGCTCTTAGTCTGTTCCAGTCCGTGTCTTCGCCCACGTGTAATTATTAAAATCCCATTACCTACTCCAGTTTAAAAAATCTGTTTTGAAAATACGTTGTTGATCCTGTATTTCAAAGAATTTAATACCTACCTACCAAGATCGTAATTATGTGGACTAAAATTTTATTATACAAATTATGTAGCTACTTGTTATAATGATAGAGGAACAGAGACAGAAAGTGGAGATTCCATTACAACATTTTTTTCCGGGATAGTTGTCCCGGGTTTTGGGACATCACTTAATTAAGTACAAAAATAATTATACCAAAACAATAAAATAATTAGGTTCAATAAGTACCTGTTTTTGTTTCATCATCTATAATGTACACTTAGTGATACCTATCCCGAAACCCGAAAAAAATTCCCGAAAAAAAAAGTTGTCGTATGGAAGTCACTTTTTGTCTCTGATACTATAACAAATGCTGTCTACCTACTCCGATCTGTCAAACAGATAATGCTTTTAAATTTTCATTGAACACAACCACCATTTCATTGAAACATTCACAATAAGATTCGACATTGAAATAAATCTTTTTACAGTTCGTTCAACCGATTTTTACTTCTATTGCGTTGGTGGCATGACAAATGGCAGCTGCAATAACAGTTGGTATTATAATCATGTTTTTGCTTTTAATGCCATCCTTATGCTTATGGAATAGAAGTAAAAATCGGTTGAACGGACTGTAAAGTTTTGTTTAAATGTCTAATCTTATTGTAAATGGAATATAGCTCCTTTGGGTGCATTTGTGACTAATTTACAGTTGCACTTTTTAGTATGGCGGCCATCACTCTGTTATTAAGTATTACACTACCCATAGACTTATAAAAAAAGATGGACTCCGCGCCATGCATATCGACAGTGAAGCACCGTACCGATCTATGTGTGCGTGATTGACGATTGACGCTGTCGTGTCACGTAATGGCGGCCGGTCGGCATACTACGATGTAAATGTGAGCGTGAGGCGTGTTTGTTGTACAAACGGTCCGCTATATTTACTGTGCTTCACTTTCGATATGCGTGGCGCGGAGTCCATCTTTTTTATAAGTCTATGTACAGAGGCTAGCACATCAAGTTACCCCAATCTGTCAAATTTCTTTGATAGATTTTCAACTTTACCACAAAGGAATAAGGTTCATATTCAATTGGGAAAATTTGACAGATTGGGGTAGGTTGATGTGCTGGCCTCTGTACGTACCGTACATTGTGGCATCTACCTACCTCCATATTTATAAACTTAAATTAAATATTTCGCTAATCGCAAAGTAAAAATACAATTACTTGTGCAGCCATAGTACTTAGTTGTTAGAACTTTTGTTGTAAGGTATAACTAATCCCTTTAAGTATATAAGAAATGATTTGAGAAACTTAAATTTTTTATTGAATGAGTTACTTGACATTTTCAGATTTCCATTGTTCCACAGTACCTACGTGTTAGCATTTTCACTAATATATGCTTTAGATAGTACTTACAAAGAACCAGTATAGTATTTAAATTTAAATTTTCTAACATAGTTACAACACGAAATAATAGGAAATACCTACTTAATACCTATTGCATAACTCTAAACTGTTAGCATTTTTGTACATAGCATTGAAATCACTATACTCATCCACTCAGCGAAAATAAAAAACTTGTGAATTATCGAAGGGCATAGACTTCTGGCTACTGGACTACCTCCCGCCCTCGCTCCGTTTAGGCCTATCGCCCGACAGTTCTGCAAACCTGTGCAAAGTTCAACGTGTTTCGAAAGATTTTTTTTTATCGGGGTTCGCGGGTTTTTTTCCGATGAGTACTTCGGTAATCGATTTTAATTTTTTATAGGTACTTTGTTAGTGTATGCACGCTGTGACTGCTCGCTTCCGTATTTGTAAGTTATAACAATTCGTAAAATACTCACAGATAAAAAAAATTTTGGTGCTATTCTAATTTCTTTGGTGCTAATTTCTAAGGATTTCTTTGGCATTGAGTTGCAAAGAAATTGGTTTTTATCCACTGAGATAAAGTACTAGGTTTTATCCAAAGAAATTAGGATATGGTTGAAAATTCTGCTAAAGGGTTTAAAATTTCATTAAATATCTTTGTTTCATCATTAACGTAAAAGAAGATTAGAAGACTGGCACTTAGTACGTACTAGAGATTGAAAAGAGAAATTTAATACAAGTGAGATTCAAATCTTAGATCTAAAAAAATTGTCGTAACTACCACATTTTTAATAAACACTGATCGAAATACATGCCGTTTTATTAACCGTCTTTCAAAAAGGTGGAGGTTATATGTTAGACTTTATGTATTTTCTTTTTGTATGTTCACCGATTTCTCCGTCAATTGTGGATCGATTTTGAAAATTATTTTTTTGTTTGAAAGGGTATACTCCCAAGGTGATCCCATTGTCAGCTAGTTCGAATCTGATGTGAGGATCCCGTGGAAATCGACGGAAACCCTCAAATTTTATTGGCAAACCTATAGCGATTTGGATATTTTTTAGAGTAACTTGAGCATTTGCTCTCGGAAATCATCATTTGGTAAAGTGGAGCTGATGATAAAGACCACAGACGGTCATCGGAACTAATCGATGATAAATATTTCACGGGTTGCGATTCGATGAGGTACTTTAATATGATTGCTAAGCAATTCTTCTTTATTCTTCTTCTTCTTCTTCTTCGTTCTTTTTGTGTGCACTTGTTTCTGTGACAAATAAACCTATTTTTCTTTCTTTCAATTTATGCTCGTCACAATGCGTGTGGTGGTGGAGTGGAGTTCTCTAGGTTCTTACCAGGAGAACTCCTCAACAATTAACGTCCCAGCATCGGGAAAAGCAATATTTTGTAAAAGGTGATGAGCAGTTGACGTTAGGCTATTGTAACTTAGATAAATTACAAACTCTCTCACTAAAAAGTGAAAAATAAAAACTTTTCCAAAAAAAACAACCGACTTGGTTCTGCATATTCGTTTATTGACACCGACTTCCGAAATAAAAGTTATTTATCACTTTGTGGTTTTTTATGGAAATCGGTTGTTTTTTTTTTTTGTAAAACAGTTTTTTAATCATAAATGATTTATATTAATTAAATAAACAAAAACGAATTAACTTATACATACGTAATGTGTATGGCGCATTATTCTAATATCTTTGGCGCGAGTTTTGCATTTTTCTAATTTTTTTGGCGTATTTTCTAATTTCTCTGGACATATTCTAATTTCTTTGGCAAGTAGTTTTCAAAATGCTAAAACTTTAAAACTCCTGATGTTATGTAAGGCAGAATAATATATTTATATATGGAATTAAGTCGTTTATAAGGTATGTTATCTCATTTATTGAAAATATAAAAAAAAATGCGCCATAGTACTTAATTAGAAAATTTCAGACGAAATCAGAGGGGCAATTCTCGTAATTTTAAGAACGTTCACAGTCTGATCTCAGTCTCAATCTGTCAAAAATACCTCTAATTTCCCTACATTTTGACAAGTTTTTGACATTTGTTTGTCGCTCAGATGAGACTGCGACTAGATTTTGAATGTTTTAAATTACGAGAATTGGCCTTCTGATATTCACCCCCAAACGAGTGTTATGATGTTGTACTAAATCTCATAACGCAAACCCTTTAAAAAAAAAAACATATCAATCAATATATTATCAACGGACAGCCTAAACTGCTGTTCCTAGAGAGAGACATGAATTTTGGAGAGTGTGCTCTTTGCGAAGAGTAGATATCCACTAAGAAAGAGTTTTTCGAAATTCCACCACTTTCTTTTTTTTTTTTAAGGATGGGAAATCATCAAATTCCTCTTTCCCCTCCCGCTCTGCGTGGAGCGGAAGGGAGTGTCAGACTCTTACTAACTAAAACTCATCCGTGTTCCTTCCTTAGCCCTTTATGTTCCGGAGTAGCGGTAACCCTTTCGGACAATCCCGCTGCCCCGGCAGGCTCCGGCCCTGACGGTCCCCTCCTTCGATGCTGACATCTCTTTGAGGCGCGCGTGGAACACATACGCGCTGTCCGGTACGGGCCCGGTCCTGATCGGACGGCGAGCTACCCATTACTCGCCGTCCGCAGGCCCGCGCCTACGGTGGCCGGGAGAAAAAAAAATTAACATATCAATCAATATATTATCAACGGACAGCCTAAACTGCTGGTCCTAGAGAGAGACATGAATTTTGGAGGGTGTGTTCTTTGCGAAGAGTAGATATCCACTAAGAAAGAGTTTTTTTTCGAAATTCCACCCCTAAGACGGTGAAATGGGGGTTAAATTTTCTATGAATAATTTCCGACTTCCACGCGGGCGAAGCCGCGGGCAAAAGCTAGTCCTCGATAAACGTTTTACGATTTAATATTAGTAGTGGCAACATTTCGAAAACTCCTATTTGACGGACACCCAACATGCACCAAAGAAATTATGATGTAAGTAAGGCACAGAGTAGGTACAAAGTATCCTATGTACATAGGATACTTTTTATCCCGATAGTGCGTTCCCGTGGGATAATTTCCGACTTCCGTGCGGGCGAAGCCTCGGGCAAAAGCTAGTGTTTTTATAAATCTGTAAATAATTGAAAAATGTTTCGGAACTAAACTCTTGGATCTAACTTTTCTAACAAAAGGAATTCTTTTCTTCACGTCACTCGCGCTTTTCTTGTTTTGTTTGCACATTGTGAATGAACTTTATATTTTAACTTGCGTTTGTATAAACGACGCTCTAAAAAATCACTAAACTTAGAGTCTTTAATCTCATCCGTAGGGAAATTAAATGTGTTTATAAAATGCACAGAATTGATCATCACCTCTGCGTCTTCATCTCCGACTGCGCGTAACTCCACGTCATCTCCAACTAACCCTACTTCATCATCTACCTCATTGTTGACATCTGAGTCTACGACGAACTGTTCATCCTCCTTTATTTCAGTCGACAACTCGAAATGACCATTGTCCTTTGTTTCGGAAACATCGATTGAAAAATTGTTTGAAAAATTATTCTCATTAATTTGATCACCAACGATGTTATTTTTATTTGTTTCCACATCGTGATCATCATGCTCATCCTGAAGCTCTGAAACATGGCTAGATGGATTAATAAATGGAATGGACTGAGCCGATTCTTTATTTTCATCCTTGTGTTCGCTCTCGAACACTTCTTTCAGCTCCATCTCCTCCTCTGCGGGGCTGCACCCCTGGCTGCTGCGCTCGTCATCATCTTCTCCATCATCTTCGACTTCCACGCTGCTTTCTAGGCAGCTTTGCTCGTCAAGTTGTGGGTCAACTTGTCTTCCACTAAATAATACAGAAGCATCATTATCTACATTTACAATAATTTCCAGTGCAATCTCCTTCTCCTCTTCTTGCACTTTATATAACATTTTATCTTTGTGACATCTGCACGGAAGCTCTGCTCTTAGGACATCACACATCTCATTAAATGAAATATCTTCATTATAAGTGTATTTATGTATTACTAGGGCAGCGCCCTGAAGATGTGCGCGAAATATCAGCGCCCAATCGCTCTCACGCCATTTATTATAGGCAGCAACTACCTTAAACTGCTCTATAAACTCTTCCTGGCATACACCATTGGTGCCCGTGAAAAATTGAGCCATTTCATCAGTTTACAACAAAAAAATCATTGGACCACTTAGCTTTACTTTCCTCCAGACGTCTTTCCTGCGCCTGTTCTTTACACTCACTGCTAGCGGTTTCGCTTTTTATAATAACATATCCGTTTAATCGTGGTACGTTTCTTCGTACAATGAATGCTGAAACAAATTCTCTAGAATACTTCGCCACATCGGCGACCTCCACCATAATGTAGGGGGTGAGACTCAGAGGATTCACGCTACTAAATCAAAGAGGGATAAGATTTACTGAATATATTTTAGAGCGAGTACTTTACAGGACCGAGTTAAAACTAGCAATGCTTCTGTCTGTCTAAAAATATTATAATAATGTATTTGACGTTTGCTTGGATGTTCGAAAGGAATAAATTGATAATTAAGACCGGACTGTGTTATATAAGACGAGGCTACATATATAACCTCTACAGTACCTACTGCCAAACTATTACCAATGAGCGTACGATGCTGGAGGAGCATAAAACATGGTCACCCCGCGCCGCGCCGCGTGGTGAGCATGTTTTTGAACGGACAACCAGTTAACATAACAAGATTATAACTTTGTGATTTCTCATGATACAGTTTTGAAATTTTGTACATAGATTCTTTACTTATAAATACTAGCCACGTGTTTCGGGTTTCGCATATACTAAAAATAATGTTGTATATAGGCACTACTGCCGTGACATTTGAATTTCTAACTACAACCGTTTAGTTGGTAGAGGGGGGGAACACTTGACTTTAACGAAAATTGGTACTTTAAAGCTTGATAAGTCACGAACGGTTTACTTAATCAAACTCAAACCCCTAATATTTTTGAAAGACCTATCCAACGATATCCCACAACACAGGAAGGACGAAAAAAAAATATCATCCCCACTTTACATGTACCCTAAATAATTGTTTTTTTCCAAAATTTTATTCTAGCACTTTTTCGGCGTCATTAACGTGTATACTCATGCCAAATTACAACTTTCTAGTACCAATATTTTTTGAGCTAAACTGACTACGGAACCCTAAAAAAGTTAGTATTCATTCAACATTTTAAACTTGTTTGGTTACTTATAATAAGTTATAATAACTTTTTTGTTACAGGTGGACCACTATCCGTTTTTTGGCGCTGTTCATATTGTTTATCCTTTTTAGCTCCAATCATGCGTTAAAAGAAGTTGGTGATATGAACTGGAATGAAACGAATCCGGCAACAGCGTGGCCTCCTTTTGATAGAAACGATCGCTCAGCTTTTAAGATTATAATTCTTGTCTTAAATGAGCCAAATTTCGAAGATAATGACAAAGAAAAGATATTTATTTCGACAGGGATCTTATTAGACAATAGTCGTATTCTAACTGCCTATAATCCTTTTAGGAAACTATCAAGTGTCTTCGGCAGTAGCATTCTCGACAAAATTGTGGCGGTGTTACCTACGGGTCGGTCGAGTGGTGTACCGACACTGAAACTAGCAAACATAGTGTGTGGTCGTCAAATAGCATACGTGGCAAGTAATGATAATTCTTTTTGGCATGATCTACGGCACTCACCTCTTCACGACCTTATGGTGATAGGAATGGAAGAAGAAATTGGAATCGCAACGTATTCCAATTCAACAAAACCACTGACAGAATCAAATTTTGTATTTATAGGGCAATTACAACTGTATAATAACACTTTGCAATCCGTACTCGCTGGCCCCAACGATGATATAGGTCCTACAGTGCAGATTTATTCCTTAGGTTATAGAAATAAAAAGAAAATGCGGGATTATGACATAATAGATAAGTTTGATTACGATGAAGACGATGCCATATTGGTGGACTGTGAGGAGTGGTTGCCGCGGCAATGGGGTTTTTTCATATGTATTAGAAATATTGACAACTTGAAAATCCTGGGGTCTGGTGCAGTGTTATTTTCGAACCACAGAGTTTTTGGGATTGGCAGCTTTGCCATGTTTAGAAATAATACAGGTGTTTTAGTGTTCACCAATGTAAAATATTACAATGACCTAATAATGAGAACGTGCGGGGATGAGGAGTTCACCTAAAGTAAGCTAACTACAGTTTCATCGACTCCTAGACCAAGGATTGCACGATCCATGTATGCTTAGTCACTTGATTAAAAACACACTTCACATTGATTCTTTTCACATTATTCACACAGGAAAGACTTTTGCCTAAATTGTCCGTAAACGGTTTTGGTTTTGTATTTGCCCGTGATAGTGCTACCAATAGTTAATCTTAATCACCCTAACCTTAAGTGATTTGTCAACTAAAGAAAGATTTTTAATTAGTAAAGTCTTTTAACTATACTAACAAGTCCTCGAATATCGAACGCCACCCGTAGGCTATGGGATAAATACACCCAAATAGGCTCGGATGGAACAGTCGATATCAGTGCAGGATATCAACTCAGAGCGGTGGCTGATGAACGTCTAGCACGTCAAAGGCGGCGCTCACGGACCCAGCCAGGCGGTCCACTGTACACCTACCAACTGGCACTAGAGAAGCGCGGTGGGTTAATCTGTCTAAACCCCTACTCTCTCATGACACACTAATAAAAATGAATGTGCCTCAAGTACCCGGCATCGGTTCCAGCAGAGCCGACTGATATTAGGCAGACTCTCTCTGGAACCAAGGGCCTCAAAATCCCCGGGTGGGATCCCTTTGTCAGACGACCAAAGCATGCTCAAAGGACTCAGAAAAGCTCCACATTCTAACATTAAACACCGGGACTCTTAGAACGGAAGAACGGATAACAGAACTAGAATATGCACAGGAAAGTATAAAGTGGGACATAATCAGCCTGGCCGAAGTAAGACGAGATGGAGAAGATACCCTAGAAAGAAATTCTAATATATTTTACTATAGCGGGGGAACAGCCAGTAGATACGGCGTGGGATATAAAGTTTCTAGTAAATGGAAGGATCACATTCTGGAGTTCAAAGCTTACTCAGATAGAGTAGCTGTTCTTAGATTCCGTATAGCCGACAAGAAAACCTTAGCAATTGTTCAAGTCTATGCACCAACATCAGCCCATCCTGATGACGAAGTGGAAGAATTTTACGACCTCCTAAATAAGGCGTTCGACGATAACAGAGGCACGTCGACTATCGTACAGGGAGGTTTCAACGCCAAAGTTGGTGCTAGGCAAGAACTCAACAGTAGCAACATATTCGGTCCATAACTCCATACGGACTAGGCTTGAGAAATGAGCGCGGGACAAGACTGCTTCAGTTCGCTTTTGGTCAAAACCTAAGCGTAGGAAACGACTACTTGTTTAAAAAGTCTCATCGTCGATTGACATGGCAGTCTCCGGATAAATTCACAAAAAATTAAATAGATTTTTGCCTCTCTTCACATAAAAAAAATATTAACAACGTAGAAGCTCCTAATAATTTCAAGTTCAGTTCCGACCTTTGCGACTCTAACATTCAACTTAAAAATAGAGCGTGTCCAAATAATCAAAAACTCTATTAAAAAGCTGAGCAGAACCACACTCATAGCAAACCAGGAGCAATTCGTTCTTGATTTAAAAAATAGTTTTACTTTACTAGGAACAAAAGATGAAGATAGTGTTCAAACACAATATCACAATATAAAAGAGGTTATAAAAAGGTCAGTAACAAAATAAAAACAAACAATATAAAGACAGTAAATTAAGCTACCAAACAAAACAACTGATCGAAGAGAGACATAAACTAGCCATGTACACCACAGCGTACACGGCTACAGATAAACTTGTAAAGCGTAGTACTATCACTCTTTGGTAGTATCAGTAAAGATTTAAGAAACCACAAAACACATCTCATCAAGATTGCTTTGGGACAAAATACATCTTTAAAATCAGTAAATCAGGGAATTTCAAGCAAAGTACGACCTACTATTGCATGTTTAAGGGATTGTTCAGGTGCAAGGCAGAACGAGAGAGACAAAAGTTTATATATTTGCACTGAATTTTACATAAATCTTTACAGTGAGACCCTCCAACCTAACACAACAACGTATTCGTGCTCCGATCACATTCAACCATTTACTGGTTGGGAAGTCCACAAGGCACTACGGGGCATGAAATACAGCAAGACTGGGCTCTTGCGTAACGACGGAAGCCTTAAAAATAGGTGAGCCGGTTCTTCTTCCACATATTACGAATTTCTTCAACAGCATTTTAAAAACCGGAATTCTACGACACAAATTTTGCAACTCATTAATTATTCTCTTCCTTAAAAAAGGTGACAAAACAGACATTAATAATTACCACCCTATAAGTCTGGTTTCGCACCTGTACAAAGCCTTTATAAAGTGATCGAAGACCGAATATCAGGAAACAACAGCCTCCCGAACAGGCCGGATTCTGCCGCGGCCTCTCTACTACTGACCACCTTCACTCCATCAACCAAATTATTGAGAAACACTTGGAATTCCAGCTCCCACTTTATATCGCCTTTGTGGACTATTCAAAAGCTTTTGATAGTATCACCAATAGCTCAATTTTTAACGCCGGCGCCGGATTATGGTCGGCCATAACAGATTATCAAATCTGCGTTTCGCCGACGATATTGTACGCTTTTCGTCTTCAGCCTCCGATTTGACACAGATGCTAGATGATCTTGGCACGGCAAGCCTAGAGGTCGGACTTCAGATGAATATGTCAAAGACCAAGTTGATGCCGAACAGCGCGCATCGCAGGATCACTGTGGCGGGTGGGGAGGTTGAATACGTTGATGAGTATCTCTATCTTGGTCAAATAGTCTCTTTCCAGGCAAGACAAAACAAAGAAGTTGCAAGACGCACCGAAAATGCCTGGAAGAGCTTTTGGGCCATGAAAGACCTAATGAAGGGTGTGCGTAGGGATAGCGAGTAATGGGTAGCTCGCCGTCCGATCAGGACCAGGCCCGTGCCGGACGGCGCGTATGTGTTCCACGCGCGCCTCAAAGAGATGTCAGCATGTAAGGAGGGGCCCGACAGGGCCGAAGCCTGCCGGGGCAACGGGATTGTCCGAAAGGGTTACCGCTGCCCCGGAACATAAACGGCTAAGGAAGGAACACGGATGGGTTTTAGTCAGTAAGAGTCTGACACTCCCTTCCGCTCCACCCAGAGCGAGAGGGGTCATTTGATGAATTCCCATCCTTAAAAAAAAAATAAAAACAGGGTGTGCGTAGTCCCAGCGGAAAGTTGTCGAATTTCTTAATTTTTGTTTAGCAGATATTCAGTGTATGACGTCGTGTAATTGTGTATGGTAAGTACTTTGTGCATCCAACCATTGGGAAGCTGTTCAATAAAAACTGTTTCCGCTGGGACTACGTCATCCCAGCGGAACTTTTTTTTTCCTGTGTACAAGAAAAAAAAGTTTTTATTGAATAGCTCCCCAATGGTTGGATTCACAAATTTGAACTTACCATACACAATTACACGACGTCATACACTGAATATCTGCTAAATAAAAATTAAGAAATTAGACGACTTTCCGCTGGGACTACGCACACTAATGAAGGGTGATATTCTTTGTCCCTTATGAGAAGACTCATTGACGTGTGCATACTTCCCATCCTCACATATGGTGGTCAGACATGGTCTTTGACAAATCAGCAGAGGTTCACACTCGGTGTTTGCCAGAGGGCTATGGGGCGGAGCATTCTGGGTATCAAACTAACAGACCGGGTTAGGAATACGACCATCCGTTCCATTACAAAGATAACCACGCTACCCACGCTAAAATGGAACTGGGCTGGACACATCTGCCGCATGTCAGACGAACAATGGGCCAAACTTAGGACCCAATAGGACCCTCTTAATGACTAGCGACATCGTGGCAGTCCCAGACGGAGATAGCAGGATGAGCTGGACTCCTTCAACAAGACCTGGTCCTCAGCAGCTTTGAGCAGAGAGAAGTGGAAAGAGAGTAGGGAGGCCTTTGCCCTGCAGTGGGACATCACAGGCTAATAATAATAATAAATAACAAGTATGGACAAATAATTAGTCTAAAATAAATGGATTCAATTCCTAATATTATGTTAACGATGTTACTTTATTATAAAATATATGAATGTTGATTAAGTTAATTAAAAATTAAAAGCGAGGACAAAATGATAAATGGTTTTATTTCTGTAAGTTGGTTTGTACAGACGCTAGACGCCAGCACATCAAGTTACTACAATCTGTCAAATTTCTTTACCTATTAGATTATTATCTTATCGCTAAAGCATTAGGTTCAAGGTTGATTGGGAAAATTTGACAGTTTAGGGTAGCTTGATGTGCTGGCTGGCGTCTGAACTAAGTATACGAACACTTACACGTCAAACGTATTTTTTTAAACTAGAATAGATGGGCGTTTCCTATCTGACAACTCTGAGAAGAAAGGCCACTGACCTGTATTATCAGAGGTCACAGTCTCTTTTAAAGTCCAGACCGCAGACCATATAAAAAACCAAGACAGAGCGCTAAGAAAGATGCAGTGAAGCATGCCAAAATTACGTCTCCGCTCTGTGCATACACGCCCACACGCACACATTTACAACTATTTACAATGAAACTACGCCTCACTAAGTGCACACATATTTACGAAACCGGCTTCACTTTACTGTTGACAGCCCTCTGTCTTGGTTTTTTATTTGTTCTGAGGCCCAGACATAATCTTGGTCAGATCATGTGAAGACAATGTAGATAGGTGTCTGAAATGTTCTTTTGAGAAAATAACCACACAGATTGAGTGGACCTGTCCAGTCAGTGCACGCATTTGTCAGTAATCGTGCAGCTCAACTCAGAACTTAAGGAGCTCAACGACTCAACGAACAATAGGTACCAATCAAAGGACATTTGGGTAGGCCGCCTAAATTAGTTACCTACTCAAACTGTAAGACCATGACAAAAACTAACAGAACAGAGAAAAAAAAAAAAACATAGATCTCGTGCTCTACACGACCTTCGGGTACATTGAAAATGCACATAAGCAGGCTTTTCATTTTGTACGATACGTAATCTAATAGATTTACACCTAATAGATTTTATCTACACCCATGCTATAATTTATCTTCTATAAAAGTTTCTGATACAGTTAGCTTATTGCCAATATTAAAACAACTAACTAGGGTCATAGTAACCCAAAGAGATTTAATAATTTAATGTCTTTGTAGTAACCATAATATCATCAAACGAGTGTTATAATGTTGTATCTACTAAATTGCATAATGAAATTTACTCATCAAACAGCCATATTCTCACTACTCAATTCGTTGTATCTTTATGAATTATTACCTGTATATAGTTTGTTTGTATTATATACTCAGTAATTAAACTTTCCATGAATTTACATAAGAGTTCAACAACACTCTACAACACCCATGGTCTCAGAACCTTTTATAGAGGATTCATATCATGGGTGTAAGACGGTACGGTACTGTCCTTCTGGTAATAAAAGTTGGAATGGAGTGCCAGGGGAACGTCGTCGAGCATCTCCTCAACGACTGGTCGTATATAGTAGCTCCAGGTAAGTAGTGCCGGTAGGTAAGGTAACCCTCGATGAAATAAGGTCCAAGCACATGGTCCCCTATTATGCCAGCCTACACATTTAAACTAAACCGGACTTGGAGAACGAATCCCATTTGGTCTCGTTCCAGTTATGGTCCCGCTGAGTCCACCAGTGTTCATTATGAACATTGTAGAGGCCAACTCGAGTAAATAAACACTCGCGTCCGCTCACGAAGGCGACATCAATCACACACACAGAACATGATATACCTTTTATGGGAAGAATAACGACAGAACGACTCCGAAAAAATTTTAGGAGGAAATTTTTCCTTACCGACCGGCGCCATCTATATTCCGCCCACGAAACCTAGAGAGTAGAAGCTAGGGCGGGATTTTCAAACTGTGCATTTTATAGATAATTTGTATTGTATTGCATTTTATGCAGAAGTACAGTGCGTTTCTCGATAGTTTCCTACAAGATGGCCAATTTTTGCTCAGCAATAATCGACATTTCAACAGAATCACTATCGAGAAACACATACCTATAGGGTACTTGTGCATAAAAAGCTATTTATCTCTAAAGAGCAGTCTAATAAAACAAAGATTAGTAGGTACTTGACTCTTTTATTTAGAATGTTAATAATTATAATTTACATAACAGATTCAATATTATATTATGAGTGCTGGCAGATATCTGTCATAACTAAATAAACACAAGTCGACTGCGTTTGCATTTTGAATTATTTTGTTTGTTTTCTTGCGGATTTGTTATCTAAGCAAAGAATAAGCTTTCTAAATGGACTCCGACAATTCTTCTTACTCTACTGACCCTAGCCTGGACATAGCCCAGCTCTACTCACGAGGACCCTTGCACGAACTTGGACTCGATATCCACTAATTATGATGACCCCAGCATTCACACCGGCCCGAGTTCTTCCCAGCCATCAGTAACTCATTTATGAAGACATTTACGCTGTGTCAATTGTGGTTTAAATGTCACGAAATTCGAAGACGTTTACTGTTGGAAATTGCTTATGTGCGAAATCTTAAACAATAATGGGTTCGACCACAGCAGGTAAATAATTGATCCATAGCACCATGTCTTGCTGTCCTGTCTTCCTCTGAGAAATACTTTTTAACTGAGTTGACTTAAAATAATATCAATATCTAATTAATATGGCTTCTTTTCTTTATTAGGTACAAGTTTCGAGTGACAGTGTAGTGTGCCACTCGTGTTGGACTACAGCCTGGAATCAAATACGGCATCCAACTAGTGAGCAGTAAAATGCACCAATTGTTGGTCATGGACTTTGAGAATAAGGCACACTCTCAGATCCGATTCTCCAAGTGAGGAACTCATAAGGAATGTGATTGGCCATCAAATTGCACCACGTGAGGTAAGCGTTCAATAGTTTTTAAATTATGTACATGTGGTGCCGATATCTGATAGTGGTACATTCTTTTTAACCGACTTCAAAAAAAGGAGGTTCTCAATTCGTCGGAATCTTTTTTTTTTGTGTGTATGTTCCCCGATTTCTCGAAGACGCCTGGACCGATTTGGAATATTTTTCTTTTGTTTGAAAGGGTATACTTCCCAAGTGGTCCCATGATCATCAGGTCAGGATCTGATGATAGGATCCCAGGGAAATCGAGGGAAACCCTCAAATTTTATTGGCAAACCTATAGCGATTTGGATATTTTTTTAGAGTAACTTTAGCATTTGCTCTCGGAAATCATCATTTGGTAAAGTGGAGCTGATGATGAAGACCACAGACGGCCATCGGAACTAATCAATGATAAATATTTCACGGGTTGCGATTCGATTACTTTAATATGGTTGCTATGCAATTTATGCTCGTCACAATGCGTGTGGTGGTGGAGTGGAGTTCTCCAGGTTCTTACCAGGAGAACTCCTCAACAATTAACGTCCCAGCATCGGGAAAAGCAATATTTTGGTAAAGGTGATGAGCAGTTGACGTTAGGCTATTTTAACTTAGATAAATTACATACTCTCACTAAAAAGTGAAAAATAAAAACTTTTTTACAAAAAAAAACAACCGACTTCCAAACCCGACTTATTTTTTTGGAAGTCGGTTGTTTTTTTTTTGTAAAAAAGTTTTTTTAATCTATTTGCTTATTAACCTGAAAAGTTATTTTATTTTTTCACATCTGCACGAGCTATGACATAAATAATAGCTTATTTATACCTTGGTGATAATATTATCCAGCCAACACCAGGTGGTTGCGAGGTTGACTGCCCGTTTTTAACTTATCAACTACTGAGAAATGAGACAGTTGTTTTTCATTGTTTCTTGACTACTAGTTCCTCAGTCTTTAATTATTAATTCTATATGTTATTCTTTTAATTATTCTATTTTATTAATATATAAGGCATTAAGTCCGCCTTTGTGCAATATTTTTTTACTTGTGCATAAAGCATATATCATTTCCATGCTTTTATTATGTGTGTGCAAGGAGTGTGTGCGAGGGCCGAAGTGTCTATGGTCGGTGGGCATTCCCCTTTACAGAATTATAATCATTAGAATCAATAATCTTTCTAAGTTAGAATTGTACGTACTATAATAAGCACTTTCTTGAGATTTCTTCGTACTACTGATTATTTAAAGAGAAAAATAGATAATCAGTAAAAACTTAACTGCATGCTGCTATTGTTGCATGGTCATTTCCGAGTGTTGTATCATGGTTGTATCTATATTTCTATATAGATTATCAGTAAGAATCGGTCTAGAGATCAGCCGAGGATCATCAGAAAGATTTATTTAAATTCACTAATGTGATCTTTGAAATTTGTGAACATCACCTACACACATCAAGTGTCTAGGGATCAACATATATTTTTGCAATAACTTTTCTCCTGATTGATATTAATTAAAATTTTCTCTAAGGATTCATCAAATAAAGTGTTTTCGTTTGTCACAGTAACGATAAACCAAGTCACCTTTGCATTAATAAAGAAATTTGCCATTTTCCTAATAAAGGGATTTTTGACATTTGAACCACTAACACAAAAGTTCGAAAAAAAGACTGAAATAACAGTTTTCTTTAAAATTTTATTGGGTAACTTAAACAATTAATAATCCGTGTTTCTACCGCGAACACTAACAACACAAGAACATCGGTTTGGCATACTCAAAATGAGTTCATCCAAATCACGCTGTGGAATGGCCGCCCATGTTCATTGCAACAACAAAAAAAGGTCTTCTTGCGACTGGATACCCTCCATATTCGGCAGAGCTCTTCTCTGTAGCATATCCCATGCATGCTCAATCGGGTTCAAGTCTGGCGACTGAGCAGGCCAGGGCAGGACATTGATGTTAGCTGCGGCGAGAGTCTGTCTTACAACTCTTGCGGTGTGCGGTCGTGCATTATCATGCATTAACTGAAATAAGGGACCGATTTGCACTTGTAGAGGAACGATGACGTCTGATACAATCGTCTCAGCATAAAGAACAATGGCAGGTCTCCATACTAAGAATTGTCTGGGATCAAATTGAAGCGTCCCGTAATGAAAAATATGTTAAAAGATTTGGCGTCAGCTCCAGAATCTATAAATGCGACTATTTTCAATTGGAAAAGCCGGAAAAAAAAGATTTCGGTGTTTGAATTTTTAGGTTATGAATGCACGTCAAACAATTACAAGAACGGGTATTAAGGGTACGCACTAGTCACACAGGGCAGTATCAATCAGTCCGTAAGCAGTCCAGGTCGGGTAAAAATAAATAGAAAGCCAATTAGAAACACAAAACACAACCGAGAGTCCGAGATGAAAAACGCGGAAGGATTCTGTCATGCCTTACAATCTTACTCGTAGAAACCCTGCAACACCATTGTGATAACCCAACTTATTACAGATGACATGTACAAAAGATATATTTCCAGCTGGTTATTAGCTTTACAATTTCGTAGTATAATAATCTGTTAGTTTAGTATTGTAAAACCAGAGGCGCTAGTGTAGCGTATAATATAGGAAAATAAAAAATATTCAAAATATAATACTATACTAAGGTTTACAATGTTCTCCCTAAATAAATGGTATAATATTAGTAGTACTGTTAAGAATGTGTTGCCATAATTAATACATTATTTGCTACATAGAAGTTTGATTAGTTCTATTATTGGAGATAAGCAAAGAGTGTTTATTGTAAATATAGGGTTCGTTAGAATAAATTAAATATAAACATACGTGTCCATGATGATAAGTCATTTTTGCTGAAAACATTTTTGAAATAAAAAGATCTTACATACTTTGGTAAGAATTTAGAGATATTTAAATATATGCCCTGGCAGCACTGGCAAGTAATAAACAAAAATGGCTGTTGTTGTTTTGATGTCGTTCTGCTGTGAATGCTGTGATCGTTCGTTGTCTGCTGTGATCGTTCGTTGTACCTATATCCCCCTTACTAATAAACATTGTGTATCGTCTGTATAGTTACACAACGCTTTGTCTTCTATAGAAAATCAAATTACTGACGACTGAAAGAGAGAAATCGGTGTGTAACTATTCGTCTGATATAATACGTTTATTAGTAAGGGGGTGTGTAATTTAAATACTATCTAAATATGTTGTAGTTAACAGATTTTGAATACTTATATCGGTATAATTTTATTATCTCTGTTATATAAAACAATTGGACCATGGATGGATCTAGGACGCGCGATTATAATACTGACACGGATGTAGTTTAGTATTTTAATCGCAGAGGGCGCTTTTTTAATCTGTTATCGTTCAAATCGCGCCAGATGGCTCTCTATTTCCGTATATACAAAGTACTCTTTGGATTCTGTGAATTCTGTCTGTAGCGTCTTGACCTCGTCTTGACAGACAACCACAGACAATATGTCACTGTCAAAGACAAAAGTAGTGCTGCACGTTTCGATTCGGTTTTCTTATGAATCGATACAACACTGAAACAATCCTGTGATATTTTGATCCAATATTAATTGGATTTAAAAATAGAAACATTTCTTCTTATTGATTAAAGACGAATGAATAGAGCATTTTTAATAATTATGTTAAAAATAAAACCAACTCTACATGGGTCGATCGATCGGTCGATTATATCGATCATTCGTTCAATTATTGATACAGATAAATTGCATTCATACTATTTTACTCACACCACTATTTTAATGGCAACATTTCGAACGTACATAACTCGAACATCATTTGATAAACTTTTAAAAACATATAATAACTCCGGCTTTTACGAGAAGGAGTAAATAATTGAAAAATCGTAGAAAATTAAGTAAATTTGATTCATATTTATGAAATCTATGGACGCTAAAAAAAAGTCCAGACCAAATTCTGCCCTTGTTCTTTGAGCGTTGAGGTTGCCTCTGATCCAAATCAACTCAGTTCTTCCGCCGATCCAAATACCCGCCCATACCATGATGGTTCCACCACTATAAGGATGGACTTCCTGGCAGGATTTTAATCGCTGTTGGCGTCCAGGGGTTCTCCAGTGTCGTATACGTCTTGTATCCGGTCTCATACCAAAACGAGACTCATCAGAAAAGCACACGAAACGCCATTGTTCTTCTGCCCAATTTCTGTGTTCAAGAGCCCATTGATATCGAATCCTACGATTGTGCATTGCTATAGGTGGTACCCGTAGCGGTCTTCGGGAATGAAGGTTCACTTCATGCAAGCGGTTTCTGACTGTTTGGTCGCTAATTAAGTTCCCTGAAGAGTGATGAAGCCTCACGGCTAACATCATGGCGGTTATTGTTGGAGCTCTTCGAGTTAAGATTTGAATGTATCGGTCTTGTCTCCGTGTGGTGCAGCGATACCGTCCTCCATGGCGCTCAGCCACGGTACCAGTGCTTCGGTAACGTGTCCAAAGTCGACTGATAACACTCTGACTTGTATTCAGAGCTAAAGCCACAGTACGTTGCCGGGAACCAGCTTCTATCATTCCCACGGCTCTGAGCATTTCTTCCCTGCTTAAATGACGTCGCCGCTCCATAATAACGTTGGTTTTAATCAGTAGTAGGGAAACAGTAGCACTAATAATGTCTTCAATGCGTTGTATGTTTTTATAGGGAAAATATTGACAGCTGATTTTCATCTTTTACTCGAATTTGATTCACAGTTCCTGATTCAAATTATGAAATGCACCAAAAAGGATCCATATAAATTTATAAAATCATATTACAAAGCCACATCTCAATCTCAAGAAATCCGCATAAAAATGCTTGATCCCTAGACACTTTTGATGTGTGTATTTTACATTTACTAAAAAGTTAAGTCCAACAAAGTCCAACACTACCGATTCCCAATCATTATTATACTCTATGCGACAGAATAAAATGTTTTTCAATTGTCTATGTTTGACTGTCAAATCTAATTTCAAATTCAAAGTGTCAAATATATACTTTAATCCTAACCTAAAAGGAGGGGTATTTTCTAAAGAAATAAAGCAAGTTACCTACTAACAAAAATGAATGGCATAAGAATTATCAGAAGCCTTCCCCTTCAGTGGCGTTCTTTTTCACGATGGTAAGGAGCCGATAATAGCAGTCTTATCAATAAATTAAATAATAGGTTATCAAACATATCCATCACTGTTCGTTTCGTAATTAGGTGGCCTAAATATATTAAAGAAATTCATTGCGTGTTTCATTTTTAAAGATCTATCTGTCTTATGGATTTTGTCTATATAATATTATTATTTTAGTACCTAACACTGTGTCATATTATTTCAGTGCAATGCTTCGCCAAGAGGTAGCTCAAGCAGGCTCGCCTCTGTCCATACCGGTACCAGAGGGTGTAGACAAACCCGTTTCCCCAAAAATTGAAAAGATTGTCTCTGAAATCACCAACCTAAACCTTCTTGAAGTATCTGAACTAAGTCAAGTCTTAAAGAAGAGGCTGAATCTTCCTGACGCACCTGTGATGCCAATGGGGGGCTTTGCCATGGCTGCCCCTGCAGCTCAAGATGAGGAAGAAGCTACCCCCAAAGCTGTGAAGACTAGCTTCACTGTGAGTATTCAAAACTCCTTAGATTGTCT
Source organism: Gortyna flavago (assembly GCA_963669345.1). Lineage (NCBI taxonomy): Eukaryota > Metazoa > Arthropoda > Insecta > Lepidoptera > Noctuidae > Gortyna > Gortyna flavago. Next base: position 16,528,855 of record OY770134.1, on the reverse strand, counting down.
GTGCAGCAGTAAACCTGTGCTAAGGATGACATACAAGGTGGCAGATATTGGCGATTCTGGACGCCTATGCGTAAATTGTTTTAGTTGGTTATTAAAAAAAATCTGCTGTTTCCCACAAAAGTGCAAAACCTATGTTTAAAATGTATGAAAGAGCAATTTTTTTTTAAATAACCATTTATAAAATTTAATGCTGGCGGTCCAGAATCATGTACTAATTATACTAAAACAGGTTGTGTGTCGAATGTCCCTGCCACCCTGTAAGTATAATATCTTTGTCAACATTCTCTTCCACAAATCTAATCTTTTATTTCTATTTCCAGGTCAAACTAACAAAGTTTGACGACAAACAAAAAGTGGCACTCATCAAAGAAGTGAAGAGTCTTCTAGAAGGATTCAATCTTGTGCAAGCAAAGAAGTTCGTTGAAAGTGTACCCACCATTGTGAAGGCTGATGTGTCCAAGGATGAGGCGGAAAAACTAAAGGAAGCCCTCAGCAAAGTTGGTGGTGTCATAGAAATAGAATAGATGCAATATAGTTTAGGTTAAGGCATTTAGTGTGTAAATTATTTAGAAAATTACCAAAATAAAAATATGAAACTGCATTTGAATTATATTTTTTTTCCTTTATTTTGCAACACTAAGGAGACTTTTTCATCACATCGTCATGACCCCCAAAATCATTCAAGCTGTCGAGAGTCTGAATAATTTACTTGCTTTACTAATTTAAAACTGTACTTGAGGTTGAGCCACGTAAACCACAATGAAAACCCCGATGGGCATAATATACAAAAACATAAGAACATAGGCACACATGGGCTGGCGTATTGGAGGACTGTCACTATCAAAAAGTACTCTGTGGGGACTGTCATAGTGTAGTTTTGACAGTCGAAAAGTGCTGATTCTCAGCCTAGTTTGAATAAATGACATGATTTTATATAAATACTAGCTTCCGCCCGCGGCTTCGCCCGCGAGGTATGTCGATATAAACTATCCTATGTCCTTCCCCGGGATGTAATCTATCTGTCTGCCAAATTTAATCGAAATCGGTTCAGTGGTTTAGGCGTGAAAAGGTAACATGCAGACAGACAGAGTTACTTTCGAATTTATAATATTAGTATGGACTAGCTGCGCCCCGCGGTTTCACCCGCATAAGTTTCGATCCCTTAGGAATGTCGGGATAAAAAGTATCCTATGTGTCAATCCGGGTTATAAATTATCTGTGTACCAAATTTCATCCAAATCCGTTCAGTAGTTTTTGCGTGAAAGAGTAACAAACATCCATCCTCACAAACTTTCGCATTTATAATATTATTATTATATTATTATTATTATATATTATATTAGTAGGATAGTAGGAAGTAGGATAGGATAGTAGGAAGTAGGATAGGATAGTAGGAAGTAGGATAGGATAGTAGGAAGTAGGATAGGATAGTAGGAAGTAGGATTATAGTAGGAAGGATATAACTTTTATTATCCTATCATCACACTCACGCCTTCTTCCCATGGGGCTAGGCAGAAACTATAGAACGTCACCTACTACGATTCTTACATACTCCTATTGTCTCGTTTACGTTCATAATTAATCTGGTCATACACGCACCCCGGTTGCGAGTACTACGCAAGCAGAGTATTCACACCACACATGCTTCGCAAGGAACGCATTTCATTTTTCATTTTTTTCCATCGTATATCGTAGCAGGCGGCGCATTTTTTAAATACACGCCACCTAGTGGTCTATTCTTGTAACGTACTCGCTTACGTGTGTGTGTATATAAACGACCTGTATTCAATGGCAGATTTTATTTTCGGATTATGTGTCGAATTGGGTGGGTTTTGAGGCAATGTTATTACCTAATTCAATAAAGTGTAATGTCCGATAAACGCGTCTACTACTTCTACGACTTATTAATGTGCCAATTACACATAAAATCAATTAAACAAAAAATTGTGACTTCAGCACCATCTAGCGGGAATATGGCCTAGAGCAGTTCGTATATTCCTCCTTAAATTTGCTTGCATTTGAAAATGAACAACACCGCCTTATTCGTATATAGGGAGGGGGCAGGGTGGGCCGTGCCCACCCTAAAATGGTCTGGTGCCCACCCTAGGATGTTTGGGGACCTATTCGAAATACTAAGCTAGATCCTTACTTATTATAACTTCACACAAAAGCAATCAAATAAATAATCTACCACCAATACCTATACAAATGTATAGTTACTTTTGAAATCACAAAAATTATTGAATCTAATAATAGGTACGCCAAGTACCTAATAAGCTAGAGTACGTAGGTACACATTTAATTTTCGGGCCACAACGCAAAGTGACAAGCGGGCGAGTGGAAAGCATTTTTGTGGGTAATTATTAGGGTATTCTCCAAATTGACGAAACTCTTTTAGTACCGTGAAACATGCCAACTTTGCCCAGATTTTTCGAATAATTTCAATTTTAATACGATTTTTCTATGGAGACGTAAGTATTTTTCTTTATCAGCTACAACTGTAAGATCATGTGGATGTGTTAGTATATCTAAATTTTGTATTATTCAACATTTAATTCAATATTTGTCCAATTTTGTTGGCGGGCAAAGATAGCTGGACTTTTAGCCAACTTTGCCCACATTGATTTCTGACGCAAATATGGTCTTTATACAGATGACATAAAAACCAGTAAAAGAATTTTGGTAAAGTTGGCGTTTACTTTAGGAATGTAAACGACACTATGAAACGTTTCTTATTAAAATGACTGGGCAATGTTACCCTGACATTTTTTCTCTTTTTCATACAATCTACATTTCGCCTTTTAAAAGTGCTAGGGTTGGTACATTGTAAAAATTTTACTCTGATTTTTTTTCTTTCTACAAAGAATATGTGTTAATCGCTTGAGGCCCGGGCGTGGCCAAACTGCCCAACAACAATAAAAGACCAATTGTGTCTCATTAGCGGGATTCAAAGAGTTAAGGTAAATATAAAAGAAAAATGTTTTACGCTTATTAGTATTTAATCAAATTTGAAATTACAAATAATACTTTTTTAAGAACTTATCTCACATATTTATATCATAATTGTTCATTAATATTATAACGTCTCACTGATTCACAAATTAAAGTCTGAACTTAAATAACTGGAGAAGACACGAAATAAAAAATGGTAGTAATCGTCTATATTTCAGTTATGTCACGTCTATTCTTTTTTTTTCTTCAGTGTAGTTATTATAAACCCTGGATCCAATTATTCGTCTTGACTTCTTCTGTCGAATTCGAGATTTATGTTTATTTTTCTGAAACAAACCATGCAACTCAACAAAAAATATTAGAAATAATAATACAATAAAATAAATACTTAAATATGTGAGAACACCTCACACACGGCCATCTGACCCCAAACTAAGCAGAGCCTGTACTATGAGTACTAGACAGCTGATATGCTTACATATATAGATTAAATAGATACTTATATAGGGAGACTGGTATTTAGTTACCGATACATAAACACATAATTGTAGGTACTCATGATAACAAACAACTTTTATTATGGGCCCAAACCTGAAATCGCGAAAAAAAAACAACTGCTCCCTACATTTTGATGAGTTGTTATGCGAACATGAATGTATGTAACTGATTTTTTTCGCGTTTTCTGGTTTGGTCCCATAGCAAAAGTGGTTTGTTATCATGAGTACAATCATGTGTTTAAGTATCGGTCACTAATTACCAGTCACACCATGTAGATAAATAACATCCAGACACAAGACACAAGACAAACACAAATGCTCATCACACGAATGTTTGCGCTGGGCGGGAATTGAACCCGCGATCCTGTATTTCGGAGGCAGTCATACTAACAACAAGGCTACGGGGCCGACCAGTAAAATGATAGTAAAAAAGTTTTAATTAAAGGTAGTGTGGAGCAGGTACTCACTCAGTACCCAATAACTAATGTCATCTTTGAATTTTGTTACTTAAATACCTATTATGTTTAAAATTAAATAAGCTCAGCAGTAGCCATAAAGTAAAAAATCGAAATAGAAGTTTTCGGAAAGTGCCAACCCTAAGCCTTTTTTGATGGCGGGCAATGTTGTCAATCGTAGGTCGGAACATTAATAGATAACTTTGCCCATCATCATAACTTTAGTTTTAAAAGAACCTGAACAACGACACTAACAGTAATAAACTCCACAAATGATTTTCTATAATATGTCATAAAGTAAACTAACCTGTGTTTTCACCATCTCGCAGAATGCACTTTGAAATTTGCACTAAAATTTGCCCGCAAAAACACGCACCACACTCAACGAGTTCCAATAACTTACTAAGCGACGTTAGCAACAAACACGATAGTCAGTATTGCCATACATATAACCTATTTTCCACGAAAGTCAATCAATGTTGTCATAGTATTAAGATATTTTTGCACATCAAAGATATGCTTAAACATTGTTCTTCGGGCAAAGTTTCCCTTAGGGGCAATGTTGGCATATTTCACGGTAGCATATTGTTTAAATGAAAAAACGTGCTAAAAGAAAAGGATCGGTCGTGAGATCGCTCAGACTTAGGGATGGGGTCCGCTAGGCATGGCGGGCTGATACCAGTCGGGGGTGTGGCATGTACAAGTATCTCCCGGGCCCCGACTTATGGTAGTGGAACAACAGTGGGGTTTTAGTCGGTAGGAGTCCGACATAACCCTCCGTTCTTCCCAGACGGAGGGTGTCCATGAGGATTTCCCAAGGAAAAACAAAAAGGTTAGGGGCCAGGACTCCCCTGGAAAAAAGCCTTACATCTGAAAGACGATAATGACATAGAAAGGGAGCGTAGAGCGTTGTCTGTTCGTGCGAATATGATAGCACGCAGATTTGCTCGCTGTTCAAGAGACGTCAAGATCACCCTGTTCAGGGCATTTTGCACGTCCTTTTCTACACGAGCAGTCTGTGGGTGAGTTATTCGCAAAAGCAGTACAGCGCTCTACGCGTCCAATACAATAATGCATTCAGGGTGCTGTTGGGGCTGCCTCGCTTCTGTAGCGCGTCGGGGATGTTCGCCGAAGCGCGCGTGGATTGTTTTTATACAACCATGCGCAAGCGGTGCACATCCCTAGTGCGCAGGGTGCGGGTCAGCCCGAACAGAATCCTGAGCGCCTTCGCCCAGCGATTCGACTGCCAGTATATGTATCACTGTGACATGGTACATGTACGGGCTAATGTGGAAATATTGTTTTGACTTGTATTCGTAAAGTATTGTATTGTATTGTTTTATTGTATTTTTGCATTGAAATTGTATTTAATTGTATTTGTTTTAGTTTATTTTATAATTGGTCCGTGTTGGCTTTAATTCAATAAATAATAAAAATAATAATAATACGCCAATGAACACCGCTAATAGATTAAACACACTTCACTAATCCACAAGGTATCAAATTATCAACCAACCAAGAACCACAGTAGGTAAGTTAACTACATCTGTCTACCTTATAATTGATTTATTTAGATTTCTGTGGATAGGTATCATCATAAAGTTTTACGAACTAACTATGTGAACAAGACGAACATGAAATGGAATGGAACTATACGAGTAATAAATAGTGATTATTCGAGTAATATGCTAGTGTGTGTGTCTAATTACTCACTAAAAGAAGGTCGTAAGTCAAACTAAACGTCAAGCTATCGCTTTGTGACTTTGCCTATGGACTTTTGGTGCCTACTGTACAATGACCCCGATACTCGATATGCGAGGCGCGGAGTCTATCTTTTTAGGGTTCCGTAGTCAACTAGGAACCCTTATAGTTTCGCCATGTCTGTCTGTCCGTCCGTCCTCGCTTAATCTCTGTGACCGTTAGCACTAGAAAGCTCAAATTTGGTACCAATATGTATATGTATTAATCACGCCGACAAAGTGGTAAAATAAAAATGTTTTATTAGGGTAAGAAAAGTGGGAAATGATTTTTTTTTAATTTCAACCCTAACGTGTGATATATTGTTGGAAAGGTATTTAAAAATGAATAGGGGTTTACTTAAATATTTTTTTGATAATGTCAATAATTTCGGAAATAATCGCTCCAAAAGTAAAAAACAATGTGTCCCCCCCTCTAACTTTTGAACCATAAGTTTAGAAAATATGAAAAAAATCTGAAAAGTAGAACTTTATAAGGACTTTCTAGCTAAATCATTTTGAACTTGATGGAAACAACAGTTTTTGTACAAAAAAGACAAAAAGTTGTACAAAATAATTTCTGGACTAAGTTTGTAGTATATGCAAGCATTTTTTTTAACTTCGTTTACATATTTTATTATCCTGAACGTATCTTTTTTCAAACAAAAAAAGAATTATTAAAATCGGTTCTCGCAATCCAAAATTACCACCGAAAACTTCTGGCACGTCTATGTATTAATTAGTAACCCAATTCCCCGAGAGATGGCGCTGTAGGTACTTATTACATTGGGTCGGGTATTATCGAATTGTTCGGTTGGTCTCTCCTTGGCATTGGCGTTATCTAACAAAACTAAAATTCATTTTTTTAACGCCATCAAAATGTTAAGGTAAAAACCAGTTCATAAATGGTTCGATAGATGGCGTTGCGTAATGACTTCATTTTTAAAAAGTCGATGTTTAGATTTTCCGTGCTTTCGTGACCTACCGTGGTAAAGAAAGTTGCACTTAAACATACCAGTAATTTTATTTTTATGAGTGCATAATCTAATAGTCGTCGAGGTTTGATTAAATTAGATTGTGGGTACAATTAACTTCTTTTGCGGATATGTCCTTTGTGGACCCGTTTTTAGTGTTCCGTAATTATTAGAGTTCCGTAACAAATAGCCTTTTTTAAGTTGGGTTACCACTATGTTCGCGCTCCTGCAACTGCTCTAATGGATACCTCGCGCGCCCTTCTACATGCGCTCCCCTTTGTGTTCGCGCTAAAAACCGTCACGAGTCTGAGCGCCTGCCGCGGACCGTGCAATGTTGCACGCTCCGTGTTCGCGCACGTACCCACTACCGGGAGCAGTTGCAGGAGCGCGGAGCGCTGCTGGAGCACGAACATAATGGCTACCCACCTTTAAACTCATAAGTGGGAACACTTATTGTGACGGACGGGAAACTACGGAACCCTACACTGAGCGTGGCCCGACACGCTCTTGGCCGGTTTTTTTATAATTCTATGGCGCAACGTTTGTTTGTAAATGTTTAAATTTTAAACAAAGACATTAAATTATTTACCCTATCTTAAATCTCTTTGTTTTTTTTTTTTTTTTTAACACTTTGATTCTATCTCTTTTTTGTTCTTTCTTTTTGTTGTTTGTCTTTCCTACCCCAATCTGACAAATTTTCCCAATAGAATATGAACCATATTTGTTTGTGTTAAAGTTGAAAATCTATCAAAGAAATTTTACAGAATGGGGAAACTTGATGTGCTGGCCTCTGTACGTATTACTAGCGTTTAAAACTATGGACTCCTAACTTGGTAGGTATAAAAAACATATTGGCCAGATAGTAGGTAAACACGTGAAGAGACGGACGGCCGACAGCGAAAAAACGTGATTACCATAATTATATACCTACCTAATACGAATTAAGATGGCCTTTGCTCTTTACTCAGTTCGACAAACAAGTTGTTTCCTAGTTTGTCCTTCAGCGCCCTGTAAACGATCAAATTGTTTAGGTAACAAATTATTTGATAGAGTGTACCTACTGTGTTTGACGCGTTTGTCAAACAGTCTACTAGTTAAAAGGTTAATAAATAAAATAGACATTTTATCCCAACTTGTTGCTCAAAAAGTACTCTGTGCTTGTTGCTGTACTAAGTGAGTGTTGTGTATTCAATTTCGTGTGAAAAAACTGCTTTTGCGAGGCGACAGTGTTTGGGTGCGTTATCAAATCTGTAAATGGTGATAAAAATATAATCGTAGCGGGGACAAAATAGTGCCAGTAATCGTCATTACTTAGAAGATGGATGTGAGCAACTACTTGAAAAAGTTCAAATTGCTTGTGGAATATATTTTTAAAGGAAAAGTGGTGTTGAACGAGAACACGACAGAGAAATTGTTGAATTTTTTGGAAGATTGTAGTGATAATAGTGAGTACATAATGTTTTATACTTAAGTACCTACTGTGTTTATATAATTATTATGTTATCTATGTATTGTATCATACATACGCGACGGTACGGTCAAACTTCTTATAAATAGGTAATTTCTCATAATAATATTATCTACCTATGTAATGTAAATACCCTTACCAAACTTAATCATCTAATATATAAAATTCTCGTGTCACAGTTTTCGTTGCCATACTCCTCCGAAACGGCTTGACCGATTTTGATGAAACTTTTTGTGCTTATCCGGTATCTATGAGAATCGGCCAACATCTATTTTTCATCCCCCTAAATCGAAACTTACGCGGGTGAAACCGCGGGGCGCAGCTAGTTGTCTTATAAAGATTTATTTAATGTTTCGCTAGACAGTGTACCTACAAAAATTAAAACACCCATCACTGAGGCTGTTGCCTCCCCGGCGCGCGGCGCGGCGGGCGCCATGTTCTCCCAGCGCGCAGCGGGATCTGCAGCCCTCTCACGATCCCCTCCTTCTGGACCATCACATGATCACATCACATCACATTTCCCTACAGTTCTCCTATTCCACCAGCATAGACCGCTACTGCTGGTAGAGATGAATCTCGCCTGGTCGTGGCGACCAGGATCCGTCTTTCAGAAGCCCACGCAGGGCATATCTCGAGCGTGACGCATTCTCATCCAGCTGCTAGCCACCGCGCAGACGTTTTCCGATTTGTGGTCACCACACGCACCCACAGTCACACACGTGTATCTCGACGGACTTTATTTCTTCGTCTAATATAACTAGTAGCTAGTTAATAATTGGGAAGCCGCCCAATTTATTGAATTCCCCCAATAATAGGGGAAGGGACCCACTCTGTGCCGGTAGAGATTTTGGTTTGCCGGAACAGGTCCAGGATGTGGAGCCAGGCCAAGAGAGAGCTGTTGGGCAGTAGCGATCCCAGGGCCCTATCTCATGAGAGGAGTCTTGTTCCTCATCTCTGGCTTGCCTTTATTGACCGCCCAGAGTGAACACTGATGAGGAACAGAGCTCTCACCTCATTCTTGCTTTCATTGGCCGGCTTGAGTGGAGATTCGCAAGAGCAAACGTGCACGGAAAAAGGAAGTATTCCAGTAAGTGCTGTTAGGGATCTTGGCTATCTTCCGGTCTTTGGGATTGTTCTTAAAGCCGTGAAATACCTCTCCACTGCTCAAGCCCCTCAGGACATGTTGCCCCCTTGTCGCTACGTCACTATGTGCTAGCGACCGTTTTCAGGGTCCCATTATTGAGTGTGCTGAGTATGCATGTCACCCCCTGCCATTTTATGTGTAATTTTTATTTATATAAAACATGATGGTCCGGCCGGGGCCGGGCGATCTTTCCATAGTCCTAAAAAACCAGTTCACTTTAGAGATCCAAACCCATAATCCAATATCTTGGTTTCCTTAGCCTGCAATAGTCCTATTTTTTAACGTGCAGAAATGCTCATGCTTTCTGCACTACCACGGGGAGTAGTGCAGTTATGTGGGACTCTAACCCACTAAAACTCCACGGTGTCCTCCTCTGCCGCTTACGGCGGGAACCGGCCACGCGTTAGCACTCATCCGTGAACCCGCCGCGGCTGTTCATCACCGGACCCTCCTCTGGGGAATACTCCCCATCACCAGAACACCAGAACACATAGCACGCCGTGACCACCCCAGGGACCAAACGACCCCGTGTCTGGACACCCTTAGTACCCTTGCGACGGGTCAGGTCATTGGCCCCGCCGCCTGCCAATTTTCGGCCGCAGAGGATAGGGAGAGCGGCCAACTTCATACCGACACTCCTCCCCTGAGGCCCCACCGCGTCCGCCATCAGACGGTGGCGACCCCGTCAAGGCCGCGGAAGGTAGGGAGAACAGCGCACCGCAATACCGGCACTCTTCTCCCGCCACGGCCTCCAACCCTCAACCGCGATGCCTCCTATACGACATCGCGGCCCGCCTCAGTTGCGATGTCGCCCAAGCGGCACCGCAACCTACTTGTTGGCCGCTACGTCGTCGGCTTACAGGCAAAAGCCCTGACGAGCGGGCCCCTCCTTGGGTTCCTCTTCGCTTCACCGTGGTTGACCAAGCCACGACTACTGAGCCCCAAACCTCGACAATGCGGGAACCCACCGGGGGGGATCCTGCAATAGTCCTACACCAACCGGGGTTTGTCCTTAGGTGCGGTTCATAGAAATGTAAAAACCAGTGTAGGTTAAAGTCACGTATTTCGGACTTCGGTCAATTTCGACTAGTACTTACTTCGTCGAAGCAGCTTCGCGAGCAGTGTTGGATGATTATGAGTACACAACGAACACCACCTAGCGGTTTCACCATAAGCGGGAAGCAGTTCGTCGCTCGATTTACTTGCACTTCAAACAAAGGATCAATATGTAACTAACAGATATAAAAGGAAGCAACCTGGAGTTAGGAATCAGGGAGAAATAACGGAAATCAGAAACCTTAAACACTCAACAGAATAAAATAAAACTTGAATTAGAAAACCTGAAAACTCAAAATTCCAAGTTTCAATAAATCAAGACCTATATAAAAAAGTTCTCGAAAGTTGCTTGACGGTACCTTAAGGTGCGATTCTACCATAACTGTGTTCAGCACATTTGTTCACAAACATTTTGTGCAGAACTCCAACAGTGCGCCTACTATGAGCTGCAGATCCGTTAGTCTCTATTTCCACCGGCAAAGCTGTGCGTAACTTTTGTAAGCGCACAGTGTAGCACCAGTGGCGTGCACTCCATACATGCAAATAAGCTCTGCATACCCTGTAGTCACCTAAATGGGCCTAAATACATGCCCATCTGAATGATAAATCTATAATTAAAAAAAATATGGTAAATTAGCTTTCGCGCCATCTATTACTTTTTTAGGAACTAACTCGTTGGAGCTGCGAACACCCGCCACCAGCGCAGGCAGCGCTCCCGTGAGCAAAAGCGATACTACGCCTTGCTTATTCTTCATACAACGCATCTCGTGTAGTACACAGCAAAAATGTGACTGTGTGCGTCAAAATGTGTGCGCGTGTTGGAGTTTTAGAAGCATAGCTTACATTGCAAACCGTTCAAATTAAGAACCCGTAAAAACACTGCTTAATTGTTGATTGCAGAGGGTCGACTTTTTTTAGTCGGATTGACCAAATGACCGATTAATTAGTTCGTATTAGTTCGTAACGTATCTAGCAAATTTTTTTTCGCCATATATTGTTTTTCTTGGCGTTATACGCTAATGATTGAAGAGTAATTATTTAGTAAGTCTATTTAAAAAAATGGAAAATTATACATGTGAGACCTGTGCTGGCGGCAAAGTGTGTTTAAATAGTAAATTAAAATCGGCCGCGATTTTTTTGTGCATACCCTGTCTGAAATCTCTGTGCACGCCACTGTGTAGCACACTTATGCACGAAAATGTTAGCAGAGTTTACTGCCTTCAGTTGTTAACTGAACGGCGAGCGCATTCCAAATATAAATTCAAATAAGTAAGTATAGCAACAATTCGGCGCGAAGTTCAATAAATGAGTATCTATGGTCAAGTCAAAGGTCCTCAGTTATTGACTCAGTTTCAAAATACCTACATAATGTCCAAAAAACGATTACACGAATCGGTGAATTAATAAACTTGCGTGCTAAATCCATACTAAACCATACTATCTAATATTATAAATTCGAAAGTAACTCTGTCTGTCTGTCTGTATGTTACCTTTTCACGCCTAAACCACTGAACGGATTTCGATAAAATTTGGCAGAGAGATAGATTGCATCCCGGGTAAGGACATAGGATAGTTTTTATCGACATACCTCGCAGGCGAAGCCGCGGGCAGAAGCTATATATATATATTTAATGGTGTTTTTTAACCAAGTCTCTTATTTAACGCATATTCATAAGATTTATTAATGGGTAGCATAATATTACATACCTAATCAATGTAGGGTGTCGTATGTTGTCATTCTTAGGTCCGATAGGATCCGGTACCTACCGAGCCGGCGGAGGTTCGTGTGTTCGGGTCTAATCGGGGCAATGTGCGCGGACAAATAAATGTTTTCACTCCGCAGCTCCGGTAGCGGAAGCAAGACTGAGTTCGCGAACAAAAAGACGTATGTACCACTCTGCTTGCATGTGTGCGCACATAAATATGCAGAGTAGTGGTAAAAGTGTGCAGTGTGGTGGTGTTGTTATTGTTTGCTTGTGTGAGTCGACCAGAATAAACATTTGTGTCGTCCTACACTGAGCAACAGTGCCGCGTAGTTCAGCACACTGGTGGAATCTTACCTTTAACGCACAAGAAAATTCCACGCTTACAAATCAACCGCATCGCGAAGTTGAGGCCATCATAGCATTAAATTACCCCACGTCTGACTCTTACAGCAAAGAGAAGTCTAGGTATCTCAAAAAATCGCCAAAAATTTTTAAAAAATAATTAAGTAGGTACATACTGCCGGTTTCAATCCTTACTGGCTAAATACGAAAAAAATGCGATTCCACTGAAGCGGAGCTGGGCGGAGACGTGCAGAAATCGACCAGTAACAATGGTTGAAATCCTCATCGCGTCACTCGTCTTGTCTGTGATTGGACGTTTCCTGCATGTCTCTGCTCCGCTCAGCTCCCCTTCAGTGGAAACGCACCCTAACTGGCTAAGATACGAAAAATTGCTCTGAATATTAATTAGGAGTATAAATTTAGTAAGATCTGCAGATTTTAGTTTTAGAACTATTAGAAATGCAATAAAAAAGTCACATAAGTACTTTCAGTTATCATCATTACTGGCTAGCTTACGAAAAAACAACACTACAATAATTCTCCCAAGATAACAATAATAATAGTTAAGTACCTATATAATAGTTATGGCCTATGGGTAGTAGGTATGGAACTGCACCCATGTTCAAAAGACGAAGTCAAAAGAATTATAGATAACTTAGATAATAATACCTACTTAGATAATAATAAAGTACCTACTTATAGATAACTTAGATAACCTGAGCCTGCGCCTGAGCCGAGCGTGCAAGCGAGAGCGCGGAACAAGCGATAGAGAAAGAGATGCACGATCGGCCTAATCGTTCGGCTTGTGGCGCATATCTTTTATGACGTTAACACGTATTTATCTATCGTCCGTAAACCGACTTTACAGACAACCAATTTTTTTTGTAATAAAGTTAATTTGTTCACTCTATATTTGTGGTACACACGGCTACACATCAAGCTATACATTTCCAGTTTGAGTTGAACTCGCATCGTATAGGATTTTCATACAATCAGAAGTCAGCTTGGTTATGTATAGCTTGATGTGTAGCCGTGTGTACCTACCCCACACAAATTCCTATATCTTCACTTGCTAAGTAACAGTCACGGGTGGTCACGGGAAGTTATTATAACAACATCAACATAGGTTCACTAAGTGAGGAAAAAACGCTAATGCGTATTTTGAAGCTAACTCAAAACCTCTCATCTGATGAGAGGTTTCCGACTTGACCAAATTTATATGGGACCACTCTTTAGGTGTACCCTTGCAAACAAAATAATTTTTCAAATCGGTTTATAAATGACGGAGTTCTGGGGGTCTAAAAAGGCCACTTTGGCAGAATCATAAAACAATTCATATCATGCAATTCTTCTGTTTGATAGTTTCACACCTATGTATCCCTGAAGGGTTAGGCAGAGGGGTGTAGCATTTTACGAATCTCCATACAAACCTGTCATACAGATGGAATTGCGTGATATGAATTGTTTTATGATTCTGCCAAAGTGGCCTTTTTAGGCCCCCAGAGGTAACAAACATAAAATACATCCGATTTGAGAACCTCCTCCTTTTTTTAAATCGGTTAAAAACACCTGATGGATGGTAGGTATAGTAGCGTTTTTACTTTAGGTATTTTCATTTCTATCTACAAAAAAAAAATAAAAAAAATACTAACATCCGAATTGAGAACCTCCTCCTTTTTTAGAAGTCGGTTAATAAAAGTATAAAATTCAAGTATTCAAACCGCTTACGGCCGGATCTTGACCGTGACCGAGGTGATTCCTTTTTAACCGACTTCAAAAAAAGGAGGAGGTCCTCAATTCGGTTGTTTTTTTTATGTTTGTTACCTCAGTACGCCGTCATTTATGAACCGATTTGGAAATTTCTTTTTTTATTTGAAAGGACATACTTCCAGGTTGGTCCCATTTTTGTCAAAATCCAGTTCTGATGATGGGATCCATGAGTAATTGAGGGAACTCCTCAAATATTATAGGCATACATATAGCAATTTTGGTATTTTCATTAACAACTCAAGCATTTGCATTCAGAAAGTATAATTTGGTGAAGTGGAACTGATGATGAAGACCACAGATGGCCATCGGAACTACTCAATGACAAATATTTCACGGGTAGCGATTCGGTTGCTTTAATATGGTTGCTATGCAATTTATGTTCGTCACAATGCGTGTCACCATCAGCTCCAGTTCTCCTGGTTCTTACCAGGAGAACTCCTTAACAATTAAAGTCCCAGCATCGGGAAAAGCAATATTTTGTAACAGGTGATGAGCAGTTGACATTAGGGTATGAAACGGTATGCTCTCGAGGTGGTCCCATTGTCACCAAGTCAGAGTCTGATGAAGGGATCCCATGAAAGTCGAGGAAAATCCTCTTTAGTAGGCATGTACAGTGTGTTAGTTGAACTCTCTCAAATCAAATGAAACCTATAGATGATTCAAGTGTTTGGAGTCTGAGAGTCATCACTTACCTATACTCCGACTTTTAATTAGCTGCAGTAAAATGACACTTCTTAATAACTCATTTCGGACTGCATTTAGAGATATGCATGTCAAATAAGTTTCGTTTGTTACACTATTTTGTACTAGAAAAACATGCTTTGGTTGACGGCCGCGAAAAAACAAAAAGACGCCAATTTTAGTCATTTAAGTTACACATAAGCTGTCGTTTTACTGCAGTTAATTAAAAGTCCGACTATAATGCTTCCGAGCCGTCGATGGTAGCCACAGCAGTCCTTAACTGTTAGGAGTTAGGAGATACGGCAATATGTCGACAGAAACTACTTAGCAGTTCTTGGATAGATGTGGACTTGAAAACAATCGTCTTCATCATTCCATTTCTCGTAATGATGTAACGGGACGAACAGGTCCCGCATCTGATGATGGTAAGGGCTTGTAATTGTCCAAAGAGCTTGTAATAGGCCTAATTGAATAAAAGTATTTGACTTTACTTATCATCAGCTCAGCAGCATGAAGTGATGACTCTCAGACAACACCTATCGGTCCATTAAATTCGGAGAAAATTGGATGTGACAGACAGACACTCAAATGATCCTATAATAGTTCCGATTTTTCCTTTTGAGGTAAGGAACCCTAAAAAGTGAAAAATAAAAAACTTTTTTACAAAAGAAACAACCGACTTCCAACAAAACACTACAAAGTGAAAAATAACTTTAATTTCAGAAGTCTGTGTCAAAAAACGAAAATGCAGAACCAACGACACAGACTTCTGAAATTAAAGTTATTTTTCACTTTACATTATTGATCGAAGCTTTGATAGTGTTTTGTTGGAAGTCGGTTGTTTTTTTTTGTAAAAAAGTTTTTTATAATCGGTCGTATCGGAATCTAAATCGGTCTACCAGTCTACCTCCAGCATGTTTCTCCTTATCTATTCTTTCGCCTTCTCTCTTCGCTAATCTAATCACCTCTCCCGTTAATATTTACCAATCCACGACTCACGACTTGCTATGTCATGTTGTAAACACCTACGCAAAACTTGCTCGTCATCATTACACGCTTTTTGCATTAATAGGCACTTTTAGCTATACCCATTCAACCTACCTGTCATGACATGTAGATTCTAGACACGTTTGATCTCCGCCTGATAGATAGTGACATCAAGTTTTAAAAACTGCCAGCCTATTCTGTAAAAATAAAATTTAGGTGAAGTGAGCTGTCATTCCACTTAAGGGCCTAAAAAGGCCACTTTGGCAGAATCATAAAACAATTCATATTATCACGCAATTCATCTGTTTGACAGTTTCACACGTATATACTCTTGAAGGGTTGGGCATAGCATTTTACAAATCTCCATACAAAACTGTCATACAGATGAAATCGTGATATGAATTGTTTTATAATTCTGCCAAAGTGGCCTTTTTAGGCCCCCAGATACTTACTAGGGGATTGACACTCTTGATAGCTCACTTCACCTAGGTTTTCACGGTGAGATTTATACAGAATACCTCGGCTGATTGTGAATTGAGAATCCTACTAATAAACGCGAAAGTTTGTGAGAATGAATGTTTGTTACTCTTTCACGCAAAAACTACTGAACGGACTTTGATAAGAAATTACAGTACCTATTAATTAGTTTATTAGAATAACCCATAGGATACTTTTTATCCCGATATTCCCACGGGATCGACACTTATGCAGGTGAAACCGCGGGGCGTTGCTAGTAGTAAAATAATCTCAATGTTTGTCCCACCCATATGTAGCCGAGCTGTAGTGATATAGACAGACACATATCAGCGATTAGAAAAGTCAACGCGACCTTCCTAACGTGCATTTTCTATGTTCCAGGTCCTGGTAAATCTCTTTTGGAGAACCCATGCTTCTCCGATGTCATATTTGATTCGGTAGCAAACCTAAAAAATGCAACGACGTCGGTCAAAATTTTCTTCATTGAAATCATCACGATGCTCTTCAACAATGAGCTTCAGTTCACCAAAATGCAAATGCATGCCTTACAAGGTCAAGCTTTCAAAAATTGCATTCTCAACACGTTGAGCACAAAGATAAAGAGCCGAAGACTTCACTTGGCTTATATCAAGTATACGTCGGTGCACATAACACACCTTTCCGGATTGAAATTACTTATAGACCATAAAGTGTGGGAATACATACTTCATCCGGACACCCATCGGGAAGCCGTCCCAGTTGCTAAAGAAGCCTACAAATTCATATCAAAACTAATAAGAGAGCTAAACGAATATGAAATGGAAGCAGAACTGACGCAAGTGTTGGAATACGTCGTAAAACCTATCATTACGAGCGAATATCTCACAGTAAAAGTTATAGATCATGAAATGGACAAAGCTTTTGCAGAAAAAATTGGTTCGCACATGTATGCGCTACTAAATATTTTAACCGAGATGGAAAATGTACCTGTTAACCATGTAGTGTCTATTTTACGGTCTTATTTTTTAATAGAGTGCTCATTAATGTTAATTGTGAAAGCAACACGGTACTCTTGTTTGCTTGGCCTTGTCAATGACATATGCCTTAGATTTTACTACTCTTCTCACAGGCACTTGTTATTCAGTGGTCGAATAGACGAGTTTTGTAATGACATGGCTGTTTTCTACCATAACAGTATATTGCGTTGCATCAACAAACGAGAGATCCAAGCTGTTACAGATTTCTCTATAAAGTGTACCATATTCTGGTCAAATTTCGAGAAGTCTAACAAAGATAAATTACCATTACCGCTAACATTTGAGAGGAATGGACAGAAATTAGAGTTGTCCAATCAGTTCATAGCGTACTTAGTCGAGCCACTGGTGATTTATGCATTTGAGAACAAGCCTGGGCGTACGCCGGAAGAGAAACACGAATTTCTGGATAAGTTTCTCACGAAGATCGGAAAACTTTTGACAGAGCACATCTTTACTGCTTGTTATACATACAGAATACTGATAGAAGCGAATGATTTAACAGCAGTTGCCATTGCAACGATTAGAGAACTATTTAGATTGAACGAGCGTCTAACCACAGCACAAGCAGGTCTGTACTTTCAGAGCCTCTTCCACATTTTGGATATTTACATATTGTCGGATGGCGCTGGAGGACTGATTCTAACCGAGAGCCCTATAAAGTGCCCGAACGACGTGAAACTGTTGTCATTAGTACTGGACGCGATTCGAATGTTACTGAAGGAACACAAAATATTCTGGTACGAGAACGTCGAGATCGCCAGCCTTCAAGAAGGACTGATGAATTTACTGAAACAGGATATCTTGAATACAAAGGTAAATAGGATATTTATTATTTGTTGTCAGTCTCCAGTCAGCGACATACACACATTGGATTAATATAGGAATAATGTAATCTCTTGGTAGAGAATATGTAAAACTGACCGCAGTTAAACCTATTTACAACATTGATTAGACGACCCCTTAGTGTGCACAAACACGAGCGACACGCAACGATAGAGGCAACTGCAAGGGTACACACGCGCGTCGGTGACAATCGACGACGCGTCCACAACGTGTCCTTCGTGTATTTGAGTACGGTGCTTAAATACACATCGGCGACGCGTCGGCGGCATCAATTAAATGTACTGTGTAGTACATGTAATAAACACCTATAAATAGTACGAAATTGAAAAAAATTGTATATTAATCACCCTAAATAATTCAACTAACAAACTACGGAAGGTTTAACTAAAACGGTGCCTGAGGTAGGTGCGCGGTGCGAAAGGTGTGTTGACGCCAGTTAGCGGGCAGATGATTAAGCTCTCGCGACGTGTCACCATACCCATCACACTGTGCAGCTATATTGACGATAACAATAATGATCAGAAAACTGATAAATATCCACAAATTGTATCTTAAATTCCAGCAAGTAGTCCAAGTGCTAGATCTGATAGACCTGTGCATGAATAAGTTCCTGTCTCCGAACATGACGCTGCTGGTGGAGAGTCGGCAGGAGAGCACCCTGTCAGTCATAGGGGCTGTGATGAAGATGTATATGCACCACGAGGACTGGGAAGTAAGGGACTCCGCGCTGAACCTGCTGCTGAGTTGTACGGGTATATCTTTTATTAGTGAGTACTACATAATTACTTATTCTACCCACGACTACTCGAACTCAAAAAAGAAATTTAAAAAAAAACATTATTTCTAGCAGTACAATAACAACCATGACAACATATAATGTATATAAAAGAATACAAGTAAAAAAATAACTTAAGATTTCATGACGAAGTTTATGGTTGTTAGAGAGTAATTCACACTGACCTCCGTACTAGTAAAAACTGTATCACGGAAAGGTAGGTCAGTCTTCCTCGTTCTCCTAAAATCCCAGACTACATCAGTGAGCCTAGTATTTTGAGATATTTAGCAGGTAGTTCGGTAATAATAATTATTACATTGCTATTATTACTACAAATCGTAAGGCTAAAATTAGCGAGATTAAAACTAACGAGACAAATCCGTCATCATGTTTCTGAGACCAAGCAAGACAATTTGCAAACATACAGATATCGCCGCGCAGCCTATTACCATGGATTCAGTATTCAGTACACGATTCTGAACCTCACGAAAAAAAATTTTGCCTGATTAAAATAACAACTGCAAATCATATCACTTCACATTAGTAGTAGAATTGGAGTTCGACCTGTTGATAAGCCTTTCAAAAACCGGGTGAACGAAACAGCAGTCAACAAAAACGCAGAAAATGTGAATGCACAAGGAGAATCCCAAGTTGGCCTCTCTCAGTCGGGCGGGACTTGGTACTATGTCAGATTATGGCTCGAAACTCTAGAATCGAATTGTTTCACCTATATAACTGACTTCATTGTTGTGGTGTTGTAGCCCGCCTGATCGATGTAAGAAAAAACACGAAGGGTTCCGTACCACCATACAATATTTAACACTACATATAAAATAATGGCAAAAGAATCACGCTTGGTGTATTGGAGCCCCCCTTAAATATTTATTTTATTCTGTTTGTCCAGAATACATACCTCTACAAAAGGTGATCAGCGAGAACAACCTGATGATCTTCGCTGCGAAGGCGGCGCTGACTGATCCGGAGTACTACGCGCAGAGCACCGCTCTCAGGTGCCTGGCAGCTGCGACAAAGATCGAGAGTTTATGGAAGGAGGTGCTTGTCCATAACCCTCATATTTATGTAAGTTTTTGTGAAGAATACTTATAATCACCCACGTATAAACTCCTTTATTGTTCTCTGTTTCGAGCAAGTACATACTTACTTCATTGCATGTAGGTGTACTTACTTCATTGCATGGCTGCACCTCAGCTGTTGGTATCCCGATCCATCATCAAAGGACAGAAAGTGTCTAAAGATAGATATGAGCACCTGGAGTTTCAAAATGTGTACGAAATTATTTAACTTCAATTACCTAAATGGCGAGAAAACACTTCTTATTGTAACTAACTTAAAAAACGGTTTTATATTTCAGTTGCAACTCGTCTTTTTACTAAGAAACAATCCGGAAGGAATGGTGCGGAAAGAAGCAGCGAAAGTCCTGACCAAGATCTATTCGAACCAAAAGGTGACACCAAACTTCCAAGCTACGTTATACGAAGTAATGATGGCCGCTGCGTTGGACGACCTGCATTGGGAGGTACAGTTGGCGGCATTACATTTCTGGAAACACGAGATATGTAATCAACTGAGCTACAGGGGAATGATCGATGGAAAGTTCCCATCCGTCACGTTCTCAAAGGAAAAGAGGAAGATAATATCGTTAAATGACAAAGAAATTCTACGACAACTCACCTCAATAATGCACGATCTATCTTCTATAGGTTGCTTAACGGTAATTTACGAATGTATGAATGAAGTATACAATATAGAAATTATGGAACTAGCCTACTGCATGGCTACAGAACTAATAGGAATACTAGATCAATATAAATTCGGAATAATTAAAGATAACGCTATAACTTATCAAATGGAAGCAAAGGTTGAAGAGAATGATGAAGAAATGGCAATGGATATGACTGTCACAAGTAATACGGATACCAGGGATAAGGTTATAGATAGTATATTAAATATGGATCAAAGTCAGCTCATCATAGATCTACATGACAGTTATTTTCAAACGAAATCCGCTGAAATGGAAGAAGATTACAGATTGAACAATCCACGAAAAGAAATGATACATCCAAATAAGTTTCTAGAAACATTTAAAGGAACGGATTTCCGCTCAATCATAAAAGACAAAAAGAAATGGAATTCTGAAGATTATAATAGTTTAGACATGTTGCTAGATGAAATTTTAGATGTGGCTTAAGCATCCCAAGTACGGAGTTAATTTAAGTTTCAAATGATCTTAGTTATTTTGATGTGTATAATGTATGTTGTTAATTTCTATAAAAAAAAAAGAATGATTATTAAGAAAATATAATCTCGAGCTTAATAACAGTAACATTATTTATAAGTAACAGAGTTTACATCTTCCACTAATAACAATCTAAAGAATTGGCTTCTTGATTCACTTCATATATGCCGAGAACATCATCCAGAAGGGACGAAAAGCTTCTAATGCCATCGTTCCATTTTCTTTTATCTTCAATAATCAGCTTGAAGTCTGTATTTTTTATGTAATTAGTAAATAAGTAAGGCGATGCGAATCTCAGTAGTTTTCTCTTTGGTTTTAAAGGTAGCAAGGTATCCTGCGTCTTGGTACTTTGTAATGTCATGTGTCTTTCGTATATGCTTGCCAGTAAGTTTACATCGTCTGCGTTTAGTATATCTGCGATAACGTTCTCAGAGTTATGCACGTCCATCATCTCCACATTATCATCAGTTTCTACTTTTTCCTCCTTAATATGACCTAGGAGTTCTTCTACGCTAGTTATTTCTCCATCTTTTGGTGTCAATAACTCTGGCACGTTATATCTATTGAGAATATCGTACAATTCCTGTGCTATGTTTAGGGTAGCATCCATTATGCATACTTCAGATTCGTCGTGAAGTAATGTAACGAAGACGGTAAGGCATCCAATGGCTGATAGTTCGTCTAGAATTTTGATCAGTCTCTTCTGTATTTCTGCTTCGTTTAACGTGACTATCTTTCGAGTTTCCCTAGAGAATGTAACTGGGGGGAAGTTGCCGTCAAGCATACCTTGTCCGTTGAGCAGGGAGTAGTAGACACGCTTCCAGAAATTGAGGGCACTGATCTGCACCTCCCAGTGGAAGTCGGCGAGGGCAGAGGAAGCCATATGCTCGTACAGGGTCTGTGTGAAGCTCGGACACAGCTTCATGTTCTGGTACAAGTTGCAGAGGACGTCACACGCTTCTTTTCTCACAATGCCTTCTTCGTTTTTGCCTAAAGTGTAGAGTAATCGACACTGGGAAAAGGAAAAATTAGATGTAATTACAAAATACTAAGTACGCTTTTTCATGAGGGCTATCACGCTTGTTTTCGCCGTTAGAGGCGCTAGTAGAGAGTAAGTTCTCTAGAAATGACAATGTCACTAAACGTTCACTGTTTGCGCGATTTTTATCGTGGATTTTCACAAATTTTTCATAATTGTTGTGAAGATTATACTATTACTGATTAACTATGGCTTACGATTTTAAGTAGTAACTTAGAATCTAATTTGGTATCACTTGGAGGAAGTATAATATTTATCTACCTCATGCTTGCCAGTTTTAGGAACATTAGGTATAATTATAATGTAAAAATTTATTTGAAGTTTTACAATATGAAAAATTCAACATTATATGAAGTTCTGGGTGCTTAAATGTATCCAAACCATACCAAATGAAAGTACTGACAGGACCTGACTCGCCAGTGCACAGTGGTCCCGCCATAGGTCATACGGCTGAAATTTCGATGGTCAAATTATGATGTCATTTATCGTTACACAAATAACCCTTCTACCACCAGGTATAAAAGGAATTGCAATACATGGAACATTTAATATTGTGCACCCGAAGTGGTAACACTTCATTAGTGCTCATTAGCGTTATCTTTTCGAAGTGTTGTTCTTCTCGGAAATTGATTGTTTGTGATATTGTTGTGCCATAGATATTAAAAAGAAGAAGGTATGTACGACATTTTTAATCCCATTGTGTTTACTTTAACCCTGTCATTATCGGTAACCAGCTCCGTCAAAGAGAGATTTTCGATTTTTTTGTTTTTTGCCGCTTTCCCATATTCAATTAGGCTTTTTCTTTCCCATATTCAATTAGGCGATTCGTTCCTTCCTAAGGAACGAATCGCCAAAGATAAAACATATATCAAAATAATCTCTTGTTTGTCTAGTTTAAAAACTTGTAACGTCTAGGTGCCCCAAGGTGATTGCTATAGGTCATTGAAAGAACTAGGTCGTATGTAGGTAAATTTGATACCAAAAAGGAGGGTTATGATTTTGACCGGTATGTATGTATGTTTATCTGTTCCCTCATAACTTCTAAATTGCTTGTCATAATTGGACAAATGAGGTATATCCAGACCGATTACTTGAGAGATTTAATTTATAATCTCTGTTAGTGTTATCTACTTTTAATCTAAATACCTATTTTTTAGTATGGATGAATGCTTTTTTTTGAGAATATATCTACCTTGCTTTTAATTATTATTTTTTTGACTTATTATTACCCTTAGAACCTCAAAACAATCATTTCTTATGTAAAAAAGTTATTCTTTCATTTCTAATCCGACCTGCAACCCCTATGACCGCCCTTCTTAGGAACCGGGACAATTGTGCAGTGGTGTCAACTGGTGACCACAAAAACGATAGCCCCATTTATCAATAATGAATTCTGGGTACCTTTATATCAGGATACTCTGCGATCAGCTGCTCCCACACCACGTTGATCCGGCTGGCCGCACCAATGCACTTCAGTGCCGACACCTGCACGTAAGACTCATAGTCGTTGAAGGCGATCGTTGCTGCAACGTTTATGAGGTTGTTCTCTAAAATCTGCTTCTGGAATGGTGGAAACTCTGAAATCAATAAAACAGGGTCTGTCAGTACTTAAAAAGTGATAACTTTCGGAGAATAAATAGAGGCCGTTTGGGGTAAGTGCATTATTTAGAAATGACAAACTAGTTTAATATGGTATATTGTCAGTCAGTCGGAAACACATCCCTCAGAATAATGACAAACTATTGATTAAGTTTGCAATAACACAATTCAGAATTGGCAAAACTACAAAAAAATAAAAATAACACATACTTATATACGCGATATCGGTGCAAATGTGCAATAACTCCAAGGCAGTGTCCCTTATCTCCCAGTGTCGGTCCTGCATCTTCCTGTATATGAGCTTGCCTAAGTCGTGGATCGAGCCGCCCGGCTGAGCATCTACCAGTAAACTCAGATTTGGCTGCAGGAACTTCTTCACTGTCAACCCTATTACTTTTAAGGATACTACCACAAACTGAAAAGGAAAAGGTACTTTTACTTACAATTCTAGTATAAGAAGGACAAGAGCCAAATTAGAGCGAGAACGCAAATGATCGAGGGGGTTCAAAAAGGTAATAAATAAAAGTTATTCTCAACTCACCTTGCAACTCAAATTTGATCTATCCAGATTGTTAATAACAATGTTGTACAAACACATGATTTCCACACTCTCGTGCCAATTAATATTCCGATGTGTGACCAATGACAGAATGTTGTCCATCACATACGTCATCACAAGGTTTTTTTCTTCACCATCTTCGAAATGTTCCAATTTCGGGTCTCCGTTCATATCTATTGGATTGTACTCTTGCAGTACGTAAAACAAGGCTTGAAAAACTAGATTTGCTTGCTCATCATTCAAATGATCCGTCAAATGGATAAGTTTCTTAACACATTGAAGACTTATTGCCAATGTGTCCAATTCTCCAGTCAAATCTCTCAGAGCATAAGCGGCCTTCGCTGTATACTCGCAGGAGAGGTTCAAAAGCCTCTCTATATAATCATGGATCCTTGTGTCAGTCACAGCTAATTTAGGCTTCCCACAAGTAACAAAAACTATAACAGGCACTAAAAAAACAAACAACATTTGGTTTTTTATTTTAATTCGCTGCTGGTCATCTTTGTACATTCCAGGTTCCTTATCTTTGCACAACTTATTCCATATGATATTACAAGCAGAACAAAAGTCTAGAACCATTGTGGCACAGCGACGCTGTACAAATGATTGAATGATATTAAAACTGAAAGCTGCTACTTCAAGGAAATCATTGGAAGCGTAAAGTGTTCCGGGCAACATCGGTTTTCCCAGAAAAACTTTCGCGAGTGTCAACAAATACATTAATTTCAAAAATGCCAAAGACAAGTCGTCTCTTCGTATCCGCTCGAATGCTACGTATAGATAGGAGATTATTGAGAACTCCTTGATTAGTATACTTATAAGCAAAGTTGTATTCTGAATGCGGCATTCCTTGCTTACAGTAGAAAGCAGTATCTGTACCGTAGGTTCTACTGCCTGACATATTTCTTCTTCTTCTTCACTTGTTAGTGTTTGAATATTAATGAAATCGTATTTACTGATAGGTTGTATTAAGTGATTGACTATTATTCTGATATTAGCAGCATCGCCAAAATCGTTGAGTTTCCAAAGAAATTCTGACATGAACTTGTATATTTGGCGTACAACAAAAACAGTTGATTTCTCATTACATAGACTGAGTATTTCTTTCCATGTGCCTGTTTCTAGAATCCAAGCTATGCCTGAGTTGTGGGTAACTATGTTTAATGCTACTTCCATATAGGCTACTCTTATGCTGGGGTTGGTGTTTGGTGCACAGATCGCTTTAAAGCCTGCGCGCATTCTGTCTCCCTGCTTAGCGAACATTTTAGCGAAATGTAACTCTTTCTGCGACGCGATAGCGAGGACCCTCGTGACGAATACTTTGACTGTATTGTGTGCATTGTCGGCATTGTCTAATGCTTCGATTATCATATCAGATAGTAAGGGCGCACTTTTAAGGAACGCTACCTCTGAAAAGAAAGAGAAATACATTCATGAGAAACAAATAATTAATAACGTAACATCCTGCGATGATACCTACCTGTTTAACCAAAGTACTTATGTGGGCCATAATTCAGAAGAACCTAAACTTAGATTGGCCGTATTTTAGTAGTCCATCGTACAGATGATTTTTGTTTTACCTAAATATAGTAATGTTGATTTTTTTGTCTTCGCAGATCAACAAATCATCACTACTTGAAAAAATCTATTAATTAGGTAAGTACTTATAACTCAACATCATCAGAAAAAAACCTACTTGCCAGACTCAAAGACTGTACAGTCAAAGTTGGGCGAAGTATTAATTTTGAATATTTGGTTAGGCAAAAAGTGACATTTTCTTCAGAGCTGGAGCAGTTGACTTTACATTTTAGGCAAGAGTTTACAGAAAAATTATTCAGGAACCCATATATTTTTTTTTTTAGTTAAGATTTGTGTCAATGGGACTGAAAAGATTGTCACAGGGTGCAGATTTTCTCTTTTTATTTTACCTATAACCCGATTCCGGCTTGACGTCGCCTTCTGGGACACCCTGTATAGAGAGCCAGTTCGAGTGGCTCAAGAAGCAAGTTAAACTCGTCTAGCAGTTGACTCTGATGTTACGTCCACTTTGAATCATTGTCTCATAAATGATTTGAGGAGGTACGTGTTATTATAAAAATGTGTCAAATCATAAGGCATTTATTAATTTGTTGAACTTAGGTACAATAATGATGTTATATAAAGATAGAATTAGCCAGGTTAAGCCAGGGGGCCTACAAATGTTTGTGATTTAGCAATCAAGCCTGGACAATAAAAAAATATTAAAATAATTATTATATGTAAAGTCGGTTTACGGACGATAATTTTACGTGATAATGTCATAAGAGGTAGATGCGTCACAAGCCGAACGCTTAGGCTGATCGTGCCTCTATCGGTTGTTCCGCGCTCTCGCTTGCACGCTCGGCTCATGCGGAACGTGACAATGAGTCATGCTTTTTCGTGCGTGCAGCCGGCGCGGCGTAAGACGTTATCACGTCAAAAATTATATAGAATGACACATTTTGACAAATTAATTAATAATAAATAGCAATAGAAACTAATGTCAAAAAAAAAAGAAAAAAAAAACAGAACAAAATGAAAACTAATAATAAGACTATGTCAATATACAATACTAATGTCAATATACCAATATAGTTTACAATACTAATGATGTCAATTTAGTCCTAATGTCAATATACAAAACGTATGTCAAGAACAACAATAGATACAATTTATTAGCATGTCAACAATCTGTTATTAGATTTTTGTCTGTTATGAATTCCGAAATACTGCAATATGCTTTGTTCACAAGTAAGGATTTTAGCCGTTTCTTAAATTTTTTTTTTTAATTAAATTTGATTGAAGACGGTAAGCGGCTAAAAATATAACTGGCGCCATGCAAAATACACTTTTGTACAGACGCCAGCACATCAAGCTACTACAATCTGTCAAATTTCTTTAATAGATTTTCAACTTTATCGCTAAATAATTTATAAGGTTCAAAGTTGATTGGGAAAATTTGACAGTTTCGAGTAGCTTGATGTGCTGGCGTCTGTACTTATATATTTAAATAATTATACTTATTCCAAAATATCAAACAAAACAAAAACTGCAGAGCAGCTGAGTCTACATTAAACATCGACAAATTCGCGATCCAAATCAAGATATTTACATACCTACTTGATTGCTGTTGATACCTTAATGGTGCATGATCATTTCAGTTATTTAGATGCCCAAACCGGTTGAGTGAATAAGCGATGGGTTCGTGTTTCTTATATCCTGTCTAACATAAGAGTCACATGGCATATAAGTTTTGCTGTCGTAGGTACCTAATGTAAAGGCCATTAAAACTTACGAAATTGTAAGTGTTAATTACATTTACAAACATCATCCAAATAGGTATTTGGAGACCGCATTTTAGGACATAGAGGGGCCCGTGGCTAAATAATAACAGCCGCACAGGTCGATCGATCAGGTTAAGCTACGCTTGCCGCGGTTGGTCTGTGGATGGGTGCCTCGGAAAGCACGTTAAGCCGTTGATCCCGGCTGCCATTCGAGGATCTTTGACAGTCGTTACGGGTAGTCAGAAGCCCGAAAGCCTGACAACCAGTCTTACCAAGGGGTATCGTATTACCCAGTAACTGGGTTGTGGAGGTCAGATAGGCAGTCGCTCCATGTAAAATACTGGTATTCAGCTGCATCCGGTTAGACTGGAAGCCAACCCCAACATAGTTGGGAAAAGGCTAGGCAGATGATGATGATGATGATTTTAGGACATAGTATATAATTTATACTAAGTACATTAATTATGTAAGAAAACGTGTGCAAAGCTTCTGGTTATGTGTGAAGACGACATGCTATTGCTATGCACGCGCGCCCAGTGACGGTCGACGGAAGACGCGACGCCGCCGCCGCGCCCGCGCCGCTGCCGCGCCGCCCGACATCTTTCTTCAAATGATTATTTAGCGCTCGTGATTTTTTTGTACTTTTCAACATAATATGTTGAAAAGTACCGGTTGGTCCTTAGTGTTTACTATACACTAACGACCAGCCGATTAGCCTGAACACGACCCGCTTTCTGTACGCTGACGACCTGGCATATGTCAAGCTTAGTAGCTTGACAAGTGCCAGGTCGTCAGGTGCGTAGTACTTTGAGGATATTGAAGCCAATCTTTCCACAGCTCTCACTGATATCAGCTACTATTATGCTGATAACGCGTTGAACCCAAATCCCTCAAAAACGCCATCATGTGTTTTCCACCTCCGTAACAGACAGGCGGGTCGTAACCTGAACATCTCACGGCAGGGGGTACCAATTACTCACAGTGATAACTAGACAGTTGAAATTTTCACAGAATGTGTATTTCTGTTGCCGCTATAATAACAAATACTAAAAACAGAATAAAATAAATATTTAAGGGGGGCCACATACAACAAACGTGATTTTTTTGCCGTTATTTTATATGTAGTGTTAAATATTGTATGGTGGTACGGAACCCGTCGTGTGTGAATCCAACTCGCACTTGGCTGGTTTTTTTAAATACAATAATTATACTTTATACGCCAGTTACCGTAGACACAAAAATCGCGTTAGGTCACAAAAAATTGCACTACTGATTTTTTGAAATGTTGTTTGGCTAAATACCAATAGTGTAAAACTAAGTTTGCAGCTTCGAAAGGGCTGCGCAAACTGCGTGGTGCTCGAAAAACCTCGAAATTTTCGACTTCTTTCAGTTTTTGACTAATGACTTCTAGGAAAAGTTATCCAATATATTTTTAAAGCATAAAAAAACATGTGTCTCGAATTTTATTGGTCCTACAGAGTTATGGCTGCGCTCAAACTTTATATAAGTATTTAAAAAATGCATTGGGTGACTTTTAAATAGGGTGCCCATTTTAGCGCATGGAAGAAACCCCCTGCCTTTCCCCCACTTTCTTTCTCACCTCTGGAATCTCAGGATAGTACTTTTATTGTTCTATGTACCTCTTGCCTTCTTGACTGAGTGGCAAATACAAAGACTACTTTTTTTAAATCCCATTCTTTACCTGCACAGTAAAACATTATGACATCACGCCTAATAGACACTTTATTACATTTAAAGGACATATATTAAGATGTATGAAATGAAAACAATGTCAATGTTAATATCTGACAATCTGTTACCCATGTGATATCTGTTGATAAGCTGCAAAGATGTTTCAATAAATGGTGACTGAGCAGTATTTATATTTAGGTAATGAATCCTTTTTTTCTTCTGCATTGTGCTTATGGGAAGGTAAACATTTAGAATGTTATGGCAAATGTAAAAAAAGACCATGAGAATGAACCATGCAAATGCATAGCATGTTCTGAAAATTAACATATTATGTTTTTAAATCCTATCATCCATCTTGGATATTTATTTATGTTTAAATAAGTAGATTTTATTTATTAACTATTATTTGTTAAATTAAGAAGTAAGTATCTAACAAATGTTTGCTGATTTTTAAAGGTGAGTTCTCAGAACTTAATGTCAGTGGGTCGTCGGGGCGGATTTGTTAGAGTTGGAGTCTAAGAGTAAATTGGGAAATTTCAGAGAAAAAAAAAATGTAAGAAATAGCGCCCTAGTGCCGCTACGGCTACACTCCAACCTCCAACCCAAACTATTTATGAAGTCAAAACATGTATGTCCCTATGAGGAAAATTTGTAAAATAATTCTCAAACAGCATACAAACTTGTTGCATTATACATTTATAGCATTATCAGCATGTTTGTTTTAATTTATTTAAGTATTTTAGAATCTCCAAGAAAAGATTTACACTAAACATTATATAGATAATGGACGACAAAGTATTTGGTAGGTGTACTCTTTCAATTACAGGAGACCACAGCATGCACAATAAAAAGAACAACTAAGCTAACAAATTAAATACATAATAAAGGAAAATTTTTACAGTGAAACATAGAAACACAACAAATTCTGTAAAAGATTAAAATATAGAATATTATACTACCTAACATTAACATAAAAAAACACAAAAATAAAGAAACATTCACAATTAGTACTCGACCAACTACAAATACTATGTCTCTGGCACAATAGTTACTTAGTTTATCTACATTTTCCGGCTAGTTCAGTCTAGAATCTTATTTCACAGCACTGTAAAACTGCAAACAGTAATAGATGTTATAATGATATACTTACCAGGATCAGCGCAGTTTGATAGTTTCGTGATAAGCCCATCGGCGTAGTAGCTATCGAGTACATAGTTCGGCTCAGTAAGTTTTTCAAATAACAACTTTATCTTATTTTGTATCTTAACACATTCCATCTTAGTGCTTGTTTCACTGCAGTTAACATGAAGGACTCCTACCTCTCACCCACTCTCACCATCAGTTGATCGAGGAAACGAGGATACTTAGCACAGTACTTTTGTATAGTATCTTAGCAATACTTAGTTAGTCAGTTGATCAGTCTCCTCAAGTAAAGTAATGCCACAGATAACTATATTCTATTCTATTTTTCTTTATGGCAATGGTGCCGATATCGACAATTCTGCCAATGTCAGATATATACAAATGATATACTTGCCACAGAGTACTTTTTGATAGAGTATCTCTCTAGAGTAATTATGAGTATTTCTCTAGAGTAATTATGTTCCTTGACCCTGATACTTGCTCAAGCAAGTAACGAAAATTAACCAAATGAGAATGACATTGACAGCTTATTTGACACTTGTGAGTTGTGACACTTGTGACAACTGTGATGACCATGACCAATGACTAAACAAACCCATGGACTGGGCATACCTACAAAATTAGCGTTTATAACTACAAAAATCGGGTACCTAAGATGGCCGCCTTTCGTTGGGTTGTTTTTGTTTTTTCTCGCACCACACTGTTTTATATAACACGAGGGCATTTTCCTATTACTTAATGGACACCAAAATACCCAGTTTCCAGACGTATTTCTCTCGAAAACAACAAAAATATTTTGAGCAATCAACCGTTTGACAGCACATCTACCACAAATGACAAACCCATTCATAAAACTCGGCACTCAACATGGCGATCGGTCACGCATAGACATGATTTTGACGTCACACAAAAGTGTTGCCAAGTTTAGTACTTGACGAACATTTAGATGTCTTTCTTTTCATATGCAGCTCTTCATTAGTTAAAAAGAAACAGACATGTGTGTGTCGATTTGATAGATATTTGTAAAACTAATATTTCTATAGTAGAATATGTCGTCTGCATGCTTCGCCTATCTCAATGACTATGTATGACAGATGATCATCGACAATCGTCCATCGCTTTCTTATCTTAAGCCTAGAGGAATCAGCGTATAATCGACTATATCAAATCAGGTAAAACTTTTTATTGTGTGTGCAATAAACTGCACGTCTGT
This sequence comes from Gortyna flavago, assembly GCA_963669345.1. Taxonomy (NCBI): domain Eukaryota; kingdom Metazoa; phylum Arthropoda; class Insecta; order Lepidoptera; family Noctuidae; genus Gortyna; species Gortyna flavago. The sequence continues at coordinate 16,497,172 of OY770134.1, read as the reverse complement.
GGTTTTTCTTGAATTTAGAACATGTGACTCTACTTACAGAATACAATGATTTATTGTGCTATAATATTGATAGCAATTGATAATCCACACAGCGCACTGAGCTAGAACTACAGGACATCCTAACATCAAGCCTTTATTTCCCAAAAATTAGGATACACACACATTTCGCCATGTATGTGTGTATAGTATTGTAATAGGGGGTGAACCTTTTGCTTTTGCCTGCCATCAACCAACAAATTCCAGATGGAAAAACCCAATAACACTTTCCCGACCCGGGATTCGAACGCTGGAGGATCGCTGCAGCGCTTACGATCGTTAGATCAACACTGTATAGCGGCTGTATGCTTACCGCTATTGTTTTGATGTTTCTCTTTACAAACTCACGGTCCCTTTGCAATAACAGTCGCACAGTGTTTTGTGAAGACCATTTTTCGGACATTGCTTTTTTATGTTAAAAACTGATAGTTTAAGTTATTTAAAAACAATATTTCGTATCCCCATTTCACTAGCATGTTTAGTTTGTGAGATATAATTTTTTGAAAATCGTCTTTTTTTCAACCGGGTATTTAGAAAAAAAATCATTTCTCTGAAACTAAATATGATACGCAATTGTGACCTGAGAAACATCGATGGCGTTTTTTATGCTGCATATTTTAGAGTAAAAATTAAACTCGGAACTTCGTTAGATTCAGACTTATACGAGGTTTTTAGTTTTTAGTTTTTATTTTTTTTCTCGGTAATTACGCCGTATTTGGAAAAGTTATTTATACTGAAATTATGCCCTTCATCTTCCCTACCTACCACAAAAATAACACATCCTAATTGCGTGGAATCTAGAAGTTATTCCACATTAACTGTTTTTGCTAGGGTTGTCACTTTCGAATCAGAATTTTGATGACTCAATTTTTATTTAATGGGACGTATTGGTTATTAAAAGTTCGACTATTAAACCTAGGAACTTTGTTATATGCAGACTTATACAAGATTTTTAGTTTTTATTTATTTTGTTCTCGATAATTCCGTAGGATTGGGATAAGTTATTTATAATGAAACTAGCACTTTGCCAGCAACTTCGTTCGCGAATGTTTTCATAAAAACTTTAACACCCTTCAAAACTGTATTTTGAGGGTAGTTTTTTGTTACACTTTTTTGTGGTGGTTCTACAACTAAAAAGTACCTTCCATCATCAGATTAGGTCGATGGTACCTTATAGCCAGAGTGCATCTCATGACAATTCTAATTATCAAAAACACGGTTACGTTACATTGATTTATTACAGAGTTCCGATACCTACTTTCCGGGTTCATCATAAGATCAGTTCGATATATCCCCCTCTTCCTCCAGTCAGTTATCGACTACACGTATAAACAAAGCAATTTTACTTGTTACGACAGTTGTGCTGTGATCCTATAAGGAGTTCCGTTCCATGTCTTTGAAGTTCATGATCAGATCATAACTATTTTCTATGGGACCAATTTGGAAGAATAACCTTTCAAACAAAAAAATAAATTTCAAAATCGGTCCACAATTGACCGAGAAATCGGTGAACATACATAAAAAACAAAAAATACATCCAGCTGAACATATTATAACCTCCTTCTTTTTGAAGTCGGTTAAAAACGAAACCGTGTGCAAAATTTCATGTTCCTATTCTCTGTAGTTTCGGCTGTGCTTTGGTATGTTAGTCAGTCAATTTCTCCTTTTATTTAAAGAGATAACTTCAGATCCGGATATGAACTAATATAATATGATCGCGCGACAACCCTAACGACGTAGAATACGGATTAAACTTTAAAATGTTGTGGTTTCTAGATTCCACGCAATTAGGACGTGTTATTTTTGTGGTATGTAGGGAAGCTGAAGGGCATAATTTCAATATAAATAACTTTTCCAAATACGACGGAATTACCGAGAAAAAAAATAAAAACTAAAAACTAAAAACCTCGTATAAGTCTGAATCTAACGAAGTTCCGAGGTTAATTTTTACTCTAAAATATGCAGCATAAAAAACGCCATCGATGTTTCTCAGGTCACAATTGCGTATCATATTTAGTTTCAGAGAAATGATTTTTTTTCTAAATACCCGGTTGAAAAAAAGATGATTTTCAATAATTTTTTTCTCAAAATCAAAACATGCTAGTGAAATGGGGATACGAAATATTGTATTTAAAAAACTAAAACTATCAGTTTTTAACATAAAAAAGCAATGTCCGAAAAATGGTCTTCACAAAACACTGTGAGTCGTGGTAATTATTTTATGGAAAGGACTTAAATAAATTCCTTTATCAACTCTCAACGGCATGACAAGCATTCTGCTGAGGATTCTTATTTTTATTTTTAGTTATGTGCTCTAAAAACTACTTTTAAAATGTTTCTTTTCAAATGGATAGAGCTATTTCGATGTGACAGCTGTACTGCTGTACTGCTTATACATGCATGGATGATATCGCGTGTTTTTAGTTTTAGTTTTTTGTTAGTCTATGGTCGTTGAGATGAGCGTTGATTGTTCTAGAATAATTATTGTGTTAGCTTCTGTCTGACAAATTTTTATCTGCAATCTGCAAGACACTGCAAGACAACTTGCTGTATCTTCTGTTGAAATTGAACTGAAAAATTGTGTAAATACTGTGTATGTGAAACGAGTGCTATTACTCTATTCAATACGAAGTGACAATAGTTGTGTTTTTTTTCATTAGTGCGTGAGATGCCTTTGAGAGGAAAAAGTTTCGTAAGTGATCATGTTATATGATATCTTATTTCCTTCAGATTTGTGTAGCAATGTCATGCGCAGCGTTGCTATCTCATGCATGTATCTTAACACTGCTCCCGTGCGATGTCCGGATTCCTAGAGACGCCCTTGACTGTAGGCTACTCTCATCTGCATTATTGACATACTAACCTAATATTACGGTTTATTCATGTGTAAAGTAGCTGTGACGATTGCATCGATGAGTTTCAGTTTTGCTTGCTTATAGTTGCAGCACATTTTTGGCACACACCCAACTGTAGTATCCTTGACTGTGTAATAACTAATATTAATTAACATTAATTTGGGACCAAACTGAAGGTGTTGCTAGAGGTCTGATATGGTGGTCTTCCACAGGATGGTTGATGCGTGCCTGCTATAACACAAGTGTTCCCGAGTGCCTCTTAACAGCCTGCTTGTAAGGTTAGTCACACATTTTGTTGTCTCTCTGCAGTAGATATACCAATATTTGAACAAGAATTGGGTATTCATTTGTGAAGTTTTGATTTGATTTGTTTGTAAAATTTATGTGGTGTCCTAACCATAAATTGTGCTTAATAATGCATTTGGATTTTGTGCCAAAATTGTGAAGTGTAAGTCCTTTTTACAGTATTGTGAAGCCAAATTTTTGGACCATAAAACATAATAAATTGATACATACGAACTGTTTGCACTGCTCTATGTATGGTGGCAGTTGCTACTGGTGTAATGTTGGATGATTATGAGGGAAGTTATATTGTGTAATATACTGTATTTAATGGCTCTATTTTAGGTCTATCTGCCAATAAAGTTTTTTGTTCTAAACTTATTACTGTATACAAAGTCTAAAGGAAAAGTCTCGTAATTTATTGATACTAAAAACTGTCCAGGAAAAGTAATAACTACACAATTTTATATCAGGACTTAAAAATGGGATCAAAGTAATTTTAAAAGTACATACAACAAAACTGAGCAAAAAAATTTGCACTTAGTATGAAATTGTCAACACACTCTTGAAGATTGCAAATAAGGATGTAAGTGCATATGTAACTAGAAAGTCTTTTAAAGTTTCCTTAAAAGTGAAAGTTCTGTTACACAATAGCAATGTAAAAAATATTAGCTAAATTCTTTTGGTATCTGGCCAACTCATTAACCTCCTAAACATTCCAATCTTTTTTTTATTGAGAACTTGAATGTTAGACAAGAAAGTCTTGTTACTTCTTAATATTATTTTATGTGAATGCAGAGAACTTGTTTTTTTTTATACATTCCAGTAATCACCAATAGGCCGATGATCATATAGTTTTCTTCGTCTGTTAGGGAGGGTGTCCACAAGCAACTTTTGTCTCAGCAACTAATTTGTGTCTCACCTCTTACAACAAGTGTACAGGGTTCTATGGAAGTGCTCTCTTTGTCGCGTCACTACATGCGCGCACTGTCATACAAACCCATAGACTTGATGTCAGAGACAAATTAGTTGCTGAGATAAAAGTTGCTCATACAAAAGTACTAAGTACAGACGCCAGCACATCAACCTACCCGAAACTGTCACATTTTCCCAATCAACTTTGAACCTTATATTTTAGCGATAAAGTTGAAAATCTATCAAAGAAATTTGACAGATTGTAGTAGGTTGATGTGCTGGCGTCTGTACAAATCGCCATCTTTAAAAAGAAAAGCAAAACAAGATACATGTTATTAACTCTTCGCACGTCGAGTGTAAACCATGTGTACCGATAACAATAAAGTTTCTATTGTGTCTGCTAATTAGTCGCGGGACGGGAAGGGACTGTTTGCCACTGATCAATAGTAAAATGGTAAATAGCTTATTTTATTACTGTTTACTCTATGGTCATGTTTGATTTACAGCTAACTAAAAGGTTACATGCTCTGTGCAGCTAACCAAGAATAGGTAAAGGACACCACCATTCCACGGTAATGATAGATAACATTACCCTGACCATTCCTTTGGCTTAACATAGTTTCTATAAAAGGGACAAGTTATAAAAACTAAATGATATAACATGAACACAGTACCTATAATTATGTAATATTTACTTTAAGACTATGGCCACACTTATCTCGCTTTGTCGTTGTTTCGCGACCGCGACAAAAAGAGACTAACTACTTGATGATGTAATAAGTTAATAACCATACAAAAATTGGGTCTTTATTAGGTTTTTTGAAGTCAATATTACCAGTTTTATTAATAGCCGAACCGTGCGCCCGCCCGATTAGACTTTCCGATGGCATCGGCGAAAATTGCCAAATTTTGAACAAACTTTTATCCACTTTTTAACCTCTTTATGAGATGAATTATTAAAAATCCTCCCTTAGAGCTCACTTTCGCTGTATATGGAAGACTTGTGCAAAGTTTTATGCTTCTAAACCCAGCTGTTAGGCTGCGTGTTCTCTCAGTGAATTTAAGATTCTTATCTTGGTGTATTGTATCGTTGTTTTTTCTCTTTTAAATCCATAAAAAAGTCGCTTATAAGAAGTCTGTAAATAGCAATAAAACCACATTGCTGTAACAGCCAAAAGTAAATTTGTTTCTAATACTTTTTAAACTGAGTACTAATAGGAAGAAAACGTCGTGTATGGTGCAACACTACTCTGAGCGGGAATCGAAACTTGTATCCCCGCTCTATGCGTGTGGTTTGTTTTTGGTTGGAGAGTCCTTAGCGGTGCGCATGTGATTGACTACGTCTATGAAGTGTACATCTCTGTGTAATTTTATTATTAATTAAATATTCAAATGGAACTGAGTATTTTCTATCTTACAGTTCAGAAGTGAAATAACAAAAACCTACATAATTGCCCACAAATTAATTAGTATGTGCGGACAAATAACTTTATAGTTTTATGTGGTGATTAAATATTGAACAATTATCAGAACTATTCTTAATTTGTGCAAGTGTGAAGTACTACAATTGGTTTGCATGGAACCTGCAATTTTGGTAAGCTCGTTTTGGTTCAAAAGTGCACAATTATGAAAGAGAACAGTTAAATAAGTAAAATTAAGTTCGCATACTTAGTTTCATAATTGTGCAGTAAGGACAGAAAGTGAATTTGTAAACTGACTAAACTTTTGTGAAATCAAATAATTAAATTGAGCAATTGGTGCATTGCATAGTGTAGAAACTTTTCGAGAACAAAGACTCATTAATCCCGCAACGTAACATAAACACTTGATCAGGCTGGCCGGGGCCGGGCTGGGGGATCTACCGAGAACACTTAAAATACCGTACCGATAACGGAGTTGGGTAGCAGGTACAGACCGACGAACGAACAAAATACAAAAGGACTGTTTTATTTGTGTTTTGTGACTGTCAACTTTATTCAGAGTGAATAAATTAGCAAACTTTTTCTAATCCTAAATAAACTTAAAATTATTTTGTTCATATTACCTACTTTTGTTAATTGTGTAGATAAGACTAATTGTATTACAATTCTCGCTTCTGCTTGCGTTTTGTTACATTTACTGTTTTAAACCTTAAAACAATACATAAAGAACTAAAATGGGTAGGTATAAGAAAAGATATAGGTCTAGTAGTTCTTCTTCCTCGGATAACTCTGAGAGACATTCCAAAACTAAGAGATATAGAAAAGATTTAAAGAGAAAAGAAGGTCGCATTGAAGCTTTAGAGGGACTAATAAAGGAGTTAAGAAAGAAACATGACCACCACACGGAAACCCCACTTGAGTCGTCAACGCCCAGGCCACAGTTAGTGGTTCGGTATGTGGGTCGTAACGACTTTATACCCGAATTCGACCCACAGACGTCTTCTGTGTCAGTGGAGCACTGGATCCGGAACCTGGAAGGTGTTGCCAGTATGCATGGTTGGGATGAACGCACTTTGATCTGCAACTGCACAGCAAAGCTTGGCGGTTATGCTAAAAGCTGGTACGAGCGCCAAAATTCGTACGAGATAAGCTGGGACGAATGGAAGGGAAAGTTGATTCGGGCTTTCCCATTCACCAAAAATAAGCTTACACAAATCAGGGAACTTGTAAACCGCGTAAAAACAAAGGATGAAGACCCAATAAAATTTTACTATGAAAAGTTAGGTATTGGGATGTCATGCGATATGAATGACGAAGTCATAGCTCAAGCAATTATAGGTACACTAGGAGACAAATTAGTTGAGGTAGGCGCTGTGTCTGCTGGCTGCCGTGACACTAATACCTTGCTTAAATATCTAGCAAACATGAAAACATCATCTGACTATGCGAAAAACAAACAATCCAGTACGTCTCATGTTCATGCCAACTCAAGCAAAGTGATTAAATGCTTTACTTGTGGCAAGATCGGTCATAAGTCGAAGACATGTAGTAAAAATTCACAAAAAGAGAAAAATGACCGAAAATACAATTCACAGAAAGAGAGGGACGAACAAAAATGCTCATTTTGTGGTCGTAAAGGACACCTTGAAGATAACTGTTATAAAAGGCAAAGGCAAAGTAAGCGTTGCTCGTTTTGCAACTTCAGGGGCCATACTATAGAAGAATGCAGAAACCGTAAAGTCGGACAAGACACAGCTGTTAAGAAAATTCAAACAGTGGGCTGTGAAGCATCTGATGAAAAATATTTTAAGACAGTTTTTATAAACAAGTCCCCAGCTCAAGCTTACATAGATTTTGGCAGTTCATGCAACACAATAAAACAAAGCTTTTGTAATAAACTTCGGCTTGAGTCTACAGTCGGTGATAACACTATTATCATAGGATATGGAAATGCCTTGACTTTACCGCTGGGTATTACTACTGCCTTATTAACTGTTGACGGAGTGGAGATTGAGACCACATTTTATATTGTACCTGATGCAGTCCAGGACTTTGACATTTTGGTGGGTCAACCCTACACTGAATCACCTGAAATACTTGTTGTAAAAACATCTACACAACTTAACGTTTATAACAAAGAAATGGCACTGGATCTGGCTGAAATATGTGAAGAATTGGAGAAAATTAACTTATATCCTTATGAAGAAACAATACTTAACCCCGGAATCAATAAGGTTGCTGTCAGGACTGAACCAATTATGAGTGGTATTTTGAAGGTAAAGCACAGTGAGCAGAGGCAACCTAGATGTGAAAAGGAGGTATTGAGTGAAGAAGTGGAGAGCAAGGAAGGGACAACTTTAATAAAACTTATTAATAAAACAACAGAGAATGTTCAGTTAAAGAGTACGAATTGTGTTGCCCGAGCTGAGTTGGTAGATCCTGAAACTTATTCTACCTTACCGAACATAGGTGAAGACTTAACCGCTTCTCAAAGAGACTCACTCACCTCTCTCCTCGAAGAGTTTGATTGTTGCTTCTCTGGAAAAGGCATGGAGTTAGGTAATTGTGATATAGAGATGTCTATTAGATTAACTGAAGATAAGGTTATCAACTACAAACCCTATAGAATGTCATTTCATGACAGACAAATAGTGGGACAGATTGTGGCGGAGTTATTAGAAGCCGGTATTATTGAAAAATCAACATCTTCCTATGCCAGTCCAATCCTTTTAGTCAAGAAAAAGGACGGTGGTTACCGGTTGTGTGTGGACTACAGGGCCTTGAATAAGATTACAGAAAAGGAAAGGTATCCATTACCCCTGATACAGGACCTTCTGGACAGATTGCTGAATAAGACGGTGTTCTGCAGTCTGGACCTAGCAAATGGGTACCACCAGATAAAGATATCACCAACATCAAGACCGCTTACCGGGTTTGTCACACCTGATGGTCACTTTCAATACCGCATGATGAGCTTTGGTTTATGCAACGCGCCAGCCGTCTTTCAGAGGGCTATACATGAAATCCTCGCACCAGTGATTCATGGGTGTGCAGAGGTGTACATTGATGACGTAATTGTGTGGGGAGATGATGTCGAAGACTGCCTTAATAATCTGAGAAAGGTCCTAGAACTGATCAAGATCGCTGGGGTGAAGCTGAAGCGAAGTAAGTGTTCTTTCCTGACTAAAACGGTGGAGTATTTGGGTCACGAGATCACTAATGGAGAAATTAGACCATCTTCTCATAAACTGTCAGCAGTTGCTAATTTCAAACAACCCGAAAATGTTCATGAAGTCAGACAGTTTATGGGACTAGCCAGTTACTTCCGAAAATTTATCAAGGGATTTGCTACAATTGCTAGACCACTTACCTCGTTGACAAAGAAGAGCGCCAGCTGGCGTTGGGGAAACGAACAATCGGATGCTATGGAGAGCCTAAAAACGTTATTGACATCAGATCCGGTCCTTGCAATCTATTCACCTACTAGCGAAACACAGATCCACACAGACGCTTCAAAAGTTGGACTTGGTGGTGTACTTTTTCAGCGTCAGGAAAACGGCGATTGGAAGGCTGTTGCATATGCGAGCAGACAAACAACAGCAGCTGAAGCGAATTATCACAGCTTTGAACTGGAAGCGTTGGCTGTTGTTTTTAGCATCCAAAAGTTTAAGGTCTATGTTTCAGGGCTGAAATTCCGTGTTGTAACTGACTGTTCTGCTCTGCGGTTGACATGGATGAAAAGAGATCTGTCACCTCGTATCGCACGCTGGTGGCTTGATCTTCAGGAGTTTGACTTCGACGTGGAGCACAGACCAGGGACTTCGATGTCGCACGTCGACGCTCTTAGTCGAAACCCGATTTCAATTCGTCACATCGAAGAGAAAGACTTTGTTGACGCATTACAAGATGGTGATGAGGAGATTCAGTTACTTATCAGGAATCTACATCTGGAGCTTGAAGCTGGCAAAAACAAAAAGCAAGGTCTTTCCAAAGATTTTAAAATAGTAAACGGTTTGCTCTGCCGTATTGTGGATGGTGGAGTCAAACCTGTTCTACCCAAGAGCGCAAGATGGCACATATAAAAACCTATCACGACAACAATGGTCACTTAGGAACGACGAAATGTTTGGAGGCAATCCAGGCAAAATACTGGTATCCTAAAATGCGTAGAAGCGTGGAGAAGTATGTTGACAGTTGCATTGGGTGTCAGTTTTCAAAGAAGCCTACGGGTAAACAACCAGGCCTATTGCACCCAATTCCAAGAGTTCCTGTTCCGTTCCACACGCTCCATGTAGACCATCTGGGGCCATTTTGCAAGAGCAATGGCAAAAGTTACATTTTTGCCATTATTGACGGATTTACTAAATTTGTGTGGCTGGAGCCAGTTGCGAGCGCCAACGCCAAGGGCGCTATAACAGCTCTGAACAAATTATATCAAGTGTTCGGTAACCCGACTAGGATAATTAGTGACAGGGGCACAGCGTTCACTTGCCGAGAGTTCAAAGATTTTTGTCATGGATTCGGCATAAAGCATGTTTTGAACGCCGTGGCTTCGCCAAGAGCAAATGGCCAAGTGGAGAGGCTGAACCGCACAATCCTGAGTACCCTGACCGCCCACATGGGCGAAGAACAAAAAGGTTGGGACGTTTATCTGCCAAAAGTACAGCTTGGCATCAATTCTTCAGTAAACCAAGGGACTCGTAAGTCCCCCCTGGAATTACTTTGTGGCTTGAGACCTCGCCTGGCAGGGGATTTACGAGGTGCCCAACATACACAAGAGTTGCAGAATCTAAGGCACGATGCGACTCAATCAATCGAGCAAAATGCGTCTGCTATGAAGGCACGCTTTGACAAAGGCCGTCTAGCATCAAAATCGATAGGGACAGGCAAACTGGTCATGGTAGAGCGAAAAATTTTACGACCCGGACTTACTAGTGGAAAGCTTGTTCCAAGATATGCAGGTCCTTACAAGGTGACTGCGGTTTTACCGAATGACCGTTACGTTGTTACCTCAGCCGCTAGGGGCAGAAGAGCTTATAAGAACATTGTTGCCCGAGATAAAATTAAACTCTGGCGTTCCAGGCGGGATAGCTCGTCGGATGAATCTGTGTTGGTACAGGACGTGGAGAGACCTAATTAACTATGAGCCGTCGACGGAGCTAATCTTAATTGCCAAATTTTTACCAAGTTGTTGAGCTCTATTTAATTACCGATGTGGCTAGATTTTATTGCCTTTGGGGAGTTTGGGACTTATCAAGGTTGCTGTTTAAGGGCTGAAGACCGTTGTCCCCAAAGTATCACGGTTGCTGTTTAAGGGCTGAAGACCGTTGTCCCCAAAGTATCACGGTTGCTGTTTAAGGGCTGAAGACCGTTGATGCCTTCAAGTATAAGCACGGTCGCTGTTTAAGGGCTGAAGACCGTTGCTTTCAAGTATAGCACGGTAGCTGTTTAAGGGCTGAAGACCGTTGCTTTCAAGTTTAGCACAGTTGCTGTTTAAGGGCTGAAGACCGTTACTTTCAAGTTTATCACGGTTGCTGTTTAAAGGCTGAAGACCGTTACTTTCAAGTTTATCACGGTTGCTGTTTAAAGGCTGAAGACCGTTACTTTCAAGTTTATCACGGTTGCTGTTTAAAGGCTGAAGACCGTTTCTTTCAAGTTTATCACGGTTGCTGTTTAAGGGCTGAAGACCGTTACTTTCAAGTTTAGTACGGTTGCTGTTTAAGGGCTGAAGACCGTTGCCTTCAAGAAAATATCACCTGATTGATATTGCCTACGGGGCTGATTGTTACAGGCTGCGGAACCTGATCGACGTGGCGTCTTCACCGGAAGCTATGAGTATTCCTTCGAGGACGAAGGAAGGCAGGACGGCCGAACTAATAGGAAGAAAACGTCGTGTATGGTGCAACACTACTCTGAGCGGGAATCGAAACTTGTATCCCCGCTCTATGCGTGTGGTTTGTTTTTGGTTGGAGAGTCCTTAGCGGTGCGCATGTGATTGACTACGTCTATGAAGTGTACATCTCTGTGTAATTTTATTATTAATTAAATATTCAAATGGAACTGAGTATTTTCTATCTTACAGTACCTACCTATTCTATCTATCGACTACATTTAGTCTATGTCCTACGTTCGTACTATTGTCCTCCAGTTCATAGTTCCACCATATTTATGGGAACATCCATGCATCTGGGCATGCCTTGCCCAACTTTATTTATACTCTGGCTAAACTGATTGACATTTATTGCTGCCTACACAAATATTCTCTATTATTAATAAGTTTCGTTACCACAGCTATGTATGCGCGTTCAAGTCTTGTTCTTTGCTCCTATTGCAACGGTACTATCAAAATATTGATGATCTGTCGAGTTGATGTTCGTAAAGAAGCTCTGGTTTCTTTACGAAAAACACCACAATTTTTTGTAGATTTTGACATTAATTGTCGCTGAAATGAGACTGCGACTAGATTTTGAACGTTTTTATTTACGGGAATTGGCCTTCAGATGCGCAAAATCATGATAGAGTGCTTGATAATGTCAATTTCAAATATTTCTTTAAGCTAATGGTAAAAATTGTTCAAATTCATGAGTGCCTCTGAGTCCCCTGTGAGTGTACCTGTAAAAGTTTGTCCAGGCATTTTGTTTGGATCTCATATAGGTAAAAAGGTTCAGTCAGTTAACGGTTTATGTGCACATCAACCTTGGATTTTTATAGTTTTTCTAATATTCTACCGTGTTATCCAACTTCTAGCCGAACACACAAAATAAATGAAAGTAATAGTTGTACGAATCGCGACATATACATTGACGTCATGTTCCGACACTCCGAGAATTGGGTTGGGCTAACATTTTTGTGCCGGGCACTCGCTTAACTGTTATTAGGATATTTACATACGCAACTACGTCCACACTCCAAACTCCATAGACGACATGAATATTGTTTTACACGCGATATAGCATGAGTTTGTCCACAGTATTATGATATATCGAATATTTCTATACGGTTTGAATTTGAATTTGGTAATAGTCGTTCAGTCGTTCATCACGCTTGTACAGGATAATTGTAACACTTCAAAGTTGTTTCAAGAAAACCGATAGATCTTTTTTCGCTCATTTACTGGTGTTTTAAGCATGATCCAGCTAGCTCAACTGTCTTGGCTGTTGGGAATGCACTTTAAAATTCATCGATTCAGAGACTGACAATCTGCACTTATTAGAAGTCAAACAGTCCATAACTTGCCTGCCCTTTACTACTGCCTAGTATGTAGCTGGGAAGACATACCATGGGGTTGTACTGGGAATTTTCTCAGTCCAGATCCACGCAGCAAGGCAATGATTATCACCAGTCGTTGAAAAGGAAAATTAGAGCAACGCTTTGTAATCTAATCAATAAGTCACGACTCATTTTATTACTAGGTTTTCAGTATTTAGTGGGTCACTTCAAATCGCTGCGTAGTTGCGTACACGAAAGTGGACAGGTCACAGGACTACAACACCGGTCTCACGTAGAGCACATGACAAGGTGACGACACAATATTGTGGGTCTTGCTGAATACGGCATGTTCCTAATTCAAATGCAATTTACTTTCGCTTCTATCTAAAATACAAAACTTTTGTCATTTGGATAGCAGCTGTGCGTGCTGTGTGTTCTTCTCCGTCATTAGGGTATTTGAAAACTCAATTCTCGTAATTTAAAACGTTCAAAATTAGTCGCAGTCTCATCTCAGCGCCAAACAAATGTCAAAAACTTGCCAAAATGTAGGGAAATTAGAAGTATTTTTTGACAGATTGAGACTGAGATCGGGGGGCCTAAAAATGCCACTTTGACAGAATCATATCACGCAATTCATCTGTTTGACAGTTTCAGACCTATATATCCCTGAAGGGTTAGGCAGAGGTGTACCTATAGCCTTTTACGAATCTCCATACAAAACTGTCACGTGTGTGTACGAGAATTGCCCCTCTGGTCATCAGTTTTTCAGTCGCGGTCTTTACGTCAATCTATCTGTTGCGCTCAAATGATAAATCTACTAATATGATAAAGCGGTAATATTGTTTGTTTGCTTGTATATGGTAATCTCGGGAAGTACTGATCTACTTATCTGCTAAAAGCCTCTTTGGCATGCTACAGGTGCAGTGACGTAAAAAACATTTTGTCAGTTGTGTGTGTCTAGTAAAACCGTCAAGTTGTTGAAGAATCATCTTTCCCTTGTGTTGCCATGGTTACTTGTGGTTGGCGCAATTCGTTTTCTTCTTCCTTTCTCGTCACGCTGTCATTCACTCCCTTTTCCTTCTTCTGGAAGTACTGATCCGATTACAAAAATTATTTCTCTGATAGAAAGCTATAACTATTGCATGGTATCTTCCACGCGGGCGGTAGCTTATATAGCTAGTAACTTATAAATCTACGGTACCTACAGTTTCGTTTAATGCGGCAAAATGAATGGCCAACCATCTTATTTATAGAAGAATTACTAGCTTCTGCCCGTGACTTCGTCAGCGTGAAATTTCACCCTCCTCCCATTCACCCTCTTAGGGGTGTAATTTCGAAAAACCCTTTTTTAGTGGATACCTACTCTCACAAAGAACACCCTCCAAATTTCATGCCTGTAGGACCAGCGGTTTAGGCTGTGCGTTGATATAGTAGTCAGTCAGGACTTTGAATTTTATATAATTACTAGCTGCGCCCCGCGGTTTCACCTGCGTAAGTTTTGATTTAGGGGTATGAAAAATAGATGTTGGCCGATTCTCATAGATACTGGATAAGCACAAAAAATTTCATCAAAATCGGTCAAGCCGTTTCGGAGGAGTATGGCAACGAAAACTGTGACACGAGAATTTTATATATTAGATGACAATCATGTCCAAAACTCTTGGTCCGTAGGTGTTAAGCTACTTTCAATAGCTGTTCTCTTTCCGTGTTTACGGAGACGTGAATAAATTACAGAAATTAATATCTCTCCTTATATAACAGTTCAGAAGTAATATCCCGCTGATTTATTTTGCGATATTATTTATTGCCTGCTACAAATATAGTGTGACCTGTAAAGAGCGTTTACTTTAAAATTCTATATTTTGATACACGCTGTGTGTCCAATGAGATTTCCCATCGGCTAAAATAACGAACTTCCTTCCTTCCCTTTAGGGTACTGACTCTCGAATATAATTCCGATAGATCGACATTGGAATTGTCAGTCAAACGACATTGATTGGCTGGACTCACTGAGTCTAGCCAATCCCTGACGTTTAACTCGACCAACTGATGTTTGACCAATGTCGATCTATCGGAATTATATTCGAGAGTCAGTACCCTGATGATGAAGTTTTAAATATACTTAAGGTGGCACTAGTCGATATTTTTTCCATACTTTCGGGAGGGTATTACTCCACTGTTCGAAATTGTACATCCAAAGTAAAACACGATATCGTTTTGTCTTATTATAATTTATATCTATATGTATATATAATTTATATTATAGTAAAATAATAAAAAGCCATTAAAAAGTTATGAGCCAACAAAGATTCATTTTTCTTGCTATTTTTAACGTAACTTTGGGTGTTAAAAAGTAATAAAAGAACTGTAAAATCTTCAAAACCACGTCGGTACCGACAAAGCTCTGTTATCGAAGAGTTCAATAAACTTTATTTGTAATTGATTTATGCTGGTGTTTTCATAAAACTCGATTTTCCAAAGGATTTCGAAATGTTTTACGCGTTTCTTAGTTCGGAACGGTGTTGTGTGCGTGAGAACTAGACGTTGTGCGTGTAGACTAGCGTCTAATTGCTCATCACTGATACTATCTCTGTCGGACACGATGCCAGGTGAGACAGCATGCTTTTTGGCCATGCCCACCAGTGAGTTCGAGCTCGCGACTAGTTCCACCTTAAGTGCTTACTTTCGTTAAATAAATAACGAAAGCTTGTGCAACATGCTTCTACACCCAGCGGTATAGACTGAGTATTGTGTCAGTGAATTTAAGATTTTTAGTATCTAGCTAAGTAGATTTTTTGATGCAGTTTAATTTTTAATTTTAATATATTTTCCAGCAAATCATCAGAAGAATCCGATGTAAACTGGTTTACGGTAGTTCTCAGGCATCGTTTTATCCTCAGTGATTTAAAATACAACATAAATCATCGTGTAGGTAGGTAGGTACCTATTCCTTTGACTGATAATTGTGTTATGCAGCACTAATTCCTATGCATATCTTGCACATAAGAAGATGCGCATAATAATCTCGTCGATTATCGCAATAAAGCGTTTGATATCAGGCGGGCGTTAGTATTATAGCAATTCGTATAATTGGCTTAGCTCTGCGCAACTTGAATCGAATTAATTAGATTCATTCAGTGCCATTGTGATGGAATGAATGAAATAGGTTCTTCTGATGAATTTCTGACGTCCCGCGTCTTCCATCTGCCTTTCTACCCTTTTTATTTCTTTAAATTGGAGCACGTTTTGTGACAAATATCTGATCTACAATACCCTTCTCAATCATTATAATAATCGTTAATTATGCCTACAAAGCTATCTTGAAGGTCATATTCCGACAAGGACGTCTCAGATTGCGACTATTTAGTTTGTTTTTACTAAGCGGAATTTAATAAGCGAGGCATGTTCTAGGGCACCAGGTAAATCTAAATATTTATCTAGTCACAATAATTATAGTTTTTGTAAAGGCGGATGTTGGCCACAAATGACTGATGTTGTTCGTCCGTACAATGGTGATTGAGCAGTCCTTTAATGAATGTCGTGTATGGTGTTTGTGTCTCGAATTTAGTTATTATGTACATAATGCTAAGCATTGGCTCAGGCAGGTAGCGTTGTTGCATGTTTTCGGCTATTTCTGAGGGACAAATTCTCGTAATTTTAAGAACGTTTAGTCTATATACACCCAGTTTCTGAATTGAGAATTTGAAGTTGAGAACATCTTAATCTGTACTTAAGTATGACTTAAGTATGAAGTATGACTGTATTTGAGAATAATTAGTTGAGATTTGCTACTTTATTCAAATCAGAAACCGGGTGTTAATCTGTCAAAAATACTTCTAATTTCCCTAAATTTTGACAAGTTTTTGACATTGATTGTCGCTGAGATTAGATTGCGATTAGATTTTCAACGTTTTTAATTAGGGGAATTGGCTTTCTAATCTCTTTCAACTCGTTCCAACGTGTCGGATCCGACAAAATGTTGGTTTCTTTTAGTGGTGGTTAATAAAACGTATAGCGTCAAAAAATAGCACGCTATTTATTTATAGCATCTAGCGTTTGTTGTCCCGACTCTGACTACGCGCTAGAAAAATAATGTCTCAACAAACTAGGCGTCTCATATTCTAAACGTACACACGGCTACACATCAAGCTATGCATTTCCAGTTTGAGTTGACCTCGCATTGTATTGGTTTCTTGTACAATCAGAAGTCAGCTTATACTGGTTATGTATAGCTTGATGTGTAGCCGTGTGTACACAGCGAGGCTAGAGCGGGGTAGCATTATAGTTTTATAACTTTTATAGTCTCACTATTCTCACTCACAGCGTCACAGCGCGTCGGGGCACTCGGGCGAAGTCGTGTGAACTCGGGCGGCAGTCGGCCGGTTGGATCGCGGTACCTGTTATTACGTACTGTAACCCGGCCCTTGAGCAGTTTACAGGAATTAATAAGAAACAAGATGTTGATGGTTTCTATTGATATTACACTACTCACCACCGTGCTAAAGTAAATTTATAAGGTATAATCTGTTAGGGAAAGATTCAATTAAACAAGTACCTTCTTCAACAATTAAAGTTTATTGTTAATACATAGAAATAGGTAGGTACACAAACAAATAATGTGGCGAGCCACTACACTATATACCTTTCCCAAACACTTGGGCATCCACCCATACAAATAGTCTCCGTTCCTACTTGTATTGGTGAAAGCCTGCAATGAGACTTATTACAATTTCTCAGAGTCGCTATATCGAGTCCGAGAGATGAACCACTTAATAACTTCTAGCTCAACCGTTCAAGTATCGACCTTATAGGATTGTGCTCATAAAGGGAAAATAACGATTATGCAAAGCAATACCCGAGACACAATACTCTATAACAACTGGCTTATCACCTAGTTCCTACAAAGGCCTAACTCTCTCATATGATAAATTATGACACTATAGATTAACTCAGTGTTCTCTCAGCATAACAAATTACCTCTCAGTTAACAATCGAAATACCGTCAGTTGACGATTAAGTTACCCTCAGTTGGCGGGATTAAGTCCCTTGGCTTCGTTCACAGGTTAAACCTGTGAACACACGAATAAACGTGGCCTACGGGCATAGAAGGTGACGCTGTCGTTACCTCGAGTGGCGAACTTCCCTCTTCACCTGCATTCGGCTAGGTAAGGCCTTCCTTACTGCGGATGACCACACCACAGGGGGTAGACTAGAGTCGCCTGCACCCGGATCGATTTCCTATCATCCGATCACAGGGCCGCACCGAGACATCACGAATCGCTCGCGCGTAGCTTTGTACAATAAAGAAAGGGCTAGCATATAGCCAGACCTGTAACAACGACCTTGTGTCAGAACAGAAATGTAAGACCCAAAGGTTGACCCACAGTAACAAGGAAAATGATTGAATACTCACAGGGTTCAGCTTCTGCTGTGCTTATAAATACCCCAGAGGGTTATTAGGGCACATCCCGATCCTCCCAGGAATACGTCCCTTCAAGTCAACCTCTTGGCTCGTGTCCTCGATCGTAAAGGCCGGAAACACTCGTTGTCTTTTCAAACCGATCTGACAGTTTCGGGAATGTTCTGTCACAGACTAAAGAATATCATATCGATTTCATAAACCTAGCGCCATCTAGTGACGCGTAAGCTACACTAAACGAGCCTGTACAGACCCACGATAGACGTCGCTACCTGTTGCGACAAATGTCTATTTTGCAACGTCACAATGCCCCTCTTCCCACAAAAAGGTTTTTGGGTACGCAAAAACCACACCGCCCTCGGTGTTAAAACACTGAAGTGGGTAAACAAATTCCAAAGGAAACTTAAGTGGAAGAGCAAAATGTATTTGAAAACACATGGTTTCAATTTAAAAAAAAAAAAAAAAAAAATGAAATAACTTCAAAGAAATTCAATTATTTCATTAGTAAGTCCTACTGTAAGCAAATAACCAACCATAAATAATCCAACCTGCCAGGAAACCTATTCTACTAACAAAACTTCCTACTATCCGGGCATAACCCCCCCCCAATCTTTCATGCATCCCTAAATTTCCTCTCTTTCAACCTGTAGCAACCTGCATTCGAACCGCAGGAGGCCACCTCTAGCATACTCCCGAATTCCGTCTGTATACCAGTGGAACTCTGCATTGTTCAAAATAAATCAAAACGATCCCCCTGGTGAATATGTTCAGCGAGCTGATACATATATTGAG
This sequence comes from Gortyna flavago, assembly GCA_963669345.1. Lineage (NCBI taxonomy): Eukaryota > Metazoa > Arthropoda > Insecta > Lepidoptera > Noctuidae > Gortyna > Gortyna flavago. The sequence continues at coordinate 16,478,243 of OY770134.1, read as the reverse complement.
CAAACAAAGTGCATAACTCACCAGGCAGGACGTATACAACATTCCCAGAATGAAAAAATCCTGAAAACAAAATGGTGGCTTGGCTTATTTTAAGAGTCACCCGCCGCTCTTAACTAGATAAGCACTAGTGCTATCTATAGTCTCACCGAAGCAACGATGCTATCTCGGCTAAACAAAACATTAGTGAAGGCCTATTTTAGAAGTCACAATCCGCTTCATAAAAAAAACAACCAAGCGAGCTTGGCTGATAACAACGTGAAGGCTTATTTTAGAAGTCACTATCCGCTTCATAAAAAATAACATGGACACTGTCCTTATCAAAAAAATGGAGAATAAACACAAGGCATGCAAAACGACATAATACGGTGCAGTATAGAATGCCGAACGAAACCTGAAGTCACGTTCATAATATAATAATAAAAAATAAAATGTAAAAACAAAGTATTACATCATACCTACGCCTTGTCGTCGTTGTTGGAGTAAACCTCCAAACAACACGTGAAAATACGGACTACGGCTAATAAACCCCTGGCTGAGACGACTGAAAAACAATTTTCGACAACAAGTGATTATGTTAATAGATTTTCATATCCTTTATGTGCCAAGAGCCTAATGGTTTACCATTTAACCCTATGAGCTCATAAACTAAAGGTGAAAGCTTCTTTTTCACTATGCACTGTTGATATTTAGGAGCCAACTTCGATGCCTTATACTTCTCCGCATCACTTTGGATGTAAGTTTTACGCCAAACCATCTGCCCTTCACGTAAAGTGACGTCGCGCCTACGCAAGTTATAGTATTTCGCGTTTGTGGCATGAGCCTTTACAATATTGGCGCGCACCTTATCGAAGATATCCTTTAGGACTCCTAATTCGCCTGCATACTCTTCACGAGGCATAGCTACTTCATAATCGCAGTCGTCTGTGTTCTTATAAAACGTGCCGTTTATAATGGGTTCACGGCCATGGACCAAGAAAAATGGAGTAAATCCAGTAGTTTCATTCACTGCGCTATTTATAGCAAATTGAATTTTTGTTAAATTGAGATCCCAAGTCCTATGGTCTTCTTTTACGTAAGAAGAAACTGCTGTCATTACCGTTTTATTGTACCTTTCTACCATGTTAATTTGTGGTGTGTATCTAGGCCCATAATGCACTCGAGGTATGTTATACTTCTTTAAAAGATTACAGAATTCCGATCCCGTGAATTGAACCCCATTATCGGTAATTACGGTTTCAGGAATCCCGTGAGCAAGAAGAACATAATTCTCAAAGTTTTTGGCTACCAACGCACTAGTGGCACGGCGTAATGGAAACAATAACGTGTATTTTGAAAAACAGCAAGAAACTACTAGTAAATGTACAAAACCCGAGCGTGATTTCGGAAGTGGTCCAACTAAATCGATCGATACAGCTTGAAATGGTCTATAACATTGTTTGGGCTGACCCATGAGACCTGGAGTTTGTGTAGTTTTATGTTTATAGGCCAAACAATTACTACAACCCTTGACGAACTCAACTACGTCACGATACATTCCTGGCCAAAAATACCTCAAACTTAACCTTCGGTGTGTCTTAAAAACACCCAGGTGACCTGAAGTAGGAGGTTCGTGGTTTTCAGACATGATCTGTGGACGCAGTGATTTGGGTACTACTTCTTTCCAGTCGAACTCTTGCGTTAACGCATATTTGCCTTTACTGTACCTATATAGAATACCTTTCTCTACGAGATAGTTGGGGTAATTTTTTGGACATGACGAACAACCCGCCAGAATCTTGTCATACCATTCGTCACCAGTCGGTGTAGGCGTAACAGTAGTATTTACAGCCTCAACTTTAAGTAACCTTGATAAGGCGTCTGGTACAACATTGTCTTTACCCTTCCTATGCTCGATGGTATAATTATACTGAGATAAACGACAACCCCAGCGTGCTAAGCGACCTGTTGGATTCTCCAAATTTTTAAACCACTTAAGTGAAGCATGGTCAGTAATAACTGTAAAATGTCTGCTACCTAAATATGGTTCAAACTTTTCAACCGCATAAATGACGGCTAACGCTTCACGTTCCGTTGCACTATAATTACGCTCGGCTTTACTTAGGGATCTACTTATGTAAGCAATAGGATGGTCATTCCCGTCAATATTCTGGGTTAGCATACCACCTATGCCATAACTGGATGCATCGCAGTGAACAGTGAACGGTTTTTCAAAATCTGGACAAGCTAAGACTGGTGCAGAAACTAAAATATTTTTTAATGAATTAAAAGCGTCGTCTGCATCTGGATTCCATTTAAATTTAACCTTGGTGCTGGTGAGTGCATTTAATGGCGCTGCGATTGTAGAAAAATTTCTAATAAATCTACGGTACCAAGAACAAGTTCCTAAGAACATTTTTACCTCTTTCGAAGTCTTTGGTACCGGGAAATCTAAAATTGCGCGCACCTTATCAGGATCAGTCCTAAGACCACACTCATCCACCACATAGCCCAAGTATTTTAAGGATTTTCTGAAGAATTTACTTTTACCGAAGTTTATTGTTAAATTGGCGCTTTTAATCCGTTCGTGTAGCCTTTTTAACAGAAGAATATGTGTTTCTAAATCCTCTGACACTACGCAGATGTCATCAACGTAACAGAATATTAACCCTTTGGTTATATCGCTACAAAACGGATGTCCGAACAACTTATCCATTAATCTTTGCTGTCGAGCTGGAGCTCCGCAAAGTCCAAATGGCATTACTTTAAATTCGAAAAGTCCTCTACCAGGAACAGTGAAGCTGGTTTTCTCCCGTGAGGCTTCTTCTAACGGAATTTGCCAAAAGCTAGCTTTAAAATCTACTGAGCTTATATATTTAGCATTTTTGAGGCTGTCTAGGATTTGAGGTATATATGGAATAGCATAAGCGTCCCCTTTTGTAACCGCATTAAGCTTCCTGCAATCCAGACAGAACCGTAATGTCCCATCTGATTTTGGAACCATAAGGACTGGATTGTTCCATGGACTCTCACTTGGTACCACCACATCGAGCTTCAACATGTTGTCCAATTCCTTATGAAGTTCTTTTAACTTTTCCGGTGACATTGGATATGGTCTGGACTTAATGGGTAACGCATCGCCAGTGTCAATTGTGTGTTGACTCAACTGTGTTCTACCCAAACCTTTTGACTCAAATGATATATTATGAAATTGTTGGACTATTAATTCCGCTATAGTTTTATGTTCTGGACTCAAATTATCAAAAGACTCTATTGTGTTAACTATTGTTTCACTAGAATTATTAAATTTCATAAATTGTTTAGGTGTCTCAATATAACTTATGTGTTTAAACATTTGAGGCATCAAACTAAAAGCTATCCAAAAATCCACCCCAAATATTACATTTGATGTTATGGATGGAATTACATAAAAATTAATAATCCTAGTTACACTATTAAATGTAATAGGTAACCTTAAAATACCTATAGGACTGCTTTCTGCTTTTGGCTGCTTGACGTTGGGCGCCAACTGTAACCCGGCCCTTGAGCAGTTTACAGGAATTAATAAGAAACAAGATGTTGATGGTTTCTATTGATATTACACTACTCACCACCGTGCTAAAGTAAATTTATAAGGTATAATCTGTTAGGGAAAGATTCAATTAAACAAGTACCTTCTTCAACAATTAAAGTTTATTGTTAATACATAGAAATAGGTAGGTACACAAACAAATAATGTGGCGAGCCACTACACTATATACCTTTCCCAAACACTTGGGCATCCACCCATACAAATAGTCTCCGTTCCTACTTGTATTGGTGAAAGCCTGCAATGAGACTTATTACAATTTCTCAGAGTCGCTATATCGAGTCCGAGAGATGAACCACTTAATAACTTCTAGCTCAACCGTTCAAGTATCGACCTTATAGGATTGTGCTCATAAAGGGAAAATAACGATTATGCAAAGCAATACCCGAGACACAATACTCTATAACAACTGGCTTATCACCTAGTTCCTACAAAGGCCTAACTCTCTCATATGATAAATTATGACACTATAGATTAACTCAGTGTTCTCTCAGCATAACAAATTACCTCTCAGTTAACAATCGAAATACCGTCAGTTGACGATTAAGTTACCCTCAGTTGGCGGGATTAAGTCCCTTGGCTTCGTTCACAGGTTAAACCTGTGAACACACGAATAAACGTGGCCTACGGGCATAGAAGGTGACGCTGTCGTTACCTCGAGTGGCGAACTTCCCTCTTCACCTGCATTCGGCTAGGTAAGGCCTTCCTTACTGCGGATGACCACACCACAGGGGGTAGACTAGAGTCGCCTGCACCCGGATCGATTTCCTATCATCCGATCACAGGGCCGCACCGAGACATCACGAATCGCTCGCGCGTAGCTTTGTACAATAAAGAAAGGGCTAGCATATAGCCAGACCTGTAACAACGACCTTGTGTCAGAACAGAAATGTAAGACCCAAAGGTTGACCCACAGTAACAAGGAAAATGATTGAATACTCACAGGGTTCAGCTTCTGCTGTGCTTATAAATACCCCAGAGGGTTATTAGGGCACATCCCGATCCTCCCAGGAATACGTCCCTTCAAGTCAACCTCTTGGCTCGTGTCCTCGATCGTAAAGGCCGGAAACACTCGTTGTCTTTTCAAACCGATCTGACAGTTTCGGGAATGTTCTGTCACAGACTAAAGAATATCATATCGATTTCATAAACCTAGCGCCATCTAGTGACGCGTAAGCTACACTAAACGAGCCTGTACAGACCCACGATAGACGTCGCTACCTGTTGCGACAAATGTCTATTTTGCAACGTCACAGTACGCGTTGTTTTGTAAACAAACACGGCCCTCGCACGTTTTTTTTTAAATAATAATTTTGTTGCTGTGCAACATATAAGTACTACAGTACTGTAATTGTAAATATAATAATTCTCATGTTTCGTACATACATTCGTCGTGCTATTGTAAATATTGTGTGTTCGTTTTTAATAATTGTAATTAGGTAGGATGTTACTGTGTGACAAAGTGAAACTGTGGGTAGTGATTTGTAAATAAGTTTTAGTAAATACGCCTATAATAAATAATAATTGTCTCACAAAACTTTTATAATAAAATTTAATCAATTTTATTATAGACAGTCCTAAGCCTGGAAAGTATGAAGGAAAGTTCATTGATCTATAACGCTTCATGAGATATTATTATATTCTTTCGTGTACAACGCGTTGCGAGATAACTAGCGTGTTGCCAGATAAAATGATAATGTCTCCGCGTTCAGACTGCGGCCAAGTTTTGTAATAACGTGTTATAATGATAGCGTATAAGACAACGCGCTAGAAAAATATAGTTTATAGTCTATAACACGATTTTAGTTTAAAGCGGATTTGAACATCACTAGTTTCTTTACTGGGAGAACGTTTTGTATGGCGCTGTTCCCATTTTGTCGGTTGTCGGGCCCGACAATCTCTCCATGTGAATTACCTATATTTAATTTTGAGGTAGGATCATCCGATTAAAAGAAGGATCGGACGCCCGAAAAATGGGAACTGGCTAAGTAATAAATAGTCTGTGTATTGTCAGGATAATCGAGTCTATAGTGGTGGCGAGTACCTACAGACAAGCCATCAATCATAAATATTCTCATTACGTCCATTCGTTAGCGCGACAGAAACTGATTCCGCGCCATCTGCGCTGTAGTTATCTCACCTTGAGGCTTGAATATCTTGTTTTTCTTAGAATCCGCGAGGTGCTTCTGTCATACAAATTCCTCGCATTTTGTTTGTTTAGCTCGAACAATATAATGTGGGTTTTTAAAGCATGCGATATGCAATTATTTATATTTTCGTGGTTTTCTCGCTAAGTATTTCATTGGTTTGGTTGCTGTGATTTGTTTGAGCTGTGAGAGAAAGCTTTGTGAGCCAGAGGTCTTTAACCTATTGAGAACCTCCTATTCGCTACATCATTTGCTACGAAACTGCTACGGAAATTGCTACAAAGTGATCGTAGAGGAAGCAACATAAAAGCTAGATACAAGTGGATGGCCAATTTCCTTTCTGGGTCAAACAGACGCTTTCATCGTTTATTGTTGCTAACTACAATGTTGATAAATAATCTGCAAACTCGCTTTGATAGGGATTGAGAATTCGCTTGCACAGTTAAAAAAATTTAATTATCGATTTTTTGGGTATCTATACATTGTGTTTGTTATATTCAAAAGAAAATTGAGTTCCTTCTACCATATTTACTCATTAGAACCGTATCGTCTATGTCCTTACGTTTAAAAACTCATGCCCTCCTACACTCATGTCGTTTGTTAATAGATGAATTCAACTAAAATTCGGAACTCTCATTCGCCTAATAGGTAATTATTCTTTTATTTGATACTGTTTGTTACTTCCGTATCGGAGCAGCTTTGGCACTCAAAACTTATCATTACTTTATGAGTAATCTTAGCCGCCGCCGCCGCGTCCCCAGAAGTAATAAAATATGGTTTCAACAGTGCCCATGATTTTTTTGGCTCCAACATGTACAGTGGGCGTTTTTGTAGGCGTATCATTGCTTCAGACATAGCCCATACATCAATATGCCAATATTTTATTACTTGCTTTGTTTGAACAACGCTGAAATCTCAGCCTCTGTATTTTGGCCTACTGACTTGTTGGGCCTCGTAAAATTGTTTAGACGCCAATAAGTCGTAAACCCAACCTATTTTACCAGTTCATGAATTTTATTGATGTCCAAATATTGTGTCTGCTTCCCAATGTCTGCATCGTGTCTTTAGACTTCAAATAATAGATACGCAATATTTACTTTTAGAAAAGAACATCTACAAAAATCCAAGGGCAAACATTACTCATAATTTTTTTTGGTGATATTTGTCATTTAGGTTCCACTTACATTTTATAAGGCATTAGGCATTTTATAAGCTGTTTTTTTATCTCTCACTTCATGTTTTCATTCACTTAAGCTAGCTATCAAGGCGCCATGGAAACCTAACACGGCCTAATGATCGGCGCCTCCCAAATTGAGGATATTCAGTAATTACTTCATTCCGTCATTTGTCTTCCGTAACTTAGATAGTTCCAATGAAAAATCGTAACTAGAAAATAGTAGGTATACGATTATTGCATGTTTAGCATCATAAAGTAATTGTTAACTATTTTCTATAACCGTAAAAGCTTTTGAGTTAGATAACATCAGCTAATTTGAAGTCAACGCTCGTGTTTTCGAGTTAAAACTATGATGACCTATGATAGGAGTAGCCGACATTCGACCTGCTTTCGGTTGAATGGACCATAAAACTGGTTAGCAGGTAGTTTGGAAAAAAATTGCAGGCATTGAACAAGAGTGCTCCCAATTTGCAGATTGTGATCAGAAAACGATTACTGTTTTGTTTTTTTGTTGTAAAACAATTGACCTATATGTGTAACTGCATACTGCATATGCATCAGCATGGCGGCTACGGCGAATACTGATTATCTCAGTGGCACATACAAAATGTGAAGTGCTTTTGCCTTTCCACTGGCACTTACAAAGTGCATTCGCGCGGTCTGCATGCAAACCGTTCATAAGACGTAGATTGCATTTGCTATCTGAATACGGTACTGATCGCTTTCCGCAGTTGTTGCCCGACTTTTACTGCTTTAGCGGCAAAACAAATAAATAACGGATGTTCCATAACATGAATGATATTACTCTTTCATCGTTTGGCGTGCTGCGAAAAGACTATCAAAAGGGTTATTCCAAGTTTATTTATCTTTTATACAGAAATTCGTTGTTTATTTTAGGGCAGTTTTGGATTTGTGCACGATTAATTTTACAATAAAATGAGTTTATTGCTAAAAGACACGTTTCCAGACTGTTTGTGGAATGTATACAATCGTAACCAATTAAATGAATAATCGCGTGTTGAGCCACATCGCCCACATCACATGTTGCTTCGACATAAATAATTATTGTTTTAATTTCAGTATAATTGATGTGCTGAGTAGCGTTAAATGTTTTAATTATGAGTTGTCAGATTGGAGCACATGTTATGATTTCGAAATTGATTGCTCTTCTTATTTATGATATGATTCCCTGTTGTGATTGTGGTTTTATGGGATGTTGATCAGAACATTGCCTTTTTGATCAAATGGCAAGAGATAAAGGCAAGAATGCTCTACGATGTTGGCTTTAGTTGAAGTGAGTACTTCATCAACTTTAATTTCCCATCAATTGAAAACTTAATTATTGATTTATTGTTTGGGTAAATTAAACTGAAACCACGCCAATTTCTCTTCAGAAAACATAAATCTCATTAATGTACGCGTAAAATATCTTGTACCGGTTTTTATGCGTACTGGAACGTCCCACAACTGCGTAAAATTGGACTTGGCACACTTTAATGTTAGTCATAGTTACCTGTAAATGTACTGTGACTGTTCATTAAGTGAGATTGTGTAAATTAACGAATGACCACAACGCGAGTTATCGATGAGTCGATCTCGCCAAATCGCCACCTGCATCTGCTGGATATTGAAATGTTTTTAGATCGTTAATAAAAACGACTAAGAAATTAAAATTGAGCCAAACCCATTTGATGGGTGGAACTTCTAATTTGCGCAACATTGATTTCACGTCTGTCTTCATTTTAAAGTCATAAACTGCCCTTTGTGCCCCAAAACATGCAGCCAATGTGAGCTCTGCGCTGCCGCCGATAACGCCGTGGAAGTGGCAAGTGCCAGCGACACGAAGAATAAGTCATCATACGCCAATTACTAATTAAACCGTAAAATCGCGTGATAAGTTGAAACAAATTCAGAACCATTAACACCTATAAGTACCAACATTACAAAATAATACATCTCTTGGTTTGAGACAGTCTGTATATAAATGATAAATTATGTTTATTTCTGTATGTAGGTTAATACACTTTACAAGTCAATAATATCTAAAAACCTGATGAGGTCGGTGTTTCCTATCCGACTACTCTGAGAAGAAACACCAAAAGAAACAGAGCTCACGGGTGTAACATTTTGGCTTCCATAAAGTTTGCCATGTCACGACATTTCCACGAGCTTCTAATCTCGGGGACCTTGGCAACACGACGGTCAATGCAAATGACCGAGACGAAGATACAAATGACTTGAATGCAGTGTACTATTTGCAATAAGTAATAAAATGATGTTATCTTTTTTCATTGTAAATGTCAATTTTATTGTAACTCTTGACGCATAGTGGTGCTAGCACACGTAATTATGAACAGGTGATACATAAATGTTTATTATTCAACGTGTAAGTAGAGGTACAGTACAGAACGTAGCACGTGACTTGTTATGTTATGAATTTATGATTTACTAGCACCTTGCCACTTGTTCGCGTAGATTTTGGACTTTCCCTTAGAAACTTACATCTATTTAACCCCTTTTGGGGTAGAGTTTTCGAAAGTCCTGACTGAATATTCATTTCTTTTAGGCACAAAAATGACGAATGATCATCCTATATTTAACCCCCTTTAGGGTAGAATTGCTAAACATCTTAGTGGTTAAGGCTCTGAGTTCTGAAATCAGTGAGTCAGGTCATAATAATACTTTTATTCAAAGCTAACAACATAATTCTTGACAAACAAACAATACAAAGTTAGCGAAGTCTGAAATTAATTGTTCATTCAAGAAATTATTGTCAATCGATGAATCAAGTTCTAGGAAAATCGCTCATTTTATTCTATTTTAAATTGTATTGTACATCTGTGCAGTATTTAGAACAATGCAGAGAGCCATCAAAGCATGAAGCGTGTCGTCGCACGGCTATGTTGTGTCATACACGAAAACAACGATATGTTACTCACACCTAGGGCTGCCAACTTTTCTTGGGAGAAATAGAGACTTGATTTCTGTGAGGGTAAATAAAGAGTACAGAGGTATGTAAAAGAGTATTTCCTAACTATTGATTTCTAGAATACCTACGGTTGGCAACCCTACTCACACCAAAGTATAACGTATCTACTTCGTAAATCTGTTTTTATAATACTCTGATATTTGCACTATTGACAGTCACTTGACGAGCCAGCGGTGGGCTGTTCAGGCCATTGGCACGACTAGATATTAGTTTTCCAATTCGCGTATGATCTCAAAAAGATCATGGAATTCAGAAATGGTTCTTTTTTATAGCCAGTGCACCTGTTATCGGTGTGTACACGAGTATTTGAGCACCGTACTCAAATACACGAGCAACCGGTGTCGACGACTGCAGTTGCCTGCCTCTGTAGTCGACGCATGTCGCTCGTTAGAATGAGCACTTACTCATTAGGTTTTCCTTTAATATGTGGTTTACCGCTGCATTTCATTACAGTCAATATGACATTATGTTTCTGTGATGCAGATCATCTGTGTACGTAGTAAGGTAATGGATGAGGAAAAATAATTAACTGCTTTCTCTAATGCATTTATAAAATCAACAAGAAGTGTGATCAATAAATCAACTCCTTAATCAAACATGGCGCAGGACATAGACAAGATTCATTAGATATCCGGTTTCATACGCTGATTACATAAGCCATGCTAATATAATACGTAATAACACGTTTCCAATATGTTATGAACCTATGAACACAACAAACTGCGCAGATGTGTACTGAATACAACATACATTTTTCTAAAGAATTCTTAGGGGATAGTGAGATAGATTGCATGGATTTAATGTTAGTAACTATGATTTTTTTACATGGAGCTCAAGAGGTTTAAATAGAAACATTACAATTTAGGTATTTCACTGACCTTAAAACTCATAATTTAAAACTCATTACTACTTAATGAGTTTTAAATCATGCTGCCTTCCAAGAATTCACAAAACTAACAGTCGAGCCAATTCATACAGAAAATATGGTTGCCAATTTAATTTATAGAAAAAAAACTTAGCTCTTTCCATATTTTGAAAACGATCAAAACAATAACATTCTAAAATCACAGCGTACCACAAAACACGAAACGTAATATTGTAATTTATTGGTAAACTTATCATTGTCAAGTATATTGTGAATGGATCCCGAGCTTGAACTCTGGAAGCTTTTATCTCAGCTGAGTAATAATAGTCTGAATTGAATACTTAATCAAAACAAAGTTATTTTAGCGTTTCTCGAGAGTCAAGTTATCGGTCATTTCCCTACATGGGTCTTTCCTATCTGGTCTGCTTAGTCATAGCGATAGCAAAATGTTTAAATAGAATTTCTTAGGCCTATCGTGGTGACGGTGAACGAAGCATTGTTTGTATTCTTGGAAACTTGTCTTTGCCTTTGTTATTTAGATGAGACAAATCATCATCTACCTTGCCTTTTCCCGATTACATTGAAGTCGACTTGGCTTCCAGTCACCAGTCTAACCAAATGCAGCTGAATAGCAGTATTTTAATGGGGCGACTATATGACCTCCGCTACATGGATAATACAATACCCATTGGTAAGACTGGTTGACAGACTTTAGGGCTTCTGACTACCAGTAACGACGACCGTCAAAGACAATACATGACTAACATGACAGCCGGCCCGGGACAGCGGCTTAACTTTCCGAGGCACGGAGGGGGTTCGGTATGAAAGGTATGGACCATTCTATCCACGGACCGACCGCGGTAAGTGTAGCTTAACCTTGATTGATCGAACTGTGCGGCTGTTATTTTGCCACGAGCCCCTAAAGGATAGAGACAAACAACAAATAATTGGGTTATCTAATTCAGAAGTTCAAGGACAATAAATGACAATTACACCAGTCGTAAACTTGTTCGGCGGTGACTGATTGATTCGGCGCGGGCTGATTATATGGAATCAACCGATTTCATGCTTCTCCATGGTGAGGATTTAATTGAATGATTAGAAGCAAAGAACGTTCTGACGTTTTTCTTTTGTTGTTTAATCACGACGATTTTATGACTTGCTTTTCTGGTGTTATTGCGATTGCTTTTACCATTTCAGTAATAAATTAACTAATGATTACCTCCTGTGCAGCACCACCACAGCACAAATTAATTTTAAATATTTTAATAGTTCACCGTACATAATTATTTTCAAACACGACTGATTTGCAGGCAATTTGATGCACGGCGCAAACTTTCAACCGCGAAATGATTTCCGTTATACTCAACATAAATAATCCTGCGTCGTAGCCACGACCGTATTTTCAGACGAATCGAAATGGAACGTCTACATTGTATTCAACATCGGATCGACGCAAGCCCACCTAACACACGCAAAAGATTTAAAGATTTGACAGATCTGGAGTACATAAAAATTATTTTCTTATTTGTGTAACAGCGTAGACTTTAGAGGTATTTAGGTCGACAAAATTATTTCAATGTCGATATGAGTCTTTCCCGCTAATACATTGACCCGTTAAATGTACGACAAGATGGGTGATATAACCAAGGAGCTACCTATCAAAATCCCTCTTGTTCAGAGATTTCCTTCTGCATAGTTCGTTACCACGCCTTTTTTTTCGGTGTTGAATATTGTTAGTTTAATACTCAAATATCGTGATATCATTAGCATGAATTCGCAAATAAAATATAATTATTCCGTGACACGAGTATTTATAATAGCGCGCAAGGTCGTCCAGGTGAATTATGTTAAGACCTAAAATATCCTATGATTTGCCGTATGACAGAAATTGCGTAGCTTTAAATAAATCACCACGCCTGTTTGCTGTTTACTTTTTAGTGCCATTCCCTTTATTTTTATAGAACCTAAGCGTAGCGACACACCTGCCGAAAATTATGCTACATAAATCCCGCGTTCTTTCTAAAATTAATAATTAGTAATTTTCCAAATGGCTACGAAACTGTATTAGCATTCAGCACCCAAGGCAGTTCGTTACAAAAAGAGATAGGATAATGGTAAAGCAGCTATAAAATAAAGTTATAAAAATGTGATCTTAAAATGGAAGAATAAACTTTGTGTTACTCAAACTCTTTTTATAAGAATGACAGGAAACGTAATCTAGCTAGACTATGAAACAGAACCCCAGCAACGATGAAATAAGCGACCGGAATAAAAAGATAGTAGGTCTGTACGGTATCGGATCTATTTATCATCATTAACACTAGTTCTCGCTGCTTCATATTCGTTAGGGTTGAAACAAATGACGCACTATTTGAATGTACACGCATTATTGTTCCTCATTTTTCTGATTGCTGTATAAATAAGTACCTACACTACTTACGAGAACATTGGCAGATGGATTTATACGAATCAAATACGCAAAACCAAGGTGAAGAAAAGTCACTGCATGAAATGTATGCTGCATTGCGTTGCGTCATGCCTATTCCAAGTCCGTCTCGTATTCTTAGACCACCACTCTGTCGACGGGTTCAACGTATTCTCTACTGTTGCAATCTGCTTCCGAATACGATACTAAACTACAAAAACTATCATAAAACTGGCCTCAAGGCTAAATTTTTGGTAGAAAGAGGAAACCTTGGCTACCCCGCTTACACCAAATGAGGGAATGTAAAAAAAGAAGTAAAGAAAATATATTAGGAGGGCAGAGGTTCTGTAAGCAATATAATTTCGCCAATATTATGAAATTGAGCGCAACGAATCTAATTCCAAACCTCATGTTGTTGCTAAATAAATTCTAATAAACAGAAACAAGTATCAATAACCAATTATTATTTCTGACTTCATACACTGTTAACCCTAACCGCAAATCGCTTGCAACACTGCAGTGTTCTATCGAGAAACAACATGCAATTTGTGCGCGTGGGTGATAATGAATCAGTACAGTAGTGGGCTGCTCAAGGACTTCCCTTTTACTGCACCTATGGAGGAAGATAACGAAGCACGTGCCGCCTTGATCGGATCTACCTTTGAGACGTTGCTTACATTATCTTCTTTAAATACTAATAATAAAGCTGAATAATTTGTTTGTTTGAACGCGCTTATCTACAGAACTACTAGCCGGTCGATTCTGTTAGAATCTCACCGTGAGAAGTTAGATGAAGAGAGCTGTTATTTCATCTGAAGCAAGGGATTGACACTAATGACAGCTCACTTTCAACTCACTTCACCCAAGTTATCACGGTGAGATTTTTACAGAATAGCACTACAATCGTATTTGAACAATTATTTTTGCATTTGATAGCCTAATTGTTGAGGAAGACTATTTGTTTCGGGGGAACAAAAAAATTAACGCGGACGAATTCGTGGGCAGAAGCTAGTCTTACTGTGTCCCGCAACAAAGTAATTTTTAATTCAACTCAATGCAACTGCAGTCGAAGGCTTTCTGACAACACAGATTTTAAATAATTTACTGCTTATCTACATATAGAAACTTTATAGATATGGATTGGATATTGCGTTGCTCTCCAGTATAACTAATATTCACAAGCCAATCATCGTTCAGTTATTTGGGATCCTACAGCTGTGCTCTGACCCAGTTTGCTTCGTTTACATTAAAACGATACATTGCGGTCTGATTCCAAAATGCTGGTCGAAAAATAATAACTAGAGGTTGTCGTTATTGAAATAATAGTACCAACATTCATCAACTTGCAACAAAATTTTGAAGTAAAAACATAAATTCAATGTTTTGTCTAGCTTTTCTAATGATAATTAGATTATTTGCGACAATTTTCGTGTGCTATCCAAGCGTCTGCGTAAACGCTCTTGATCTTCATCTCGTCAAACGTTACCACTTTACCAGTGACGCAAGGAATATAATTTGTGTAGTGTTATTCCAAAAGTTCTATTTCGGTGATACGCGGCACCCACCCACAGCATATGCAAAACGACGCGCAGACGTGAACGAGTGAGTGGTGCTGAGACGGATATATAAAATTCAGTGTCGATTCCAACAGCTAAATGTTAATACGGCAGTTAAAAAATATAATAACGTGAGATAATTCTGTGAGAGTACAATATGAAGCGAAACGTGAGTACACGACAGTCATTGGTATTGGTGCGAACGTGCGGTGGTACATACATACAAATTATAAATAGCTTCAAATATTGTATTTGTTGGTAACACCGATCACACGATGCTGCCAACAATACAGTGTTTTGTTTATACGCTTTAATTAACTGATTTAGGCTTTAAATCGTCATCGATAATATTGCCCTTTAAAGAGACGTTTAAGATGGATAATATGCACATGTCACATTCAGACGATCCGCGACTATTTTCAGGATCTTGCCATTCACTTTGTCCCTAACGTCTTATCCAGGGGTCGAATTGTTTTCATATTGCACAACTTTATTATAAGGTTCGTTAGGTATTTGGAGTGAGTTGCCCTCCTACGTCTCCTTGCGTCCCACTTTACTTATTTATAGTATTTTGATAAACCTTGAAATATTTCTAGTTAGCAGTTTAACGCAAATACGTTCACTTATGTCGAATGGTGTTAAACTTGTAAGTTTCTTCGCCCTTTGTGACTGTATAGTTTCAAGATTTTTTTTTTATTTGGAAATTATTAGTCATTGTGAATCTTGCTAGTCGGTCTAATTAAAAACGCTTAGCCTAATCACGACTACGGAATGTGAACTATCGGTGTTCGCTTCCTGTAGAAATCCTGACATTAACGCTGTTAAAAATAACTACTTTGCTGCATACCTGTTCAAAAACAACTACAATGCAAGACGCAGCTTTGCTGCGACATGACTTGTAGACATTTTCTTTAACACTTCCTTTTCTTTGTTCAAAAACCTTGATTAAAATTCGGCTTTAAATTGTTAATTGCGACTGCTTAGTCGTAATTTTTGCGCAGGAAATTAACCAACTCCGTACAAATAAAGCTGAATGAATGAGAATCTTATTATGCCACCTGCGTTCTCAACACCATGCTAGACACTCGGTCAACGACCATGCATTGATTGCCAAATAGCAGTCAGCTTATAATCGTCCGTTAGATAACAATTACTAATGCTTCAGTTTACATTGTATCGCGATTTTTTGTTTAAATGGGCGAGCGCGGTCGAACCATTTACCCAATTTAATGTAAGTAGGTAGGTTTCCAAATAATTTGGATCACAAACCGAATAGCCAGTTATCCAATTAAATATTTTGGCAAGTGGAGGAAGTTCTTACGAATTTAAGCTTTCCAAGCCCTGTTCAATTTAGATTATTGTACCTTGTTGCTTTTCTCCCAAAGACATCTTCATTAGGCTGACGTTGGAAATATTGTATGTGTCTTAAGCAACGAACATAACGCCTCTGCTGTCTGGACCGCGTTGAAGACGATCGTGTAGTATAGCATAATAAAACAGGAAGATATTATTAATATGTCAAGAGTCGTCCGCGAAAAACGTATGCTCATTTTTTTATGCTCGCTTTCCGTCTGCTCGCGTCAGTGTTAGTATGTAAACAAATGTTTTTAATATATTCGCATTTTTACATATAGGCTCTTTGTTCATAGTTGTTTTACTTAAATTCAAACAATTGTTTCTCGAAAATACTTGTAGGATGCAAATGAACGGTGTACTTCCTGTACCTGCTATTTTGGTTTTTATCTGTAACTTCTATATTGTGGATTTTACTACCTTTGTTATTGTTTCCAAGCAAACAAAAGTGAGCAGTGGTGGCCCAGTGGTATCGGCCGCGACTTACGAGTTGTAGGTCGTAGGTTCGAACCCAGACAGGCGCTTTACTTTGTGTAAATTATTTCATCACCACTGCTCTCAAAACGGTGAAGGAAAACATCGTGAGGAAACCGGCATGTCCTAGAACCAAAAATTCGACGACATGTGACATCTACCAACCCGCACTGGGCCCGCGTGGTAGATTACGGCCCACTCCCTCTCACTGAGAGGAGGCCTGTGTCCCAGCTGTGGGAACATTATAGGCTGATTATGTTATGTAAACAAAAGTATTTCAATGAATGTTCCAGATTCCAGAGAATTCCAGAATGTACTCGCAAATCAAATAAAAATAACTGTATCAGTTTCTTTTTTTTACTAAAATGCCATTCTTGCAATTTTGAACAATTTCATACAATTCACCTTAGGGAGTCAGGTAAAAATAAAAATTAGCAGTATAGTGATAAGCTGATACGCAATGGCTTGTATAAGAATCATGAATACTAACACACTGAAGGATATTTCGAGTAGTGATGTGTCCCTCACTCATGAGGCACCTCATTTGAGGTACTCGTGATCGCAAATTGAAAGAGTTACTCGAATTTAAATATTGAACCACCTCATCCCTCATCACCTCATTCGTTTGACAATAGAAAATCGAGGCGAGCGAGTTCGTGTCTCGCGAGTGAGTATTGAGTGATTGAGCGGACTCAGTGAGCGAATGAACCGACTCAAAAATTGTATAGATAATTGAGAATGAGTGAGGTGAGGTCTGGTTTTAAAGCTATGGTTAATTATTATGAACTCTAAAAGCATTAGCATTAGATTGGTAATCAAGTGTCATTGATTCGTTTATTTTGGCGGTCTAAAATTTATGAGCGAAACAAAATAATGTGTGTAAGAGAGTGAGGACCTGAATCATCGGATTATCGGAGAGCCATGACTCGTGAGTACTCGTGAGTCGTCGTTGCACCCGCCCGCCTCGCTCCCTCGAGCTTCGTCTGAACTCGGCTCGGGCCCACGTCGTTGTACGATTCCTCGCCTCAAATGAGGGGCAACTCGTGAGGACCTCGCGAGGTAAATTGAGGGGCTCCCTCAACCTCAAATAAAATTGATGAGGTACCCATCACTAATTTCGAGAAACTCAAATATTCGAAAGTTTTCCCTCTTAATGTTTTAAGTTTCAAGTTAAAGGGAAAAAAAGCAGATGAAAAAAAAGGAAGTGGGGTGGGGTGTGGCGAGTGGGGCGAGGAAATTTTTATAAAGAGTATTCTATCTATCCTATTTCGCAGAAAAAAATTATGCTTCTCAAAAATGAAATCTCACTATTTAGGCTCTTGAATCAGGGGCTAGATTAAGGATTGCCAATTTATTGATTTACATTCATACTCATAGAAATCTTATTTAAAAAAATATAATTATGATGTTATGTACAGTCGAGAAAGATAACAGTTTACAGTACCAGTAGAAGAATAGAATACTCTTTATTATGTACAGTCGAACAAGCTATTTGGTATACAGGCAAAAATATTCATCTTTCCACTAGACTGCCAATATTTAGTTTTATTTTATGCGTTATAACTTTTTCAGCTTATGGCATCCTTAATAGAGTGGTGTAAAATAATTGACTACTCAACACACTCACACCATTGTTTAAAAGTAGTTGCATGTTAGCTGCCTGTATACCAAATAGCTTGTTCGACCGTACTTTGAAAACTTATAGTATGCATATAAGTCCATCCATATCCAAACTAATATCATAATTACAAAAGTAACTGTCTGTATGTCTGTAACCTTTTCACATAGGTAACGGCTGAACGGATTTGGATCAAAATACGTCCAGCCGTTATGGCGTGAAAGGTAACAGATGGACATAGCTACTTTTGCATTTATAATATTAGTAGATATGGAAGTATGGATTATCAATGAGTAATACCGACCTTGATGTAGTAGTACGACTGTCATTGTATCTAAAAATGTTTGTATAATAATATGACTATAATAGCAATGATTAATAGTACTGCATCTATAATAGCCCTGTGATATTTTTGACAGCAAGCTATTTATAACAATATGTCACCTGTTTTATTTCAAAATATAAATTTGTAGTATTGTTTGTTTTTTGTTGGACTAGACCCATAATAGTCATGTTCTTTTTCAATGACTTCGGGCAATCATAAGCGTTGCCGCGTTGTTCACAATATTTGGTTTTGCCTCCATTTCAACATGGTCTCCCCTTATTTCTTTTGTGGAGCAGCTGGGCGTAACGTTTTTTCTAACAGAAAATTCTGGAATATCCGCGGTTCGAGTAGCTTCCACCCCTATTACTATCGAGAAACAGTACTTTTTTCAAATTGTGCATTGTTTACTCACCAAAAGTGTGCATGTTTTGTCTCTGCATCAACCTAAGGTTGACTAGTAGAAAATGCCTCGGGCATTAACTCCACCTTTGTTTAGTATTTTTTTAATTGTGCATAAAGTTTTAATAAATAAATAAAATATTGTTTTGTATAAATAATATAGTGATTTAACGTTAGAGTGAACGAAAGCGCGAAGCCAATTCAGAAACTATCTTCAGGAGCAGTACCCTATCTATGATTTGTATGCGATAGCGAAAACCAATAAAATATACAACCAATAAATAAAACACCAACTTCCAGAGTTCAATAACTGTTTCGCTGTACCTAAAGTACGATGCAAGTTTCAGAAAATCAAGTTTTGAAACTAGTCAAATTGCAACCCAAACCAGAAGCTGGTTTAAAATTGTTTTTACTCGCTCAAGTCCATTTAGAATTTAGAAAAGCCATCAGATAAATAATAAACAACATTGAATACGAAAAACACCAACATCCTTACAAAAGTATCTTCATTAAAAATAATGTTTGTTTTCAACAAATCACAAAGCTCCTCCATTTTAAGTTAGAGTAGTTTTAATAACACGTCTGACTGACCAACAAGGACCTTTTGCCTCTACCGTCCATTTTTATTAAAGAACAATTGAAACGTAAATGAATGTTGCACATGTGACGACCTGAAAATTCATTATGTTTGTTTTATTTTTTACATGATAATTTTTTATTAACTCCACTTTGTCGCACAATTGCCCACAACTTTTTGTAGAGCGTAGGTGCTCAAACTATATTGTCATTGCTATCGATCGATCCTTCCTTCTCTAGAAGTTTCTCAGTACGCAAAATACGCGCATTGACTTGGAGTTGCGGACACTAGCTCGTAAATATATACCTATTACCTCTAGAAGTTTCGATGAAGTCCCAAAGGGGTTGCATCTGTTTTGCGCACCGGGCGCTTTGCATCCTACTATGTGTTCAACCACCCCGGGAACCTTCCAGACAAATTCGACGCAGGCGCGATAGGGGAGTAAGTAGTACGGGAAACTCTTAACGTCTCGCTCATGTAACACGTACATTGCCGCTTGTATACAACAGGCTCAATGTATGAAGCGTTTTCGTACGAACGTATACGCCCATGTATATCGTCCAACAACAACACTCTGTCGAGTGTTTTTCTTGTCTGCGATACGGCGACGCTGCTGGGTCGTTCTCGAACTCTCCGGACGGGCCGCGAAGTTGTGGCGCTGCGCTCCCACACGCTGTATAAATACGATTGTACGGAGTCGATAGCGGCAGTATAAATCGAGACAAAGTGACGAACGTTACTCCAAGTACTTCAATACTTTCGCGTTATTTACTAGTGAAGTGGTTTATTATAAGTGAAACATTCCAGTGTTTTGTAATAAAGAAATGGAATCCCCTGTGGTATTGGATAAACCACCGGAGTACCATGGCAGCGAAGTAAGCTTTTTTAAACTTAAGCTAACAATAAATAAGAAATTCGGATGTTAATTAATATAAAAATTCATGAATTAAACATGTGTTCATTTGAAGTTATTGCAACGATGTTATCTTAAGTTATTATTTGCACAATGCACCTGTACTGCAACACACAAGGAATAACCTTTAAAGATTACAAAAAAAATTGGCATTTAAATATGCTAGATTACTACTTCTGCATAATGATCATTATAATTCACTGATAATAATAATTTATGTTTATCAGTAACATTGACAACTTCAACTTGTATGAAAGCCGATTCTATTAATATATAATTATGTAAATGAAGTAGATGAAAGTGATTTCTACTACATATTCAATAATATTTAAATAAGCGATTATCTAACAGAAGGACTATGAGAAAGCCGAATGATGACCTGCAGAATGTTTCCTTGTTCGCATTATTATTTGGAAACTGGCCAGGTGGTGGCATGGTCAAAGACATTACTTGTCCGGAGAACAGGTGTTTGTTACCTTCGCTTAAATTATTACTTTGACTAATTCCTATTAATATGGAACTCGTTTGTAGAGCTATTGACGGCTTTACTAATTTGCAATACATCTGCCCTAGGGTACCTATTTAAAAATTCGCTTACATTTTCCACTTTCTCCTAGCCCACTGATTTTGTCGTATTCCCATTTGCTCTCTCTCTGTATCTTCACAAATATTTAATGCAACCCTTGAGTAAAGACAAGGTAAAACACTTGAAAAATACGGAATTTATAATATTCATTCCTTATTTTTTACTCCTTCAGTGCCTTGACTCACTTGATGCGTCTTATAGCCTTCGTGTAAACTTCGCCAGTTGAATTTCTTTTAAAAGTCCGTATATTTATACAGCACTGGCGTCTGTCTTCGCATATTTGCCCACAAAAACGTCCATAACTAACCCGAGATCATTGTAAACATTTCGACGTCATGCGCCGAGTCTCGTGAGTCAGAGGCGACGCCGAGGAGGCGCTTTGGTTTTATCGAAATACCATTTATAGTGACTGCCTACGAAAAATAATTTCTTTACCAATCTGAAAACCGCAGAATATTGCATTTTGTTTCCAATGTTGAAGTTAAGACTGCGGTTTTGCAGACCAACTGAATTTATTTTTAGTAAAAGGCATCAGATTTATTTATTTGTGGGACCAAATTAACGTTGACGGAAAGCTAAGTCAAACAGGTCGAATAATAATAATTCATTCTATAAATTATGAACGAAAATACATATTCGGTCAGCGTTATTCTTGAACGATTCCTCAAAGTTCACTTACCTTTCGTGCTTCTGTTAAGGCTAAACCCCTTCTGCTTTGTTTATCTGTAAGTGCACGCTCGCTCTAAATACGCTCCCAATAATAGTGCTTCACTTTGCGATATTATTCCAACAGGGTTTCGACTCAAAAAGATGCCATAATTTTAAGTGATTTGCGTACATTAAGACATCACTTTCATGTTTGTATCCACGTGATATTTGACTTTAAAAATGTAAACAAAATATTTCCAGCTGTGACTGCTGCTATTTAATTTTGTAAACGTGATTTTATTATTATCATTCACTCTCATGTTTTGCCTTGGATTTCGTCATTGGGTCGTCCTTCAGACTTGGATAATTGTAAATACGAACATTCTTTGGACATTTTATTTGTTATTTCAAATTGTTGGCTCTTATCATTCAAGTAACCAACCAACGGTCTTCGCACCTTAAAGACTAAACAAACAAAACGCATGTAACGATCCACTCAACTTTATGGATAACCGGTCTTCCGACTATAAAATTATCTTTGTAAATATTCAGCTAAGTTAAGACGGTGATGTCACTGATGTCAGTCTGATCTTAGGAGGTAAAATGTATCGTTCACGTACATAAGCGGACTTTAACGTTGTGCCTTCAACGGTGCGTCACGCGGGCGCCCACGAGGATTAGTGTCCTATGCAAATTTAACCGAACGAAAGAAAACCTACTTCAGATTGGCTTTATTAGGAAGGTAATAATCATCGGATGTTTTGTATAAGACCTTAAAGCGTCTTAGAGTAGAAATAACAGTTCCATCCCACGCCTTGATTCATGTTTCTGCCTGCTTATGGAGATTATGTGGGTCATCGCATGATTATCGGGGAATGAATCTCAAGCTGATAAAGTTTTAATTAAGTACAGTCTTATTTATTGAGTTTCAATATAAACCATAAAGGATAATTTATGAAGTTGTAAAATATAAAGACAACAAAAGAAATAAAAATAAATATAGGATGCATCAGGGACTGCAGTCACGGGCGGTGTTTTTGGCATTATAGCAAAAACCTGACTGATTTTTTCCACGTCTCAACGTTATCTCTTCCTAACCTAAATAAGCTGTTTGGGGTTGAAACCCTCGTGTCGTGGCATCCGAGTGCTCATGGTCTTTTTAAGGAAATTTCAAAACGGCTGGTTGACACTTCCCGTGACCCAAGGGCTGGCTTTTACCTTGGCCAAAGGTTAAGCATTGCCATACAACGTGGTAATGCTGCCAGTCTCTTGGGTACATTACCAGTCGACAGCGATGCGGATGAATTTTTCGACGCAATATTTTAGTTTTTGTATAGTTTTAGTTAAGTTAGGATTTAAATTTGTTATTTTTATTATATAATAAATAATTCGTCTTCAATGTAAAAAAACAAACCTAAATAATGTAAACTGTCTTCATTTTTGCTCTCGGAAGCAACCGAGTTCAGAACAGAACGTTGGATGTTCGGCGGTCAACGACTTCACTTGCGTCACCCACCTTCGTGATTGTCTCAAAATATTGTTGGCCACTTATTCCTAGGGTAGCGATTATGCGAAAACGACATGCAATTTTTTTATATTAGACTGCGACAGCTAGACGAGACTACACGAAATGATTTCAAAATTTTATTTTCAGTTTTTGAAGGCTCTAATTTAAAGGTATTCTTCAGTTCTTACTATGTAACAAATGCTCCTGTCAAGTATAATTGGAATAAATCATGTTTCATACATAATACGACGAGTTGTAATAAAGATAAGTGACAATATTAGCTCATCGTCTATAAATGGTATACCGCTCGTGTTATCTTCAATTCTGTTTAAGTGCAGTTTCGGATGTGTAAACACTTACGAACCCCCAATTACCGTTATCTGAGTTACATCATCTTATTCATTTATAATTATTTATACTGAAATTGGTTCAAGTGCCACGTGACGCGTGAATACAATTATTTTTTTTAATGACCACATTCGCAGCATTATTAGCTCACGAGACCGTACACGTGCCCCTCATCCCGCCAGCACACGTTTGCTACGTATTCCAACAATCGTCCACAATCGCATGACGCAACGATCTCCATCGGTTTTTTGTTCACTTCAACCCACATGCTGATGTCACCGTTTACAATCATCAGTATCGCTTTGCTTTTGTACACTTCGTGGCATGATGCCGCTCTCCTAGCACAACAGTATACATTCTTGGCTTTTTCCACGTAACTGACCATATTGTCGGTATTGTTAGTCTAGCATTCGGTTCACGATCTATTATGTTGATGATGTTTTCTTTGTTTCCGTGATTTCTGACGTCTCTTTTTTTGGAAGTAGTTAAATCTTGTTTACAAGCAATTTTTGTCAAAACGCTTTGAATTGTTTCAAAACATATTTTAGACGTTGCGAAACGATTTTTAGTCTTTTATTTGTCGTCCCACTCAGTCGCAGAATCTTAAATTGAATCCAACAAGTGTTACAATCCCGCAATTGCTGCTTAGTTATTACAGAATGTATCCCCAAAAATGTTAACTTCTCTTTGGAAATGCATTCCAATAAACCCGGCGACCAATAAACAGGAATAAAATAAATGAATAAACTGCAGAATCAGAAACCTTAACCCTCGTTGCTAATTACGTTCGAAGGTTTATTCCTGATAACAATCTATTTTATAATCATAAGGCTGTGAGAAAATAAACAATAAAGACAATAAAGTATATATAAATAAATAAATAAATAAATAAAATATAAAAGCGAGATAATTTCAGAAACCTTTTTATTTATGTCTTCGTGTCGTTGATGACTGTTGTTGTTTAAGTCATTGTAAACCAACGATGGAGCTTTGTTAATTGACCATTTTTTTCTTGTCGACCATGTCTAAAGCAAGCACTAAAGAAATTAATAATATTTGTTCGCACTGCGTAAATCATTGTAACGTTCGTCCGCGTAATGATACCGTAGTATCGAAATACGAAAGTCGCGACTGTAAGGTCACTTCCTCGGCCGTCCTTGCCTTATATGGTTGTATCAGGCGACGCAAATGTGGCTACTATGTACCTTTTCTGTTTTGACGTGTATTACGTCTCTTTCGCACATTACTACTGGTGGAGTAAGGTGGCTCAAAGTACGGAATCCACTATAGGTACATGCACTTGTCGCTTTACATATATAGGAGTTCCATCATCCGGATACTTGCGAAATCGATGCAATAAATATGAGCTTCCTGTATTGACGTTCCTTTAAGACCATTTAAATGATGACAGTTTTGTCTCGAGGATGTTTTTTCAATAAAGGCAAAATGAAGTAGCTGCATTAAACAATCGAGTCGTATACAACACATATATTTGTATCACTCTATTAATTATAACGATCACGTTGTTTGTGAAGTTGCCACCACTGCTGGCTGGCCATGTGACTTCCTATATAAAGAAGCTCAATTATGAATTTAAAAAATAAGAATTCCATTTAGCCGATACACATACCTACTAGCATTAATAGCAGCAGTCGTCAGTCGGTATGTTAGGGATAAGGCTAAATTATTAAGTCATCATCGAAACGTGCGAACATAACGTTCCTGATTATCATTGGTATAATGACGATTCAGTGTCATTCCGATCTTGAAGCCGGTTATTCATCTATACACATTGAATTGATTGTAAAAATCATCTGATAAAAGCCGTTCAAGAAGTCTAATACCTCAGAAGTACTTTAAGGTCTGTTGGCACCGCAAATCGCTTAATGCGTTTAACGCTAAACGTATTTATTGATTTGTAGTGCAAACGAGTCTTAATTGATTAATGTCTCGTATAAGTTTTGTTCGCTTGAATGAATGAACCTAACCGTTTATTGTTTGTCAACAGCGCGGTTTCCCGTTTGACGAGGAGGAGGGGTCGGGCGCGTGGAGCGAGCTTGCGTCGCGACACCCTGACATAGCGGCGCGTCTGCGGCAGCGCCCAGCCACCTGGGCCAGGAAGAGGCGGCCTTCGAGCCAGGACGCAACAGACGGTACGAATTACTTTTGTTCAAAAATAAAAGCCAATCTTACCCATAAGACCAACTTTTCTTTTTTTGATAGAGTTTGATTTAAGTTAAGGTCAGATTTCAGTTGTCTACAGACAAAATAAGTACATCATGTTCTAATACTTATACTTATCTGTAGAGATGTGTCGCAACATCTACTGAAATAAGACCTTCTTCTTGCAGGTGTGCTAAAAAGACCCTTCGTAATTCCAGATTTCGGCGACGGTTTCGGTGGCTTCGACAGATTCCCCTTCGACGACATCCCGCCGGAGTTCAGAGAACACTTCTCTTCACATTTTAACCGCAACTTTAGACCTCGCGACGAGCAGCCGCACCCGCAACCAACACAGCAACACGTGCCGCACCCGCCACAGTCACCGCCGGCGCAGCAGCAGACCGCAGCCACACAGACTGAACAAGAACCTCAACCAGGCCCGTCGGAACCCGAACCGCAAACGCACCTACCACAATACGGACTAAGGAACACAGTCGATCTCGGCCAGAAAAGCCCCGCCGACCCTAGCCTGGTCGATGCGGACGACAGAAATCAAAGGTCTATGTCAGCGCCGCCAGACAGTAGCGCACCATCTAACCAAAGCTTCAAAATGAGTGGGCAGAACCACCAGGAACACCCGCCACAGCACGGCGAACAGCACTCCAACGTGCGACACATACCTATATTCGTGGAGGGCAGGGATGAGCCGGTCATCAACAAATCAGTCGACCACGGCACGCACTTCGGTGAAACTAAGCCTGCGTACGTGCCGCCTCCCCCACAACCGCATATCGACAGAGAACAGTATTTCGCTGATGACGGCCCCGTAGGTTATCACCATCCGCCTAACTTCTCGAGAGCCTTTGGCACGCCCTTCAACAAAGGATTTAGACAGGGACCGCAACCATTCACACAGCAAAAAGCGTACCCGCAGGCGGCATTCGCCCGTGGTGCCTCACCGCAACGCGCTCAATCACCGCAACCGCCTCCGCATACCGAAGAACATTTTGTGAAAGTGCCAGTGCACCATGAACAGAACGCACCTAAGACTGAACCTCCGTCCAGAACCCAGCAGCGGCCCCCGCAGCAACAGCAGCAGCAACCCTCGCCGCCGCAACAGAAGCAAGCCCCGCCGCAGCCACAAGCTCCACAGCGGGAACAGACTCCGCCACAACCCAAACAAACCCCGGTCAACGACCCTATCTCTCAGATTCTTCGTATTCAAACAGATGTACTAAATCTCATGACTGAGGTTGAAAACTTTGGCGGTGCCAAAAATGATAAAAAATACTTGTTCCTAGATGAAATGCTTACTAGGAATCTCATTAAATTAGATACTATTGAAACTGATGGCAAAGAAAACATTCGGCAGGCTAGGAAGGAGGCCATCAAGTGCATCCAAAAATGTATAGCTGTATTAGAAGCCAAAGCAGAAAGTAACGCTGCCGAAAAGAGCCAACCTCAACCAACAGATGTAGAAATGAATGAAAATGCCGATACACAGCAGGCAGCTGAACAGGTTACGGAAAATGGTGAGGTTGAGATAAAGGAAAACACCAAAGAGGAGGGCCAAGGCGAACCACAGGAGCAAATCGAACAGCCGGCACAAGTGGCCCCAGCAGTGGAAGCGAAGACTGAGAAACCCCAGGAGGTAGCGACAGAGGCGAAGGTCGAAGAAGTTCAACCTCCAGCGGAACCAGCCGACAACAAGAACGCCACACAAACACAAGCTGCCGACACACGACCCGAGGACACGCCTCCTGAAAAACCAGCCGAAAATATTGAACAAAAACCGGAAGGCGAAATTAAAAGCTCCAAGAAGGGCACCAAAGTTGTAAAGAAACGCAATAAAAGCAAAGATAACAAGAAAGATATACCTAATGATAGTACTAAGCAAGAAGATAGCAATAAGGAAGAAAAAGTGGAAGAAAAGAAAGAAAACTTAGATATAATGCAAGTGGACGATAAGGGTGACAAGTCAGAGCCACAGGTGATGGAAGTAGACGGTGCTGCTAGTCAATAAAGTTAGTTCGCAATAGTGAATTGTCTCATTAGTCACTCGTAATCCGCGCACGGGGCCTAAGTGTATGCCTTCCTTAATCTTTGTGTTAATCATTGTGCATAAATAACACAGGTGTTGACATTGTATTGTTTATGTTTGTACATTTTACGTTTTTAATATTAAACAAATGTGTAAAGATATTTGTTGTCCTCTAGGATTTGAAACGGTCTCCTTATCCTAATATTTAATTAATTTATTGTTTATCATCACTTGATAACACAATTTTCTGAATAAATAATGAATCCGTTTATAAGTGTTTTTTTTATTGACTATATAGTACACATATTGGATAATACAAAATATAATTAGGTAGGTATATTACATATATTTGTTTTATTACATATATATTACTTAAATAATAATTTACTTTACATAGGAATTCAACTCCATGATAGTAGGATAACTATCACAGAATGCAAAGCACATGGAGGTTACTTCCTGCCGATATTATATTCTGTAGAAATTGTACCGTGAAAACGTAGGTGAAGTGAGCTGTGAAAAGTGTCAATCAGTGGAATGACGGCTCACTTCGCCTAAGTTTTCACGCCGAGATTTTTACAGAAAAGACAGGCAAGTGTAGATACTTTTTTTTACACTTCAGTCACGTAGATTATGTACTCCATATATCAGTCTGACAAACTAAATATACATGCACGATCATTTACTATTTATTACAAAACTAACTTACTCTACACACTACACAAAGATAGAAAATTATTGAATAGTAACACTGTCTATAATTTTTACTTTGGAAAGCTAACTACAATTACATAAAGCTATAGCGCAGAAGTTCTCGAAGAACGTTAAGGCGATTATCACACTGCACCGCGCTCCGTCGCTCGGCAGATTTAACATTGTATCAATTTGTATAGAAGAAACAATTCCTCGCGCAGAGTTTGGTATGGCCGCCCCGCGTGATAGTCGCATAATTAATTCGATAATAATACAAAATATCAACTCTACAATATTATGAAAACATTCTCACTCCCACTCCTTCATAACCCTGTCCCAGTCCTCATCCGTGATAAAAGGCTTATCTATACAGTTGATCATATACTCGCCGCAGAAGATACACTCACTGGCTACCAGGTCATCGATTTCGTTCCTCAGGATCTCTCGTAGAGGCAGGCCGTTGCTGTGGATCGTTGTTAGTTCGATATTGGATAATACGGAGAGTTGGCGTTGGAGGTCTGATAGTTTGTTGCGACGGGCTGGTGCTGTGGGGACAAAGGTTTATACAGTTTATGGTAGGTATCAGAGGCCTGGATATAGGTCGAGAGGTAAAGTAGCACATGAACTGCGAAAACCGCCCTTATTCCTATGACATAAAGGAACTGTCAAATTGTTATCACTGATGGACGTGCACTTTCTATAAACCAACAAAAATTATATACCCACACAGATAATATGCATAAGCTAACTTCCGTGTCCATCACCACACAATCCTTACCTTTGAAAACTATATAAAAATCAATTATGATTCATAAAGAGTCACCAAGGTCAAAAAGATTCTGAAGTTATAGCTATAGGTTGGTGAGGATTGTGTGGTGAACGTTTCCACACAATCCTTACCTCTAGTGCAACCAAACGGCTGGGGGTATCGACTTGGTATCAATTCCAAAAAATTGTCAAGAAATAGTAACACTATGCCAAATCTCGAAAATCACACAAGCCTCATCTGTTTACGTTTTTTAATTTGAATTTGGTGTCTTATAACAGTTAAGAAATAGTCGTCTCCAACAATGATAATTTCGACCTGGTTTACTATGTAAAAGTATTTTAAACTTCCATGTAGACTTCTGCAAGCTTAGGTCCAGTTTCTAAGCAGTTCAATGAAGCCTGCATAAATAATCCTTTCTTATTTCGCCGATTACATAATCAGCCTATAATGTTCCCACTGCTGGGACACAGGCCTCCTCTCGGTGAGAGGGAGTGGACCTTAATCCACCACGCGGGCCCAGTGCGGGTTGGTAGATGTCAGATGTCTTCGAATTTTTGGTTCTAGGACATGCCGGTTTCCTCACGATGTTTTCCTTCACCGTTTGAAGATGAATGAAGAGCAATGGTGATGAAATAATTACACACAAGTAAAGCGCCTGTCTGGGTTCGAACCTACGACCTACAACTCGTAAGTCGCGGCCGTTACCACTGGGCCACCACTGCTCTATTCCGCCGATTGCCAAGCCATACCTAATAACGTTTATATAATACATACTGAGTATAGGCAGCGTCTCGTGCGTCAGGCAGTCGCTGTGGAACTTGTGTCCGCAGGGGAACAGGTAGAAGGGGCGCAGTAACAGCGCGATGTCGCACAGACAACACACGTCTGACACTAGCACGGTGACGCTACGGTTGCGGAACGACTGGATCTCGGCGCGGACCTGTAAGTAAAAATAAAATTAATTAAGACGGCATCGAGCAAACGCCGACCGCGCAGTGGCGCCCTCGTCGTTTATTTGGTTATTTCTTTTATTTTAGAATGAAAATGCAGAAAATAAGCACGTTAAGTTGTGCTCCTCAAGATTATACGTTCATATTATTATAAGAGGTAGTTTCACATTGCTTAATTTTATTATAATCCTTAAAACGGATAATAGTGGCCACTATTTTCTGTTTTTATGATTATAATCTAACTCCACTCACTAAGAGCGCCACTAGTGGGTCGGCGCCCCCTTAAGTAAAAAGGGCCGGGCACATTTGTTGCATGTTCGATGCATTTTGTGCTAAGACCACCACAGCATGGGCTCCTGAAAACGTTCAACGGCATGCGGCATCGCGAACATTTATTCCCGATGTCCACCACTTGTTTGGCCACCACTGGGGGACAGTGAAACAACTTTTAAAAATTATTCTCGTTTAAACTTTACGCCTATGTGACGGATTGATCCATTTTAGCCCAGGATAGAGTTGAAGGGAAAAAGGAAAGGAAGGACTTTGCCCTAGGACAATACAAGGTGATTATTATTAAGTACAAAGGTTACGAAGGTATAAGCTGCGTCAAAAGTATGCGGACAAACAGACTGTTCAAAATTTTTTGAATAACAATGGTTGAACATTTGCAAGTAACGGCAGAACATGGAGAACAATAAAAAAATGTGTACAACATCTTGATTATCAAGAAAATATTTGCTCGGCTCCTAAGCGTCCTAGCGTGATGTTTAAGTTGTTAGCCTATAGCCTTCCTCAAGAATTGGGCTATCAAAAGCAAAAAGATTTTTTCAAATCCCACTGGCAGTTCCTGAGATTAGCGCATCAAAACAAACAAACTCTTTAGCTTTATTATTAGTATAGATTGCAACCACAGGCTGAAACCTGATTACTGACCATCAATGCAAACTCTTTTATTGCAACTTATTAGAGAAGAAAACAGTTTTACTTACATATTCAGCAGACGCTATCGCTTCTTCCATCTCATTCTTCATTTCTTCAATTTGGTTGTTATTTTCCTGTAAACATACAAAAGAACATTAACTGTAGTGGGATCATATAACTGGTAAAGCGTTACTACATAACACAACGTCACGCCTTGATTCCTCTAAAAGGAATAGGCAGAGGTGTATGGTACAGACGCCAGCACATCAAGCTACCCGAAAATGTCAAATTTTCCCAATCAACTTTGAACCTTATGCTTAAGCGATAAAGTTGAAAATCTTTTAAAGAAATTTGACAGATTGTAGTATTAGCTTGATGTGCTGGTGTCAGTACATTCCCATATGCCGCCACATATACTAAGGGTTGATTTTTCAATAGTTAGCTAACTTTATACGTGGATATAATAACAAAATTGTATAGGTCTATTTTTTTTTTTACTTTTGACAGTTATTTCATACAAAAACTGTCAAACGTTAATTTTATTCCTCGGATAAAAGTTTTTTTTTCCTTCAATGACAACTGAGCCGATGTCGACTATTCTGCCAGCGTCATGTGACTAATGAAAGTTATCTGGCGATGGAAAAATCAGCCCTAAAGCTGTCAAACCGCAATTTTTTTCCTCAGATAAAAATTATCTGACTATTGAAAAATCAAGCTTAAGTATTATAATTAGTTGGCGAAACTTAAAACACTTAAATATAACATCTGAAAGCAAGTTGTCGGCAGTAGGTTCTCGTGGATTCACATTAATCGATTCTTAAAAAAAAAAAAGTTAAATTATTTCTATGAAAGCTTTGAAAGTAATGAAAAGAACTAAAAAGTTAAAAATAATTTTATTCCAATTGGAAATAAGCCGTTTTATACTCTTTAAACTACAATGAAGCTCTTTCGTCTATGTCAAAATCATCCCAAATCATAATTATATATTTTCAAACCCTGAAACTTCGTCATCATCATCAGCCCACAGCAGTCCACTGCTGGACATAGGCCTCTCTTATTGCACATATTAAATCTCCAGTTTCCAAACAAAAGCGAGCTCCTTTTTCTCTATAGCTTTTAAAATGCTACGCAATGCTACGCTTTTATTTGAAAACTTAAACGAAGACGATAAACAAATGTTTATTATATTATGGTTACCTGTAAGGACTCGCAGATAGGTTGTCTAAAGTGATCAATGGTGACGACATCACTAAAGAAAGGCAGTATGTCTTCTATCTTGATGAGCGGACACTCTTCGAGGAACCTCATTGCTTCCTTCATGTCTTGAGTTTTAGTGATTTCGTTTTCAGCTGAAAATATTATAAACGAATGTCTAAATTATTAATTACGTGAAACACGCACTTGAATGCCCTGACGGAGTCTGTTATTAACCGGAAAAAGAGGGGTGTTATAATTTTAATGTATTTGTCTGTCTGCGGTAGCGTAACTCGCAAACAGCAGAACCAATTTTAATTATTTTTGTTTTGTTTGAAAGGTGACTTGATCGAGAGGATTCTTAGCGTGGTTTTAATTGAGGATTCTGTTCGAGTCCGAAAGCAATCGTTCACGGTACAACCTCAAACATACAGATGGCAAGGCAAGATGTAACTCAAGATACGAGTTAGAATTTATAAACTCACCAATATTAAGCCACAGCTGTCTTCTGAGCTCGGTTTGCTCCGGCATGTCTGCTATGCTCTTGGCGAGAGTGAGGCTCACTTGCAGCGCTAGTTCCACGGCCGAGTCCCATAGGCCAAGCAGTGCTGATAACGTCACACACGCTTCTGATAGGTTCTTTTCGCGACATAATCTGGAAAAAAGTCCGGTTTAGCTAAAGATAACGCTACTCACGAGTGCATGTTATGGGAATCTTATGGCATTGTAGGTGTAAATTGGAATCATTGACGCGCGTTCATGAAATGTAACATCTTTTTTAACCGGTTTCAAAAAAAGGAGGTTCTCAATTCGGTTGAATTTTTTTTTTGTTTGTAACGCGATAATTCCGACAATTTGTGGATGGATTTCAAAAAATCTTTTTTTTAATGGACGGTGTCCCATATTAATTTTTATTTTTGCTTGAGTAGTTTTTGAGTTAATTTCGGAAGTGGGTGGCAAAAAACGAAAATGCGGAACCAACGACACCGACTTCCGAAATTAAAGTTAT
The DNA here is from genome assembly GCA_963669345.1 of Gortyna flavago. Taxonomy (NCBI): domain Eukaryota; kingdom Metazoa; phylum Arthropoda; class Insecta; order Lepidoptera; family Noctuidae; genus Gortyna; species Gortyna flavago. Next base: position 16,445,028 of record OY770134.1, on the reverse strand, counting down.
TTTACACTTTGTAGTGTTTTTTTTTTTTTGAAGACGGTTGTTTTTTTTTTTACTTTAGCTAGTCAATTTCTTCGAAGGCTTCGAAAGGCGGTGTTATGATAAATTACCTATATTTATTTCTAAAATTTGACTCTTAAAACACTCGTACATGTCAAAAATAAACTATGTTTTAAAACTAGATGAGATCGGTATTTCCTATCCGACTATTCTGAGAAGAATCACCGGAACAAACTCGGATGACAGTCTCTTTTAAAGTCCAGACATAATATTGTTACGCAATAAAGATAAACTTTTAATTGCATTTTCTTTATCAATTTGTTTCCGTTCCTTTCTTTTTTACCACACTGTAATTTGAGCCTTACATGTGAATTCGGGCCACGGAAAGAAAGTTCACACGAGAAACGAGAAGTGTTTCAAAGTTTTTTGTTCGAAAAATGGATGGTTAGCATAAAACTAGGTATATCATTAAACTTTTACTTACCTCAAAGCATAATGCACATCATAATTCACCATAGTGACATCCTGTCCTTGCCTCGCCAGATACATCATCAGCGACTCATGGTCATGCTCCACATACAGCGTTAACAAATAGTTGTGTATCGCCTTATCCTTCACGTTATAATGTTGTAGAATAAACTCCAAGTATCTGATCACTTCAGACAAATGGGCTGTGTCGTTCTTACAAGATAAAAACGCAGGGAGCAATTGAGATGGGCTCAGTCTCGCTCCCTGAGAAATCAGCGCGTTCACAGTATGCTTCGGCGACTCCTCCATCAATACCGGAGCAAAATGGTAGAACAACTCCGGTCTCGTCAACGTTTTTAAGGTCTCAATAGCTTCCGAGTAAGATTTCTTATAAATGTACTGAGCTACAACATTCTCGTAGTCTTCGTTGATAATCGTTAATTTGATTAGATTTTGTTTGTCGCCGTGTGAAGCCATCAGGTCGTATACCACGGACTTCACGTGCTGCATACATTTCGCAACTTTCGGATGCAACAAAAATATCTCGAAGTTACTTTGGATCTGGTGGTATTCTTCGGAATCTTGCTTCCCTGTCCGACGAAGTAAACCTAACTGAGATAAGTATAGCTCCGTCATCCAAATGACTAGCATAGAAATCAACGTCTTTTCATCTTCCTTTAAAGTTTCCAATCTCTTCCCTAGGTAGACTTTCAAAGCATTGATTTGTTCTAACTCCAAAAACTTGAGGCAAATAGTTTCGAAGCTTTTTTGCGTTTCCGCAAATATTTCCGCGCTCCTCTCGTAACTCCCTTGATTGAATAGGAGTTCGGCCTGTTTTACATTAATAACGTCTATGTACGCAGGATTATTATAACAATACTCTTTGGCTAGATCAAACTGTCCTTTATCAGAGTAAATGATCCATAGATTCCTTTCCTCTCTAACAACTTTGTATCTGAACACACATTTATCTGTGATAGCCCAAATGGTTCTCTTTTTTGTGTCTCTTACTATGTTCTTCAGTTTACCATGGGCTTCAGAATATCTATCTTCGAAAACTAATTCTTGGCTTATGAGTGAGATTACTTTTACTCTGTCGGAGTACATAAGGAGTACGTGGAATTCTGTGAGGACGAAGGATAGAGGTGCATTTTCTGGTTCGTCGCCGTCGGTCGGGTAACTGATGAGAGCGCCTTGTGTGAACAAGGAGTTTGAATTCTGTTGGGAACTTGGGTCCAACTGTAATAACATTAATTAATAGGATTAAAGACGGTTTAATACGGCTTTCTTTCACAGTGGGAAGGCGTGAGGGCCATCAGTCGGAATATCATTATAGGCTTCTTCTTTGGAGAGAGTCATGAAAATCTAAATTTAGTCGACCCATAATTTGGCGCATTCAGTATAACGTCTATCAGACTCAAACTCAAACTCAAAGCATTTATTTCAATTAAACCATTTACAGGCACTTTTGAATTGTCAATAGGTCAGTCAGAAAATATGAAGCTAGTTGCCCATTCCAAAGCGTAGGTACCTATGGAGAAGAACGGGCAAGAAACTCCATGGACACTCTTTTAAATTATATTTTACAAAAATATTAGTTACATCATTAATGTTGAATTTATAATTATATGTGAGAACGATGTAAAAAAAATATACGTACGCGTTAAAGTGTCCAGAGTACAGCAAATAGTACTTAACAAAACAATAATCCAAAAGTAAAATAATTAAAAATAAGCCGAGGCAGCCAAGTGATGACCAGTCCCAACTGACGGCGCCCGTTCACGAACATGACGCATAGATCAGCACCATTCAGCTCAACCATTTTGAAGGGAGCTAAATGATCCAACACACACGCCACCGTTAGCGAGACATTTTAGTGAGCATGACATACAATCAGCCGCCAGGGCACATTCAAGTCAATGAAAGACATTATTATCATTACCCGGTAAATGGTAGCATTACAGTACATAGAACTCACATTTGTGCTATGCAATTATACAATATAAAGGAAATTGAGTTTATACAATGCAAAGATAGTCTTACAATCTTCAACAGCTCCAACAGTATTTTCAAGAGTTAATCAATTAGTTGAGGTCGTGGAGAAGGACTAGCATTGAGCCAGGCATCTTTATCAACGATGTAATCCCCTAACTTATAACCCCTAACTATACTCAGTTCCTGTAACGTGCAGAAAACAAGACACACTGGACACAATATTAAATTATAGGCTGATTATATGATATCTGATAAGGCAGGATTACTATTTAAATTAATAGGACAAACTAAACATTTTGGTTGTAACCGTTAATATGACATGTTACGATACGAGTATAAGGAAAATTTTACTGATAAATAATAATGTAATGCATTGTTACACTGAAATCTAAATGTTGTGTAGATATTTATTTTATTTAAGTATATATTTACTAGCTGCGCCTCGCGGTTTCACCCGCGAAAGTTTCGAGTTTCTAACATAATTCAATCATGATTCGTGAAATGAAAATGAAAGACACGTGGCGCCATCTATTATCATAATAACTTTATTGTTGTTTTCCTCGGGAACAGCACTTTTTTCGGGATGATGTTTTAGATAGGTACATACATCCATACTAATATTATAAATTCGAAAGTAACTCTGTTTGTCTGTCTGTATGTTACCTTTTCATGTCTAAACCACTGAACGGATTTCAATATAATTTGGCAGAGAGGTAGATTGCATCCCGGGGAAGGACAGGATAGTTTTTATCGACATACCTCGCGGGCGAAGCCGCGGGCGGAAGCTAGCTAAGCTTATTTTTATAAGGCTATAGGTACTGCAGGGCAATGGTCGTTCCATGTAGAGATAAACTACGATAACATGGCGCGCCCCTCCAAATTACTGTTTCAATGTGTGTAGTGACATCCTTACGAAGGAGTTTGTATGTAGTTGTAAGTTTTTGTTTGACGGCCGTCTCATTACGCACACATGCGTTGTTCTTGGTGGTGCATTGTAAATACTTTCAAACGTTTTGAATTTTGGAGGGGCGCGCCATGTTATCGTAGTTTATCTCTACCTGTCTATTTTTCTCTATCTACATTTGCATTAATTTTGAGGGCAATCTTTTGAGGTAGGAATCTAACTCGTGACGCCATCTCTTTCTGGGCCTACACCGCATCGTCGGCTCGTAACGTTCGAATCCCAGTCTGTAGCTACTTTCACACAATTCTATTAGAAAACTTTGTACTAACCTGTCCATAAAATATCCCAGGTTCCGTCAACCAAGCAAATGTTTTAGGTACTCCATTCTTATCAAAGAACTGGAGCTTCGAGTACTTCAAAGTAGATGGAATTTCTTGAAAGCCAGTTTCAGGAATAGTCAAATATGAGAAGAAAATTGACTGCAAGGAGGGCTTGTCGTCTTTGGTAATGGCATGACCCATAAATTGATACAGCCTCGTTGGCGTAGTGATAAAGATGAAGTATTTACGCGTGTTGTTTACTCTATGGAACTGTATGCCTGTTATTGGCATGTCAGTACCTTTGCCGATGTCGAAAATCTGTAAATAGAAATGGTTTTGGTCAATGTTTGTAGTTGTTGAAAACGATGCTCCAATGTAAGCATTCCAGGCACAAGATTAAAAAAGGATTAAAGTTAGGCTAATTTCGATAGCAGTTATTCGATCTCTCTAGCACTAGTATTTACAGTATGGAGAAGGTAATTTCGATTTTAATAGGGTATATGACTAGATACTATAAAAAATACTTGTAAAGAATATTATTAATACTTATAGTACAGACGTTACAAAAAAAAAAACAAAAAGTGGAAAAAAAAACTGGTCAAATGTAGAAATTACACGCTTTTCAAGTTATTCTTCTATTCTTGTTACGCAAAACGACCATTGTACTGAATAATATAATATATCCTTGGACATTTCACACAACGCCATATAGTCCCAAGCTAAGCAACCTAATGCTTGTGTTATGGTAACGAGATGGCTGATAAACTACTTTTTTTTTTTTGTAATTACATACATATTACTGATAAAACACCCAGACTCTGAACAAATACTTGTAGGTCGAACAAATATTTGTTCCGTGCGGGAATCGAAGCCGCGACATGCTGCGCAGCAGTCAATCGCTCAACCGCTGCGCCAACCGTGCCGACAAAATGACACGAAGTTACAATCCGTACAGTTATTTTACCTCTGGCAGCAGCAACGTAACAGTAACCTTATTGTAACGAACATAAAGATCACAATGATTTGGACAGTAATGCAAAATCACAGATAAAATAACTGTGAAAGGAATGTACAGAGGCAGCACATCAAGCTACCCCAATCTGTCAAATTTCTTTGATAGATTTTCAACTTTATTACAAACGAATAAGGTTCATATTCAATTGGGAAAATTTGACAGATTGGGGTAGGTTGATGTGCTGGCCTCTGTACAATGGTGTTCCTGTCTTATGACGTCAGCAGATGCTGTCTCGTTCTAACATACACTTTTTTTTAAATCTGAATTTTTTTAGATATTTATAAAAAAATACTGTGGCTTATTTCTTTGTAGGTTTCGAGAAATAAAAAAAAAATCTAGTCAAATACCCTTTTAGCCACACATAACAATAGGACTACAGTTGCCAAGTGCCATTCAAACCATAAGCCATTAATTTTACTTGAACTGCTTGATATTAATAACAGGATAAATATTTCACACTTTACTGCACACCTTGGTAGTCATACCTTAACTCATTATAGTGAAACCTTGATTATCTTTAAGCTTCTAACAAAAAAAATCCTGATTTTATCATTTTGCTGACCAAAATGAATTCAAGTAATAAAGGTTCCACTGTGTAGTCGACCTCGTAATTGCTTTATCACCCTAAGGTTAAATGTCACTTGCACATCATAAAACGACTCAGTCAGTCAGAAAGTAGACCTTATTTGTCTATGTGACAGTTAGATAGTTTCAACCTTAATGAAGTTTCAAATTACTGGGAATTGTTGTCAAAAGTGGCAGTATGGAAGAAAAAATGTTATGTAAACCCCAAATAAATAGTATTGGGATAAGGTAAGTAAATAAAGAGGATGTTGTCAAAAGTGGTAATGCAATTATGAGGTTGACTGTACTTAGGATAGGGATAAAAAAATAAAATAATGATAGAAAGCAAAATGTTTGTTTACCAAACCATCAATATCCTTGCTTCCATACAGAGGAAGGTAACTAGGCAGCTTGTGTAAAAAATTAACAAAATTAAAATGTAATCAAATTATTATTAATAAACAGGGTGGACGAGACATCGACGCGCAAACTGTTACCATGGTTGCCGTACAAGATTCTGAAACTGAAGACGAAAAATTTCCGCGCAATGGGTGTTGAAATACGTTAAATAAATTTTTTAAATTTCCTGTTCCCTGTTTTGATTGCATAGGTAATTGCACTTTTCTATGAAAAAGCAGATAAAAAAAACGAATATGTGATTAATTCATGGTTTCAGTTTGTTGTGTCAATGTCTCTGGCAGTTTTTAGATTCTTAAACAGATTGTAGTTTGATGAAGAGTGCAGTGAATCAAATAAATATTAAATTTGTGATAGAATCTCACATTTCGCCAGAACTGGTTTTTTATTTGATGGCAATATGTACCCCCGCTGGTAGCAGCAGGATAAAAGTTGCCAAGAATCTGGCCTATGTCCAGCAGTGGGCTACTGTAGGCTGATGATGATGTACCCCAATAATCCACTGTACTACGGAGTAACCTCCAGGCCAAGTGAATACAATTTATGAAACTTTTGAAAAATAGCAACTAAGAAAAGAAGGGTTTTCCTATACATTCTCTTACCTCTCTCCAATACTGGTTGCTGGCTGTAAACATCTTGTCACTGTCCGCTTCTAACTCCGTCTCAATGATATGTCCCTGTGACGTACCAAGCAGTATCGGACCCGTATTTGTCTCTGAAGTGTTCTCCCAGTTCCAACCCACTTCTGTCACTTCATAGTTCTTTGATTTGCTAACTTGTTTGGACTTAGAACTGTTTTGATGTAGATAAATGAGTTCTGGGGACCCATCTTTTTTGTTCTTTGAAGAGAATGCCATGAGAAGGTGGTGCCCGAGTGGGTCGAGGAAGATTCCTGTTAGTTTTGAGTTTGGCTGGACGAACTTTGAGTATTGGATTTCTGAAATTGATTATTTTGTTGTCTTAGTGTCATACATAATTGAAAAATACCAAATATAGGTACATGGAATGTTGTCTTACCTTGACCACAATCAGGCTTCTTTAGATTGAGCCGGAAAAGATTCCCATTAGCCATCGCGAGCACCAGGTAATCGTTACACACCGCAGCATGTGTTATCAAATCTGACAGATTCTTCAGCATCATTTTATTTTTCGAAAACATGGGTGTATTATCTTCTAGTTGCATGTTTATATATCCCGAAGATACCATTGGTTCGGTTACAAGTTTAGGCCGCTGGGAACCCTGCGACGCTTGCTCGTACTGGTCGAAAATCGAAGTCATGTTGACTGAAAAATGGGTGTTGTTGAACCACTGAAACTTTTCCTTGTTTTTGTTCAGTAAATACAGATAATTCGAAAGGACACAATCACAACAAGAATACGATCACATGTTATTATTTTACAACAAGTGCCCTATTGAATAGTTATTGGAATCCGTAAATTATAATTTTATAAAAACCAATGATTTCAAAAGTAGTAATCAGCAGTGAACGAAAATAAACATTCGTTCACAGATAGATTCACTCTATTAAAAAGTACTCTGTGAGATAGATACTGACATGACAGGTAGTATGTCAAAGTGTCAATGATTCATACACAAATTTGCAACAATTTCCATAGATAAAAAAGTCTCTGTGGCAACAATCAATGACTAAATAAACCTATAGACTGGGCATACCTACAAAATTAGCGTGTATACCTACAAAAATCGACCCCTTAAAATGGCCGCCTTTCGTAGAATTGTTTTTGTTTTTTCTCGCACCACACTGTTTTATGCAACGTTTCTAGACGTATTTCTCTCGAAAACAAAAAAAAAAAATATTTTGAACAATCAACCGTTTGACAGCACATCTACCACAAAACCATTCTTATAACTCGGCACTCAACATGGCGGCCTGTCACGCATAGACATGATATTGACGTCACACAAAAGTGGAGTTAAAGTACTTGACTAACATTTAGCTATGTCTCTTTTCATAAGCAGCTCTTGATTAGTTAAAAAGAAACAGAACGCTTTTTTACATGTGTGTGTCGATATGATAGATTTTTGTATAACTATTATTTCAATAGTAGAATATGACGTCTCTATGCTTTTCCAATCTCAATGTTGTATTGTGAATTTGTGACTTCGACAGTCGACTGTCAATAAAAGTGCATCAATGTCACTAATGTAACTGTCAAAGAGAATGTAAACATCATTGAGATAGGAGAAACATGGAGATGCCATAATCTACTATAGAAATAATAGTTATACAAATATCTATCATATCGACACACACATGTCAAAAAGCGTTCTGTTTCTTTTTAACTAATCAAGAGCTGCATATGAAAAGAGAGACATCTAAATGTTTGTCAAGTACTAAATTTGGCAAAACTTTTATGTGACGTCAATATCATGTCATGCGTGACGGGCCGCCATGTTGAGTGCCGAGTTTTATGAATGGTTTTGTGACATACAGTGCTGTCAAACGGTTGATTGCTCAAAATATTTTTGTTGTTTTCGAGAGAAATACGTCCAGAAACTAGGTGTTTTGGCGTCCATTAATAGAAAAATCATGCCCTCGTGTTGTATAAAACAGTGTGGTGCGAGAAAAAACAAAAAGAACCCTACGAAAGGCGGCCATCTTTAGTGCCCGATTTGTGTAGGTATACACGCTAATTTTGTAGGTATGCTCAGTCCATAGGTTTATTTAGTCATTGGTAAACATTAGCGATAAAACTGTCACAATAAAAACCGGAACGCGGGAGTATTCAGCAATTCATCATGAAAAACTCAAAAACTCATTTCGATTTCAATAACATACGGTGTTGAAGATGAAGATGAATAACATACGGTGTTGTTGAGATTTTTTTTTCTGATTTTTAGTATTCTTGAAGTGAAAAATATTGATATAAAGAAACCATTAAATTGGTGAAAGGTAAAACATAACGCTAATTGATATTGAATTGTCATTAATGTGTTAATGTGAGGCGGTATGGTCCAAGATCTTAGCCTGCCCGGGTAGGGCGAACGAAAAAAAAAGAAGTAGTGTCACTGTCAATGTCCTGTCATTATTATCATTACAAACCAAAGAGTACTTTGTATATACGGAAATTACAAACGAACATTGTTGTTAATTGATATGCTGTGTTGATATGAGGAAATGGTTCTTATCTTCTGGGTGTTACGGCCTATAATAAATATGATCCTAAAATAGCTTAGCCACGTTAAAACATAAATAAAAAACTGAATTATTGCAATGCTATTGCTTTATTCGGTGTTGGTAGAAGTGGTTAGTTGCATTATTGTAATGGGCTGCATTACTGTGCTATTTACTTGTGCGTTAAATTGAAATTCGTGAGACAATTTCGGTAGCCGGTTTTTGGAAGTAGGAGGTACTTTTGTAATATGTTTGTGTGACCTTGTTCGTTTCGTTTATCATTATCATTCGTATCAGTCGTATCGCAATTCGAGTATCAACTGTGTGTGTTACCAGTTAGTTCGTTTGTACTGTTTCGGTGATATATATCATCAGTTCTTATCTGTATTTTAAAATGGCTACAAGTCCGCTTTTGAAATCCTCGAAATTATGCAGTAAGTATTACAAATACAAATTCCTATACCTATAAAATTACACTTTCACTTTTAAATATAATTTATTACCTTGCCCTTGCGCATTTGATTTCCAATTAATTTTACAGCCTATGTAAATGAATCAAACTTGTGTAAATGACAAGAGGTTAGTTAACTACAGTCATTTTAGTGTTAGTTTATAATTTATTTTTAGTAGATAATATAAATAAATTATGAAAAAAAAAAGATACTTAATTACTTATTATTATGAGCAAATTGTTAATCATTAAATAATAACACTACTAAAACCTTTTCAGTTTACTCCCGACAATGCCTGAAGACTCTGTCTCAATGCCGTACCTTCACAACACAGCTGACAGAGCAGCAACAATATGTTCAGGAGATGGCAAGGAACTTTGCCAGCGAGCACTTGAAGCCCAATGCAGCCAAACATGACACTGAGGCCCGGTTTCCATTTGAACCTGTGAGTATGATAAATTTTTTGGTATCACTATATTTTTCACTAGCTGCGCCCTATGGTTTTACCCGCATAAGTCTCGAACCTGTGGGATATTGAGATAACAAGTGTCCTATGTCTCAGTCCAGGTCATGTGCCGAATTTCATCCAAATCTGTTCAGTCGTTTTAATGTGAAAGCATAACAAACGAACATACAAAAATCAAATTTTATAATCAAATATTTGTTTAGATAAATTTAATAAATGTGGCTAATAAGTATAACTTTTATAAATCAATATTTAAAAAAATTGTTTTCTCAACTATTTATAAAAGTCACTATGAAAATTACTCTCAAAATCTATAAGATCTAGTGTTGTTGCCAAGTAATTTTTGTACAGTAATAGGTACCTACATTTAGTTGACATTTTTCTCATTATTGTTGTAGAGCATTTCTACATGATTTTATGGCCTGGGGGCCTAAAAAGGCCACTTTGACAGAATCACAAAACAATTCATATCACGCAATTCATCTGTATGACAATTTTGTATGGAGATTCGGAAAAAGCTATAGGTACACCTCTGTCTAACCCTTCAGGGACATATAGGTGTGAAACTGTCAAACAGATGAATTGCGTGATATGAATTGTTTTATGAGTCTGCCAAAGTGGCCTTTTTAGGCCCCCTGGTCTGTGTGCTAAAAATAAATTTATGAATTGATCTAGTTGCGTACTAGAATAAAAAATATTTATAAACATGGATAAAGATTATTTTCATAAAATTCTATGATAACATCCTTCTGACATAACATTTTCTGTTATCATATCAAATAACATTTGTGATTATTGAAAATATCAGATAGAAACCTTGACTTTTGTGATGATTTGAGATATTTAGTAGTCATAATTTTTGGGTTCTAGATTTGCGAATAGCCTTTAAAGGACTCTTTTGTTAACATTACCTATGATGTTCGATTCGGCACGGTAGCGTATCAAACGGTAGTGAATAGCTGATGAGAGTGGAGGCTATGTGGGGGTGCAAACGTTAAAAAATATAAAGATCCGAATTTAAACCAACTTTTTTTATTATAAGTAAAAGTTAAAAAACAAAGAAGTATTCTCACATCATCGCACACACGCGTTAGGGTCAAATACAAATGACGTTTATAGAAAAACGAAAATAAACAAACATATTACGCAACACATTATTACGCAATTGCCAGCCCCTGTTTATGTACACAGTTTGAAAATAATTTAACTATAGAATGTAGAGATAAGTAGGTAAATAACAGATAGATTATCTGCCTTTTTAATAAAATTGTTTGTTATACCGCAGAATTTGTTATCACAAGATTAAATTATGGTGATGCATGAGGTTAGTGATACCACCTCAATAATTATATTGAAAATATGTAAAGTCAAGACAAAGATACGACTTTACTTCATAGTGCCTCTTTTATGAATAATCGATATTTCTATAGGTACAATATTTAAGTTAGATATGAAAGTGAATACACATAAATCTTCCTCCGGAATAAATTCTCTAAATGAAGGTGAAACCCGCATTAAAATGCATTGGTGTCGAATGTGTCGATTCCCTTGTTCACAAACTAAACAAAAGTTCAGTGCATCTTTTTCATTAAGAAAAAGACAGAAGATAAATTTTAGTTTAGTCCTGTTAAATTAACCAGCGCCTTCGCCCACTAAAATTAGGTACGTCAATTTACGTCAGGCACTGATTAATTTGACAGGACTAATCTAAAATTTATGTTCTGTCCTTTTCTTAGTGAAATAAAAAGAAAGATGTGCTGTACTGAGCTTAAATTTAGTTTAGTTTGTGAACAACAGAATCGGCACGGTTGGTGCCGAATGTGTACTTTAGAAGTCGAAGAATAACACTGTTGGATTATCAACTCTCAGCGTTAGTGCGAAGATCCAGTGCGCGAAAAAATATCTCCGCGATATTTTTATGGACTTACTAACAGCTATCTCGGATAGGCATCCCTAGTATAATGAACTGCACGTCCAATTTGACATTTAAACGCCTTTATTGCGTAGCAGTAAGGGTTTTCGGTTTTGGTTTCGTAGCTCAAGTTTTACAACTGACGGGCTTCGGGGTAATAGTAGGTACTTATGCACGATAAAGACAAGGGATTACTCCTTATCTTTTTGTATGTCAATGTAAGATAGATAGGTAGGCACGTGTATGATGTGACCAGTTCATACAAGGCAGTGAGTGCATTGTTATCAACTTTCTGCATATTCGGTTTATCAATCTGACGAAAATACATGCCTTTCTAGAAGTTCATGGAAGCACTAAGAAATTGCAATCGGTGCTCTTAAAGATAGAACATTACAACACAAATGACAGAGGTCAATACTTTTTTTTTATCCCTTATAGGTAATATTGGGTATTCGCTGTTGCGATTAACCGGGCACAAATCCTGATTCAAGCTGCTACTGAGATATTCCTAATTTCAAAACTTAATAACACTTTGCCTCACTTGGGAATCGAAGCCAGGATTCCATACTTAGCAGTCAAGTAGTCACAACGACGCATTATCCGTTTCAGAATGATCCATCAAATTCTGAGGTAATCTAATCGTGTCCAGTTATATTAGCCGAAGTTCGCACATAGGTAGATACGTAAAAAATCGCGTTAGGATTTTATCGCGCACTGGATTTTCAACTCCCGGTGTTGAGCCGAGCATTGATAATCCAACAGACCGCATCCCAGCGCGTCAATAAAAACACACTTGGATTTTAAAGTCTTGACATTAACGACGCAGAGCGTTGAAAATCCAGACCGCGACAAAATCCCGACGTGATATTTTATATCCGTGCGAACAGCGGCTTAATGCGGAAAAACGTAACTATATGTTCCATCTACAAATTTCTCTGCAATAATCCTAATCTGAAACGACTTTTGGAACCGGAGCTTGCGGTAGGTACCTAAACTGGGAGAAATCACCACGTAACGAAAAAGCGTTATGCGACTTTTTATTCCAAAAGAGTCAAGAATGAGATAGTTTTCATGTTGTTCGAAGGTGCTGAAGCTGACAGTGAAGTCAAAATAAAAATCCAAGATGGCGGCTGCAATCGTTTTCAAATGTTTCGTCATGGGAATAGTTTTCATGGTTTTCGCGAGTGTTGAAGCCGATAGAGATGTTAAAATAAAAATCCAAAACGGTGGTTGCGAATATTTAAAAAATTTTGCAGCCGCCCTCTTGGACTTTCATTGTGGATTTCGTTCCTATGGGGAGTTCCCCAACCCCACACTTTTTTTTTTTAAATCACTTTCATTAAAAAGCCTACTCTCTCTTCCAGATCAAAAAGCTAGCAAGCATGGGTTTAATGGGTGCTTGTGCCAACAAAGAGCACGGCGGCTTAGAACTGGACTACCTGTCTCTAGCCCTGGCCGTTGAGGAACTCTCCCGGGGCTGTGCCAGCACCGGCATGGTCCTCTCTATACACAACTTCCTCTACCTCAACCTGGTGAATGAGAAGGGAACTGAGAAGCAGAAAGAGATATTTTTGAATGACTTCGCTAAAGGCGCTCTTGGGGCCTTCGCTTTGAGTGAACCAGGTATGGTTTTTGTTTTTTTTTTACGTCGGAAATTATAAGGGTATAATTGAAATGACTGACTGTTAGTTGTTCGGATACCATTAACCATGCTATCCGAACAACTTTTACTATGTCACTCAAACTGAAATCGTGAAAAAACATCAGCTGTTTTAAAAAAAAAATCGCGATTTCTGCATTAGTCCCATATTAAAAGTTTTTCGTGACGATGTGAAGGTACATTGGTTCAGGTTTTCAGTTATTTCAATTACACCTCGTATAAGAGATTATTAAATTGAATGAATTAGGAGTTAGGACTAAGGCGGTTGGTAGAAAACTATGACACGTCCCTGCTGTGTGTGCGGTGACGCAGTGTAATACTGCGTGTCTGCGTCATCAGCACACACGTCACGCCACGACACGTCGTCGCTTAAAATAAACTGCAATCACAGAGAAATTAAAAAATACCGCTACATTTAATGATGAAGTTAACTACACGTAAGAAATACTTGAACTACGAAAATCGACCTCATAACATTACAGGCGCTACCAAAGTAATTGTTGCCCTAGACGTGCGGTTGGCTGTAGGTACACAGTTACATAGTGTTACTGTGTTAGTGCACATAATCACATAACTCATTGTTCGATTCTGTATAATCTCGACGTCACAGAGCATTGAACCTGTCCCCGAACTTGTAACTATGCTAATCAATTTAAATGTAGCAGTAATGGATCAAATGGATGTTTATTAATTACTATTAGATAACAAAGTGGACTAATTCGTTTTAGCCCCGTTATCGGAGTCACCTGATGAAGTAAAAGATTTGTCATAATATTGTGACACAAGATACAAACTTGAATTATGGAAAAAAAATCGGCCAGGTTCGAGTCGGACTCGCACATGGGTTCCGCATTACCGTACAATATTTAACACTGCACATTAAAAAAACACGTATATTTTATGGGACCCCCTTTAATTTTTAACTTTATTTTATTTTTATCATTTGTTGTTATAGCGGCAAAAGAAAAACAGACTGAAAATGTCAACTGTCTACCTATTACGGTTCATGAGATACAGCTTGCTGACAGACAGATGATTAGCAGCCGTTGTTTACAGAACCCTAAAAACACGTAGGCCAAAAATAGACTAGTCTAAACTTGAATCTTCGATAATTATCAAGTTTTAGAAATACACAAGTCAATGAAAAAATTGATTCCATTGCAACAATTTTTTTAAACCGTTTTATTTCAAAGTTCACGCTAAAATCAACTTAGACTACATTACGCTAAAGTAGATAGTTGACTAAGCTATAAATATTATTGATCTATCCAGGCGCTGGAACTGACGTCGCTGGGATAAAGACCAGAGCTGCACTTGACGGTGACTGCTGGGTTCTGAATGGCAAGAAAACCTGGGTCACCAATGCTATAGAAGGCAAAGCCCTCATCACATTCGCTACCATCGATCCAGAACTCAGGCACAAGGGGCTCGCTTGTAAGTCAAATACCGCACTATGTTTTTCCCCACAGAGAAGCGTCTGGAGACAGCAGTACTAATTAAATTTGTAGCACCGAAAGTGCGTTGAGCGCTTACTTCTATCGATCGCCTTTTGTTTCTATACCTCACTTATGAGGTAGTGCAAGCACAGATAATATAATACTCTAGTAAACACGTGCCACGTTTGGTTTGTTTGGAAAGTGTTGACAATGCTGCCTGTAGGAGCATCTGACGAGGCGTCTCGTCTCCGTGCGCTGTGTTCACCAGTTGAAATATTTATTTACCAGTTCTTTTTCTCTAAGAATAAGTACTTTAATAAGTCCCGATTTCCTCAGGCTTCCTGATCCCGATGGAAACTGAAGGTGTCTTCAGAGGGAGGAAAGAACGCATCATGAGCGTAAGGTATGTACTCAAATCTAGTGCAATAACACATTAACACTGCATGCATGCAAGTTACACCATTTATAACTCAAGAACGGCTGGACCGATTTTTATGATATTTGATTTGTTGTATTTGCCTCAACCTCGAATAGCAGAACTATTAAAACATGGGAAAAAATTAATGAAGAAATAAATAAACATACTTAATTCATTATCTGAGGCGGTACGAAGTTCGCAGCGTCAGCAAAGTTAACAGCCTTAAAGGCGTAGGTATTTTGTGGTTTGAATTCATGGCTGGGTAGAACTTGCATAATAATACAACTTGCATAATAGCACAACTAGCTACGCCCCGCGGTTTCACCCGCATAAGATTCGATGCCGTGGGAATTTTTGAATAAAATGTATCCTATGTTTTAATCCTGATTATAAACTATCTATGTGCCAAATTTCATACATATTCGTTCAGTAGTTTTTACGTGAAAGAGTAACAAACATCCATCCATCCATACTCACAAACTTTCTTATTTATAATATTATTAAGTAGGATAGGAAGTAGGATTTAAAAATATATTATTACAAAGGTTTGTAAAATTGACGTCTGACAGACTGTATGGAAGAACTGTCAAAAATTATAAATTATTCCTCGGATAAAATTATCTGTGGTTGGAAAAATCTGCCCTAAGTCGTGTAGTACAAATAGCTAATTAAAGGAATACCACTCAATTAGATTTTTCATACTTACATACATAAACTCACACCGTCCCATGGGGGTAGGCAGAAACTATAGAACGTCACCTCCTACGATCCTTACATACTCCTTTTGCCTCGTCTATGTATATTTCGAAAAATAGGCAAGTACACTGCACCCAGCACTCTGCCATAAAATCAAACCAGGCAACAAAAGGAGCTTATAAAATAGATTTGAAGCGAAACCCTCAGGGCTGCGACCGCGTGCCCCGTGACCCTGGAGGAGGTCCGCATTCCGAAGGACTACATCGTGGGGCAGCCGGGCGAAGGGTTCCGTATCGCAATGGAGCAGCTCGACCAGGCCCGTATCGGAATAGCCGCGCATGCCGTCGGTAAGAAAAAAAAATCAAACTAGTACCGCGTAGATGGTGCCAAGTGTTTGTTGCTTACAATCAGCTCCCAAAGAAGAAATAGGGGCTCGTGGCTATAAAATAACAACCGCACGGGTCAATCGAAGGTAAAGTTACGCTTGCAGAGGTCCGTCAGTTAATGGCTGACATCCACTACATGTCGAGACCCGTTAAACCGTTGGTTCCAGATATTATTCGTAGATCTTTGACAGTCGTTTTCGTCGTTCGTAGGATTCTTTGTCCGTTCATTGCTATTTGTCCTTTTTTTAATAAAATAGAAAGAAAAAGATACACTGAACTTAAATTTAGTTTAGTTTAGTTTGTGAACAACAGAATCGGCACCATTGTCTGCAAAGATTTGCCAAGTAACGAAAGCTGTGGTGGGATTTCCCATTTTATCAGTTATTTTTTCAATTCTGACTGCTAGTTCTAGAGGTTAGCGTATTCAAACAAACTCTTCAGCTTTACTGTTAGTATAGATAGATAAGTCCAGGTTTTCTTTATCATTCACTGATGTCAGCAATGTCCGAGATAAACTCGGAAAGTACCTACATAAATGAATTGAAATTGTCACATTGGTACTTGCACGGATTTGAACCACAACCCGTTTATGTCGCAGCATCATGCTGAGATAGGAGCCTTTTGGCCTCGTATAGGACTTTGTTTTTTTTTTTTGTTACTTTCTTTTTATATAACTTTGTTTTTTTTTTTTATTTATGATTGTGTTTAGTTTTGGTTGTGATCTTCCTGGACGAGTCACAATAAATACTTTTTATTTCTTCTTTAATGAGTCGCACCCTTTACCATTGGGCAGCCTTTATCATCATGGCATTTACACTGATAATTATGATAAGAGTGGTACCTGACTACTTTTATTTCATGACAGGCATCGCCCAGTCAGCACTCGACACTGCAATCTCATACGCTAAGGAAAGGCAGGCTTTTGGAAAACCACTGTCCAGGCTATCTTCTGTCAAGGTATATATCTATTATCCCTTTTAGTAAATAACTTGAAGATGTAAATTAATTATTCGACCTATCTTCAATGAAGTTGAGAATTTGTAATTTTACCTAGTACCAGTAGTTTTTTTTTCAACCCGTTATATTCCCTTGTCTGTTTATTAAGCCCTTTGGCACACGCAAGAGGGGCTGCTTATATTAAAGTTTTTTTCAGGACCGCCTCACTGACATGTGTATGTTAGTGGAGACCGCTCGTCTCGCGACTTACCGCGCGGCGGTAGACGTTAGCACAAAGAACAGTGCGATGGCCAAGTACTTGGCGGGACGGAACGCCACCGCTGTCGCAGACCACTGCGTTCAGATCCTCGGCGGTCGCGGTCTGTCTGTTAATTACGATGCTGAGAGACATTATAGGTAAAATGCAATTACACATATTTATTAAAGAAACACAATCACGCCTGTTCAACAGGGTTCATGTCAAGTGCTGAAGCCCTAAGAACTGCTTACCACACGAGTGCAATAAAACATTTGAGTTTGAAAGATACACCCATATTTTGCCAGTTATGTTTAAGAGCGTTTACGCCGTACGGCTTTTCATACAAACTTTCAAGCCGTTGTTTTTCGAAATGAATGAACCGATTTTAATGAAACTTCATACGCATAAGCAGGATACAAAGGTCTAAAAAGTTAGCTGAGAACATTTTCGAAAAATTGTGTTACAGCCAAATTAGACCGATTTTAAAGTTTCCATAGAAGCAGAGATTTCCAGTTATCTTTTTTTAAATAAGACGTTTCGAAAATGTTCTCTGCTACCTTTTTAGACCTTTGTATCCTGCTTATGCGTATGAAGTTTCATTAAAATCGGTTCATTCATTTCGAAAAACAACGGCTTGAAAGTTTGTATGAAATGCCGTATGGCGTAAACGCTCTTAAGTCTCATGTAATAAGGGACAAGCCAATTGCCTTGGCCTAGCATAAATATAAACTCCAGATTGCTACCAAAAAAAAAAAAAAACTAATGAAAATACTCTCTTTCCCTGTTCTCAAAATGGTGAACTTAACAACGTGAAGAAACCGGCTTATCCTAGGACCTAAACTTCAAAGACATGTGTTCACCAACCCGCACTGGGCTCGCATGGCGTGTCACAGCAGTACGAACATTTTAGTCTGATTATTTTAATAATTTAACAGGGACGCAAGAGGCACGCAGATCTACGGCGGCGTCACGGACATACAGAAGAGACTCGTGGGCCACTACCTGCTCAAGGAACACAACGCCCTCTGATGGGATGCCGGTAAACTTGTTCTAGTCTAGTCTAGCTATACATATCGAAATGCTTGCGTATTAAAGATGAATGGGAACTCCCCCTGCAATTAGAGCATCGAGTTTTCACGTACGCTTCTTAATTTAAGCAATACCGAATTTGCCATTCTTCTTATGTTTTATCAACGACATCAACGAGCGTGTTGCTTAAAAGATAAGGCTTATTACATTACCCTGAAGGAACTAAGGCGAGTCAGGATCAGAAAATATCCAAACTGGCAATCTTATTCATCATACTTCTTTACTCGCTCTTTATTTTTCTCTTTTTTAACTTTTAAACCTAGAAATTAGTCTTATCCTGAGAATAAATTTTGAAAGTTTTTCCATACAAGAACTGTCGGACGTTAATTTTATTCCACGGATAAAATATATCTGACTTTGGTAAAATCAGCCCTAAGTATGTTATTACCATTTCTTTATTTTCTTTTCTGAATCCTTATAAGAAGTCCTAAATCCAGAGTAGTGTAATAACCTTTTTGGTGCGATTCTGGCACTACACTTCAAACTATGTGTAAATCGACCATAGATTTTAGACAGTTGTAAATAAACGTCAGATTGGTGATGTCGTATGTTGAATATAAAGCTCATTTTTGAAAACTCAAATATGGACTGGACTGTACAGAGCTTTCCTGTGATTAGCCAACGTTAAAACGTGCCAATGGATTAAAATGTTATTAAAATTATATGTTTTCGTTGTATATTTATCGTTGTATATTTTTTTATCGACTCAAAGGACCAAAAATTATTTTCTTATCGAAGTTCATGTCTCTGTAAAGTTTTTATTACATAAATAAGCAATACATAAGTGACCTTGAATATTCAAAAAGATTTTGCTAAACGTTATACTACATAATATTTTTCATATTATACGTCAGTTATCATACAGATTTTATATAATTTATTTGTTCAATAATTTAAAAGAACATGCATAAAACTGATATTACATTGATATGTTTGTGTTTAAGAGCCATTAACTGTAAGTGAAATAGGACGATTCATAATGAAAAACGGACCAATAACACTTAAAGTCGCCAGTATAGCTCTGTCTCTGTCACTTCAAAGTTTATTGTAGCGACAGAAAGACTTGGGAACATCTTAACACTTTCGACTCCGCCCACTTTTCATAGAGCTCATACGCCATGCCGCCATACATATTGCAAATGGACCCTCCAGGAGGGTCACCGGCATTACGTTTGCGCTAAAGTGAACCCTCGAGGAGGGTCGTCGGCATTAGGTTTGAAACCGTATTATAAAACACTGTAAAAAGAAGTAAATTAGTGTTTTCGGAACGTCTTGTTGCTATATTTAGTATCTCTGGGGGTATTTACATGTGCTAGTGTGGTGGAAACGAGAAATATAAAAAATAAAAATATGAAGAAAAAGTATAATCGCTCGCTTTGATCCCGTGACAGGGGTGTCCAACCTCTTCTGAAATTTTCATACAATGTATTTTTTTTTCAACAATTACAATATGCAATAAGTATTAGTAGTTTTTTATGTAATCAAAACGTTATTATTTTGTAACAGTTTATTAACGTTTAGTGTTCTATTATTTACTTGACGTTCATGATTCACTCTGGAATTATCTACTTTCAATCGTTATTCATATATAATCAATATTTAAGAAAGTACGTATAAATTAATGACGAAAAAACTCCGATTGAGACTAGAAAAATTTATGTTTTAACTACTTTTACCTGTAGCTTCGCTCCCGTGCTTCTATTGCCTCTCATTAGCATAAGTTCTTTCAGCTATACCTATACTATGACTACAAACATCACGTCACCGCGTCATTCCGTAGGTAACTTCATTACGTGAAAGAAGACAAACGGAAATCACACACTACCTATTGGTGTGATACACATACAAGGCGTAACAGAATAAACGCAAGTCCTGAAAGTAGTTTGTTCATAATTGACTACTGACTCGATATCAGTAACTTTTAAGGCGAAAGCGCCAGGGTAGCTCGCGAAATTTTTTTTTTTTTACGGCCGCCATTCAATTTTGATCAACATACAACTTAATATTGACCAGCAAATTGCGAAAACCGTAAAAAAATGAATTTCGCGGGCTACCTTAACGCTTCCCCCTTAATATTAGTACATTACTGCAGCGGCCAGCAAAAGAGGCATTGAAGGACGAACGTGTAGGGCACGCCGCGATAGCGGCGGTAAGGCCCCTCTTTGAGGAGTGGCTAGAGAGGCGTCACGGCGCCCTCACCTACCGCCTGACGCGGGTCCTCACCGGACACGGATGTTTCGGGAGGTTCCTGCACATAATCAGGCGGGAGGAAACGCCCGGGTGTCACCACTGCGAGGATCGCCCAGAGGACACGGTGGTGCACACGGTGGAGGTCTGTCCCGCTTGGGCAGAGCACCGCCGTGTCCTCGTAGAGGCGATCGGCAGCGGCGGCGACCTCTCGCGCCCGGCCCTGGTCCAAGCCATGGTCCGGGGCGAGAGGGAGTGGGAGGCAGTCACCTCCTTCTGCGAAGCAGTCATGCTAGCGAAGGAGGTGACGGGATGGGAGAGGGAGAGAGCCGAGAGGGCCGCCCGTCCCAGCCGCCGCGGTAGACGCTCCGGGCGTCGGGAGCCGCGTGACGACTCCCGGCCACCGTAGGCGCGGGCCTGCGGACGGCGAGTAATGGGTAGCTCGCCGTCCGATCAGGACCAGGCCCGTGCCGGACGGCGCGTATGTGTTCCACGCGCGCCTCAAAGAGATGTCAGCAGACATGGAGGGGCCCGTTAGGGCCGAAGCCTGCCGGGGCAGCGGGATTGTCCGAAAGGGTTACCGCTGCCCCGGAACATAAAGGGCTAAGGAAGGAACACGGATGGGTTTTAGTCAGTAAGAGTCTGACACTCCCTTCCGCTCCACCCAGAGCGGGAGGGGTCATTGGATGATTTCCCATCCTTAAAAAAAAAAAAAAAAAAAAAAAAAAAAAGGACGAACGTGTAAATGTGGGCCGAGGCGAAGCCGAGGCACACATACGTAAGTCCATCAATGCCTAGTTGTGGCCAAGGCTTGTATAGTACTTTTCTCAAATAATGCGCGGAAATTAAAATACAATTACTTTTCAAAATCAATGAAGAATAACGCACAACAATATTTTTTCCCGCGTTAAAGTGTTCATTTGTTTTTTTTTTACTTCCTTGCTTGCCATTTTTCGAAGTAAAAGATCAACACGACTTAAATGAGTTTACTATGTAATTTGTTTGGCCGCTAAACCAGGACAGATATGGATTTTCATACAACTTTTGCCAGCCGCTGCTCGCATGTATGTGGCCAGTACAGCAATTTCGATTTATCTCAAAGAAGGTTGTCAAAATAATGCTCAAATTTCCAAGCATGTTTGAGAAACGACATTTTTTTTTTATTATTCGTTTACCATACTGACCGGTGATTGAGCCAAAGAAAAATAAAACTTATTTCAAAGCAATAAGTCCATATTTTAAATGCATAAGTTAGTGTTACGGTCAACACGATTTTCTTAATAATAATAGAAGTTAGCTTTAAAAAAAAAAGAGTTGGTTCTTGCATGCTTTTAACTCAATACTCTAATTGGGGTGTATGAGGTCTTGCGTTAATTATGTTACACATTGTATACATGACCATAGATAATATAAAAAATGACAAAACCAAACAACTTGAATGTAGCGAAGTATGTTCCTGAAATGAGCAGCTGTACAAACGAACGGACAGACAGACAAACGAAGTTGCACCATGGGTGTTCGTTTTTACCATTTTGATACGGAACCCTGTAAAGCTTCTATTTTTAAACTCATCCTCTTAATTTATAATCTCAAAATAAATATTTTTATTTTTAGTGAATATTTGTACCTACCTAAACGAAAAACAGTTTACCATCCCTGAAATACGGGCATCCTAGCTCCCAATTATTTTTGAAAATAAAAATGCTTATATTTGAAAACCAACGATTATACTAATAAATCTTGTTAAAATATACGACTAATTTTATTTTCAAAGTTTATAATGCTATATTCGCTAAGAAAAACGTACATTTAAAGTGAGCCCTCCGCGAGGGCTCCCGGCATCCCATATGCGATTTGAGTGAACCCTCCAGGAGGGCTCCCGGCACTGAACGTGTTAAGAGGAAACAATGTCACGTGGTCTTTGGCGTTCATTCCATACCAACTTATTCCTCTGTTTTTTTCCCTGGTTAAAATTTTTGAAGTTCTAGTGGAAACTGAACTTTATGTGTGGGTATTAAAGTGGTTTTTCCAAAAACAGATATTTGTTTACATGTTTTAAAACTAAATCGCAAACGAAATATACAGATAAATTATTTCAAACCCACTTATACCGTGAAAACATTTTATTTGCTAAAAAATAGTCACTTGTTTAGTAAACCTTGATGTCTTTATAACTCATACAGTTGTTATCTCCACATAATAATAGTTTTAAGGGCAATCGCATTTATAACGCCTTAGCAAATATTTCTTTGTACTTACCTACTTACTTTTAAATGGGACATTCCATTTTAGAATGTTTATTTTTTTTTTTGTCAAAGGCACGCGTATTGGGTTTAAAAATGTGTTAAACAGGTGCTGAATTTTGTTATTTTGATTGATTTTATTTGTTTTAGGCTACAAAATTGCTAGGTTTGTACTTACTTATATTTATCTAAATGTTGTTTCATAATACAGGTATTAGATATGCAAGTCCTGCGGGATAATTGCATAACATACTAAGAATTGCAATGAATTGACATATCGACAACATTCATTGCGTTATTTACTTTGTTGAACAGACGAATTCTTCAAATCTATGAAGCAATGGATTGGGAATTTACGTCAAAATCCTTCGCATTGTAAATGGAAGTGTGTTGCGCAGGGTAGCTCGCCGTCCGATCAGGACCAGGCCCGTGCCGGACGGCGCGTATGTGTTCCACGCGCGCCTCAAAGAGATGTCAGCATCGAAGGAGGGGCCCGTCAGGGCCGAAGCCTGCCGGGGCAGCGGGATTGTCCGAAAGGGTTACCGCTGCCCCGGAACATAAAGGGCTAAGGAAGGAACACGGATGGGTTTTAGTCAGTAAGAGTCTGACACTCCCTTCCGCTCCACCCAGAGCGGGAGGGGTCATTTGATGATTTCCCATCCTAAAAAAAAAAAAAAAAAAAAAAAAAGTGTGTTGCGCAGTTGGGGTGCTGGTTGCGGACTTGTCTTGCCTAAAGTCGTTTTTTCGATGGCAATAGAAAGTGACTGATTTAGCTTAAAGTTTAACAACTAATAAACATATATAACTACGTTATGTACCTACTTTACTTGTCCATCGCATAATATACTTATAAAATATGAAACATTCTGTATTGTTGTATGTAACTTATAAGTGCCACTAAGTTATGGGGGCCACGATTTGATAATTACGTTTTCTATGGCGTTTAAAATTTAAAATGTCCAAACAAGTCTACATAAGTATAATAAACATATTATTATTACGTATTTTACTGGTATACATATTTTAATAAAACAATATTTTTGTAGATTTGCTTTTTATTTATATACTTTTTCTTAACAGGTTTGTCTTCGACACATTAAACACTAATAAACAATAGGTACGGGTAGGTGCTACCTAAGTACCTACTACTAGAATAAAAAAGTAACATAGACCGTATCTGATCTGATTCAACACAAAGATCTTTCATATAATTTTCTGGTCCTCATAGCCGTAATAAGTCTTATAGTTGTTTAAACATATCATAAACACAAACCAATATAATTATTATTTCTTTAATGATGTTTTTTTAAATGCTTTTTTATCAATATCGAACATTAGACCGCACAAAAACATCCGCTATAAAATTCAAAAAAATATAAGCATAATTTTATTATGGCTGCCTACTGGGTCCGTCCTATCCTTTTGTAGTCTCATAAAATCGGGGAGGCGAATTTGCACATAAAAATGCATCATTAAATTGACGTTAGCCCATTTACACACCGCCCAAATATCAGTGTGGCAACATTTCCCTGGTTGACCTAGTTTTTTTCCAAATGTTTTTGAATCTCACGGGTTGGTGAGTACCCAGTCTCATTTAATATTACAATGTCGAACGTGTTGCATCACTTAAAATAAAAAATTGCCTTTTTGACCAAATAGGTAGCGTAATCTAAAGCTTAAAAATCCTACGGTAAAGAAGAAATAACACATAGAGCCAATGCCTACAATAATAGGATTACGACTCATCTCAATAAACTAACTTTAAACCAGAAGGCCAATTCCCGAAATTAAAAACGTTCAAAATCTAGTCTCAATCCCTTCTCAGCTACAATCAATGTCAAAAACTTGTCAAAAATGTAGGGAAATTAGGGGTATTTTTAACAGATTGAGACTGAGGTCAGACTGTGAACGTTCTTAAAAATACGAGAAAATTGCCTCTGGTGAAAACTGACACTGAAAAAAGACATTCAGGTTTAAAAGATTTGCCCCACAAGACTTAATATGACGGCCGAAAAACTATACATATAGATGAATGTGGATGAGCCCGTGGGCGCATAACAAGCATGACTAAACCTAATACAACACAAGATGCTGAATGTCAAAAGTTGGACAGATTGCGTCAGAAAAAAAAACCTAGGCTTCAAAACGTTATAGCCGAAGATCAGGTACAGTCTAGACACAACTACACTAACATTGAAGCGATTGCAATTCTCGTAATTTTAAGAACGTTTACAGTCTGATCTCAGTTTCAATCTGTCAAAAATATCTCTTATTTCCCTACATTTTTGACAAGTTTTTGACATTTATTGTCGCTGAGATGAGATTGCGACTAGATTATGAACGTTTTTAATTACGGGAATTGGCCTTCTGCACATGATGGTTTGTTTCTGATTGAACGAGCACTGTTATATTACTGTGTAAAATTGTACCTTTAGTCAATGTATTGTTTGTTTAATTTCTCCTTGAATCCTTGAGGTATATCTCAGTATCAGCCCCCGGTGTCTTAGTTTGGGGCCAATCGATGGCAATAAACTCGTTCCCTACTAACAACTAACTATGTGGGTGTACCTTCTACTATAGATTACCTCTGCGTAACCCTTCGGGGAATACACGTGTGCTGTTAGATTTTGTGTGTTAATGGTGCCGATTTTGTTGTTCCTAAACTAAACTAAATTTAAGTTCATTGCATCTTTTTCTTTCTATTTCATTATGAAAAGGACAGAAGATAAATTTTAGTTTAGTCCTGTCAAATTAATTAGCATCTGACGTAAATTGACGTAATTTTAGTAGGCAAGTTTTTAAACTTGTATGAAGTAGGTAGTGTCAGGCGCTGATTAATTTGACAGGACTAAACTAAAATTCATCTTCTGTCCTTTTCTTAATGAAATAGAAAGAAAAAGTTGCACTGAACTTAAATTTTGTTTAGTTTGTGAACAAGGCAATCGGCACCAATGTCGTACAAATCAATTCTTAAATCAGATCAAACCAACCTGCTCGTTAGTAGTGTCACATTATATCACAATCTTTCCTTGGACGCAAGTCATTGTGGCCAATGTATCTCGCATTACGGCTGCCTACGACGTCTCGTGTAGGTATTCTATCATAATACGGACAGTTACTGGCTACCAACTAGTTACCGCGGTACGACCGCCCGTTACGTGCCTGACGCGCCTCTATGTTTTAGTTCAGGAGCATTTGTTTTGATATAAAAAATTGTTTTTTAAAAAGTGAAGTGCTGTTTGTGTTTCTACATCCACTGATTTTGTGGTAAAATACTGATTAAAACTCGTCTCTCTTGTGCGATTCCCGTGTGGACTTAGGAAATCGTTTCCAAATGCAATGCAAAAAGTTTTAATATCAAAATTCCGGAAGTTTTCGTCCAGAAGCAACAAAGTCGATTGCCGTCAACCTTTGTGTTCTAAACTTCAAGGCATTCGTCCTGATTCTTGCTTCACTGCACATTATATCTAAATAAATACAAGTATCTAACAGCTACATAACTGATCTACCAACCAGATCATCTGTTACTCTAGTTAGCTCGAAAATACTGCGCGTTATCGACGACTCGAGACATCATTGTTTAAAGTTTTAACGTGTTACTAATATACGTTCCTCAAAGGACCGGTAACTTTCATACTATAGGACCATGAATCACATCGAGTTCGTATTAATCTCCTATTATCTTAGTGTGCGTCATTTTCAGCAATGTACACACACAGCGGCGATGGCGATAAGACAGCGATACTGATAGGGAAACTTATCATTCCACTGCGATTACGAGTCGAACGCAGATGGGCTTAGTGTCATCATTTTTTTAAATTAAAAATGCGCGCCCTTATTTATGTGACGTTTCTATTGTTAATATTCAAAAATGGAAGTTCTCAAGACGTTATCGAAGAAGTTTTCAATGAAGAGGTGTTAAAACTTATTAAGTTATGTGATGTTTGTACGTGCAGTGAAATTCCCGATATCGATGGGACTCATATAGTGTTGTACGTTCAGTGTTCTGAATTTGATAGGATAGAAAATGTGGCCGACTTGGACAAGATCGCATGGCCTTCGAATCCAAATGGGTTGAAGATATCGGCCACTTTCGACGGACTGGCACTGTCGACATTGGGCAAGTAAGTAACCGTTATATTTAATTCTAATTATATATATCGTACATTATATCGTTAATCTTCTCCCCAATTCAGTTAATCCGGAATGCTTCTAGCAGCAATGAATGTGGGCGTAATCGTTCTACGTTAGGTCAATGTCCCAAATAGCGCATCGACAATTTCTTAGACCGAATCGTAAGTTCGAATCAGGAATGCTGATAAAAATCTATTGGGTCCTTTAGTCGAGTGATGTCATTCTGGTTTACTTACCGGGAATTATAATAATGGCGGAAGTCATCTGATAGGCGCACTACTACCTACTTCATACTCGGAAAAGCTTCAAGCATATGCAACCAAACTCGATAATGTTTCATGACATAATCAGATGCACCATATCCCAATTCCCAACACGCTTATCTAACCACTAGCTTCTGCCCGCGACTTCGTCCGCGGGAAATTTCTTGTTCCCCCGACCCACCCCGTCGCATCGCTATTACATCGTTTTCGCTTAGGTGTCTTTCTGACATTTTTCTTTTTATAATAGGTAAGAGGCTCCTAAGGGTCTTCCTCAAGAATTGGGCTATCTAACGTAAAAAGATTTTTTAAATCCGACTGCTAGTTCTAGACCGTTCTATTGCTATATTATTAGTAGGAATATAGATTTTGACATCATCGTTTTTGTAAAAAAAGTACTTCAAATTCTATGATTTTTCTTTCATCAACTGCTTCAGCAACTCTCTCTCTCTCTCTCTGATATAGTCCTGACCCTGACTAGATGCATTATTTTGTTTTCACCTTGACTGCTTATCGCCACGTTCGCTACAACCAAGTATAATAAAACTACGCTAGGTACAATATATTAAAGGGCATTGAAATGTTGTTGACACGCCGAGTATCTTACTTAATCTTTGTTTGCTTTAGCTCTTTTAGGGAAAACCATATCAAGCCGCTGAATACTTGCCGGTAGATGAAAATGAAAGTATTAGTCAAATGTACTACAATTACCGTAAGCCCAGGTTCACACGGACTCGTTTTTTCGGCGAATAATTTTTTCACACACTGGATTTTGAACGCACGCACTGCAGAGTTGAAAATCCAACAGTGTGTTTTTTTGATGATGCGCTCTGTTGGGTTCTCAACGCTCTTCTCGTATAACACTGAGAGTTGAAAAACCAGCGCGCGATAAAATCCCCCGCGATATGTTTTCGTCCGTGCGAACGTAGGCCAATTAAAATCCGATTATAAATTGTTATGATTTCGTTAAATAATTTATAGTGAAGATTTAGTTCGCTTTAGATACCCGTAGTCACCATCAAATGTCCATTATGACTGAAAATAAGTTCTGAGAATAAATGAATTCATGAAGTTTGCTGTAACTTTGCCCTTTGTCAGTCAAAGTTTGTAGGCAGGGCCTAATGTTGGACTTTGAACAGGGAGCAGCGGACACCCTTGCATACCTAATTTTTCGCATAAAACACTAGACACTACTCATAATTTTACTCCATTCATACGCAAATACATCACGTTCACTGAGAAGGGAATTGAGTCTTAATGTGTTCTCCGATTGTAACCCTTGCGCGGAACCTAACAAGTAAAATATTTTACGGTTCCCATAGTGAAAACACGCCTTTATCAAGCCTTACAATAAAAATAACCAGTTTCTCAGTAAACTCGCACAAACAATAAACATCATAATTTGATATCGTCCATTTAAGATTAGATTACAAAGAAAAGGGAGGCCTTTACGAAAATGTACGGCACATCGGAAAACGGAATTAAATACTGGACACCTAACTTTAGCTTCCATTTAAATTACCTGATTCAACTAATAAACAGAAAATTCTGATAATTACATTGTCATTTAACATTAACCACAATTTAATCGATATTCAATACGATTGTCACTTATTCTTAAGTGGCTCCTTGCTCCATATCTTGTATTGTGGACATCGAGTTTGTGATTCATTAATGTGATAGGGGCAGATAATTTCAATCTTCGATTCGATACTTTCAATCTTTGGCCCTAAGGAGCGGGGTAACAAGTTACTCAGTCCTTTTAGACAGTTGCCTTTGTTTTAACTTTCCCGTTTTTTCCGAGAAAAAACTTATTAAAGAGATTAATTCTCTTTAGACCGCTGTCTAAATCAAATTTACCTTTCCACTAAAGCTGCGTTTTTACCAGTGATAAACGCTTCCCTTTTCCTTAGCTCGTCTTTTAATTGTGCTACACTCCATCAATTTTTATCTAGTTTTCCTTTAATTTATGATCGGCACAACAGTAAACATAAACACACATACAACAATGGCGGTTTCTAACAACAGTGCTGTATGATGATCTTTCATTTTTTTTAACCCCCATTAAAGGAAGATCATTAAATCTATGTCAACATGTAAATAAACCATGGAATATTTTCTTTTTTCAATAATCATGGCTTCGCTTGGCCTATTTAATTTATATACGTTATTTTATGTTAGATACATTTTTATTTTTCTGATAACTATTATGACGTGGCCTATTTCCCGATTCCGGCTTGACGTCGACTTACGGGACACCCTGTATATCTAGCCAGCAACTGTTCAATGTTTCGTAGTGTTGCTAGGTTCATGGCCCTTTTCGGACCTTATCCTTTAGATACAGCATTCATTGTTGTCAACAGGACATCTCAATTTTAACTGCCTTCAGAATGTTCCCAAATTAGAGGAAACCAGTCATTCGTAAGCAAGGTCGTTCAAGACCGTTACTACTAATTAGTATTGTCATTAATTTGACCTGTTTCTACTTAGCGTGGAAAAAGACGAAGCCTAACAATAAAGGACAGGGCAAAATACTGTCGCCTGGTAGAGGTCAGATTTATTGGCGATCGGTCATCTTTGATCTGCTAAAAATAATGATCTGTCTAATTAAATTAATTTGAAGGGCTATTGCGATTGATTGGCTATTACTACTGGTAAATTCCGCGACTTACGAGTTGTAGGTCGTAGGTTCAAACCCCAAACAGGCGCTTTACTTTATATAGGTACATTATTTCATCACCATTGCTCTCAAAACGGTGAAGGAAACATCATGAGGAAACCGGCATGTCCTAGAACCAAAAAATCGAAGATATGTGACATCTACCAACCCGCACGGGGCCCGCGTGGTAGATTACGGACCACTCCCTCTTATCGAGAGGCCTGGCTGTGTCCCAGCAGTGGGAACATTTTATTCTGATTATGCTACACTACTCATAAAGTTAGACATTATTGAGTGTAAGTAGTTATATGTACGTACCCAGTACGTACGTCTTAGTTCATTAGTTAATACGACTGAGTTGTTCACTCGAAACAAAGTCCAAGAGTAGCTTCCAATTTACACTGACTTCTAGTGAACTTAACTAATCCTACAGAAGAAACCTTGAGCACGTTTTGAAATTAGTAACTGAGCATCATGTTGACAATTTTAGCCCCTGATTTTAGTTACGCCGCGACATGTTCTTATCAGATACGATGTAATTATATCAGTAAAAGCTTAAAATAGAACCTCTTACCTGTCTACTGTGAGATTTTACTAGGCCTGCTTACGTATTCAACTTTAGCAGCGTAGACTTGCATATAACTAACTAGCATACCTACTTATCTAGACTAAAAAGTTTTACAACTGTGGACTGTCTGACTAGAATTTGCAGGTATCACTTTATAACAATAGGATGAATTAAAAGAGCCTCCACGAGTATATCAGCCTATAATGTTCCCTCTCCTGGGACACAGGCCTCCTTTCAGTGAGGAGTGGGCTGTAATCCACCACGCGGTAAAGCGCGGGTTGGTAGATGCCACCATGTCTTCGAATTTTTGGCTTTAGGGCATGCCGGTTTCAGTGGTGATGAAATAACGCCTGACTGGGTTAAATCGCGGCCGTTACCACTGGGCCACCACTGTTCTGCCTCTACACGAGTGATCAGTCAGCCCCGTTATGACGTCATGCTGTTTAACAATACGAAATTTCACTCAAAATATTTCTTAAAACCGCCTCGTTGGTCTACTGGTCGTAAGCGCGGCTGTTGAGCACGAGGTCTTAAATTAGATTCCTAAATAGAGAAAAATATCTATTATTGTTGGTTTTCCATCAGAAATTCTGCAGTACCAGCCGGGATTTGTGCATGGATAAAAAATGGCAACAGCTGCTCGCTTCTGACATATTAAACTGATGCTCTTGCCTCTGCCTAACCAATATGAAAATACAAGCTTTATGTTTCTAAAACCGAGATTTAATCCCTCATAATCCTTTTTGGTAACTACGTAAGGTCATTATCCCGCGACGACGTCTCAAGATTCGCCGGCTGTCACATCAATCAACGACAAACCGTGTCACCTGCGTTTGTTTTGCGAACCATCTGCGGCGGGAAATGGCCGACTTGTAGTATCAGAGCTGAGGTTAGGCGCTAACCTACTTCTGGCTAGGTACCTAGTTTGCGAGTTAATTATGCGTTTTTATTATATTTTAATTTGTGTACTGTCTGCGATTTGTTTTTGGAAATTGTAGTGCATAACTGTAATGTTTTGTAGGCTTCTCGGAATCACGGGATGTGCATGCGACCCACTTTGTCAAATATTTTGGGTTCGATATTAGGGATACGATACGTTTTGTCATCAGAAAGGCATAATTACATAGTCCAATGAGTGTTATTTTTGAAAGGGTCAAAGCATAAAACGAAGTAGCGAATTTTCATCTAAATCTTTTTCTAACAAGTCACTTCAAAACTACAGCAATCTTTGTAAAATAAGCATTATTGTTTAATTAATTATGGTAAATTCCGATAGCTTTTACAAAACAAATGAAAAATTGTTTATTTTTCATATTTGCGGTTTTCCGTTTCTAACTCCACTCCAAATAAGCGTGAGATAAAAATATTATTTGTGTAATCAATTATTATGTAACTATACGCAATACGCATGTTATCTGTACCTACCTATTTAGATATAGCTAGGTAATTAATGGTCAATTTATTACGAATCAATAAAGTAATCTTATGACTTAGGAGCATCCTCTTAAGTACCTATATTATAAAATAACATCTTGTACATTTCTGCAAAGATATTCATAACCATTCGACTGGTTGTCGCATCGAAAACTACACATTTTCAATGACTAATTTGCCTTGCCCCCGACAGCAATTAAGTGTCAGAAGAATGGTGGTCGATATTTTCGGGATTTGTGAAGAGTTATCTAATACTCTTTTGATAACATTGATTGATGTTCTATTTGGCGCGGAAGTGTATTGAACGGTTCTTATAGCTATGCTGGTCCTACCATAAGGACCACTTTAAAAGGACACGCGGGATGGTCTTTCAGTCCATTACCTACGATTAGGACGAAACCTTGCAGTCGAATCAGCCGTAATCGTGTGCTGTCATGATTGAAATTGATAGTAAAATCTCCTAGAAACAAATCTTCAAGTCCGGCGAATGTCATCATCGTCTTAAACAAGCTAAGTCTTTAAGTCCTACAGTATCCGCCATGGAGATAGGAAAAACTTCATTCTGTGTGACTGTGAGTGATTACCGATAGGTCGAATTAATTGGTAATAGCCATGTGGAGTTGTTGCTCCGATTAGGATTTATGTAGTTTTTAACGACTTCCAATAATTACAGCATTGCGTTCTATATTTTTCAGGTTGCCGCCAAATTCGCTTGTCGAAACGCTGAGATTCACAAACAACGCCATAAAAACCTACTGGCCAGATCCATTTAGTGACGTTCCTAATTTGAAAGTCCTGTCATTCTCGCACAACGAACTGACCGAAATCACACCCGACCTCTTTACGAAAATCGAACGATTAGAAGATCTAGACTTGTCGCATAATAAGCTATCGGACTTCAATCCATTAGATTTCAAACATCTACGTCACATAAAAAAGTTAAGTTTACAAAGCAATGATTTGAAGAAGATTCCTCTGGATGCTCTTCAGCCAATGACTGCGCTAGAAGACCTGGATGTGAGCAAGAATGGCATATTCGACTTGCTACTTCAAAGGAGTGATGTTGAGAACTTGGCGCGATTAAAGCGGTTGAATTTGAATGACAATAGAATTAGATCTATTACGAAGGCTTCGTTTCCTCCTAATAACAGTCTGTAAGTATCCTTTATGTTACTAAAACTAGACTACGTAAAACTGGAGTGATATAATCATAGATTTATGATAGCGACGCTTGAAAGGCAACATTGACTAAACGACAAAGGGCTAACTTTACAGTAGAACAGTTTACAAGTTTAAATTTTCAGAAAAACAATCATATAAATTCTTTTAATCATCCTACAGGCGTAATTCTTACCTTCTTCTTGTTTTGGACACCTTATTTTATCACCTGAATCAGAATTTTTATGATCTTTTTTCTGAAAAGTTAAACTTTTATCAATCCTATCATAAAT
The DNA here is from genome assembly GCA_963669345.1 of Gortyna flavago. Lineage (NCBI taxonomy): Eukaryota > Metazoa > Arthropoda > Insecta > Lepidoptera > Noctuidae > Gortyna > Gortyna flavago. The sequence goes on along the minus strand of OY770134.1, from coordinate 16,411,565 downwards.
GGTGTAATCACTCCAGTTGTTGAACGTACGATAAAGATGCAAGAGTCGATTAATACCGCTACTTTTTATTCAATACATTTATATACAGTGTGTCAGATGTCAGGTTAAACGAGGGACATACTTTAAGGGAGTTTAGTACCCATGAAAATGAACATAATAATAATATTCTTTTAATTTTACTTCTGTTCCGATTTTAATTAAATATTAAGCTCATTAATTTATATTTATATACTGAGGGGCAATATCCGTATTTTTAAGAACTTTCACATTCTTATCTCAGTCTCAATCTGTCAAAAGTACAATCACAAATTTACATACATTTTTGACAAGTTTTTGACACTGATTGTCGTTGAGATGAGATTGCGACTTGAATTAGAGTACGTTTTTCAAGTATGAGGATGGGCCTTTTTAACTGTTAATCTTCTTTTGTAGCTGACTGTACCTATGTTTAGCTGCAGATAACTGTCATTGACAAAACACATAAAAGTTTCTAGAAGTCAGTCTTCTTTTTTTTTGACCATCAGATAGAGCAAAGGCTACAAATAAGAATTTATGAAGACTTACCCCCTTAATAATAAACATATTATATCAAATGAATAGGTACACAACGATTTCTCTTTCAGTCGTCAGTAATTTAACTTTCGAAAGAATAAGACAAAGCGTTGTGTAACTATACAGACGCTATACAACGTTTATTAGTAAGGGGGTAATGGTTTTTATCGCAGCCAGTACTTATAGGCAACATTGTAATGCCAACATTAAATTGTTAGTAGCTAGTCTTACCGCCTACAAAAACATGGCTCGCTACGTTTATCACTTTTGTAAAACAATTGAATCAAATATTCGATTTAGATACAACCCAGAAGCAGACCTAAGAGGTTTTTTTTGTCATTGAATAAGAAACCTTATTATGAGGGTGTAAAAGTACAGTTGAATCTGCGTAAGGACTCTGGTGAATAATTTAAGAAGCTGTTTTGATATTAGTACAACTCTGCACTTAATGGCACTCACAATAAAGTCTGTAATTCAATGTAAATAAAAAATTGCTCATAAATAATTTTGTTAATTTATTTTTGAGCAATTTTTGTCACCATCTTTTACTATTATACATACATACAACTCACACCTTCCCATGGCGGGGGTAGAAATATTGGAACGCCTGCTATTTTATTTTTATATTAATTAAAATTAATTATTCACAATGTTATTGTTAAATTAAACATGCATGAGTAATTTCTTTAGAAGTAAAACTATTTAACGTGCTTTATCTTTATCTACTATTTTATAAATATTATTCAACAGTATCTAGTCTGTATTTAACACAAATATAAATCCACTATAGAACTTTGTCAGGAGTACCGCTGATATTGATTCTAGATAACATATATCGGTGTACTTAATCTAAATAAATATAGGTAGGTAATCAGGTACTTCTTTCTAATACTGTACCTTAACAGATTTATACACAGTTTAGCTTGTTTGATAATGATAATCTAGACAAGAGTAAACACAGTTACTTAGTGTGTGTTTATACACACATCAAAAGTGTCTAGGGATCAACATATATTTTTGCAATAACTTTTCTCCTGATTGATATTAATTAAAATTTTCTTTAAGGATTCATCAAATAAAGTGTTTTCGTTTGTCACAGTAACGATAAACCAAGTCACCTTTGCATTAATAAAGAAATTTGCCATTTTCCTAATAAAGGGATTTTTGACATTTGAACCACTAACACAAAAGTTCGAAAAAAAGACTGAAATAACAGTTTTCTTTAAAATTTTATTGGGTAACTTAAACAATTAATAATCCGTGTTTCTACCGCGAACACTAACAACACAAGAACATCGGTTTGGCATACTCAAAATGAGTTCATCCAAATCACGCTGTGGAATGGCCGCCCATGTTCGTTGCAACAACAAAAAAAGGTCTTCTTGCGACTGGATACCCTCCATATTCGGCAGAGCTCTTCTCTGTAGCATATCCCATGCTAGCTCAATCGGGTTCAAGTCTGGCGACTGAGCAGGCCAGGGCAGGACATTGATGTTCGTGTTCGATGAGAGTCTGTCTTACAACTCTTGCGGTGTGCGGTCGTGCATTATCATGCATTAACTGAAATAAGGGACCGATTTGCACTTGTAGAGGAACGATGACGTCTGATACAATCGTCTCAGCATAAATTTGAGCGTTGAGGTTGCCTCTGATCCAAATCAACTCAGTTCTTCCGCCGATCCAAATACCCGCCCATACCATGATGGTTCCACCACTATAAGGATGGACTTCCTGGCAGGATTTTAATCGCTGTTGGCGTCCAGGGGTTCTCCAGTGTCGTATACGTCTTGTATCCGGTCTCATACCAAAACGAGACTCATCAGAAAAGCACACGAAACGCCATTGTTCTTCTGCCCAATTTCTGTGTTCAAGAGCCCATTGATATCGAATCCTACGATTGTGCATTGCTATAGGTGGTACCCGTAGCGGTCTTCGGGAATGAAGGTTCACTTCATGCAAGCGGTTTCTGACTGTTGGGTCGCTAATTAAGTTCCCTGAAGAGTGATGAAGCCTCACGGCTAACATCATGGCGGTTATTGTTGGAGCTCTTCGAGTTAAGATTTGAATGTATCGGTCTTGTCTCCGTGTGGTGCAGCGATACCGTCCTCCATGGCGCTCAGCCACGGTACCAGTGCTTCGGTAACGTGTCCAAAGTCGACTGATAACACTCTGACTTGTATTCAGAGCTAAAGCCACAGTACGTTGCCGGGAACCAGCTTCTATCATTCCCACGGCTCTGAGCATTTCTTCCCTGCTTAAATGACGTCGCCGCTCCATAATAACGTTGGTTTTAATCAGTAGTAGGGAAACAGTAGCACTAATAATGTCTTCAATGCGTTGTATGTTTTTATAGGGAAAATATTGACAGCTGATTTTCATCTTTTACTCGAATTTGATTCACAGTTCCTGATTCAAATTATGAAATGCACCAAAAAGGATCCATATAAATTTATAAAATCATAAATTTATTACAAAGCCACATCTCAATCTCAAGAAATCCGCATAAAAATGCTTGATCCCTAGACACTTTTGATGTGTGTATTAGCAACTAATCTGCGTTCGCGATTTACTTGACAAACATGTAAACAAATATAAGTTATTCGAAAAATAACTTTAACTCCTACACAATAAAGTTCAGTTTACGATACATCTTCAACATTTTTAAGACATTTTAAATAATGCTAGTCACTCTGAAATCAACATAAATGCCACTGAAATAAAGTTAATATTTGTTTAACTTGAAATAACAACAATTGGAAACGTAAATTTGAATAGACCTTAGCTGTAACCGCGACTTCGTTCACGTGGATATCGGAAAACAATAATGTTTGAAAATCTCGTGAAAATCGGGCCAGCCGTTTCGGAGATTAGCCGGAACAAACAGGAATACATTTTTTTTTTTTATATATTTTTTATAATTATAAGTACCGTATAAGTACATATATACTTTCATAATTATGCATTTAGTAATAAAAAGCTGTTATGTTGACATTAATAGACACTTTAATTTTATTTATTTGTGTAATATAGATTGTAACAGTAGGTTATTGGCTAAGATGGATCTGTGACTCGTTTTCCGCTCCTATTTCGAGGTAGTAAAAGACAGTATATACTTAAAAGAAAACATGGCGTATGCATTTAAGAAATTCTTATAAAAATCTATTCCAGACCTGGGAATCGAACACTGAAACACTGCAGTTACAATTCTAATCGTAACATATTTCTCTTTCCAGGGAACTATTGGACTTATCAAACAACATAATAGAAATAGTGGAAGAAGAGTCTTTTCTCACATGCACGAATTTAAGAGAATTGAACCTTGCTCAGAACAATATAACGTTTGTTTTCGCATTGCCGCCGACGCTGCAGATAGCCATACTGAAGATCAACACTTTGTACCATTGGCCTAAGTTTCCTAGTGGTATTAAGTATATTGATCTATCGTATAATAGATTGTCGGATTTGTATGATGAGAATGCAGTGAATTTTGACAGTTTGGAGGTAAGTTTTCTTTAATTGACGAAATATTTAAAAAAAAATACTAATGAATACTGGCCTTTAAAAAGTGGCTGGGACTGACTGGATGCGTATGGCGGAGGACAGGGTGTTGTGGCGGAGCCTGGGACAGGCCTATATCCAGCATTGGACTGCGATACGCAGAGCTGATTTGATTAGTGAATACAAGAACCATTAACTAACGAAACATATCCCAAAAATACTTTATATTTCATTTTTTTTACTGCCTTCATAAAAAAGGAGGCTCTATTCACCCCGAATGGATGTAGGATGTATGTTTCTATGTCTGCATCACGACGCGTGAAACGTTATGACGCAAAATAAAATATTCTAATCTTTTCGTGGTTTTTTTCTAAACTAAGCTAACATCTAAAACTCTCAATTCCAGGTACTAAACATCGGAGGAAACCAAATAAAAGAACTGAACATTGAAAAGAAACTCCCCAGCCTATACATTCTAGACCTATCCTACAACTTAATAACAGAAATACCAAAGACAATAAGCACTCAATTCTTTCCTAATTTGGAAGAACTTCACTTTGATGGCAACCCCATAGAGACGGTTTATTTCAAAAATATAGTTGCTGTAAAGAGTTTGTATATGAATGAGATGAAAGCTTTAACTGTGGTTGAAGAGAAAGCGTTTAGCAATGTGGTGGGGAGAACAGCAGATGAGACAGAGAATGATATTAATTGTTTCTCTCTTTATCTCTCTAATTGTCCGTCTTTGGGGAAGATTAAGGCGGGAGCTTTTGATGGGACATCGTTGTGTATGGTGAGTAATAAATATATATACATTTCTTTTGTAATTCAAATTTGAGTTGGAAAATTTCTAAGACCATTAGCAAATGAAGTCACCACCAGAAGGCTGAGCACCATTTATTTAGGCATTACCCGTATAGGCTATGTCTAAAACAGAATTATGAGAGCAACAGCGCCAAACAAAAACAATCTTGTGACCTTGGTCGCAACAAAATAGAAAACAAAATACAAAGAAAAGGTCACTCTTATTTTCACGTTATTTTTAAAAGTCTTAACCAACGCTCATCCCAAACAATCGTATCATTTTCAGCTGGACATAAGCAAGAACAACCTAACCTACTTACCAAAGAGTCTGGTTGACTGGACGGCAGTAAGTGAGGGAGTAAACCTGCAGTTCAACCCCTGGAACTGCAACTGTGACATGCAGTGGATAGTGGACGAGCTGCTACCTCAGATGTATGCCATCAAGCATTCGAGATTGTTAGCTGAACTCAGGTATAATGTAACTTCACGCCTTTATTTCCCGAAGCGGTGACAGGATATACCTATTATAGTATTCCTACATTTCGATAGTAGCCATTTACTGCGCACACAGACTCCTGACTGCTACCTACTATGCCAATTCCATCGACAATTTATATTTTAAACATAATTATACCCCGCTACTAATTAACATTGTATAGCGTCTGTATAGTTACACAACGCTTTGTCTTCTTCTTTCAAAAGACTTTTTATTGAAGGTTTGAATAACCCCCTTGGGTTATTGGTTGGTTGGGTTAAACTTTCAATAATCGATATCGACTATTAATAAACTCAAATACGAGGTCGACAAATTGAATGTTCAATGTGGTAAGTCGATCGATGTACCGAATATTAGACCCAAATCAAACAAAATCTATTTATAAAAATACGTTAAACATTTTTAAAACATCATTCATCCTCTTTCATCTTCAAACGATTCATATAAACATAATGATTTTTTAAATATATGTTTATCGCTAATGGTGCAGGCGGGACTTAGTGTCAAGCATTATCTAGACTGAAACCGTTGAACCAATTAATGAACTATGACAAACACTTAATTGCGAATCTTCTTTAACTCTTATAAAAATAGTCACACTACAAGTTATAATGCTCTCTTTTCCAGATGTGGTTCACCTCGTGCATTCGAAGGTCTTCGCCTGGTGCACTGGTACAACTGGACTGAGCGCGCCATGTGCCGCGATGGGAACTCACGCAGCATGCATGGGAACTACATGGTCAGTATTAGCGAGGCATAGACCGTTTTACTTCCCTTGCCATTTTTAGTAGACCAAACTAGCTATATTAGTGATAATACGGTTTATTATTTGACATGGTTTCAACCATAGAGTCAGCTTTTGTAATAAGAACGTGACTGTTATTGAAATATAAGTTCTTTATGCAAAATTGATTCATTAGGCAGCTTAGTCTGATGCTAAGTTGACAATTTTGTGTTGAAAACATGTGAGAAGAATTTTACAAACCTTGTTTTGTAATAAGATGGTTTGTTTTTTTGATCTGATGGAATTGCAACCTGCGTCATCAATTTGGACTGAGAAGTAAAGTGATTATTAGCTGCTCCGGTTTTTCTTTTGAATTCTCTTTGAAACCTCCAAAATATCTTTTCGTTAGCTAAAACGACCCATTGCCCATTTGCTCTTTAATTTTTGACCTACCATTTTTCAACAAAACAGTTTTTGAGTACATTTTTTTTATACTATCCTCAACTTTTTGCTAACCATATTAATTAACCACCTAATTCTCCTACTCTCATTACAGCTGGAACCTTCAACAGAAGACGGCTCATCTCGCTACAGCTCCCTCACTCTAATCCTAGGCGCTTCCATCATAGTGTCCCTTCTCATAGCGATAGCGCTCGCGGTATACCTGGTCAAGACGAGGAAGAAGTACCGCGTCAGGCGGGCGGCCATGAGGAGGAAGAGGCAGAGTGCCACCGATATAACTAACGGGAATAAGGAGCAGTTTACTACGCTAAATACTAGTAAAGTTTAAAAGGGTGACTGGAAAATCTACTTGAATAAAGAAACTATTTCGGCCGAATTGTCAAACGAAACTCGACTTTAAGACCTGTTTATAAAGTCTTTCTGGGGAAACGGTTAATCACCCGTCATCGGTGACACTTGGACTACGAAAAGCGCCCTTACTGCTACGACATAAAGGCGCTGTCAATACCTAATTCTTACCGTGACCGGTTGAATTTGAACCTTAAAATGATAATGCTTATGATTAAAAATTATGTTGCGTTTGAAAATTCAGCTGAAAATTTAGTATCGCAAGTGTTTACAAATGCCAATGTATCGTAGAGATATTGGCCGGTTTTTGAAAGCTTATTAATATTATCTAAGTTATTGTTATATTGGTCAACCAATTACAAAAAAAATGTGAACTATTTTTGTTTATCTTTTTATTATGGTCACTCAAAAATCAACTTAGAATACATATAGATGTATGTATGATGTAAAATGACGATGATGTGTAATGTAAAATGTAATTACCATAGATTATGAATTGAAGTATCGTTGAAGCTTTCAGAACCCTGTGGCCCTTCAACCATGTAGTTATTATTTAAGTCATACTTATATCCCATATTTTTGGGAAAGTCATTTTCATACTTAAGTTAATAAAGTATTAACCAAATCAACGAACCAAAAGTAGGATAACTTCTAAGTTAAATAAATGCTGTAATGGCGATGTTTGCTATTTTGATATTTGAAATACTATTGTAAATATGTCATGTATATTGTAAAGAAGGTAGATTCACACACTCACAACGCCTCGCGTGTAATCCCCGAACGGTCAGGCAGGGACGTAAAGACGCCAGCACCTCAAGCTAATACAATCTGTCAAATTTCTTTAATAGATTTTCAACTTTATCGCAAAAGCATAAGGTTCAAAGTTGATTGGGAAAATTTTACAGTTTCGGGTAGCTTGATGTGCTGGTCTCTGTACCTATAGTGCAACCACAATTCGCCACACAGATAACATAACATCACGCCTTGTTTCCCCGAAAGATTAGGCAGAACTGTAGCTATAGTACGAAAACCTACATTTCGCAAGTTATGTTTTCGTTGTTTGTGAAGTAGATTCCTTAGTCATAAGTACAATTTAATTGCCATAAATCAGTATTTTGTAGGTTCTTTTCGCACGGGTGATGACGGGTGCACTGGCGTGTATGTTTAAAAACGGTAGTTAGGCTAAGAACACAAGAATAGACGTTGTACAGACGCCAGTACATCAAGCTAATACAATCTGTCAAATTTCTTTAATAGATTTTCAACTTTATCGCTAAAACATAAGGTTCAAAGTTGATTGTGAAAATTTTACAGTTTCGGGTAGCTTGATGTGCTGGCGTCTGTACTATGTATTTTTTATGAAGGATGCCTCTTAAAGTGAGACTTTCAGAGTAAGGCGTGGCACACTTGTCCGAATATACAATGTGTAACTGAAATAATGCACATTGTGAAAGTAGTTTGGTCACAATCGTTTACTGAATCGATTTCTGTCATTTTGAATATAGGTAAAAATCACAAAATAATTTAAACATTACAGTCACACGTCCGCTGTACAGTCAAAACATACCAAAATGGACAAAGTACCTACTGAGCTAGACCTTACGTGTGCGACTGTGTGTGTGCGTAGATTTGTAATGTGACCATAATTTTCTCCCACAATTAGTATAACTAATTTAATCAATAAACAATGTTTGACATATATATATTAAAAATTCAGTGTATGTGTTATGTACTGGTATCATAATATTCTAATTGGGGTGTTTGGTGGTGTGCATTCATTCCGAGACATGTTGTATATTTTGCCGATTTGCTCGAGCCGACCCGAACAAATGTGCTGCAAGCCTCAGATTTACAAACCGCAAAAACGTTAGTTTATTTTATTAATCTATAGAGTTTACGTAAATTTCGATAAAAAAAAATCTTCGAATTCCATATTTAAATAAAAATAGTTTATCAGTCTTAGTTAAGATCCCATCCCACACGAAAAATACCATTTACTTGTAAAGTATTAAGTAGTAAAATAAGTTGTATAAAAAAGTTTTAATTAAATATTTATATTAAATACAGTCGTTTCACATTCTGAAGGGGTTGATGACATGGCGGATGGTGTCCGGTCCGTTCCACTTTCCTTTCAACAGCCGTTGCCAATACAAGTATGGGAGCAGGTGTTTGTTCATTTGACAGAACAGACGACGTTCTTTAGACTGGAAACAAGGATTATTCGATTAACTGGCGCACTAATACGGTGTGAAAATTATATCCTACTTATAAGTAGGATATAATTTATAATTTATATTAATAATTTATAAGATTATACGTTAATATTATTACAAACTATAATATTATTACTGTTGTTTTACATTGTTTAGTTTTATTATAATCCTTAAAATGGAAAATAGTGGCCACAATTTATACCCGTATAATCTTGTGGAGCACAAATTAACGTGCTTATTTTCTGCAATTTCATTAAACTAAATAAAAGAAATAACCAAACAAACGATGAGGGCCTTAATTAATGAATATACAAAGTAAAAGTTTGTTCTAGTTTTGGACAAAATCTCATGAAGTAGGTTATAGTATTATAGATAATTAATTTCAAGAAGGCGCGTCAATCATTCTAATTTATACCTTACAACAATGACATAAGATTCACAGGTCGCGCTCGTGACTCACATTTTCTGAATCTGATAATTAAAACTCACCTGATCAAAAGGAAACGTCTCCCACACTTTCTTGCCATACAGGAACTCTGCGAGAATGCCTCTCTTGTAGGAAGTGAGAAGAGGACAGGCGCCGTACCCGTTGTATTTGGCAGAGAGCTCCTTGCCGGCCATTACGTTGCTGAGGTTGCGCTCTAAGACGTAGCTTTGAGGTGCTGACGATTTCAAATTAAATCAGTTTATTGCAAATACAGGGTATAAAAAGACTCATCACATAGCCGTCAACTACGCATTCCGTACATCAAACTAAGTAACACTGCACAAAATAATTTCTAGGAAATGACTTTTATTTTTGATGTGAAAATATGCTTTATTTTTGGTAAAATAAATTTTATACTTGTTTTGGTATACTATGTTTTGTACATATACGGTGGGTACCACGTTATGGAACAAAGGTTGATAACAATAAAATGTGCCGCTGTGTGTCAGGTGCATTCACTCAGGTGCCATTTAAGCGGGTGCCCAATGTGTAATACGTCGATAAAATCCACCTTTAATTTCAATGATTCAACAAATTATCGGATATGCGTAATTTTTCCTGTCAAGCTACTGAATTGGTCAAACGCCATGCAATGGTCATCGTTGAATTGTCAAATGAAATGGCTTGTCTTTCCGACTGCATTACCCAATCAGAGAGTGCTCTTCTCACTTACCAACAGCAGCAGCAGTCTTGCTATTAGGCGTACAAGTGCAGTCTCCCAACCCGAACACGTTGGGGAACCGCTTGTGCTGTAGGCTGTGGACATCTACATCCAGGTATCCAGCCTCATTGGTCAGTCCCTGGCATTTGAGCAGGCAGCACGGCGGGGACATAGGCGGCGTCACGTGGAGTATGTTGTACGGGAAGCTTATTGTCTGGGGCAGAAGGTTTAGATTTGAATGGGTTTATGTCGGGTCGAATATTATGTGCCTATTTTTGTTCTGTAGACTGCGGAACCTCAGTTATCCAGCCTCAATGGTCAGCGCCGTGCACTTGAGTAGGCAGGACGGCGGAGACATAGGAGGGATCACGTGGAGTATGTTGTACGGGAGGCTATTATTGTCTGGGGCAAAATGTTTAAATTTGAATGGATTTATGTTGGGTCGAAAATTATATGCATATTTTTGTTCTGTAGACTGTGGATTCTATATCCACGTATCCGGCCTCGGCGGCCTCATTGGTCAGAGCCGCGCACTTGAGGAGCGGCGTCACGTAGTAGTAGGTATCTAGTGGTATCTACTTACCTCTCCGCAGTGGCCCTGAAACACTGCTCCACCAGGTGAGACCTCCACAAGATTAGCAAGGTAGTTGGGCACAATGCCCCGGTTCAGCGCCAACCTCCTCAGAGCTACCGCGTACTTCGGGACGCCGAATATAGTCTCTGCGCCCGTGTTGTAAGTTATATTTGTCTTTTTGATGATTTTGTTCTGGAATTATGATTTAGGTAGGATATTGGTAATATCATTAATTATTATGAATTTCAGAAGATAGAGAGAGTTTTGTGTAAGGGGTGTGAGAACTATAGTTTTAAAGAGCCAAAGAATGGAGCAAAAACCTCCTCTGCAACAGCTATAGGTATAGTAAAAAAGGTTCGGAATTTTGTTCATTAACCGAAACTACTCTCATCATATTTTGCGAAATGCAATGCACTATAGGTAGGTACATCTCTGCCTTAACCATCGGGATAAATGTCCGATTCAATTTTCACAAACTAAACTTTAAGTTTGTAAATAGAAAGAAAAATACGCACTGAACTTTAGTGAACAACAGAATCGGCAAAAATCTGCCGATGCCGCGCGGAGCATCGCAATGGGCCGCCGCTGTTTGTGTTACCTACTCGTACATATTTTCTGATAAAGCTAAATCCACAGAGCATGTAACCTTTTAGCCAAATCGATCCTTTTCCCTAACCTATCTAGACCGACATACCTACCTATAAGTGTAACCCATTACGTACCTCATTTGTTGCCTGTATAGCTTTACACATATATTTTCCTGCCGCCAAAAATGCAAGAGTTTTACCTACCACTCCCTCTACTAGGTTAGAATACCTACTATCAATAGGCGGAAACTAACCTAACCTAACACGGGATAGTACAGCCGCCAGCACATCAAGCTACTACATCTGTCAATTTTTTTTAATAGACCCTCAACTTTATCGCTAAAGCATAAGGTTCAAAGTTGATTGGGAAAATTTTACAGTTTCGAGTAGCTTGATGTGCTGGCGTCTGTACCTAATCCATTCATTGACACACCTCTGGATGCTGACATGTTTTCCTTGAACCACACAGTTTTGTGTAGGTACACCTACAAATCGCTCCGTTATGGGAATTCCACACTAGAAAGCATTATAGTAAATATTTACTATAAAACTTCCATTAGATCATTATTACTAACATGGGGAATGATTCCTGGCAGTGACTCCTTGTTCAGCCGGTCACGTACACACAATTTACACAGTTTTATACCTACCCACTTATAATACCTATCTTGCGGCTTTCCATAGGATAATCTCTGCACCTACCTACTTATATACTTTTAACTGTTTTCTTACCTGAAGGTCTGAAAATTTTCCCGATATATTTCTGGTAGGTATAGTCTTTGCGCTGTAGCATGGTGCGGGTGACAGTTGATGTTAAAGACTATAGGTAGGTCTCTACTCTCTCTTGCACACAAAACAAGTAAGTATTGTTTAAGAAGTCAAATCTATCCTACCAAAAAACAGCACGGCATTGAGGCGTTAACAAATCCACATTTCGCCAAGTTTAAGACCTCTGTAAGGGGACGTGCCAGGTCAGTAACCGGGCACAAATTCCTGATAGAAAAACCCAATAACATTTTGCCCTACTTGAGAATCTAACTCAAGACCCTCAATGCTGACAACCACTAAGCCAACGTGGCCCTTCCTACCCACAAATAGACAAATTCTCCTAACCTTCCTCCAGTGATCGTGAGCCAAGAACATGATCTTCATAGCGGCTCCGGAGCACTTGCCACCGATCATAGGGAACGTGAACAGCGCATGACCTCCGGAGAAGTTCTGTATGGTCTGCCAAGTTTTCGTGCAGTAGAACGGAGAGTAGATGGTGGAGACTGTGCTCTTAGGGTCGTCTAGAGCTCTTTGAAGACCTATGACCTGGGGATATGAGGGACAGTGAGATTCGGTGATCAGATAATACAGGCGGCTTCGATGATGCTGTAACGCAATGTTAGATCGAGTGAAAATGCTGAGAAAATGGGTTCTAGATAAGTAGTACTCTTTCATCTATTTAGGTCACAATTTTTTTGAACCTGGATGAACACTGTAGATTCATGTAGATCATCTTCTTTTCATAGAGTTATCTATATGAAGTAGGTAGTTCCCCAAGGGTGCGACTAAAACCTAGTATATACTTTATTTTGTTTACCTCTATCATAGTTTTCTCTATTGCACGATAATTACCTTATCATAATCATTTCTGATACCGACAGCGATGACCATGAACTCATAGTATATTTTGTCGCCTTTCCAGGTATAGACCAGGTTCTGACAGGGATCGAAGTCTTCAGCTTTGTCATGAAGCCACGTGACACTTTTGGGCAGGAGCTTACGAACCGGCTTGTATGTTTGATCGAGCGTTCTTACGCCCGCTGCCACTAACGTAAACGCGGGTTGGTAGAAGTGAATCTGGGGAATTGCAATACCGAAATTGACTGATGACTTGATGAGAAAAATGCAACCTGTTACAATTACAATTCCTACTAATTAATAATAATGATTTCCTATTAATATTTTTTCAATAATTTCATGAGCTCTTCTACTTCTCAGTTGAAGACAGGCTTTGCAGTGGGACATTACAGGCGGGGTAATTGCGTAACAGGCTATCTGTAGCAATGGCTTTTATTCTGACAGTTGAACATTAATTGCGTTATTTACTTTCTTTAGCATACTAATTTTTCGAATCAATAGATATGTACAGCAATATAATAATTTAAAAAAAATATATATAATAATAATATCCTTGGACATTTCACACAACGCCTTAGAGTCCCAAGCTAAGCAACCTAATGCTTGTGTTATGGTAACAAGATTGCTGATAAACTACTTATATTTTTTTTATTATTACCTACATTTTTTTTTTTGTAAATGCATCCCTCCGTATTATTATTTATTAATATGAAGTAATGGATTAGCAACATCCTTCAAAAATGATTCTGATTATGATTAAGTGTGATACGCAATTATTCAATTTAAAAATAGAAACTTAGTTATGAGTAAGTAGTAATTATGGTGTTGTATTACCGTAGAAGGCTCCAGCAGAATGATGCAGTGTTTCTTCATTCTGCGGGCAAAGCGCCACGCGACACTGCAGCCGCCGGCGCCGCCCCCAACCACCAGGAGCTTGCATCTAGGTCACATTGTGATTAGTGTAATCAGCCAATAAGGTTCCCACTGCTGGGACGCAGGCCTCGTTGCTTCGAGAGGGAGTGCGCGGGCCTAGTGCGGGTTGGTAGATGTCACATGTCTTCGAATTATTGGTTCTAGGACATGCCAGTTTACTCACGATGTTTTCCTTCACCGTTTTGAGAGCAACGGTGATGAAAAAGCGCCTGCCTGGGCCTAACCCACTATCTGCATCTCGTAAGTCGAGGCTGTTACCTCTGGGCCACCACTGCTGTCATTGTAATTATTTATGCCTATATAGATTATGCCCGCGATTTCGTCCGCGTAAAATTTCTTGTTTTAACAGAAAATATAGGTAGCCTATGACACTCACAAATAATGTGGCTGTCTATCGGTAAAAGAATTTTCAAAATCGGTTCAGTAGATCCAGAGATAACCCCCTCTACAACCTCACAAACTTTACTGCTTTATAATATTAGCTTCACGACACATTTACCGGGCGCTGTAGCTCTCTGATACTTACTTGTATGTTTTCCTTGCCTCGCAGTGCCCCCGGACCGCATGTTTAGTGTAAGGAGCGAGCCTTTTGAAGACCACACTCATTTGTTACATCTAATTTTATCTTTTGTAAAAAAAAATCATTTCGCCACTTTTACTTGTTGATTTGGACAAAAAAGCCAACTAGATTTTTTGTTGGCATGAATTTTTATTATTTTCACATCACAATCTTTTTTTTTTGTTAACCTTTTTGTCCCACTGCTGGGCAAAAGTCTCCTCCTTTTTTCCAGTTTTCTTTTTGTATTGTCTTCTCCAGCCATTAAAAATAATAATGGCAATGTGGGTGCACACCTCTAACAGTGGGCGTAGCTAGGGGGGGGGGGGGGGGGGGGGCACAAGGGTGGGCAAAGTCCACTCTAGAAACTTCTTCGCCCACCCTAGAAAAATCGACAGTATAAGTACTTACTATTTAATCGCTTTTTATTGGGGTTCCGAACCTCACAAGGAAAATACGGAACCCTTATAAACATACCTTACATCTTTGGTCAAAATGTAAGGTAGGTAAATGTAATATAATGTACCATTGTAGATTTTTTTTTTACATCACCAAGATGTAAGGTTTGAAGAGTTGTGACTGTGGTTAGATTAGCAGAACGGTTGCCCCCCTAAACAAAAGCTCTAGCTACGCCAATGCCTCTGATCCCTTCTAGAAATACAGGCGTCTAAAGGTAATGTAAGGTCGATGTGTGATTATTTTTATCTCGAAAAAAAAAGGTGACTAATGAAATAATACGCAACAAAATATTAGTAAAAAAGTGTATAACATTTATATAACAATATAACAAATGTATACAAAGGCTCATTATTTACATATAAACATTTATTTATTACATAAACGAGTCGTAATGGACACTTGATTATCACTATGTGCTTACAAAATAAATATACAAACAGGGATTTTTCACGCATAAACCAGGATACTTTTATCCTGGATATTTGTATAAAAAAAAAGAAATAAAAAATACAGGCAAAGTTTTAAAAAAAATTGCTGTTTCATACATTTTGAACGCGATGTATTGCACTTTTCTATGAAACAGCTGGTTTTTTGTTAACCTTTTGACCGCCACAGTCAGTGTGGATGACAAACCAAAATGTGCCCAGCACGCCACGGTTCGACTACATGACACTTTGACGCCGAGGGCACGTTTTTGATTTTTTGACGTGTGGCGGTCAAAAGGTTAACCGACGAAACATTTTTACGCTAAGGGTTCTAGAATCATTTACTGAATTCATGGTTACGCAGTTTGCGCGTCGATGATGCCGTCCTGTATTTTCTGATAGGTTACCTGTTACAGTGTCTATAGGTAATATAACAAGCTCATAATTATTGCTACCTAACATGGCCTTTTTAAGTTTCATCACAGCGTTTTCATTGCGTTTTTGCAATACCTATAAAGTTGGCCAATCAGGCAGAGGTGTACACTAACGAAAGCCACCAAAATAATATGTATTTCGCTGCCATCTTTCTAAAAATAATTATCAAAATGAAATATTTTTTATTTTTCACAGATAATACTTTTCTGGGGTTTAGGAAAACTAAGCACATTTTAATTTTCAATTATAGTACGACACAGGCCAGCATAAAATTTCCAACGATGAACATCGTAATAATTGCTTCTAAGGTAGAATCAGTTGAATGTCACTTGCACACCCTAATACAGCATGGTCTATTTTTGTTTTTTTAAGATCAATGCGACAGTTAGACAGTTTCAACCGTTTCGATCTATTTATTAGGAGTTTTCGTCAAAAGTAGCATTGTACTACAGCTTAACTAACGACCACAATTAGTACTAGAAATCGCTTAGTTTTAACGACAAGACGCGCTAGTACATGATCGTGATAAAGGGATTTTTGTCGATGGAATTGTTTAGTAGATGCTTTTACTGTAAGTATTAATCATTTGTCCAATACCAGTGTTCATAAAACTACAATTTACTTCTTGACACACTTCGAGTTGAATCAGTTTTCACTCTCGACAGCTTAAATCGCTTTTATGTACATATAGCTGTTATTCTTAAATAATTTTACATAATATAACACTAATAGAAAATATTTAATAATGATATCTATGTATTTCGCAGCGTAATTCATTGTATAAAACCGAGACTAGAGAGTATATAATATTCGTATTTCTCTTAATGTGTGTGTGAATTTTTTGGAAATGAAAAATTAGTAATGTGGGACACACTTTAACCATGCTTTCGTGAAATATAGAAAAAAAAAAGATCCACGAAAAAAAAACAACAAGTATCACAACATTGATTCAACATGTAAATAAAATACTGGTATTCAGCTAAATCCAACATAGTTGTAAAAAAGGCTAGGCAGATGATATAAGGGATTTATTATTCCATTTTTCATATCATCATCTAATATTTGCGACTTTACTTCAAGACACGTTTCACACATACTCGTCCACTGACCGCCCTCCAGGCGCGTCACAGGTACATAGATATCGTTTGCTCAATTACTCAAGTATTACGTTCAGTCTCGGAAAGGATTCAATATTTTCCTAATTGTCTCGGGCCCGTGGTAGTATCCTTTGAGCATAATGTGCCAGTAAATGAAAGGAAACAAATCCTTCTTCATGTAAAATGCTATCCTGCTCTCGATCGCCTGTAACAAAATGGGATTATTATAATCTGAAAAAAAGCTCTGCGTGGGCGCAGTGATGGGCCAGTGGTTAAACGACCGCGACTTACGACTTGTGTTTTGCATTTTTTTGCGTAAATTATTCCATCACCACTGCTCTCAAAACGGTGAAGGAAAACATCGTGAGGAAACCAGCATGTCCTAGAATCAAAGATTCGAAGACATGTGACATCTTACCAGCCCGCACTGGGGCCGCGTGGTGGATTACGGCCCACTCCCTCTCACAGAGACGAGGGCTGTGTGCACTGTGCAATTGTAGTGGGAACATTTTAGGCTGATTATGCTACCCGAACATATGGGGTGGTAGAACAAGCCATAAGTTAATTAAAAGTTACCTGATTAAAAGGCATGGTCTCCCTGACGACGCCGCCGTACGTGAACTCTGCGAGGATGCACGTGCTGTAGGACGTCAGCAGCGGACACGCGCCGTAACCGTTGTACTTCATCTTGGGCTCGTCCTTCTTCATCGTACTGAGCAGGTTGTGTTCTAGCACGTAGCATTGTTGTGCTAAGGGAAGAGAATGATGTTGTTGTTATACTGAGATGAGATTAGGAAATATAGTTCCAAAACGGCCTGATTAGGCGATTAGCACACTGCTGCATTTCACACAGCGGTGTGCGGAAAACGGAGCCAAATTTTTATTGAATTTGTATGTAAAAAATCACGCGCGTGGATGCTTTATCTGCGCTCCGCTACGTGATGCGGTGCAGTGTGTGCCTCCTCTAAAACTAGGCTTCGAATGAACAGCAAACGGATTGTTAGCAGGACTGGAAATACCGGTATTTTTCGGAACCGGTACCATTAGCCTTAACGTGATACCGGTACCAGACGTAGTACCTGTACTATTAATTTGTACTGTACCGATACCAAACAAATATTCCCGTAAGTTGTAGTGAGAAAACAGATAAAGTAAGTAAAAAGGATAGTTAATAGGCATTATAAAAATAAATTCAAGGTACTAATAGAGATATGTGGTACGCGGCGGGTTAGTGAATTTGGTACCGCTACTTGTTAGGTGGAGTAACGGTAACCGCCTGGAACCGGTACCCGATTGGAACCGGTACCCGCCTGGACCCGTACCCGCCTGGAACCGGTACCCACCTGGAACCGGTGCTCGCCTGGAACCGGTACCCGCCTGGGACTGGTACCAGCCTGGAAACGGTACCACCTGAAACCGGTATCCAGGTACTGAACTGGCAAGAACTACTAAGTACCGGTACAAAACTTGTACTTTTGGTACCGATTCCAAGCCCTGATTGTAAGCGGGCCATAGGTTTGGAAGCTAGGATTTAGGATGCAGGTGCCAAAGTTATCCACACCAGAAAATGGGACTAGTAACACCCTTTTTGGCGTTGTAGGGCGTTTAGAATTCAGTGTGTACAATTACACGAAAGTTTGTGAGTGTGTTTGTATGTTTGTTACGCACAAACGGCTGAACGAATTTGGATGAAATTTGGCGCACAGATAGTTTATAACCAGGATTAACACAAACGATACTTTTTATCCCGATATTCCGACGGGATCGACGACACTTATGCGGGTGAAGCCGCGGGGCGCTCCTGGTCAGGTCATAAAATTAACAACTCACCGATAGCAGCAGCAGTTTTACTGTTCGGCGTGTTGGTGCAGTCCCCGATACCGTATATGTTGGGATACTCTTTATTTTGCAACGTGTACATGTCGACCTCTAGGAAACCGAACTGGTCGACGAGGCAGGTACTGTTTCGCAGGAAAGCCGGCGTGTGCATCGGGGGCGCCACGTGTAGCATTGAGTAGTCCATCGTTGTTTCCTGTTGGAAAAAAAATTGTATCACTTTGACAATATTATATGTTAGACTCGAAGAATATAAATGCTCACTGAGCAGAAAAAGGCCAAAGTATTTTTTTTTTTATTTAAATCAGCCACAAGGTTTAATTTTGTTAGTTTTTTCTTCTTGTTTTCTTAGTTGTTGTTTGTTAGGGGCAATTCCTCATATTTTTAAGAACAGTTCGCAGTCTTATCTCAGCCTCAATCTGTCAAAAATACATAATATTTAACAAGTTTACGACATTGGTCGTCGCTGAGATGAAATTACGACATGAATTAAAACGATCATTTTGAACTCTGTTTGTCCCATGTGTACAACTCGTACTACATACCTATTAAATACAATACCTTATTTATAATTAAATTATTTGTAACTATTATAATTTATAATTAAATTATAATTTATAATTAAATTATAATTTATAATTAAATTATTTTTTATTATTTAATTATTTGTAATTATCTTGAGGTGTATTCACCACAAGAAAAAGAAATTACTTATTGAAAAGGAAATTACTTTGCCTATTGGCAAAGTAATTTCCTTTTCAATTGTTCATTTGGAATGTCCGAATGAGTCCCAGTAGGTTTTTATTTAACTCCGGTAAATCATAGTTATTTATTTGTTAAATGTTTTAATAAACACCACATTGTACTTTTATGTTAATATACCCTTTTTTTCGGCAAGTTTATTTTATTTTACCATTTATGTACACACATGTATAAACAGACAAGAAAAAAAAAACAGAACAGTAAAATAGGTACAAAGGTGATGCTAAGTGATGCTTGTTTCATAAGAAATTTCTTCCAGCATACCTGCGAAGTTTCTAAGTATGGAATAGATGTCAGATCATAAGTCCAAGGGGCCTAAAAATGCCACTTTGGCAGAATCATAAAACAATTAATATCAAACAATTTCATCTGTATCATGTTTTGTATGGAGATTCGTAAAATGCTACAGGTACACCTCTGCCTAACCCTTCAGGGATATATAGGTGTGAAACTGTCAAACAGATGAATTGCGTGATATGAATTGTTATACGATTCTGCCATAGTGTCCTTTTTAGGCCCCCAGGTTTCTCGACACAGATCCTATACAGTGTGGCAGGTACTATCGCGGTCACTCCCGCCTGACCACCACTAAGTTCATTTTTGCTTGCACTCAAAAAATAGAAGCGCTCTCTAGTAAGTGCGCCAAGGTCAAATAGTTCATCCGTAAAATTCACAAAAGGAGTACACGTGATACGTCACTAAGCTGCGCAGTGCAGGTTGCAACTAATTGCGTTATCGCTTTCCTAATAAGCGAAAACTTTAAGAGGCGTCGCTTAAAGCCGCCGCAAGATTTAAGCGAAAAAAAAATTAAGTGATCAGGCGGAAAAGGCCGCGATGGTACCGATGTACCATGCGCAACCTGTTACCATGGATTCAGTACATGATTCTGGATACCCAGCGTTGAAACTTTCCGTCGGTTTAAAAAAAAAATACTGTTCCATACATTTGACAGCGTAGGTATTGCACTCTTCTATGAACTAGAAAATTGTCTACGCTAAGTCTAGAATCATGTGCTGAATTCACGTTTACAGTTTGCGCGTTGATGTCCCAGCCAGCCTGTATTGCAACATAAAATTGAGAAATTTCTCATTGTTATTTAGTAACGTGACTCTAGCACATAGCACATTATCTGTTTACGATTCTTACCTTCGACTTATCATCTCTATTATAGAAGACTGCTTCGTTCTTCTCGTGCCGAACTTCCTTCAACACCGTCTTGTAGTTGACGTTGATGTTCTTCCGTTTGACGACCTTCAGCAACGCTTCTGCATACTTCGGGACTCCGAATATCACGGGCAAGCATGTGTTGTAGATCATGTTCGTTTTTGAGCGGACGTTTGTCTGGGAAAAGAGAGTCACTTTTTACTTTTTATAAATTGTTATACCCTATTATTAACCGACTGTGCGACAGTAAAGACAGGATTATTTGTTTACCCGACTGCGCGTCATATGTATGTTTGCTCTAGAGACCAAACGCGTAGACCAATTTTAAGATTCTTACGTCAATTGATTTGTCTTAATCTTGTAAGTGTCAGTAAAAACAACACAGTAATCAAAATTTAATATGGCGACAACCAGACGCCATATTGTAAAAGGAAAAAAAAATAAAGTTGACAAACTCTGCCAAGTGGAAAGTTGAAGCTCCAAAGTTTCAACTTTCTGACCAACTGAACTATTCTTTGACAATTTCAAAGTGCCTATAAATGGTTTAATTTCAATAAATGCTTTGAGTTTGAGTTCGGGCAAAGTATTAATCGTTTATCCTATTAAAACAGGTGAGATTAGAGGGTAAATGTTCTATGTATTTATAACAGTGATACTGGGCTGTTATTTATTTCAAGTTACTAACTCACAATGACTTGCCGATTTGCGTTTTTGTCAATAGTCTCATACCTCATGGTTTTCCTCCTTCTATCCTACATAATGATGACAATAAGTAAATATAAAACGCAACGTCTCATTGTCTGTCTGTCCATGACCACTTATTCGATTTTTACCCAACTACGGAGGGTATATGATTTTTACCGGTATGTATGTATGTATGTACTTATACCTGTTCCCTCATAACATAACTTCAAAAATACTTATAAAAAATTGGACAAATGAGGTATCGTTAGAAGCGTCTTGACGGTCCGCTGGTTATAGGATATGTGACGTCACACTAAATTCAATATGGCGCCATATTGAATCTCCTCTAGATAATATCCTCTAGAGGACATAAAGCAATGAAATAAAAATAAATATTTTGGGATGGAGCATTGTTGGGTATCAAATGTAAAGGCTTAACTAGCACATATATTACTGAAATAAACCCCAAAATAATTAAATAAAAAATAACTTTTAAAAACTAAAACCCGACTACTGAAAAGGATGAAACAAGAAAGTACCTTCCTGTGGTCGCATGCCGCTGTACTAACATACAAGTATAAGCTATGGTAGCATGCGACCACGGGAAGGTACTTTCTTATTTCATCCTTTTCAGTAGTCGGGTTTTAGTTTTTATTAAACTTATTTGTGGTACTAATAAGTGATATTTCAGATATGTTGTCCTAGCTAAGCTTAATTAAGTATTATTTTAAATGAATTAAAAAAAAAAAAAAAATAGCATTTTAATTTTTTCGACTATACTTTTTTATCTCACTGCTGGGCAAAGGTCTTTCCCATAGCCTTTTTTATAGGTACCTTCTTTTGCACTGCGATCATAGAACTATTATTGTATAGAATCGACGCCTCAAACCAGTATTTTTGCGCCATGCTTTGTTGCCGACCGGCAACAACTCATTTTGTCATTTATTCACTAAACAACGCGTAAGCGCCATGAGAT
Source organism: Gortyna flavago (assembly GCA_963669345.1). NCBI lineage: Eukaryota > Metazoa > Arthropoda > Insecta > Lepidoptera > Noctuidae > Gortyna > Gortyna flavago. The sequence continues at coordinate 16,389,206 of OY770134.1, read as the reverse complement.
TTCCGGCGCTTACGACGTTTTGGTCGCGAGAAAACTATACGTTTTAAGCGGTCTAGCGCTGCATGTTTTACAGTTTGGTGAGAGGTGAGACGATACCTAATGTTTAAGCGCTGCAGCAAATACTGAGTGAATCTACGGCACACTCGCCCCGCACAGCCCCGGAGGGGCTGTGCGCTGTCATCCTGTTGAGACACTGTTTTTGCTTTGGATAGGTTCTCTATACGTAGTACTTTATCTCAGTGACTGCGATCGGAATTGTTGATTATCAACAATATCAAGTAATTCCAAGAATGAATCACACACTATTAGACGGAGGAAATAAACATTTTTCCTGTTGTGAAACAATACATGTAACAGTTATACTATTAACGAGTCCAGAGTTCCATTCATAGAACTATTTCCATTGAAAACAGGAGGAAAAATCTCTTCTTGACTCACAAGTCTTACAAATATTGCGCGTGTTCTATTGTTAGACCATAGACGATTCCATCATTTTCTTCATTCACAAACGTCCACATATGACCTGATGTGCACAATGGTTTAGGCCCAGGAAATTTGCGTACAGAAAGACTAACTGTCTATGGTTTAAGCTCGCTTTTCTACAACTCGGTGAGCGATACAGTACGCTTGCCTAGAAAACACCTATTCACTCATAGCCTTGACTTTAAAAACTTATCGGTATAAAAAAAAAAGAATCCAAGGAGTGCCACTCCAAGTATGGGCGCTATTAAAAACTTTTTATAACTAAAGTCTGTGACGTGCGCAATGATATGCAGGTCAAATTAAATTAGCTAGGGAAACTTCGCAGACACAACCTCCAAAATATACTTTTTTTTTTGTTTTTATTAGTTTTGTTGTTTAGATATAGATGCCCATCACGTCTGCGGAGTTTCACTAACTAATTTAATTTAAACCTTATAACACAGCCACAGGACACGTTCTTGATAGAAGTCACGGGACGGGCGTGACCTTGCATTTCAATTGTACAGATTACCGCTTGAAATCAGGTGAGAGACAAAACACTATCTGCATTCAAACACGCGACAAAGTCAAACAAAACAAAAACCGGATGAGTATGCATCCATTGGTCATCCATCAATGAATGTGGATGTGTAACAAACAACATACTTCGACTTCTATCAATGAGTTGCTATTTGTTTTCATTGACCTCTTGTGTAAACGAGCGGTGCACAGCATGTCGATTCTGTAAAAATCTCACCGTGAAAACTTGCGTGGAGTGAGCTGTCATTGCATCTGATGCTATAGGGATTGACACTAATGACAGCTCACTCCACGCTCACTTCACCCAAGTTTTCACGGTGAGATGGTTACAGAATCGCACTACAGGTCAATAAAATAGCTTCGGAAATAAAAGTATCTGACAGGTCTAGTTGACTTATTTTTAAGGGCTATGCGCTATAGTAGCCCGCGAAATTTAAATTTACTTACGTTTTTTGCAGTTTTCGGGTCAGTTTCAGGTTGTATGTTGATTAAAATATGATTCGCGACCCTAACAAATATGTCTTTACAGAATTATAATCATTAGAATAAGCAACAGTACTATTTGAGTTACAATTGGTCTCAAATGTCATGATTTCATAGAAAGGAGATGTATTGATTATTTTTATGATTATAATACTATGACCCCCTTACTAATAAACATATTATATCAGATGAATTGTTACACACCGATTTCTCTCTTTCAGTCGTCAGTAATTTGACTTTCGAAAGAAGAAGCCAAAGCGTTGTATAACTATACAGACGCTATATACAACATTAAAGGCTGACTTTACCAAAGTCAGATAACTTTTATTCTTGGAATAAAATTGACGACTGACAGTTCTAGTATGGACTAACTGTCAAAAATTCAATAATTATTCTCAGGATAAGACTTATTCTAGGTATAAAAGTTTGGTCGAATGCGCCCTTAGTAGTAAGGGGGTTAGTAAATATTTGTTACGGCCACAAATCATACTTGGATCAACATATAACCTGAAACTGACCTGCAAATTGCAAAAAACGCAACAAAAAAATAATAATTTCGCGAGCTATCCTGACACTTTCGCCTTGCATGAAGGAATCAAGATTCCGACCAGTACATTTTCTATTAAATGTTATACTATGTTATAATAGCTCTTCTATTCTGCTGTCAAGCAGCGTTACTGTGTTCCAATTTGAAGGTTATGGGTGCCAGTCATTACAAGCAGGTTGATTGATCCCACTATCGGCTTTAGCGCCCTCGAAAACCATGAAAACTATCTCTATCTCTCTCTGTCTCCTTATATGATAGAAAGAGACACAGCGAGAGAGAGAGAGAAAAAATCGCATAGAGGGGCGTAACACTTTTTCGTTACGCGACAATTTCCACCAGTTTACTCCTACCGCAAGCCACGTTAAAGAACTTCGTTCCAAAAACATACCTTATTAAAATAAGAGTCTGCCAGATACGCGATCTTCTGCGGCGCTCCGGGGCATTTGATCATCGTGTCCGGGTAAGTGAAGATCACGTTGCCTTTCTTGTGTTGCTTCATGTTTTGGAAGGTCTTCTCGCAGAACTGCGCGTCGTATATCGATGATACAGTGCTCGTTTTTTCATGTAACGCCTCGTACAGACCTGGCACCTGGAGAGAATAGGAAAGTTAATACATAGTAAGTATCGAGATCTTAGTACGGTGTGGTGCAGTACCACATCAGTGGCAACAACACGAGTATAAGTTGGCCTCATATTCTATTGATACACTGTACAACACTAAGCGTCAGCGCACACCAAGAGCAGAGCAGAGCAAAGCATTTTCTGAGACTACTGAAAAAAAAATCTTATGACAATTCCATACATTGCAAAATTAAATACAAGTCCAAACTTGATGCTCGACCATGCTCGAGCATGCAAGATGCGTGTTCGAGTATGCGTTCTACATGCGCGAGCGCGCTCGAGCCGCAGCCGCGCGCCGCCCGCGCTTAGATTGCGAGATTTACTATCTGGACGTGTGTTTACTACCTACGGCGCGGCCGGCGTCAGTTGAAAATCATAGACGAAGAAAAGTTGATTTTATTTACATATTCCTCATGTTCCTCTTCGTCTGCCAAAAGGGCGATAATAGTCTACTAAGTCCCAATCAACCATATTTAACACGTCTGCTAACGTCGGATTTTGGCATCAAACTGGTCATGCACCCGCCTGGCAACCCAGAGCATTTTCAACGGAGCTTGTTCACGGAGGAGCGAGCCTGCATGGTCGAGCCGTCAAAATTTTGTTTGACCATACGCGAGCATTTTGCAGTTCGGTGTGCGCTGACCCTAAGCCAGCTTAAGGTATATCCGGCTTAGTGCTCATACACACGAGCGAAACGCGTCAACAACAGAGACAACTGTCGCTGACGCGTGTCGTGCGTGTGTGCACACTTAATTAGCGCAGTCAGTTCCACTACCATCTCGCTGACTCGCTAATTTTTACTACAAGATATTCTAGGTAGTTCCTAGCGATACAAAAAAATAATGCATAGTCAAAACAACTCCTCACCTTCTTATAATCATTCTCTAATCCAACCGCTATGATGAGGTACTCGTACTTAATCTCATGTCCTTCTTTTGTCGTCACCTTGTTGCAATCAGGCTGGAGACAAGTTGCCGTATCCCGGATCCATTTAGCGCCCTTAGGGAGAACGCTTGCCGCTGTTCGTCGAGTGTCGTTGACTGTACCAACTCCAGCACCTACTAAGGTCCATAGTGGCTGGTAGTAATGTTCCTGGGAACAAAATAACAATTTTGCATAAAATAACAATTTTGAATAAAATAACAATTTTGATCAAAATAAGTAACAATTCTGAACAAAGTATAAAATGAGTAGGTATTTATTGGAAGTTCGTACAGCAAAAGAGATACTCGTAAGTACCCAGGCTGTTAACTACGACTACTTTTTGTTTTGTCTGAAGTAGTGAAGTCAATTACATAAATTATTAATAAAACATCCATAGTCCAGTAGCCAGAAGTCTATGCCCTTCGATAATTCACAAGTTTTTTATTTTCGCTGAGTGGATGAGTATAGTGATTTCAATGCTATGTACAAAAATGCTAACAGTTTAGAGTTATGCAATAGGTATTAAGTAGGTATTTCCTATTATTTCGTGTTGTAACTATGTTAGAAAATTTAAATTTAAATACTATACTGGTTCTTTGTAAGTACTATCTAAAGCATATATTAGTGAAAATGCTAACACGTAGGTACTGTGGAACAATGGAAATCTGAAAATGTCAAGTAACTCATTCAATAAAAAATTTAAGTTTCTCAAATCATTTCTTATATACTTAAAGGGATTAGTTATACCTTACAACAAAAGTTCTAACAACTAAGTACTATGGCTGCACAAGTAATTGTATTTTTACTTTGCGATTAGCGAAATATTGAATTTAAGTTTATAAATTTGCGCCCACATATTCGTAATAATAAACTCTGCTACCATACAAAAGTTTCAAGAAATGCATATTATGGCTTTTGTTTAAATTGCAAATAACTATTTTCGCTAACGAGCCGCGTAGCTACGGCGCGTGCGATCGCTACTGAGTAACATAACTCCCCCGCCCGCCCGCCCGCTCCGATCGGAGATGTACCTAACGCCGCGCCGCTTCATACTGACCGCTCTTGTTTAATGTTCTCCCTGGCGCTTATAGTCCAGTAGCCAGAAGTCTATGCCCTTCGATAATTCACAAGTTTTTTATTTTCGCTGAGTGGATGAGTATAGTGATTTCAATGCTATGTACAAAAATGCTAACAGTTTAGAGTTATGCAATAGGTATTAAGTAGGTATTTCCTATTATTTCGTGTTGTAACTATATTAGAAAATTTAAATTTAAATACTATACTGGTTCTTTGTAAGTACTATCTAAAGCATATATTAGTGAAAATGCTAACACGTAGGTACTGTGGAACAATGGAAATCTGAAAATGTCAAGTAACTCATTAAATAAAAAATTTAAGTTTCTCAAATCATTTCTTATATACTTAAAGGGATTATTTATACCTTACAACAAAAGTTCTAACAACTAAGTACTATGGCTGCACAAGTAATTGTATTTTTACTTTGCGATTAGCGAAATATTTAATTTAAGTTTATAAATATGGAGGTAGGTAGATGCCACAATGTACGGTATGTACAGAGGCCAGCACATCAACCTACCCCAATCTGTCAAATTTTCCCAATTGAATATGAACCTTATTCCTTTGTAGTAAAGTTGAAAATCTATCAAAGAAATTTGACAGATTGGGGTAACTTGATGTGCTAGCCTCTGTACATAGACTTATAAAAAAGATGGACTCCGCGCCACGCATATCGAAAGTGAAGCACAGTAAATATAGCGGACCGTTTGTACAACAAACACGCCTCACGCTCACATTAACATCGTAGTATGCCGACCGGCCGCCATTACGTGACACGACAGCGTCAATCGTCAATCACTCACACATAGATCGGTACGGTGCTTCACTGTCGATATGCATGGCGCGGAGTCCATCTTTTTTTATAAGTCTATGGGTAGTGTAATACTTAATAACAGAGTGATGGCCGCCATACTAAAAAGTGCAACTGTAAATTAGTCACAAATGCACCCAAAGGAGCTATATTCCATTTACAATAAGATTAGACATTTAAACAAAACTTTACAGTCCGTTCAACCGATTTTTACTTCTATTCCATAGGCATAAGGATGGCATTAAAAGCAAAAACATGATTATAATACCAACTGTTATTGCAGCTGCCATTTGTCATGCCACCAACGCAATAGAAGTAAAAATCGGTTGAACGAACTGTAAAAAGATTTATTTCAATGTCGAATCTTATTGTGAATGTTTCAATGAAATGGTGGTTGTGTTCAATGAAAATTTAAAAGCACCATCTGTTTGACAGATCGGAGTAGGTAGACAGCATTTGTTATAGTCCATACGACAACTTTTTATTTCGGGAATTTTTTTCGGGTTTCGGGATAGGTATCACTAAGTGTACATTATAGATGATGAAACAAAAACAGGTACTTATTGAATCTAATTATTTTATTGTTTTGGTATAATTATTTTTGTACTTAATTAAGTGATGTCCCAAAACCCGGGACAACTATCCCGGAAAAAAATGTTGTAATGGAATCTCCACTTTCTGTCTCTGTTCCTCTATCATTATAACAAGTAGCTACATAATTTGTATATTAAAATTTTTGTCCACATAATTACGATCTTGGTAGGTAGGTATTAAATTCTTTGAAATACAGGATCAACAACGTATTTTCAAAACAGATTTTTTAAACTGGAGTAGGTAATGGGATTTTGATAATTACACGTGGGCGAAGACACGGACTGGAACAGAGTAAGAGCCTACCTAGTGATTTGTGAGATGTGACAGTAATGAAATGATTTCGCGCCTCATTCAAAAGGTACGTTTGCAGTGACTGTGGTTCGGAGTGTTACCGCGCCGTGGACCGTGCTGCACGAATTGCCGCGTACCTACACCGCGCCCCAATATCCAAATTGTGACATCGGACGGTACTCATAATGGTATGGTGGTGGGTAGTTAGTTTACTTTTGCAAATAAATCAGTCTGTCGTTGACCCACGTATTTTATTGACGTTACATTGGCGACGAGGATGGGATTTGTACAATTTCTTTTTTAATTTCCGTGGATTCTTTTCTATTTCGCGTGTGTCAAGATGCCTATTGGTAAAATTGAACCTTTTAATTTAAGCTCGAAACAGTGGCCGGCTTATATTCGTCGGATAAATCAGTACTTACGGCTTAACGAAATCGACGATGAATTGAAAGTACCTATGTTAATAACGGTCGTGGGGGAAGAAACGTATGCGCTGATGTGCGATCTGTGTTCACCTAGTTTTCCGGAAGACAAAACATATGACGAACTAGTGAAATTAGTTACGGAACATTTAGAACCCCAACGATCGGAGATAGATATAAAGAGGCAGTGGAGCTAGCGCTGGCTCTTGAGGCAGCAGAGAAGCATGCCGAGGTGAGCGGTACCACGACGACGGCGGCGGCGGACTCAGTAAAGCCGGCAGGCGGCGGCGAGGCGGGCGAAGGCCTGCATTACGCACGCGGCGGACGAATGCGCCAGCGCGGGCCGCAACGGGCGTTCGGCGGCGCCGGCGGCGCGAGCGGCGCAGGCGACGGAATAGCGGTGGCAGCAGCAGGCGCGGCAGGCGCAGACAGCGCGCGGGCCTGCTGGCGCTGTGGCAAGGCGCACCCGGCCGAGAGGTGTCGGTTTAAAAATTACAGTTGTGATGAGTGCGGTAAAAAAGGGCACCTAAAAGTGATGTGCAAACAAGTGCGTGGTAGTGGCGGTCGGCATAACTATGTGAGTGACGAATCGGGGGATGGTATTTTCAACTTAAATGTGACAGCTCGAGGTAACAAACCATTTTTTATTAAACTGTCTGTTGATAACATTAATATGGAATGTGAAGTGGACACAGGTAGTCGTATATCAGCAATAAGTGAGGTTATGTATCAAAGTAGCTTTTCGCATAAAAAGATTGAACCGGATAACTTAGTTTTACGTGGTTACTCAGGTTCAAGAATAGAATCACTCAGTTACATTGAGGTAGATGTTTGTTTGGGCGAATTTAAAGCTAAATCACTACGACTATACATTATTAAGGGCGGGGCGCAGATTAGATTTCTTTTCCAGTATCGGAATTGTGAACACGCAACGACAGGTGTCTCGCCAGCAGTGGCGCTCCAAGGGCGGCGTTTGCGTAGCCGACTGGATGCACTACGGCCGGATGTAGCCGCAGCGGTGCGCGAGAAGCAAGAGCGTCAGGTCACCCGCGCTTCGGGGGCCGATAGAGAATTCCGGGTTGGGGATGCAGTAATTGCTCGCGATTACACGGCGAGGGGGGACAAGTGGACCGAAGCCACAGTTATAAAAAAAAACAGGGCCGGTTTCATACAAAGTTAGTTTAGGTAACGGGGTTGAGTGGCGTAGACATGCCGACCAAATTATTTCAGAAAGTACCAAAAATAGGTATTCATTATCACGCATGAGGGACGTGGTCGTAGCAGAGCCTAAGGGCTCTGAGGCAGCTAAACCGGGGGTCGATAGCGGGGCCGAAGGTGAGATGTTTGAGGACGCATTCAATGAGGATGGTGATACTAAGGACACGCCGCTGGAAGAGTCAAAGTCGACGCCGGTTCGACCCGAACGGTTGACGTCGTCGGTACCTCCACCACCACTGGGCGCGTCTGCTCGGGCACTGCGTGCGTTCAACCGGGCTAGACAAGCTGGCAATAATGTGCCACAATAGTTTATTAGTTATAGGACATTGTTAGTTTAAGATGTATCGGTTGTGATTAGTAGACTTGATGAGGAGATATGTGACATCGGACGGTACTCATAATGGTATGGTGGTGGGTAGTTAGTTTACTTTTGCAAATAAATCAGTCTGTCGTTGTCCCACGTATTTTATTGACGTTACACAAATAATATTTTATTTATTAAACAAAAGGCATAGCATGTTATATGTTGAAACTTTTGTATGGTAGCAGAGCCAGCGGCGTTAGGTACATCCCCGATCGGAGCGGGCGGGCGGACGGGGGAGTGTTCCTACTCAGTAGCGATCGCACGCGCCGTACCTACGCGGCTCGTTAGTAGAGTAGTTATTATATATATACCTACCTACCAAGATCGTAATTAAGTATGTGGACAAAAATTTTATTATACAAATTATGTAGCTACTTGTTATAATGATAGAGGAACAGAGACAGAAAGTGGAGATTCCATTACAACATTTTTTTCCGGGATAGTTGTCCCGGGTTTTGGGACATCACTTAATTAAGTACAAAAATAATTATACCAAAACAATAAAATAATTAGATTCAATAAGTACCTGTTTTTGTTTCATCATCTTTAATATACACTTAGTGATACCTATCCCGAAACCCGAAAAAATTTCCCGGAAATAAAAGTTGTCGTATGGAAGTCACTTTTTGTCTCTGATACTATAACAAATGCTGTCTACCTACTCCGATCTGTCAAACAGATGGTGCTTTTAAATTTTCATTGAACACAACCACCATTTCATTGAAACATTCACAATAAGATTCGACATTGAAATAAATCTTTTTTACAGTTCGTTCAACCGATTTTTACTTCTATTGCGTTGGTGGCATGACAAATGGCAGCTGCAATAACAGTTGGTATTATAATCATGTTTTTGCTTTTAATGCCATCCTTATGCCTATGGAATAGAAGTAAAAATCGGTTGAACGGACTGTAAAGTTTTGTTTAAATGTCTAATTTGATTGTAAATGGAATATAGCTCCTTTGGGTGCATTTGTGACTAATTTACAGTTGCACTTTTTAGTATGGCGGCCATCACTCTGTTTTTAGTATGTACTGCTCTGAAGTATTACACTACCCATAGACTTATAAAAAAAAATGGACTCCGCGCCATGCATATCGACAGTGAAGCACCGTACCGATCTGTGTGCGTGATTGACGATTGACGCTGTCGTGTCACGTAATGGCGGCCGGTCGGCATACTACGATGTAAATGTGAGCGTGAGGCGTGTTTGTTGTACAAACGGTCCGCTATATTTACTGTGCTTCACTTTCGATATGCGTGGCGCGGAGTCCATCTTTTTTATAAGTCTATGTACAGAGGCTAGCACATCAAGTTACCCCAATCTGTCAAATTTCTTTGATAGATTTTCAACTTTACTACAAAGGAATAAGGTTCATATTCAATTGGGAAAATTTGACAGATTGGGGTAGGTTGATGTGCTGGCCTCTGTACGTACCGTACATTGTGGCATCTACCTACCTCCATATTTATAAACTTAAATTCAATATTTCGCTAATCGCAAAGTAAAAATACAATTACTTGTGCAGCCATAGTACTTAGTTGTTAGAACTTTTGTTGTAAGGTATAACTAATCCCTTTAAGTATATAAGAAATGATTTGAGAAACTTAAGTTTTTTATTGAATGAGTTACTTGGCATTTTCAGATTTCCATTGTTCCACAGTACCTACGTGTTAGCATTTTCACTAATATATGCTTTAGATAGTACTTACAAAGAACCAGTATAGTATTTAAATTTTCTAATATAGTTACAACACGAAATAATAGGAAATACCTACTTAATACCTATTGCTTAACTCTAAACTGTTAGCATTTTTGTACATAGCATTGAAATCACTATACTCATCCACTCAGCGAAAATAAAAAACTTGTGAATTATCGAAGGGCATAGACTTCTCGCTACTGGACTAATGGTAGCAGAGCCAGCGGCGTTAGGTACATCCCCGATCGGAGCGGGCGGGCGGGCGGGGGAGTGTTGCTACTCAGTAGCGATCGCACGCGCCGTACCTATGCGGCTCGTTAGTAGAAATAGTTATTTGCAATTTAAACAAAAGCCATAATATGAATTTGTTGAAACTTTTGTATGGTAGCAGAGTTTATTATTACGAATATGTGGGCGCAAATTTATAAACTTAAATTCAATATTTCGCTAATCGCAAAGTAAAAATACAATTACTTGTACAGCCATAGTACTTAGTTGTTAGAACTTTTGTTTTAAGGTATAAATAATCCCTTTAGGTACATAATAAATGATTTGAAAAACTTAAATTTTTTATTGAATGAGTTACGGGACATTTTCAGATTTCCATTGTTCCACAGTACCTACGTGTTAGCATTTTCACTAATATATGCTTTAGATAGTACTTACAAAGAACCAGTATAGTATTTAAATTTAAATTTTCTAACATAGTTACAACACGAAATAATAGGAAATACCTACTTAATACCTATTGCATAACTCTAAACTGTTAGCATTTTTGTACATAGCATTGAAATCACTATACTTATCCACACAGCGAAAATAAAAAACTTGTGAATTATCGAAGGTTTTGTGGGAAAAATATTGTATCCCTACTGGACTACCACGGGCAAGTTTTGTTTTAAATCGCATTCCAATCTATCTCAGACAGGCAGTAGATAATCTGAAATGTTTAAAAAATAACTTCATGTTTTCATTTAAAAATAAAATAGCCTGGGAATATAGTTTTAGTATATTGCCTGCACGTGTTATCCAATAGAGTAAGCTATGAATACTTAACAAGTGTACTAACATTGGCATACGCCCTAAAACAGCTAATGTTTATGCAATGTGTGTACAATGCTGAATGCATACCTACCCATTAGGGTCGGTTTAGATTAAAAGAGCGAATGCAAATTCTATTTAAATACTTAAACGGTAAAATTTAAATTTTTGCGGCCCTTACCACCACGCCACCACAGCTCACAGTGGTGACTGGTGATCCAGGGGCAACAGCCGCGATTTACGAGTTTTTAGGTCGTAGTTTCGAACCCCGACCGGTGCTTTACTTTGTGTAAATTTATTTCATCATCACTGCTCTCAAAACGGTGAAGGAAAACATCGTGAGGAAACCGGCATGACCTAGAACCAAAGATTCGAAGACATGTGACATCTATCGACCCGCACTGGGCCCGCGTGGTGGATTACGGATTTACGGCCCACTCCCTCTCACAGAGAGCTGTGTGCACTGTGCAGTTGCAGTGGGAACATTATAGGCTGATTATAATAATCAAATTATTTTTTTGTAAAGAGGGACAGAGCATTCATTTGCTAGCTATCTTTTTTATACACACTAGAATGTCAAGAAAATAGTACTTTTGTTTTTTTTTTTTTCTATGTTTGCTTGGTTTAGAGTTAGACCCACCTTTATATTACGTATCTTGCTACAAAGGGGACTCAAATTACACGCATCCGATTTATTCTACTATAGCCATTGCAGTACCTACCCATGATATTGTTGAATGAATATAAAGTGAAATGAAAATAAAATGAAATTGTAATTAATTCCTCAATGTTTCCACTTGTTTGGATTTTCCTAAATTCCTTCTAAAATGAACATATTTTATCGTGTATTGGACACCATCATTAATTAATTATGATCACAATGATTGCCTTGGAATGAGAAAACTTGTTTCCAATTTCAGAGTCAAGCAACTTATAACCCGGAACTTTGATGATGTCATTAACGGTTTTGCTGAACAGAAAGCTCGAAAAAAAGGAAATTTTAATAAATAAAAGTTTGTACTAAAACAAAAATTGTGATTTTGTAAATAGCGTTTGTACGTAAGAGGGCCCGTCCGATGACTTTGCCACGGGCCTCAAACGGTATAGTTACGTCACTTGACGCTATATACTCTTACGAAACTTTCATAGGAGTGTAGCCTCGAGCAACATTAAAATAACAGTTTCAACACCGAAGGCCGATACCGATTTTCCCAGAACAACCGTTACAAATTTTTTTATGAATATCTTTAGCTGTATTTTTTTTTTACTTTAACAAAAATGGCTATATAGGCCCATTACATTAGATAAGAACAAAGCATTACATAACGTTATGATAGTTTTCCAAAAATACTGACAAGATATCTTCCAGTCGTCAGCGAACATCGCCCAGTCAGACTTTCATCCAAGAACGCAACGAGATTATGCGAGGGATGTGGGAGACTAATGAGCAGTGAGCACGTCAATCATAATAAAAATTAAAAAAAAAATGGATAAATAAATAAATATCAATCAGATCATTAATCTGAGAGTCATCATCACAATTCGCAGAAATATAAAACAGAGTTATCCTCCTGTGGTTAATATACAGGTGTGCACACTTCCTTCTTCCTAATTTAATCTCATAAATTACCTGATATTACTCTTATTATTTTACCTAAAGGAAGTACCTTTAATTTGAAACAGGAAAAACAGGTATAAATGAATGTTGCCCAGACTCCAGACAGACCACAATAATGTTGTGGTTTGCCTGTCTCATATACTATGAATAGTTATATTACTTATTATTATTAATTAAAATAGCTATGAGGTGTACTCTAAATACCTATAAAGACATATATTTTTCATAGAATGACACTGAAAACATGCTTGGTGAATTGGTGATTAATAAGAGAATATGTGCATATACCTACTAGCTATTATTCATATTTACTACCCATTGTTTGCTCTGGCTAGGATGAGTGTGACCACTTGGCGATAAGCGCGGGGATTAACGGTCTTAGAAGAAACGTATCGTTATTTGTCGAACACCCGTGCAAATTGCGAATGTAAGTATTATGTTTAACAGTCATAAGAATATAAAACACTATAGCAGCGCCCCGCGGTTTCGCCCGCATAAGTGTCGATCGCATGGGAATATCGGGATAAAAAGTATCCTATGTGTTAATCCTGGTCTATCTGTTTTGTTTATTTTTTTTGTGTATTGGTGCCCATCCAAATCCGTTCTGCGGTTTGTGCGTAAAGAAGTAACAAAAATACAAACACACTCACAAACTTTCGCCTTTATAGGTGATATTATTGTGATAGGTGCGCCAGAGTTTTCCGCTGAATGTTAGATCTTGCAGCCACCAGCGCCTCAACTAGGTGCTTATCCTGAGTGATTTATATCCAAATTCCATGGATACAAAATTTTATCACACTAATATTATAAAGGCGAAAGTTTGTGAGTGTGTGTGTTTATATTTTTGTTACTTCTTCACGCTCAAACGGCTGGACCAATTTTGATAAAATTTTGTATGGAGGTAGCTGACACCCTGGATTAACATACATGCTACTTTTTATCCCGATATTCCCACGGGATCGACACTTATGCGGGTGAAACCGCGGGGCGCAGCTAGTAATACATAGTTTAAAAATTCTATACCTTGCTTGGCTCAAGGACTATCACAGAATCTTTTGGCAGCCTCCTCGCAAACTTAGCTGCCATCGTGCATCCTCCCGAGCCTCCCCCCACCACCAGTAGTTTACATCTGGAAATAAACTTTACATGAAAATACTGAAATATGGTGTAAATGTCAATGGCTTTAAGAGTAGGGGAAACCCAAAGAAACAATGGATGGAGTGTATGAATGATGATATGGTAAGAAAAGGGGTGACTACCGAGATGACGACTAATGGAGAAGTATGGAAGAAAAAGACATGTTGCGCTGACCCCAAATAAATTAGAAATCATGATGATGACTGAAATGTAGTAGCAGCTATATGAATAGTAGCTGAAGATCAAGTTAAATGTCGTGTTATTGAAAAGGCCTGTGTCTGCCGTGGACTGCTGTAGGCTGATGGTAATGACAAAAAATCCATACTAATATTATAAATTCGAAAGTAACTCTGTCTGTCTGTCTTTTCACGCCTAAACCACTGAACGGATTTCGATAAAATTTGGCAGAGAGATAGATTGCATCCCGGGGGAGGACGTAGGATAGTTTTTATCGACATGCCTCGCGGGCGAAGCCGCGGACGGAAGCTAGTATGATATAATTAACAAACAAAGAATCTTACAGATGGGAGTCTGGTGAAATCCCAAACCTTGAATAGTAATGCTAATTGGTAATATGTACTTAGGATAAATAAATGATTTTTTAATAAAAATAAAGGAAAGAAGAAAGAAAATATGTTTAATTGTGGTGAACATGATGCAAAAAAAACCACAACCACAAAAAAAAAGGTGGGAACTTGTTTTATTGAATTGTCCTTGTACTTGTTCAATTCCACAAAGCAATAAGTATAGAAAATTAGTACTCATTCTATTAATAGGTATTACTCTCACTTCTAAGAAACAATCAAATTCCGTATTTATACCTATAGTTTATGGCACCAACTGTAAAGTTCATCCCATATTGTATTATAAACTTCTTTATAAAGATTAATATTATATGTAGACTCTGACTCTGTATTTGTAGTAAATTGTGCAAGTTGTTAATAGCAGAGCTGATTAGCATATAAAAATAAATTCAAACTGATAGCACAAGTACTTGTCACAATTCTGTAAATATGGTTTATTTTTTTAACAAAACATTTATTTTACTATGTAAACTACTGATTGTGTATGAATGAAATGTGAAAGACTTGAAGAGTAGTAAATGTAAATAAGAATAATAGTTTAAAGAAGTAAATAGTTTTCAATAAACTTTATTCAAAATCAAAAGTCATTTATTCAAACTAGGCTGACAATCAGCACTTTTCGAACATCAAAATTACAAAAGACGGCCCCCTGAAACGCCCACCCACCACCACTTCCTAGTGCTTTATTGTTAGCCAGTAATTCTTGATATCACCTTAAATACTTTATCAACTGCTTTATTTCTCTACAATATCCTCCATTTCTTATATAGTACTACCTGTGGCCGCGACTTCGTTCGCGTGCATGACGAAAAACATTTTTTTTTTTTTTTTGCTCGGAACCCTAATTATTTTTCTAAAATAAAAGTAGCCTAAGTTACTCCTTCTTACATCAGTTATCTGCCAGTGAAAGTCCCGTCAAAATCGGTTCAGCCGTTTCAGAGATTAGCCGGCACAAACAGACAGACAGAAAAAATTGTAAAAAATATTATTTTGGTATATGTACCCGCGTATACATCATTTAGTAAAAAGTGGTTATTTTAATATTACAAACAGACACTCCAATTTTATTTATTTGTATAGATTTAATGAGCATACATCATATGGTTTTATACAAAAATAAAAAAAATACAAAAAGACAGATAGGTACTGACATTAGCTTTATTTGTTTGTTGTTTAATCTTTTATTCAAGAAATTATACAAAAATGTTTTTATTTATGATAGAGTAATTTGTCATTGCTGTTGTTGTTATGATAATTTACTATAGCTTATATCCAACTTGTTAGCATATAAACATCATAATAACATATTCTACTTAAAAAAATACACAACAGAATATTCAAATAATTAAATAATTAATCAGTGAAAGCAGTGTAATATTGTTTGGATAAAACTATTATATGGATCAGCTTAATTAAATTTATCCTTGCAACCAAAAAATTAGGTGCATAAAATGTTCCAAATAAACTTTAATGTTCACAAACTGTGTCCAAATAAACTTCATTCTTTCTTTCTTTTTTTCGAGTATGTAATTTTGATATTCAAGTGAATAAAGGTATAAAAATAATATAATTTTATGAAGCTTGAAAAGTGAAATTTGAAACAAGTGAGACAAACAGCTCGGAAAAAATATATTTTATCTGTTATGTTATCAGTTTTTTGTATTTTATTGTTATTTGAGGTATTTATAATTATTTCCCGTTACAGATTTTTATTTTTATTTAAAATCACATAGATTCATAATATCTCTAAAACATCATAATGAAGTGGAGGGAGTGACAGTTTGTTTAACACGAATAATAAATTAATTGTGATTAGATTATCAAATACAAAATTCAAATGAGGGTCCGGCACAACTAGTAAATAAAGCATAGCACTAGTACTCACGAATATGTCGCATTATTTGTAGTGGAAATGGAGAAACTCCTACAAATGCCCGGGGTTGAGATCACGTTAAGTTTTCGAATGATATTCATGTTGCCGACCAAACCGCAAACCGCACAACAAGCGCCTGGCTCTGTCGCTAGCACATTAACGATGATTCCGCTCGCAGTAGTTAAGTAACCGCTGAGGCGATGACTGTTTTGCGTCTAGTCGCGTTAATTTGTTGATAAAGAATATGACCTTGTTGGTTGACGTTACCATCTGAAATTCTGGGCGCGTTCCGAATTGGGGAAATAATCGATGTAATTGATTTGAGCGTGCTTAAACCCGTACCGAATTGGCGTGAGCGCGGTAACAATGTCCCGTAAATCGTCATAGATGACGTCATGGCATGCGCCATCTTGCGATAACGCCGACCATGCCTCGTACTAATATTACCGTGAGCGCTGTCAAAAATGACAGTGTGTGTGTGTGTGTGAGGATGAGGATGTGTCAGCGTGTGTTTTGTTTTGAGCTGCATAAATGGCATTTTCGAAATTGTGCTTCTGGCTGACAGTTGCCACCTAAACAAAGAAAAGGAAGAAACGTGTGGTGTTTATACGAAGAAATACTGCTGTAATATCTTTTTGACATCGAGTAAGCACTGTGAGCGCGCTCATGAGTATTCCGAATTGTTGACAGCTCTCAGCTGTCATAATCGTGATATCCAATACGGAACGCATGTGAGACGATTTGAGTGCTGTGAGCACTGACCTGTACTATACGAGTACTGTTTAATAGAGGTCAGTGGCTGTGAGCGATATTAGCCAATTCGGAAGGGGTCAGTGAATTTGACAAAATAAAACGCATTCATTACCATTAAGATCGGAGAAGCATGGAGACGGCATATTCTACTATAGAAATAATAGTTAAACAAATATTAGGTCTTTACATGTGAAATTGGCGTTTTGTGCGGAAGGAATATAAAGTATTTTTTTTTTTGTAAAATATATTTAATTAATCAAAGTATGGACCGTTGTTATCTATGCACTTTTGCCATCTCATTGGTAGTTCATTGATCCCTTTACTAAAAAAACCATGGGGGCGAGAATCAATGAACTCTTTGAAGGCGGTTTGGACTGCCGCATCGGAGTTGAATTTTTTTCCTTGTAAGAAGTTGTCCAAATTCCGGAAAAAATGGTAATCTGTTGGAGCAAGGTCCGGGGAGTACGGTGGATGTTGCAGACATTCCAATTGTAGCTCATCTAACTTAGTGGTTGTTTGTTGTGCAATGTGTGGTCTTGCGTTGTCGTGAAGCAGCAGTGGCCTCGAGCGATTGACCAATCTCGGTTGTTTAGCAGCTAGTTCTTCCTTCATGGTTTGCAGTTGCTGACAATAGATATCTGCCGTAATCGTTTGGCTAGATTTTAGAAAGCTGTAGTGAACCAAACACTCACAAGTAACTTTTTTTGAGTCAATTTTCGTTTAGGGCAGGATTTGGCTGGTTCTCCAGGGTTCAGCCATTGCGACGAGCGCTTCCGATTGTCGTACAGTATCCACTTTTCATCACAAGTAATGATACGATTTAAAATCCCTTCATTATTGTGTCGGTTGAGCAAAGTAACACAGCAGTCGACGCTTGTTTGCAAGTTCGATTCACTCAATTCATGAGGTACCCATCGTTCAAGTTTTTTTACTTCCCTATTTGCTTCAAGTGGATTAATACAGTTTTATCAGTTACCCCGAAGCCTGCAGCTATCTCTGAAGTGCTTTGTGATGGATCCGCTTCCACAATAGAATTTAATTGTTCATTTTCCACTTTAGTCTCCGGCCGTCCACGGGGTTGGTTCTGAAGGTCGAAATTTCCAGAACGAAAAAGTTGAAACCAAAAATGTACCGTGCTTTCTTTTGCGACACCATCGCCGTACACATCATTAATCCTTCGCGCTGTTTCTGCAGCACTGATGCCACGGTAGAACTCGTACTCGTAAATATACCGATATTTCATGTTTTCCATTGTGCGGTAATAAGCGACACCAAAGAAAAAAATTATGAGGAAAAAACAAATGAATCACTGTTTTCAAAACTCAAATGTACCAGCTAAATGAATTTATAAATTTGAATTTGGAATTCTTAACCAAATAAGAGATATTTCAGATCAAAGTGGTCAGTACGACAAAACGCTAATTTCATATGTAAGGAAGAAGGAGGAAGAGGAGGATTTCATATTTCATGTGTAGGGATATCTATCATATCGACACACCATGCCAAAAAGCCTTCTGTTTCTTTTTAACTAATAAAGAGCTGCATATGAAAAGAAAGACATCTAAATGTTTGTCAAGTACTAAATTTGGCAACACTTTTGTGTGACGTCAAAATCATGTCTATGTGTGACCGGTCGCCATGTTGAGTGCCGAGTTTTATGAATGGTTTTGTTGTAGATGTGCTGTGAAACGGTCGATTGCTCAAAATATTTTTGTTATTTTCGAGAGAAATAAGTCTAGAAATTAGATATTTTGGTGTCCATTAATAGGAAAATCATGCCTTCGAGTTGTATAAAACAGTGTGGTGCGAGAGAAAAAACAAAAACAACCCTACGAAAGGCGGGCCTCTTAAGTGCCCGATTAGTGTAGGTATGCACGCTAATTTTGCAGGTATGCCCAGTCCACAGGTTTATTTAGCCATTGGATCATTACTACCACAGAGTACATTATAAAGTTTACTACAATATACAATCCCAATCCCTTTGGAAGATAAATAAAAACCACTGACCTCTATTAAACAAGTGTATAATACAGCAGTGAATGAAACCCACCAAAAACAAAATGTTGCCAAGACGAGACCACATTAGACTCGCACTGTCAAAATGTAGAGCCAAGCTTGTGTACTAATACCTAATAATAGCTTACATATCAGCTTTGTAGGACTTCAGGAAGTACCTTAAGAGTTTTGATGATCATCAGTGAGTAAGTGCCGAAATCGGGGTTTTTTAGACAGCAATAAAATCTAAAGTGAACTTAGGAAGTTTAAGATTGACGTCTGACAGATTTTGTGTGGAACAACTGTCAAAAGTTCAAAATTATTCCTTGGATAAAATTATCTGGCGTTCGTTAGAAGAAAGTGCATCGTAATCTGTATTATACAACTTGTTTAATGTCAGTGATCGTAATCCTAAAACCCTTTTACCGACTGAGGCCGTCGGCCGGGGTCTTCTTGACATAGTAGTTCATAACTTCCCAACACTAGATCCAATGTCTTGTCTTTGGCTTTTTGTCAAATGAAAGCAAAATTCTGTGTGTTGTCCACTATCAAAAAGTACTCTGTGCTGTTGTCAAAACAAAAAATGGCGGACGACGATGAAATTGACATTTTAGGAGATTTCTCTTTTAATTCTTGTTTTGCTCAAAATAGCCAAGGAATGTGAGTAAATTTATTATAACAATCAATTCCATAAATACATATTATAGATTAAGTAATTTTAACTAGTTACGCAACAGATATGCGGTTATGTTTACAATGTTTTGTTGACACCAATTCTTCAAACAAAACAATGTTTATAACATACTTTCCTGTTATTAAAGCATCCATTTTAGCTTAGTAAATAATAACATCACGATATTTAAGACTTGTCACATATTTTAAATCAATATTCTTTGTTTTTAGTCATAAGTTATTTGGTGTTGTTTAGAATTGCGTATCTATTGTCATTAGCCCTTCGTGCTCCAACAGAGAAGACACAGTTCATCCCCAGTGGCTCCTCGACTCAACAGAAACGAACTGGTATGATAAACAAAGTAAAAGGTAAGTTTTTCAACACGTGTAGTACATATAATTTAATTATATTGATGTGAAATTCAATATTTTTTCGGAATGACCCCCTGAGCTGCCCTGATTTTTCAGGCTCACATTCACATATCTTATCAATATAAGTAATAGCAATAAACTACTGATTGACAGCTTTACACATTGCATAACTTTGAAATAATAAAATATTAGTATTTTGATTGTTTTGTTAGTTTTTGATATTCATATAAAAGTAGCTAATAAAATTACTTTAATATAACTTATACTTTACAGGTTTATAGAAGGCTCTCCAAGGAAGCTTTATGGAAACAATTCTTCGGACAAGCAATACAGTGATATACACACTGCATGGAGCCCCATAGAGAGGGATCTGCTTATTAAGGAAATGGTGAGATTTTATGCCAATTTCCTAAAATTAACTATGCAAGTTCCTAAGGTGGAATATCTTGTTGACACAGTTGTATCCACAGTATCAATAACTTTATTCAGTATTAAGAAAGTATTTATTGTTAGAGTAGGCTTGTTGAAAGCATTTTGATCATCTATGTTATTTAGATGTTGTTAAAACTACAATCTTTGCCTTATACAATCTAAGTATTCTATGTTTAGCTATGAATAAACCTTTAAAAATTTATTGAAATCACATGTCATCTCAAACACATTGATAATAAATAGATATATTATCACCTCTCTTACAGGTAAAAATAATAGTTCTATAGGGTTCAATGTTTGGACCACATACTTTTTTATTTCGCCTGATTCATAAAGGTTCAAAATTGACGGACATTGAAAAAAAAATTCATTTACAGGCAAAGTATGGAAGGAATGTACGCAAGATTTCACAAACATTGAAAACAAAGACTGAAGCAGAGATACAGGCATTGATTGAAGCTGAATATGGTGTCAACTTAGATACTCCATCATTTGGCCTTGACAAACCAGAGGACCACGAAGATGTGCCAGCAGTTGTCCAAGAAGAAATAGTGACTGATGACATGACCAATATAAATAATGTTATTAACATGGTGACCACTGGATCACCTACTATTACTGTACCAAAGAAACTGTTCAGGAAAAAAAATACCACCTCCAAAAGTTTACTGAAACCTGATGTATTGAAAGATAAAAAGGCTGAATTAATAGCAATAAACCCAGCAGAGATATTGTATGAAGATGACTTGATAATAGGGTCGACAGAATCTATTGGTTCTGACCTAGATTTGAGTGATATTGTGTCTAAAAACATAGTTAAATACCAGGCAAAAGTGAAGGCTGTTAAGAAGATTGGTAATCATAGGAGAAAAAAGTCTAGAAACTATGATAAAGGTGGAACTAGGAATCATAGTAAAGAATTAATGAAGTCACCTCCAGGGATGCAAAGGAAGGATTCTAGTTTGTCACAGGATAGTGTGAAGAGCCCTAAGATGCAGATTGTCTTGGGCTCTGGATTAGCTTTACCAGTTTCTGAAGGGGAGCAAGTGGTGAGGTCTTTGTTTTCCTACAATAAAGGTTTTTCCATCCTAGGTCTTTTCAAGAACAGACTGTAAAATGACTTAGTTTATGATTTTATAACAGTCAGTCTTTATTTCAATTAGACTGGACTAGATTAATTATGCTTATGTCCAGCAGTCGACATCTGTCGGCTGAAATGATGAGATTAATTAGGAATTAAAACATAAAGAAATATCGGCAAGAATCTGGATTGGTCTATTGATACGAGTTTTATTTGTATTTATGATCCAAATTTTGTTAAAACTATTACTACGCGCCAATCAAAAAGTTTTATTGTTAATATTTGTAATGTAAGTGAATTATAATTCTAAACATATGCTTTTCATTTTAATAATTCATCAAAATTATTGCTCCACAGATAAAAATCGAGAAGAAGAAAGACTCGGAGCCTGAAAGCGACATAGAGATTGACGTGGACAGCGACAGTGAGAGTAGCACATCCAAGAATACGCCGAAGGAAAGTATGGCTACTGAGGAGGCCCCTATAGCCGTACCGCTCAGCAGATTCGAGGCCAGGCGCAAGAGACCTAAGAAAATCAACCTGGTAAGTATATTGACAGTTATTTATAAATTGTGTTATAGCCTAAAACATTTCTTAGGGGATGAGAATTAATAGAATGAAGAACCGTGACTGAATTATTATGGCGTTTCGTATGATATCACATACGTCTAAGCTAGATGACTGCATTTTCAATATCCAAAGCGGATTTAATAGAGAAAGAAATCTCAGTAAAGATTTTATATTATTGTATCTCAGTCTCAGATATGTCCAATAGCATAGGTTTTCTAGAGTTACTTCTGTCATAGGTCGTTCATGGCATTGCCATTTTATTATGACGACTTTCCGTGTTGCAGGACGGCGGTGGCGGCTATACTATAATGCATACGGAATCAGGTGACTTGTACGCGGTGGGTGCCGAGCCGAGGAGAGAGCGAGCTCCGCGCAAACAACCCATACAGTTGCTGCACTGTCGAGTTTATAATGCTGACAAACCGGTCAGTAGCAATAGTGCCTATTTAGGCATATTTATTAGGTCCTTACATATGAAATTAGCGTTTTGTCGTACTGACTGACCACTTTGATCTGAAGTATCTCCTCTTTGGTTTAGAATTCCAAATTCAAATTTATAAATTCATTTAGCTGGTACATTTGAGTTTCGAAAACAGTCATTCATTTGTTTTTTCCTCATTATTTTTTTCTTTGGCGTCGCTTATTACCGCTAAGGGAAAACATGAAATATCGGTATATTTACGAGTACGAGTTCTACCGTGGCACCAGTGCTGCAGAAACAGCTCGAAGGATTAATTATGTGTACGGCGTTGGTGTCGCAAAAGAAAGCACAGTACATTTTTGGTTTCAACGTTTTCGTTCTGGAAATTTAGACCTTCAGAACCAACCCCGTGAACGGCCGGAGACCAAAGTGGAAAATGAAGAATTAAAGGCTATTGTGGAAGCGGATCCATCACAAAGCACTTCAGAGATAGCTGCAGGCTTCGGGGTAACTGATAAAACTGTATTAATCCACTTGAAGCAAATCGGGAAAGTAAAAAAACTTGAACGATGGGTACCTCATGAATTGAGTGAATCGAACTTGCAAACACGCGTTGACTGCTGTGTTACTTTGCTCAACCGACACAATAATGAATGGATTTTAAATCGAATCATTACTTATGATGAAAAGTGGATACTGTACGATAATCGGAAGCGCTCGTCGCAATGGCTGAACCCTGGAGAACCAGCCAAATCCTGCCCTAAACGAAAATTGACTCAGAAAAAGTTACTTGTGAGTGTTTGGTGGACTAGCGCCGGTGTCGTTCACTACAGCTTTCTACAATTTGGCCAAACGATTACGGCAGATATCTATTGTCAGCAACTGCAAACCATGAAGGAAGAATTAGCTGCTAAACAACCAAGATTGGTCAATCGCTCTAGGCCACTGCTACTTCACGACAACGCAAGACCACACATTGCACAACAAACAACCACTAAGTTAGATGAGCTACAATTGGAATATCTGCGACATCCACCGTACTCCCCGGACCTTGCTCCAACAGATTACCATTTTTTCCGGAATTTGGACAACTTCCTACAAAGAAAAAAATTAAACTCCGATGCGGCAGTCCAAACCACCTTCAAACAGTTCATTGATTCTCGCCCCCATGGTTTTTTTAGTAAAGGGATCAATGAACTACCTATAAGACGGCAAAAGTGCATAGATAACAACGGTCCATACTTTAATTAATTAAATATATTAAAAAAAAAAAAACTTTATATTCCTCCCGTACAAAACGCTAATTTCATATGTAAGGACCTAATATTTAAATTATTATCTGGCGCAGGCTTAGATTTTGATTGTATTGACCACAACAAACAAAAACATGTTAATTCAAAATATATTCTTTTAACTAAATAATTTATAGATCCATACTAATATTATAAATTCGAAAGTAACTCTGTCTGTCTGCCTGTCTGTCTGTCTGTATGTTACCTTTTCATGCCTAAACGACTGAACGGATTTCGATAAAATTTGGCAGAGAGAAATATTGCACTCCGGAGAAGGACTTAGGATCGACATACCTCGCGGGCGAAGCCGCGGGCGGAAGCTAGTATATTTATATACACCAATTTCCCTTTCATCAAAGACACTTTTTTATGTGCTATCATGTAGCTGATTAATTTTGGCGTAGTCCAAGGGCACATTCTTGGTCCCTTGTTGCGAGAATGTCACTATAGCTTGTTGTCTCAAACTTAGTTTTTTTATTATGAGTAGTGAACCAGTGTCTCATCTCATAAGTAAAATGACTTATTGCAGCTGTGCCAAGGACTAACAGATAAAATAACTCGTTTTCAGCCGCCGTTCGACGTCCGCGTGAACGTGTCCACGCTTCTTCTAATGGACGGTCACGCGCACACATCTCGCGGCGAAGTAATGGGACTGTTGGGCGGCTCGCTCAGTGAGACGGGACGCGTGTGTGTCACTGTGACGGCGTACCGCCCGGCCGCAGCCCTCGCCGGCAGTACGCACTGTGACATGGACCCCGGTAAGAAATTACACATTACTCTTTTTAACTAGGTAAGGTGTAGAAATAAACAACGTGTTTGCCTCCAGCGGGAAATCCAGCACACTTTTATGAAACCTGATGAAAATTAAATCAAGATGAGATTGAAGTTCTATGATGCTACTGTGATGAAAATAAGGAATTTTCAATTTATGTAGTGAAATATTGTGAAGAAAAATTATACTTAAATCGTCTGCGGGTCCACTCACTATTCTAGAGGACACAAAAATTAAAGTTTTAAATGTAGCTTTAATTCGATTCTTACAGTATCCCAATCCCGTGCAGCCGAGTCCCTCCGCTGCACCGGCCAGCTAGTCTGCGGCTGGCACCACTCGCACCCGCAGTTCCCGGCAGCGCCGTCCGCACAGGATCTGACGTCACAGCGCGGCCTGCAGAGGGCGCTGGAGTGGGCGCACGTGCCCTTCCTCGGCTTCATCACCAGCCAGCACTGGCCCACCGGCAGGACGGCCTCGCAGTACCGGTGAGTTATTGTTTTTAACCGACTTCAAAAAAAGGAGGAGGTTCTCAATTCGTCGGAATCTTTTTTTTTTTTTATGTGTTCCCCGATTTCTCGAAGACGCCTTTACCGATTTGGAAAATTTTTCTTTTGTTTGAAAGGGTATACTTCCTAAATGGTCCCATGATCATCAGGTCAGGATCTGATGATAGGATCCCAAAGAAATCGAGGGAAACCCTCAAATTTTATTGGCAAACCCATAGCGATTTGGATATTTTTTAGAGTAACTTGAGCATTTGCTCTCGGAAATCATCATTTGGTAAAGTGGAGCTGATGATGAAGACCACAGAGGGCCATCGGAACTACTCAATGATAAATATTTTACGGATTGCGATTCGATTACTTTAATATGGTTGCTAAGCAATTTATGCTGGTCACAATGCTTATGGTGAATGGTTGTTGAGAAGTTCTCCTGGTTCTTACCAGGAGAACTCCTCAACAATTAACGTTCCAGCATTGGGAGAAGCAATATTTTCTAAAAGGTGATGAGCAGTTGACGTTAGGCTATTGTAACTTAGATAAATCACAAACTCTCTCACTAAAAAGTGAAAAAAAAACAACAGACTTCCAAAAAAAACTACAAAGTGATAAATAACTTTAATTTCGGAAGTCGGTGTCAATAAACGAAAATGCAGGACCAACGACACCGACTTCCGAAATTAAAGTTATTTATCACTTTGTAGTTTTTTTTTGGAAGTCGGTTGTTTTTTATTGGATAACAAGCAAGCAGTCCATCTGTAGCTCTAGCAAGAATTATTTCGATGTTTTGTCGTAACGTTAAGGTACCGTTGATGTCAGTGAATTTCAAATTGGATGTATGTGTCCAATCGTTTGTAACATAAAATTTAAAGAAAATAAAATTTATTCATGCTTCTCTACGAAAAAAAAAGAGTTCATTGTTCGATAATTGCACAATATATATTGATACACTGGTCCTGACGCTGAGGTTTGTGTCGTGGGTTCTTTTTGTGTGTTGGTTGTCATGTGAAGTGATGTGATAAACAACATTTGAGGTAATAATGACGTTGATTCTGTTGTATATTTTCTGCAAATTGTAGCGAAATAAAAATGAAAAATCACCACTTTAACACGAATATTAATTGATTAGCATTTAAAAAAATAATCGCATCTTGAAAATCAGTTATACGAACTAGAAAAAATAATTAATAAATTGCAACCACAGAGGTCACGCTGCAAAATGTAAGGCTATTAGTTTAGCCTTATTTTAGTCAGTTTACAACGAATGCATCAGAACCAAAGTCTAAGAGGATCCAAGTTGACCAACAAAAACTCAATAATACCATCTATATCTTTCTAGTTGTATCCGCGTCGAAGGCGACGACGATGCAGAACTCCCCACTGGCTTTCAAATCAGCGTGAAACTGTTGGCAGACCTCACACCTGACAACCTGCCGACCTTCCTTCAAGAGTTGCGCGCCGTGATGGCAGACAACTTCAGTAGGAACGAGTTCAGTGTCGACTTGGTCAAGGATGTGTGTCCACAAGCTGGGATCACGTATTTAGAAAAGGTTGGTGGATCTTGCCTCGTCGGTTTAGTGGCCGCAAGCTAAGGGGACTCAGTACGATCCATAGGTCGGGCAGTGTTGTTAGGTAAAGGGTTTTTCGATCAGGAGTCTCTCATTAGCGGCCTGCAAGCACGTTTACAAATTAGTAGACTTGGCCCTTTGAGGCCAACCCACTCCGGTGGACGGCGGGAGACGGCACCTGCGCTTGCGCTGCGACTAGCGGACTCCGGCGCATGACTTCGCATCCCGTGCGGGATCCTCCAGCGCACCCTTCCATACAGCAGGAGAATCCCCTTTGATGCTCCGTGGTCGGTCTCTGAGCTTCGTAATCTATATCGTGTTACCATTAGATACGTACGAGTTTACGTTAAAATACTTTGCCTCGCCGTCTGCCGATGTGCGCTGGCCTTTAGTGTGCTTCCGAAATAAGCAAATGACAATAGAAGAAATAAACATTCTGTTTTTTTTATTAACAAAACATCACGCCGCGCGCCGGTTCCCTCGAAGTGGTAGGAAGATGTGTATAGAACACCCACATTACGCCAGTTATGTTAAAGTCCCATGTGAGGTTAGCCTTATTTTAGCTTGAGCTGATTTTCTTACTAAAGGTTTTCTTTATCATTTTTTCAACAGTGCATATCAAGCGCATCGCACCACATGCGTTCAGCAGGCTACGACGATGCGGACCCGCTCGTCCAACAATTATTACAAGGGATAAGGGATGTCTTCAGATAGGAAAAACAACCTACCATTATAGGGAATTTACTCTTTGTATATAGTTCTACTGAGAGGGAAGAGACGTAAAGATAGTTCAATCTTGTTTAGTATTCAATTGGTAAAGTTTTTATGTCTGAAAAACTACCGGACGCAACTTACAGCTGCGACCGATGCCAATTATAGTAACTGATACTGCATCTGCATACTTATTCACAACCATTGGATACGATTCCATGCCGAATCGAAAATCGAATCAATGGTATCGAAGGAGTCCTCTATTAGCTGTTCACAAATCGAAAATTTTGTTCGTTTGTATCAAATAGACAAATGCTATTCTTCCGACCACTGTCTGCTGTCGGGAGCACAGCAAATCAGGCAATCGAAATGTGTCATTTTTCGAAACGATAGCCTGTCGAATGGTTGTGAATAGCTATGCTGTTCTGGTCTGTAAAATGACACATGAACGTAACTTTTGAGTGCTCATCCGACAATCTGGCCAGTTTTAACATAGGTGTGTTTTCAACCTTTATATTTGTGTAAGAATGAGGTTCTTCATTGCACAAGCATGTAAAACATATAGTTAATTGTAGCTTGTACAAGCTAGCTAGTTTTCAATAAATAAACGATTTTAATATTGTAATGTCGTTATGGCACCAGTGTGATTTATAGACTTTCTTCTAGAAACTCTGTGACCAACGTGCTTGCTGAATGTGATAAATACCTTCGTTTTACTTTCCTGAATATTAATGTAGATAATATAAGTAATTATTGGTGCTCCGGCATCGCCTATGATTTCCAAGAGTGATGTATCATAAGTTCACATTTTGTGACATACAAGGTGAAGACAACGATACGACAATAAATGAAAACACTGGCAATACTAATGCATGAGTATTTTGGAATGATTAAATGAATCCTAACATCGAAATTAATAGTTTTTTTTTTTAACTAAATAGTTGTGGGTTTGGGTTTTGCCAATCTTTGACTAGCTATAATGACTAAACTATTGGATATATTTGATTGAATTTCCGTATGCAGACTGGGCACGGCATTAGACATACACAGTATACTTTACTATCGTCTCCACCTTGTATTTTAGAGTTGACACGATTAGGAAATGTGATTGTTAAGACAATAAAGAGATGTCAAATAGATTGAATTTAAAAAAATGCTGTTGTGTTCAATTCCTTCCATTGTTCTCTAAATTCTATTATTTTAAGTAACTTATTGATTTTTATTGTAAAAGTTCTTATTTTATTATTTTGGCTATTCAGTATTATTTATATGGAGGTCCCACAGTATACCTAAAAATACTTAAGGTTTTTTAATATCCGTGGTTTCCAAATAAATGACGCCTAAAGGGAGTAATATTTGTTAATCTTCTTAATTTAAGAGGAATGTAGGTAATTGAATCCAATTGTAAATTGATTATTATGTCCTCTTTTAACTAATAAATAAAAAAATACTTCGCCTGGAAATTATACTGTTTTTTTTAGGGTTCCGTACCTCAAAAGGAAAAAACGGAACCCTTATAGGATCACTCGTGTGTCTGTCTGTCTGTCCGT
The DNA here is from genome assembly GCA_963669345.1 of Gortyna flavago. Lineage (NCBI taxonomy): Eukaryota > Metazoa > Arthropoda > Insecta > Lepidoptera > Noctuidae > Gortyna > Gortyna flavago. Next base: position 16,360,206 of record OY770134.1, on the reverse strand, counting down.
CTGTCACAGCCAATTTGCTCCGAATCTTATGGACCGATTAAGTTGAAATTTGGTACACATGAATCTCTGTGACCCAAACACAGACGTGTAACGTAAATAAATGAGTTTTGAAAATGGGAGTCATTTTTGAAGGGTAAATAGACAATTTTAAAAAAACGTTTCACAATCTGTATCGTGTCATCATCTGCCTAGCCTTTTCCCAACTATGTTGTGGTCGGCTTCCAGTCTACCCGGGTGCAGCTGAATACCAGTATTTTACATGGAGCGACTGCCTATCTGACCTCCACAACCCAGTTACTGGGTAATACGATACCCTTGGTAAGACTGGTTGTCAGGCTTTCGGTCTTCTGACTACCCGTAACGACTGTCAAAGATCCACGAATGGCAGCCGGGACCAACGGCTTAACGTGCTTTCCGAGGCACGGAGGGGTCTCGATATGTAAAGATGGTCACCCATCCACAGACCAACTGCGGCAAGCGTAGCTTAACCTGATCGATCGACCTGTGCGGCTGTTATTATTTAGCCACGGGCCCCTCTCCCTCAATCTGTACCGTGTGACATATCAATATGAAAGGGCTTACCGTGAGGATCTCAAATATTTTTTATTCATAATTTTAAAGTAAATTGTATTAAAGTTATTTAAGACAATAGACGGAAATTTACCATACCCCCCCCCCCCCCTTATCTCCGAAACTACTGAGCCTAACATTTTGAAAAAAATACAGAAAATATTTCTATACCTATAGATTACAGGAAAATTAATAAGAAGTCTATGATCTTGAAACAACATGGTAAATCTCTCAATATTGTGCGTACAAACTTACATTTTCAGTTGGAATGTATGGGAGAACATGTTTTCCAACTACAATGTTAAGTTTGTTCTTGGGATAAATTCATTCCAACTACGGAACCCTTCATTGTGCGTGGTCTGACACGTACTTGGCCGGTTTTTTTAGCGACAGATCGCTAGTTTGGCCCACACTCGGCTGGAGATTGTGACGGACTGGCAATAAAATTAGGTCCCTACGTTAGAGCTAGGAGCTACCATACTTCAGTAGGGCAGCTCAAACGTATTTTTAAATTTATTGATCGAAGACTTTAACGAAAAAATAAGAAAGGTGTACTCTGTGCACCGATAAACAATGGCGAAGTGAAATTCAGAAAAAAAATATTTTGTCGTGTAACATGTAACCGAGGGTATTAAAAAAAAATCAATGAGCATAATAGAGGTGTGAGGAACAGGGTGTAAAGTTCACTCATCCTACATAGAAAAGGGAGGATTGTATACATAAAATAAAAGTCAAAAGCATATGGCACAGTTCCAGTTTATTTTTTAAATGTTACATGTGCTAGATAAAAAAATAATACAGTCCGATTAGTGAAATTCTTTTTACTATTACCCATCGACCGATGGCGAGCAAGTGGCCGAGTGTCGTATCGTTGCTGAAATTAATACTTAGGTTTTATTACAAATCGTTTATCTTCACATCCGTACACTCTAAATTGGAAAACGTTATATTTTTTACAATTTTAACAAGCATTTTAACCGACATAGTTTTGAGCCCTTGGCTTAATTCTGCAGGTATCGACTCGACAGTGATTATATCGAATCGATTAATTATTTAATATTCATATCGATGGTAATCGAAGCACGTATCGAAGTCGACACGCACAGACATGCCTCTGTTGGACCTTTTTGGTAGTACAAAGTTACTTTCACATCGTAAGTGCCTTGTATAATATAATTTAAAAACGACATAGTAATTCATCTATTTATACAGTCATATTGTCAAGTGGCCGGGCGTCGCGCGGGCACTGTTTATATTACTGGGCATTATAAAAATGTACTGCGCGTGCGCATCAAACACAAAACATTACGATTTATTTACAAAAATGTAATGATGTCAAGTTACACTGAGCCGCAATATGCGCGAACCTACAGCTTTAGACGAATTGGCAAGCTTTGAACTTACAAATAAATGGAAAACACACTGGCAGTGATAAAACAATGTTGTGTTAAATAAACACAAAATTACTTTGAGCGACATCTAAAATCCGGTGAAATTGGCACCTGGAGTTATTACTTATTAAAACACATTCTCTGAAAGTCCGAATTGATTGATTACTTAAACCGTAATTCACACGATCGTGATTTTTTGTGTTTGATGATTCGCGTTACAACGCAACCTTAGGCAATAAATAAAAAAAAAATGATTTGTTTAATTAAATTAATAAAAAATAAAGAGTTCGAAACGATCGTAGCGTTACTTCTATATTTACAATGTGTTAACTTACAACTAATTAGAAGCATCAACTATGAAAAATTTTATCAACATTGAAGGCACATGATTCCGCACCCGATTCTCGTCATATATGTGCAAACATTAGGTGCACTCTTCGCTGGCAACATTCCTCTGTACTTCTATTTTACATGGCAACACTGCAAGTTATATCGTCTGTCGAAACTTTGTAAAGAAAGCTGAATGGGTAAATAATTTTAAATATTATTCCAATGTGGGATAATTGTGGTTATAACTCGTAAATATCAATGACACATACGTTCTGTGCGTTTTGCAAGAAGTTTTGACAAACAATACAAGCTGAACTGTTGGTACATAATGGACCGGACGTGACATGCTAACTTACCTACACAATATTATACAATATGCGAAATAAGTACTGGTATCAAACTGTTCGCGTTGCACGACACTCGCTCCGAACTAACAATTTATTCAAACATTTTATAGACGTAGCTAGATAATTAGGTAAACAGCTGATAATTTAGTGATATCGATTCGGGTGTCAAGTTTCGTGCAACGCAAACGTAGACTAGTTAATATAATTCAAGTTGACTTAGGGAAACTCAGTCTGGCAATGATATTATAGCAAAGTACTTTGCTCAGGCGCCGACACAGTTGTTTTGTAGGTAAAAAACGGGAACAACAAGAGAACTAATAGCAGCCTTATCCAGTTACTGTACCGTAATAAAGAGTGATGTCACTTTAGGGTATATCGAGTCATTTGATATCAGTCTCCATTACCAACCAGTTTCAGAAGTTTAATAAAAACCATAGTTGTACATAGAAAGATAACTAACAGAACTAAAAGGTCCCCCACAGTACAACCGTGCAGACAGCTGAGCTCGGCTAAGACCGGTCGCAATACAGAATAAACACAAATTTATTCTTACATTCTATTTCGCTAATTAGTTCTATTCACAGCTGCGGAACGGAAATTATTTATATAAAAACATGTCTCCACTTATAAGTGCAGTTTAATTCATTACATTGATATTTGATTGAGATCCCGTCGTGCGTACGATTTTCGTAAATAATTTTTAAGTGAACGGCAAAGTGGTAGAAAACATGCTGGTGCACGGCCGTTTATACATGTAAATTTTCCTATATTATAAGATGTAACGATAACAAACAAATATCTCGATTTGATCATTCGATATTGTAATCGATAAACCGATAATTTAGCTTCTACATGTAGTTATAAAACTAATTGTACTTTGTAGTAAATAAATACGAGAAGCCAGTCACCAGCATTTTTTGCACCAGTTTGGTAAAATTTCATACTCCCGTGACAAATTCCGAATCCCCAATTTTAACGAAACTATATTTTATATTTAAACAGAACACGTCGTTTTACATCTAAAATATTAATTTAAAAATATACAAACTAAGCAGTCATTCATGTAACACTAGGCATATAAAAAAAAAATTGTTTGCATACCGTCATTCTGCGATTAAAAAAAATATCGTACAATAGTAAGCGTACTCAACTAGCTCTTAGTAAAAAAAAAATTAAAATTAATTAAAAAAAGCTTAAAGAGTCAATGAGGAACAGAATTTATACAATGTCGCGCAGTTATACCTATTACGATTATACTTATCGTAACATTATTAAAATAAATAATTTATTTAATCTATAGCCGCCCTGCCGTCGCTGTACAGTATTTTAAAAGTTTATTATCAGTTTTCGATAACTTAACCTTATTTATAATAATAAAATCAATAATGTCACTGGCTCACATAAAATATAACAATCATACTATACTCGTATAAGCCATGAGACAGGGCGACATGTAAAGGGGATTACACACTGGCGCATACTCAACTCGCACGCGTTCTCACCGGCGGACTGTCATCGATGTAATGTTGAACGGTTCATGGGATCTACTCCCTACAATCGCTAGGCACTGAATCCGTAGTTTCGGCCGTTACGTATCATTTACGGACATACGATTAGTTTGGTGCCCGAACTAAGAATTAATGACTACTCGACTTGACAGCAGTCCCTACTCCCAAAATGTAATTGCCCGTCCGAAAAATTGAATTTGACACTTTATTTTGACAGAAGAAATACCTAGTTTCAGACGGGCCCGTATCATCTTTGACGGGCTTAGAAAGTAGACCCCTTGTTATTTGACTGTCGGTACTTTCCATATCGCGGATTATTCCACTGTTACTTGATATAGGTATTATTATTTCAGTTTTAACACAACGAAAGAAAAATCTATAACGTTTCTAACGATAAAGAACACATTGTCACGTCACTAGACCAACTGAATTAAAACAAAAGTAACTTAACTTGATTATTATTGTGCATTATCTGTTTTACTTTCGTGGTGTTACAACTCAGGCGCAATGAATGCGGCCGACAGACTTATATCTATCGCTCTAGGATATTGCTACTATGCGAGTTCAATTAACTTCACTTAGGTGAAGCACGTTCCATGCAAAAATTACTTAGCATGACACGATTTATTGTTGCAAGTTGCTTCATCCTATTCTAATATTGGTGCAACTAGATTGATGTAGATCGACATTCAACGCTGACATCAATCCAGTGTACTATGGCATGATAGTCAGTTAACGTTAATTGATCGACTATTGATAATGTTGTGAGGCGATGTATGTCGACCGCAATCTAGAGTTGCACCTTCTATCGAAGTGGTCAACCCCATCTTAATTTAAATCGCATAGTTTGTTCTAAAAATAATCCAGAAAATCCTTTTCTTTAAAGTCATAAGTAGTGTTGTCCCCACCGCGCAGTATCCGAAGTCCCCGCAGTGTCCGCACTAGTGACGTGAGCTAGTCGATGCTCTTGACGCGCGCCATGACCTTGCCTTCGAACATGGGGAGTGTATCCGAATCGCTGCTCACCTCCTCTTGGATCACGGTGTCTAGATCCGTGCAGTTCGTTTTGAAGAAGTACCTGGAAAAGAAGGTAACATTAGGTAAGTTAATTTAGATTTCGATAGGTTTTGTTTGTGCAACTATAATTTTGAGGGACAAAATTATAGTCAAGTTAGTTTGATTAAAATTTAAACTTTTGTACTTCTAGACAGGTTCCTGTCATTTTTAAAATGTTTCCATGTTCAGCAATATTAGAAAAGTATTCATAAAACCGTTAAAAATTAAACTCTTTTGATAACCAAATAAAAGTAGTCTGTCTTTTTTAGTTTTCATAACAGTTGACATATCAATTTTTTTTTACATTTCTTAAATATTTTCTATACCGTGAGCGTGTAATGTAGTGGTGTATGTAACATAATATTTTATCACGTCTGTGAACACCCTCACATTTCATTTTTAAGCGAGATAAACAGAACCTTCTGGTTTGTTGTGTTTTGTATCTTATAATGATCTGATAAACGAGAAATATCACGGCGCCAGTGCAAAAGTAAACTGGTCCCCTTGAGAACGTTATAAAGAAGTGAGTTACCTATAGTTGCCCTTCCGTGGCAGGTAGTCCTTGAAGACCCGCAGCGTGAGCGGCGCGGCGGGCACCTTGAACCTGTAGGGCACGTGCTCGTCCAGAAACGTCACCACCACCACCGTGTGGCCCTCTGTGCCGCTGGCGCTGCTCGACTTGCTGCCGCTGCCTCTGCGCACGGGACCAAGTGTTATGTCGTGTGGCTGGTCACACTACGTGGAGCCCTGACACAGCCAGAAGGCGTCGCGGCAGACTTCTTAGAAGATGTCGGAACGAGTTGGAGAAAACAAAGGACCAGTGATTCGCTTCAGCTCTGGATCAAAAGAGCTGGAAGTCATGGGGAGAGGCCTTTGCCCAGGAACTTTTCAAAGCAGTCTGTGATAACTTTAAAAGGTTTAGGTTAGCTTTAAAAGTTAACTTTAAATGTTAATCAATTTTGAGACTTTGTTTCATTTAAGTCGTTCATTGAAACGTTACATTTTTGACTTCGCCATTTAAAGTAAAGATAGTGGACCCTTCACTTTGTGAACGCGTGTTTTTGCATTTTATTTATTTTTACTTTAACATAAAACGAGAGTTTGTCAAAGGAGCTGCAAACGCCCGCACCTCGTGCTGCGCGGCCTGCGCTCGGCGCTGGCGGCCCGCTCGGCCCGCTCGGCCCGCTCGGCCCGCTCGGCCCGCAGCGCGCGCCGCTCCAGCCGCTCGCCCTCCGCCAGCCACAGCAGCACGCGCGGCTCCGCGCCGCCCTCCGACACCACGGACACGCCGCTGTCCGTCAGCTCCGTCACCGTCTTCTTGGAGAACGATCTGGGAACGGGAATCGTAACTTATGAAATGCAGCGATACTTAAATATCGTTACAATATGGGGAAATACCTAAATTATTAGTAGACGAAGGTATAAAAACGTATTAAGGGTACACTTTGCCGAAATTTCTCCATACAAATTTCGGGAGTGTTTTACTCCACTGTTTGACTATGTACATCCAAAGTTAAACATTCTATCGTTTTGTCTTATTATTAATTTTGTCTGTACGGAAGCAGAATTGTAAAATAAAAAGCCATTAAAAAGTTATGAGCCAACAAAGATTCGTTTTTCTTGCTAATTTTAACGTAACTTTGGGTGTAAATAAGTAATAAAAGAAGGATGAAATCTGAAAAACAAAAACCGTTCCGACAAAGATCAATTATCGAAGAATTCAATAAGCTTTATTTGTAATTGATTTATGTAGTGGTTTTTTTCATAAAACTCTATCTTCCAAAGGACGTTTCGTAATTTTTACGCGCTCGTTTTACTATGGAATTATCGTGCATTTCACTCAATAATGTTCCCCCTGGCGCGGTGCGGGGGGAAGACGCTCACGCACACTTGCACAATACTGTCTTGCGCACTTTTCGAACTATTTGGACTCAGTCTGCCTGCTGCTGCCGGCTGCGGCCTATGTCGTTCGTATGTATGTAGACTAAACTCCTTTGCGCTATAAATTATTATCATTCGCACGTGAACACTACATTGACCCCTGGCTTGAACTTTGGATTTCGATACTACCTACATTATCTGTTTGACTTCGCACTACAATTTGGACTTCGTATTTTCATTTGAAATTGGAATTGTTGGTTTGAGTGGACGCTGTCAGTGAAGTTGTATTGGTTGATTGAGGAACTGGTGTGATTTGTGAACAACTACAAATAAACAATGGGTAAGTCGTACAATTTCTTATAACTAACCTATTTAGGTAGGGACCTCCTTGAGCATATTTTTTGTTATAATATAGGTAACTAACTTCTGCCCGCGTCTTCGTCCGCGTGAAATTTTTTGATCCCCCGACCCACCCCGTCGCATCACATCGCCTTCGCTATTACTACTCAACTCCTAAGGGTCCTATAGCCTTCCTCAAGAGTTGGGCAATCAAATGCAAAAAGATTTTCATAAATCCAACCGATACTTCCAAGATTTGAGCTTTCAAACTAACAAACTCTTTAGCATTATTATTTGTATTATTTTAAAACTATGATATCTTCTAAGATATTCATTGAAATCAAGTGATGTCAAGGGCAATTTTGTTCAACATTAAATACTTGTGATGAATAATGTGTTTATTTCAATAAGGTAAAACATGATGATAATAAAAACACCTTCACACATAATGCATTATTTTAGAACAAATTTGATTACCATAAAAAAGGTTATAGTGAGTCAACCTTATAAGGTAGACATACGCTGTCGCGGCCTTTTTTTTGTACATTTAAAAGGGAACAAATCCGTCAAACATTATTTTTGAGTAACTTTAACCGTTTACGCAGCGTACGCACGCAACGGAAGCTCACAAAAGGAATATATTTTTTTCCGTTCATTTTTCATTGATGCTCGGCTTCTATTGATCGTAGTGTGATGTTATATAGCATAGCCTTCCTCCATAAATGGACTATTCAAGTATCGAACACAAAAATATTTTTTCAATTCGAACCAGCAGTTCCTGAGATTAGCGCATTCAACCAAGCAAACAAACTCTTCAGCTTTATAATAATAGATTATATAAAATAAATTATCTTTTAGCTAATACATTTTGTGGCTTTCTGCACAGCTAAGAGCCTAACGCCCGAATACTGAAACGCCACTCAAATTTTTAAGAGCTGCTTAAACGTTTGAGCAGCTCCTAAACTGTAATTTCGTATACCCAAACGTCTTTTTTGAGTATCTCTTAAATATAAGTGCATCTTAAAATAAGTAATGCTTAAACACCACTCAGTTCAAAAGTCGTATACAGGAACGCTACTCAACGTTATTTAGCTGTCAAATCAACTGTCAAACTGATTTGAGCAGGCCTTAGATCTGAGAGTGGTCGCGAGGTCCCTCAAATCAAGTAAAATCTATTGAAACTTTTGAAGTAGTGATAAAAATGTCTCTATCGTCCTTGTCTTCACTTTCGGATCATGAAAGGCCAACTGTGAGGCGCAGAAATAAAGAAAAGTTGAACGCTTTTGAAAAGTACGACGACAGGGAGTTTGTTTCACGGTTCCGCATCTCGAAAGAAACTGTGTTATATTTGGACTCTGTATTCGGTAGCAGTATTAAACCCTTGACCAAAAGAAACCGAGCCATACAGCCAGTGGACCAAATACTTATAGCTCTCCGGTACTATGCGACAGGCAGCTACCAACGCGTAATAGGGGATATTTTTGAGGTTGAGCAACCCACGGTGCATCGAATAGTGCATAAAGTAACAGCCAAAATAGCCAGCTTGAAGTCAAGGTTCATAAATATGCCAACACCAGAAGAATTTCCAGTTGTAGCAAATGAGTTCTTTGCAATCGCAGGATTTCCAAGAGTTGTGGGAGCTGTGGACTGCACTCATATTAAAATCAATTCTCCAGGTATGTACTTACCAACTCCACTGTTAATCATGTGCCCAAAAATGTCTGATTAATGATAATATGTATTACACAGTAACAACAAATACAACAATTAATAAGTCTTGTGTTAGATTGGCAATTCTAAACTTATTTGTAGAATTGTTTCTACAAAAATATGTTAGTAGGTAGGTAGGTACTATAGTAAAGTTTATTGTCTCAAAATCTAACTAGAATTTATTTTTAGGTGGTGCCCAATCTGAAGTTTATCGGAACAGGAAAGGCTATTTTTCTTTAAATGTGCAAATGGTGTGTGATGCAAGTCTGCGCATAAGGAATGTTATTGCAAGATGGCCAGGTTCTGTACATGACAGTACCATCTTCAATGATTCACCACTATGTGCTCAATTAGAGCGTGGGGACTTCGGGACAGGTATTATTCTTGGGGACAGTGGATATCCATGTCGGCCTTATCTGCTAACTCCATTACTGCATACAAGGACGGCTGCTGAAGAAGCTTATAACCGATCCCAAATAAGTACCAGGAATCCTGTGGAAAGGCTCTTCGGTGTTCTGAAAAGAAGATTTCCTTGCCTACAAAACGGCATGGGCCTAAATATAAAAAACATTCCACCGGTCATTGTAGCATGTGCAGTGCTGCATAATATTGCCCTGTCGCAATCAGATGAACTTTTGGAGGAGGATATTTTTTTACCCTATGTTGGGGAGGAACTCACAGAACAACAACCTATAGGACTTGAGGCAAATCAAAACTTTATTGTAAGGACCAATTTAATAAATACACATTTTTCCACTTAAAAATAGTTATTTCAATTCAATTTAGATCCCAGTTTCTGTAGTCTCAATTTCCAAAATTGCATTTCTATTTTGTATTTATTCATTTCCCTTTTGTTTTTGTTAATGAGGTATTTGGTTTCTAATTTGGCATTTCTTAGTTTTGTACGAAAATATTGCTGTTTCATTGTATGATGTGTAGGTTTCAATCGTCCTGAAAAGTGGTATTTGTACAATATTAATAAAAATTTCATACCATTAGCACAAAGAACAATAATAAGATAATTACCAGCAGAGGATGTTCTTAGATGTTTGTTTTTTTCTTGGGGTTTAATGACCATTGCAGCTGGCTGGTCATCTATTAATTAAAGGAAATGCCTTTAGGTATAGTAAAATATCTAATTAGTTTACCATATAAACAGACTACTACAATAATGAAAATGTTTACCAGCTTTATTTATTGATGTAATAAAGAACAACAATTATTCTAGAAAGGTTAGTAGTGAAATAAAAGTAAACAATCTTGATGTGTCTTTTATGTTTTTTATTTTAAACCTCAGTTTCAAAATAAAATTCAACTAAAAAGCAATTTAAATACAACAATAATGATTACTAATTCAATTGAACCATTAGTGCAGCAGCAGTGGTTTATTTGTTTAATATGTGTTTGTGTAAAAAGTCAAATCAAGATTGTTTACCTTTATTTTACTACCTAAACCTTTCTAGTATAGATAGTTACCAGCAGAGGATGATCTTAGAGGTTTGTTTGAGGTTTGTTCTTGGGATTTGATAACTATTGCTGCTGGCTGGTCATCTATTAAGTAAAAGAAATGCCTTTATAGTAAAATATCTAATTAGTTTACCATATAAACTACTACAATAATGAAAATGTTTACCAGCTATATTTATTGATGTAACTGTACAAGGTTTGCTGTTGTCTGCTATACTCATGTAGGCCATGGTTGTTTCTTGGTGATCTAAAAAAATATCCACTCACCTATAGTACCTATATCTACAATAAATAAAATAGACAAATATTAAAAAAATTAAACTTACCAATGGTCTGGATTATGGCAGATGATGATGAAGATATAACTTCACTATCTGGTTTTGTAAAACTCTCAATGATGACTTCTGGTTCTGTATCACCTATAAATTTAACAAAAACATGATAATTATTATTTTGTGATGTCAAAGTATAAAGATTTTAATATTACACAAACCAAAATATATTGCAGCATCATCATAGTAATTAGGTAATGGTTGAATTTGAGGAGCAGCCATGGCTAAAATCTGTGCATCTTGTTCAGAGAGAACACTTTTATAGGCTCCACCACCAGTGCGGTTGATTTCTTTCTATAAAATAAAAATTACAATCACAAGATGTTCTTTAAGGTCTATGTTACTTTTCCAGAAATATTTCATTTATATACAAACCTTATCTGTCGATGCCTTCTTTTGTATCTCTTTTGTGGTTTCGTAAAACTGAAGATGCTTAAAAAATATTTAAAGAAATTAGTAAATAAAGAAATTAGTAAATAAAGAAATATGATAAAATAGATATCATAAAAAAATCAAGTCTACATTTGCTTTGGCTATATTCTTTTTAGACCTCTGTTTGAGGTTTTCATAGAGGTGTCGGAGTTGTTGCCATGTCCTGCAGCCGCTCACAGCGACAGCATTATACAGCTGGCACACTCTATCCCAAGCCTCGCGCTTCTTCAAAATTATGTTGGCATTACTTTCTTTATTTTCAATCATAGTTTGATATCTGAAATATGTAATATATTATTTCCAACATGAAACAGTTTGGAATTAAACTTAGGATCTGTGAAATGTTCAGCTGAGTATGTGTAAAAGTGCATTATCTGGCCGTTTTTATACTTATAGGAATAAAAGTATTTGTACTATTGTTGTTTGAAACATTATTTTTATTTTGTTAATTTTGTATTTTGTGTTTCCCGAACCGACACAGGTCCAAATAAACTTTATTCTTTCTTTTTTTCTTTCTTTTCTTTACATAGTCATAAATCATGTATTTATTCTGACCCTTTCAGATGGTAAGTGGTCACAAGTTTCAGTGGGTAAGTAAGTGCTTGATACAGGCAACGGTTGCCCTGGCCACCCCTGGCTATTTACGAGTATGTTATAGGCATTTACTGTGCACCAGGCTCTTGCGGTTAAAAAGTATAAAGTACAATAGGTATTTCACTGTTTATGTAGGTACTTACTTCTTTATCAGTTCCAAGAGCATATCTTTCTCAGCAGGTGTATAATTACATCCACGTTTCTTCTTCTCCTCCATCGTGAACCAATTTATACCAATCAAAAAGTACTCTGTGATTTATACCTAATGATATTGTTAAATAATCGCGCGTAAAATGTCAAGTGTGACGTTCCAATCTACGACAATTATCTAAAGATATTTTTTTATCTTATGACGTCTTCTTTTGATATTTATGTAAATAAATACATAATTTCAATCTTAATTCAAACCAAACTTACATTACGCTGTTATATATCAACTGATTAATAATTATAGCAAATATTTGTTTCAAAGAAGACTGCGTAAAACGAATACGAGACGTAAACGAAATTATTTTGTAACTGAGAACGTGCTGAAAACAATTTTTGAGCAGGATGTTGCCATAATATAAACATTTGAGGACTGCTTGGCTAATCATGGTTTCGAATTGCTTGAGTGGGGTTTGTGTATACCATTTAAATTTGAGGGATGCTTATATTTAAGTAGCTTTTAGATAATTATGAGATTTGAGTGGCGTTTCAGTATTCGGGTGTAAGACTAGGGGCTTGTGGCTTGAATGAAGACCGGGCGGCGGCGCGGCGCGCGGCCGGGCTCGGCGGCGGCGCGGCGGCGCGGCGGCGGCGTACACACACAAGGTACCTTATGTAGGTAAGACGCTCGCTCAGAAAGCGGCGCGCTAGTAACTTTTATTTTGTGCTCCTGGAAATGGGGGGAGGAGTGCTCGAGTAGTATTTAGTAGGTATCCATACATAATTATATCTAACCACTATCCCTTACCTATTCCTAGCTCGTGTTGTTTGTATTTTAAGTAGGTAACAAAAATGTATAATACATACATACTTATGTATAAAGTGAGGTTTATAACATAATTTATCGTAAAATCAATGGGCAGTCGTGAATCAGGTGAAAACGGTGGCCTTTTGATAACGTATGTAGGTATGTACCTGTTTTTATATCGTACTAAGTACTCATATATAGGCATACTTGTACTAGCTTTTCCCCACGCTTTTACCCCCGTTCCCGTAGGCCCGTAGGAATCTATCCCACTGCTCCGCTCCCATGAGTCGCAGTGTGATGTTTCATTATCTGTACCTAACATAATCTTTCTCAATAGATAGGCTACCTAACACAAAAAGTCGGCCAAGTGCGAGTTAGACTTTTTTATTTTAATTTAATTATTTATTTTTAAAGTGAATATATAAATAAATATATATTGAATATATAACTAAATATTCTGTAAATATTTCAAGCGTCTACCTGTTGCCGTTATCAATATCGAGCATACACGAGCAAAAAAATCACGTTTGTTTTTTGGGAGCCCCCTTAAATATTTATTTTATTCTGTTTTTTAGTATTTGTTGTTATCCACACGGAACCCTAAAAAAAGCTTAAACTGGTACCTAGTTTGTAAGATTAGCGCGTTCAAACAAACAAACTCTTCAGCTTTTTAATATTAGTTGGTAGGTACTTAAAAATATTTATTATAAAGACGAAAATTCTTTATTAATATTTATTATAAAGACGAAAATACCTTTTTGTGCTATTTTTTCACTCCTAAACCACTGAATCGCAGGCAAAAGCCAGTACAAAAAAAAATGAAAACGGTATATGAATAAATACATTACTTTTATAAAATAAATAAATAATAGTGTGTAGGAAAATATATTACTTTATTATTACAGGGTCAAATTAAATTAGCTAGCGAAATTCTGCAGACGTGATGGTATCGTTCCCTAAACACTATAAAATAAAAATCAAAAAGATTTGATGTATTTTTTGGGGGTCAACGACCACTTCTAGATTTGTTACTTGAAGTTTAGTATGAGATAGAAAAATCTGTTTGCTTTTGTTTTATCGTATTGAGAAATCGATACCAACCACGTCGTGAACTTAAATAAAAAAAAACTGTAAATTTAAACTAATAATATTACAAGTGTCTCCTACACTGAGTTCGGTTATTGACTCCACTAAAAAGTCATAAAATTATTTTATTTTTTTGTTTTATTATGGTTAGATATCGACACCCATCACGTCCGCAGTTTCGCTTGCTAATTTAATTTGACCCTGTATATAATGTTGTTTTTTTTATGAAACAGATCCAAAAGAGAATTGGTGAATGGAGAATTGTACCGTAGCTGCGTAGGTATACCTAATTACCTACCGCCGAAGACCGACGCGAGGACGATCGGATCGGATCGCCGCCCGCGCCGGCGCGTCCCCCTGCGCACGGACCGCGCCCCTCGGGCCCTCGCCAGTCCGCTACAAACCTCAACGCCAATGCATGCCATAAATTCTTTCTTCCTTTCACGCCGCGCATTTTTGTTATTATTGATAATAAACATTTATATTTTATTTTATTTTATAGTAGTGTTTCATTAATAGGTATACCTAAACCTATCCTAACACACTACAAAATCACCCTTATAATAATTGAGTAAGCAACTGACAACCCTTGCAATCTGCCGCTACTCACTCAAAGTTACGAGTTTGATACCTACCTACATACCTACCCACCACTACATACCTATACCCCAATAACTTTAGGTAAGTACTTACATACTATATGCAAACAATATTGATGTGTCACGTCTTGAAATTCATATAACTAGAACTTACTCAAATTATTATTAATTCGTTTGTAAAAAACACTAGATTTTCAAACAGTAAATAAAAAGATGTGTCAAGATTGTTTACCTAAAGTTTTTGTGTATTGATAAAAAAATAAGATAGGTAAATAATCTTGAAAACAATATCTAGGTAGTCAATTACTAAGTAATGCGGCATAACATAAACAGTAGGTAATAATAATATCACCCCGCCCGACCGGCTGAGCGTCGGGCGACCGATGACTCAGTTGAATGGCGGTGCATGTCAAACAGAATGTACTAGCGTTATAGTGCATGTGTGCATCGTCTAACGTATCGTTTCAGTTCGGAACGGTATTTGTGTGTGTTGAACTAGACATTGTGCGTGTAGACTATCGTCTAACTGGTCATCACTGATACCATCTCTGTCAGACACGATGCGAGTTGAGACAGCGTGCTTTTTGGCCGCGCCCACCTGTGAGTTCGAGCTCGCAACTAGTTGGCTCTTAAACATTGCTTTTTGCAACACAAATGTTGCGCAGGTTTTATCTAACATGAATATGAAATTCGAACATTTAGGTGTCCATACCTGCGCGTCAAGGAATGCGGATGATGCAACGAATCAGGCGGCGCGTCATAGTGTCCCGAGTCAGCCGACAGCGCAGAGGGCGCGCGCCGCGCGGCCGGGTTGTGCTGCGCGTGCGGCGCGTGCTGCGCGTGCGCATGCGCGTGGCGGGCGCGCGCGCGCCGGCCGCCCGGCGGCGACGTGCCCGGCGTGCGCTCCGACCACACGCGCGACACGTGCTGGTCTGCAGCAGTACATACACCACTATTCATTATTTTAGAAACAACAGAATATAAAAATGATAACCATGGAATTAATTTCCTTCTGTATACTAGTGAGGCTTTCTTATACTAAGTACACACGCAGCGACTTTAATCACCGTCGACTCGCTAGCGATTTCAAAATAATAATAAAAAAAGTATGTGGACGTGAGATTTCAAAATCACCAGTCTATCGCGACTAAAATCGCGTAGGAATTCCTCTTTGTATTTTTTTTTATTATTATATTACAAGTCTGGTCAAATTGAAATAATGATTTGATTTTTATCAAACCATTAATATTTTATTATTAGATTTCTTGTAATTCAACGTTGATAATGAATTTCCATATTATCCCATCTGCAGTGGCGTGCACTCCATACATGCAAGTAAGCTCTGCATACCCTGTAGTCCCATACATGAAACATACATGCCCATCTAAATGATAAATAACTATAATGAAAAAAAAAAATGGTAATTTAGCTTCGCGCCATCTATAACTTTTTTTGGAACTAACTCGTTGGAGCTGTGCCTGTGAACACGGGCCGCCACCCTCGCAGGCAGCGGCAGCGCTCCCGTGAGCAAAAGCAATACTACGCCTTGCTTATTCTTCATACAACGCATCTCGTGTAGTACACAGCAAAAATGTGGCTGTGTGCGTCAAAATGTGTGCGCGTGTTGGAGTTTTAGAAGCATAGCTTACATTGCAAACCGTTCAAATTGAGAACCCGTAAAAGCACCGCTTAATTGTTGATTGCAGAGGGTCGACTTTTTTTAGTCGGATTGACCAAATGACCGACTAATTAGTTCGTATTAGTTCGTAACCTAATAAATTGCAAAGTTTTTTTCGCCATATTGTTTTTCTTGGCGCTATACGCTAATGATTGACGAGTAATTATTTAGTAAGTCTATTGTAAAAAATGGAAAATTATAGGTACATGTGAGACCTGTGCTGGCGGCAAAGTGTGTTTAAATAGTAAATTAAAATCAGCCACGATTTTTTTGTGCATGGGTATGCACAAAAAATGTCTGAAATCTATGTGCACGCCACTGCCCATCTGTTCATCACTCCAGCACGAAATCAGTAAGTTTGCTGTTGTATACTGACCGAGGATATCTTGATCGTTGTCGTCATCAAGCTGCAACTTCTCGCGGATCGCCGCGGCCACCAACTGCGGAGGTAACGCTTGACTAGAAGCCTCCTCGCCGTCACCCTGTATACACACAAAATGTTAACAACGCAAAATTAAAAAATTACGTTTTTTTTTATTTTTGCTTTAGGACTTGAGGCCCCAAGTTGCCAGTTTGGTGGTTCCAGGAACAAGGCGACTAGATTTTGAACGTTTAAAAAAAACCCTCCCCACTGTCCTCCTTTATAACAATGAAGGAACGTCATTACATTCCTTCATTGTTATAAAGGAGGACAGTGATATACAGGTTGAAAAAAAAAAAATCTGCTGTTTCCTACATTTATGTTCGCATAACTCGTCAAAATGTAGGGAACAGCTGTTTTTTTTTTCGCGATTTCAGGTTTGATCCCATAGTAAAAGTTGTTCATAATGATGAGTACAATCTCACATTTCGATTTGTCGCATGTTTTCAATTTCACCCTGTATATAGCGGGCTACTACCCAAAGATTGTGTTGTTTGCAAGCAATGCAAATTTAATACTACATGAAGTCAGAAGGCCAATTCTCGTAATTTAAAACGTTCAAAATCTAGTCGCAGTCTCATCTCGGCGACAAACAAATGTCAAAAACTTGTCCAAATGTAGGGAAATTAAAGGCATTTTTGACAGATTGAGACTGAGATCAAATTGTGAACGTTCTTAAAATTCTCCCTTGTTGGTAAGGAAAACAGTTGCAAGGTACAAGTGGGAAGCTATTCACAAAAAGGCTATTACAGTACTTGTTTAGAACGTAAGAATTGTAATTAATATTTAGGAAAGTTTGAAAAGACTTAGGGCGTTTAGAATCCTAATTGGCCAGTCAGGATGGTTCCTGCTTTCCCAAATAATTTTTTGTTTAGCCTATACTGGAACTCTCGGTCCACCTCGAACCAACCCTTGTGGTAAGCGTCCAGGTCATCTCACCACTACTTTCTGAGCAGACATCGGCCGTGCCGACCATCTTTTCACTCTTATTATTAGTATTCCAAAAATCTGAGTATTGTAATTAGCCTTTAAAGACATGGACAAGTGAGTGACCTCGGCGAGGCGCCTCTCGAGCCGCTCCTTGGTCTCCTGGTCGCGGCGCACGCGCTCCAGCTTCTCTATGAGCAGCGGCGCGAACTCCGCCGGCGGCAACACGCGCAGCTGTTCCGACTGCACGCGCAGGGTTCTGGGGATCACCTGGAACGAGATAAATGACAATTTAACACAAACAAACGTTTTTGGACGGACGGACAGGGCAGTTTTTAATACATTCTGGCAAAGCTACTAACAGTTCAACGATGAGGCAATCGATATTTTAAAATTGATGATGTGCTACTTTATATATATAACACACATTTCGAAACACGTCAGAAGCGATGCGAAGGCTTTTTATCTTCTAGCAACAGCGAAATTATATTAAAAAGTTCTTTACATTATCACTATCTATATGAGTGGAGGAACATTATGAGTTTGTCTGTCGACAGACAGTCTTTAAACTCAATGAGATTATATCAGAACATCAAAACATTTAAGTATCCACATCTGCACCTCCATTTTGTCTTCTATTGAAAGTGCGTTTCTTACTGCGTCACCTTAAGCTGTTTATTCTTATATAACACAATTTTTATTGCTATTAGAAAGTACTCGATATTTATGTGCAAACTACATAACAGGTGGTATCCTGCACTTGACTGTTGAGGGTCAGAGAAATGGTATTAATCTTAGTTGCAATGTGTTTATTGATAATAAAAGTCAATGATGCGAGTCGAACGTGCCTTATCACCGGCTGAATTGTTACATTATGAGATATTTACCTGAAGGGAAATAATGGGTATTGATAACTTTGAAGTTCCGGATTCATTTAAATTCTAATCTTGTTGACCTTGCTAAAGCTTTCGCAATTTTATTGAAAATCATAACAACTGCAAAAAAATTGGGCGCTGAGGGCGAAATTAAATGTAATCAATCATGTACGTGGGTAAAGGGTCGTATACAAAAAATTTATCGCCATCTTTTTTACATTTATTATTTATTTATTTAAACTTTTCGCACAAAAAAGTACAAAGGCGGGTTTAATGCCTGCCCTAATGTTAAATTCCGTGTCGTCTAATTGTAAGTTCAAAATAGAAATGTTCTTTTCTCGCGCTGTTTATTAGTAAAAAGATAGCAATACTCCACTTTTTATGAAGTTGGTGAACAAGACTTTCAGCACCTAGGTTATTGTGATTGTGTTTGTAATACAAAATAATAATAATTTATTAAAATTTTGTACAGCTAAAGAATCCGTTTTGTTAGCAAAAATATCTTATAACTAAGGGCGAAGTTCACCAATGAACATGAAAGCGATCAGCACCTCTAAACCGCATTCAAGCGCTTCTGACAGCGTTTTTTTTTAATTTCCAACAAAACGGATTCTTGTGTTGTACGAAATTTAAATAAACACAGCTCTTGAACGCGGTTTGGGTGTGCTGATCGCGTTCAGTTTTATTGTGAATATCGCCCTTTTTAAATACAAACAAGCAATATAAACTTATATTTCTTATATTTTCTGGTGTATAATCCAGATGCTTACCATGGCAGTATCCTGTTCCTTGTTGATGACGGCGTGGCGGTCGAGCCCGTGTAGACGCGGTCGGTGGCGCGACTCTCGAGATTCGCGCACGTTCCGCACTGACATGCCATCGCTAGAGCGAGATAGAAGATACAAATTAGCTGTGTGTGCGACTGAGACGGTGATATCGATAGTATTGGACTGAGTTTAATTTAATGCTTGAAAATTATTTTTTATTTTACTTTAATGTTACTAACGCGATTACTCGTTAAGTATGTGGTTCTAATCAGCACAGTAATTGACTTTATCAAAAGTTTATTTAATTTTTTTACGTAAATATTTTAAACAGTCACGACAACCAAAGAACACGAGAATCAACAGTTTTCTGCCACGAGAAATGGTGGGGCGTATTATTCACCAAAACAACTATCGATAGTTACTTGTATTTGTTTGTAAGTTTGTTATTAGGATCATCGGTCTGATGCAAGTTAATGCGTTTCACACGGATGGGGTCAAAATGATAAATTAGTGCTAAAAAGTTAAGCAGTTCTAAAGCTCAAAGGTACAGAAAAACTAAAAGAACTTTCTATATTACAGAATAAAAGTTACACTTACTTGATCGAAGTATTTTCTTCTTACTTCCAAGAAATTATAAATTAGATCTAGGAGATAGAATCCTTGTTAACGTAACGTTACTAATATAGATCCCAATTCTACTAGAACAAACCAACCCACGCGGCTGCATGAATAGGTCGTCATTCGAATCAAATCAATTTTCTCCCATTTTCTGCGGTAGTTACTACCTATTTTAAGCATAAGTGACAGTCCAATTGTTTGTGTTGGATAGCAAATTAGCAATGTGGATTTAGATTATTGGATTAGTTTCGAGTTTATTCATTGAATTTTGAGGGAAGAGGAACGGCTGGCGTCGCAACTACTAGTTAGTTTGTATGCCGACGTGTAGGTGTCGCTATATCAATCCGAAGATTATTGACAGATTGTGGGGTGGATCGTTTTTGCGTAACTGGGACCACTGATACTCACACAGCTGACGTCGTACTGCACACCGACCGCTTGCGTGCGCGTGCACACCGCGTCACATAACACTACATGTACTCACACACTGCTGCCGGACAGCGACACGGCGTCGGAGTCGGTGCGGCCGCTGCTGAGGCTGGCGCGCTCGGAGTCCTGGCGGGACGCGGGACAGTAGCCCGCGTACGACACGTGCGCACTGTACACCGACCGCTTGCGGTGTCTGCCGTGCCACCGACATACATACGGGGGGATGGAGGAACGGAGATGGGCATAAGAGGTAACGGAGGAACAGATTAGCGCAGAGGAGAGGCAGAGATTGATTGACGAAATTAAAGATTTTTGGTTGTCAGAATAATCAAGATGAAAGTCAAAGATTTATTTTGATAGGTTTTTCATGATTTGTGAAATGGGAAAATAAAAATTGACAAAGATTTTGGGAATAAAAATTTTAATTTTTTTATCGTCAATCAGCAGGTTGCAAAATTAGAATGGAAATATAGGAATGGTAGGTACGTATAAAATATGTGAGGTGGCAAGACAGCGTTTAGCGTGTAATGCGGCGAACGCAGCAAACATGCAGCGCGGAACAAAACATGGGGGCAAACAATACATGGGTATATCAGTCAAGCTGACGGGAGCGAAATTAAAGTAAAAAGGCTAGTGCTGGATCGCTCATGCAATGCTGGGGTCACACGTCATGAACTCGAAGACTAAGGCGGGCTGATCAGCTTTATTTTGGACAGGGTGAAATACAGGGCTATTTTTAATTAGTTAGCGTAACTATACAGATGTCTTGGATATCTAAGACCAAAAGTGCTTTTTTTTGTTTTTATTGGTATTAAATGGTTATGTCTGTGAAGTTTTGCCGATCAATTTAAATTACCCTGTATACAGTAATTCTGTCTGGTTAAAAAAAAATTGATGTAGCGTTAGGTAACCTTTGTAGTCACTAGCATAAGGTTCATATTCAAACGGCGAATACTCGTATTGGTATTTCGATACAACCCGCCTCATTTCAACTATGAGTATATTTTGATACGTCAGTATTATAAACTGTTCGTTTTTGAGGAGTTTTGAATTTTGGTTTTTCTTTATCTATTGTAATCAAAACTGGATCTAAACTAGGCCAAATCTATTACTAATAGGAATAACGTTTTGTACTCATAACTACTTAATAAAAGATAAAACTAAGAACTAAAACATTAATAATAATAATTACAAACAACTCTACTGTAACTAAAAGAGTACAAAACTACAGAAACTTGTATTTGGTTTTCAAATGATAATTACAGTAAAAAAATATGAATCAAATGCAAGTTTCTGTAAACTTTTATATTACAAAATATCTGACATATCTAATGGTGCACTTACATGGGCAACTAAAATTGCGAAATTTTTGGCAATTTATAAACGATTTTGGGTTTGCTTAAATTGCTCGGTATTTCCAAGAATTGCGCAGTTAACTGCTCACGTAAGCACATATAAAATCTATTCACAACGTCAACATCTATGGTCTGCAGTCTTTACAACAAGTGAGCGAGGTGTGAATAAAGCGTACTACTCACGGTGCGACATCGGAGTGAAGCCGGCGCGACTGCGTCGCTAGTAACGCGTCGTGCGTCAGTCGCGCGGCGGGAGCATTGCCCGTTCCCAATTCTTGCCCTTCGTGTAAGGTGGCCAGACCACCAACTGCCCCCTGTTGGGAAAATAAACTATCCTACAACTTCTGACCTATAAACCTATGGGACAAAAGTTAAACTGCAGCTTTTGACCTATAACCTATGGGTCAAAAGCTAAACTGCAGCTTCTGTCTCATAGCCTGTGAGTCAAAAGTGAAACTGTAGCTTCTGCCCTATAACCAACTCCAGCTTCTGGCCTATAACCTATGGTTAAAAAACTAAACGGCAGCTTCTGACCTATAACCAACTGCAGCTTCTGCCTTATAACAATGAGCCAAAAACTATTATATTCATAGAATATAATTCTTTCTCTCTTTATTTTTATTCATACCTAAAGTAAAGAAGTAATTAAAGCCAATTTCTAATAATCAGCATAAATTTTGTAAATTAGTTACTTAATTACAAATTACACTTTTTTATATTACCTATAGAAACCTTTTTATACATAAAGTTTCAAGTAACGTCCACAAAAAAATAGTAGCATCAAAAAACAATTCATAAAAAAAATTAAGAACAATATTCTTACCTCTCTAGGAGGATGGGGCGGCGAGGCGTCTGGCGATGACAGAGGTTGCGTGGCGGCACTGACATACGACACGTACGCGTCCGAGCGCAGGAACGATTGGTACGTCGTCTCGGTTATCGCACGCGTCACCTACGATACCACAATTGCGATTAAAATGTTGGAAGATGAAAAGGTTTTTGATCGTTAGTTTTTTTTTTAAGTTTTATTAGGTTTCTGCTTGTCCTGAAATACGGGGCCAAATTAAGTATCTGGCAAAACTCTACAGACGTGATGGGTATCCAAATCTCATCATCTGCCAAGCCTTTCCCCAACTGTGTTGGGACTTCAAATCTAACCAGATTCAGCGGAATACCAGTGTTTTACATGGAGCGACTGCTTATCTGACCTCCAAAACCCAGTTACTGGTTAACACGATACCTCTTGGTAAGACTGGTTGTCAGACTTTCAGGCTTTTGACTATCCATATCTATCATCATATATTTATACAAAAAAATATTTGTGAAGTTTTGTTTGTTGATTTAGTTTAACCCTTCATATTTTGGAAAAAATTATGGCAAAAAAAGACAATTGCAATGGAAGTTCACACGTCAGTATATTCGATTTATTTTGAATAAAAGAAATTGATACTTAGCGACTTTGTCTGTTTTTGAACTCTTTAACAGTATCTTTTTGGCACGATATAATAAAGATTATTATATCTGAAATTGCCAACCCGTCTTGAGCGAGCGTGGTGATCAATTCTCCTGGCTTCTCTGTATCAGAAGCGGCATGTGCTCTGCAGAGGGACAATGATATGCTGGTATTATTATCTTTACTCCTTAACCACATACCTCTTGCTCCATATTGTCGAATATAGTCTTCTCGATGTTAGAGCCATCCTTGAGGCTCTGCTTTACATGAGTCTTCAGTTCCTCTGGCATCGCTAGCTGAGACTTGCGCAGGAATCTGAACATACATCAGCATTTTGTAATAGTCCTACTAATATTTGCACGGAACAAATATTTGTACGACCTACAAGTATTTGTTCCGGGTCAGGGTGTTTTATCTATAATATGTTTATATTTACAAAAAAAAAATGTATATAAGTAGTTTATCAGCCGTCTCGTTACCATAACACAAGCATTAGGTTGCTTAGCTTGGGACTATATGGCGTTGCGTGTGAAATGTCCAAGGATATTATTATTATTATATGGGCGAAGGCTGAGATCTAAAAAAGCTACTAAGCAAGTGCTTTGGCATATACATGTCCCTGTCTCTATATTGCACTTGTAGTTTGACAGTTGTGAGACGGTGGCAAGAATAACGCTTAGCCAAAGTACGTGCTGAGTAACGTTTATGGATCACTGGCTAATGGCCCGAGCCCGGGCTAAGTGTCTCAAGGGCTTCGACAATTATTGGTGACAAAACATTCGAAGAACTCACTGTCACGACTGTTTATTAGCCAAATATCGAAACATGGCTTCACAAGATGAAATTAGGGGCCAATGAGCAAGCTTATCTGACGTGGCGTGGTTTGATTTATAATAAATTTGTTTCCGCCCTTAATGACACCTATTTTCTATTAAGTTTTAATACAACAGTTGGTCCAGGCCTCCAGGGAATGGTGGCTCAAAACGAAAAGTATTTATTTCAATTAAACCATTTACGGGCACTTTTTAACTGTCAAATAGTCAGTTTGTCAGAAAGTTGAAGCTAGTTGCCCATTCCAAAACGTAATCTCTATTTAGAAGAACAATATGCGTAATGTAGCTATTTGTCTCGTATGTTGCACCTGCCATGTTTTGTCTCTGCATCACTCACAAAATGCCTCAGGTATTAAGTCCGCCTTGTGCATAAATTTTTAATAAACAAAATAAATTAATAATGTCTATAAGGGCTATACTCACTTGTATATAGCGGACACGACCTGCCGTATCTTAGAGGGGTCGCATTCCTGGCGCAGGCCCTGCACGGCGAAGTAGAAGTTGAGTCGGTCCACGTGCAGTCCGCCCGCGCCGCCCACGTACTTGCGGAACAGACGTACGCCTTCCGCATCCTAAGGGGGTGAGAAATAAGTGTTTTTAAAGGTTGACCAGGGGGGCAATTCTCGTAATTTTAAGAACGTTCACAGTCTGATCTCAGTCTCAATCTGTCAAAAATACCTCTAATTTCATTACATTTTGACATTTTGTTTGTCGCTGAGATGAGACTGCGACTAGATTTTGAACGTTTTAAATTACGAGAATTGGTCTTCAGGTCTCGCGTATGGCCTATAGTTATGTCCAAAAGTCATTGTTGGGCAGCCATTAATGTTATTTCGGTAGTTAGGTAAAAATAATGTAATTAAAGTTTATACAAGGATCAGTTCGAACCGAGTTATTTGTTCAGACAGGGTGAATTTTAAAATGAAATCCTTTACTATGTATGAGCAGTTCAACATAGTGGTCTACGCCCACAAAACCAGGAACTTGATTTAAAGACATCATTAATTTTGTGAAAAAGTTAACGCCAAAACAAAAAAAAATACCACGAAATACAGTGCGACTAATGTACGACAGTGGTCTAACTTTACATTAAGCTCCTTCACAATACTTACCTAAAATAACATAAATGCCTAATTTATTAACGAACCTCAAGCAACTCGTGCAGGCTGCGTGCCCAGCGCATGTAGGGCGGCGAGGCGGGCGAGCGCGCCGAGCTTCCCGACGAGCCTTCCGTCTGCTCGCGCCAAGCCATGCTGACCCTAGGAACAAAACATAACATGTAACAGGTGCCCGGGTTCAAGTGCCCACTATGAGAACGGGTTTTGATAATCTTTAAACAAATGATTGACGTGTAAAAGTATTTGTATAAACCTACAAACAGAAAAAAAAAATACATTTAATCAAAGCAGACAACGCAAAAGTCTATTGTTCGCTGGTCACCCTGTTTTCGATGTAGAATGAAATCATCAGTCTCAGGTATTATCAGTCGAAATACTTGATCATTCAGAGTTTATTGGTAAATCTTCTTTAAATCTAGAACTGCTGGCAACTCGTTGCTTTTGCCATGCCTTTTATGCCATCAACATTATTAAAACAATAAAAATAATAATTTTATTTATTTTCTCTTCACAAATGTACAGTAGGAGTGCTTAAACCTAGCATAAGAATAAGTTTACAATTGAGAAAAATAAAAAATACTTACCTGCAGAAAAATACTAAGAAAGACAGATAGATAGAATATAGGTACTTTATTGTGCTTTGTTGTAGTTTGTAGTTGTTAAAGGAAGTATCAAATGTGCATTCGATAACTCACTTGGACAGATGTGGTTGTGCGAACACATATTTGGACTGAGATTTACTCTTCTCCTCCCCAGAAGCCGGCGGCAGCGACGACCTGTCAGCAAGCTTGTGCTCCCAACCTACACACAACATATCACAATTCACGCATTTGTCTAATAAGAATAAATTTAAACATCGTGAATATTGCAGAAAGCTTCCATGTGCACTATCATTTATTTACGTCAGGAATTCAGGATAAAATATGTACGCAGTCAAAAGCTCCCAAACATTACAGTCTTAGAACAAATCACCATCACCCCTTTTAATGGCAAAAGTTTCAGAAAAGCGTTACCTTGCGGGTGGCCGCCGATAGGAGTGTGGCTCATGGCGCACAGGCCCTTCTCCCACCCGCGCGCTGCATGGCGAGACACCACCTGCACACAAACATACAGTACACATCAACACTTTACTAAATATGAGATGAGGAAAAGGTTAATTATTCAATCTAAGTTAAGGCAAAACATACAACAACATTTTAAAATTGTCTATTGTATTTATATGCATTCATCACAATTTCACCACTATGATTTACCTCTGGTGCAAATTTTCCTAAGAGATATGCTTTATCAAGCCGTTTTACACCCATTCTTAATAACATTGATCAAAAAACTTTGAATCCACTTATTCAAACCCAAATTACCACAATTAGAACTGTAATCTGAATCGATAAGGTTATTATTGCATCAATAACTGACAAAAAACTGTATGAATATACCCAAGCGCTCCGTTCACACATCAAAATGTTGGTTCTGCCACAAGAACCGCGCACCAAGCCACATAAAAAATCAATATGGCAAACAATAAGGATCATATCCCGTGTATTTGATTTGTATAAGTTAAAAAGGGATAGCAAACAAAAAATGAGACAGCGTGCCAAAGTCAAGAGTCTCCGGCATCGATCGGTGCTGGAAGGAAACATCACATCGGAGCGTACCATGCTATAGAAACTTATTGTGTAAGCTATACCATTACACATTAATCCACTTAGTATAAGGAATAACATATCATATTTCATAACTATCTTTACAAAAAAAAAAATATTACGCACTTTATAGGGAACAGAAAATATTAATTCTTAATTTCTATTCAACCATCCCTAAGTATTACAGAAAAAAAGGGACAGATCATAATAAGAGCATGTCAAAACAAATTAAGTCATAACTTCATGGTTCAATAAGCAAGTTATGAAAAAAAAAAATACATAATAGGCTCATAAAAAAAGCTATAAAGGACCTTACCATGTTCATTGTGCTTAAACAAACAATACACTTCTGTGTTACACCAGTTTATAAAATTATTTCTGAATATTATAACTTGATGTTAATATTCTTTATTGAGAAAATTTAGAACGGCACGACTGCACAACTCTACCGCAATAGTCCGAGTGAAAGATCCGTAGACGGAGGCTGAATGTTCAACACAATGGTGTACGGACTAATCTCATGCCCTTATATTTTGTATAGTGGTTGTACTTATGATAGGGTTTATTATAAAAATGAAATCAATAGCAGACTATAAAAATGGTTTGCAGAAGGGGTGCGCAAACTTTATGAATGTAGTTGTTATATCACCTTACTAGTTAAAGCATGACTATGCTTACTTTTGTTATTTTCTTGGATAAAATAGAATTTTTCAAATATAGGTAGGTGACAAAAAAAAACATTTTAAAAGGAAATACTAAAACTTTAACAAAAGTGTTTTGAGCAGGTAATGAAACCAGGCGTGTTCGTGCGTGTTCCGAAGCGTCACATTGTACCAAATTCAACAAATTTTCATTGAACATGACGAGCATAAACACAGGAAACAAGTTGTAAACAAAGGCACAGCTCGTAAAAGTAACGTCGCGGTAACAATCCCGACGTGTAAAATTATCAATAAACTATTAGAAACAAGAGGAGACCTTCAGTTTTATATAATAGCGTATCATCACCGGCAGAATTGACAGCAATAAATGCTATTTATGCCGAAATACCATGCCGAAAGCCGAAACCCGGAAGGGCTATATTTATATAACGATATTGAGAGAAAACTTACATGAAAACGAATATTCTTACTTAGCACGTAACTTTAGAAGGCCGTTCGAAGTGATAGCTGACGATATTAATTGAAAACTTTCTTCGAAATAAATAATAGATTAGCTTGAATCCGTTTTGTTTAGACCAGCGAGTTTGACGTTTGTTTGACAACCAGTCATAGCAGACAGCTGTCTGTAGTCTAACGCCATCTTTCGACGACGCCATGAATCATGTCAAACACGTGCGAAGTATTTGTCACAAAGAGTGCTACTAGATGTCGGTAGTTGTTCCGAGAGTTCATAAGCGCGGCAAAAATAAAAAAATAACACATACTTCATAGTATTAACATTCATGCTTTTAAGTAGGACGAGTTGGGATTTTATTGAATAAATGCGCAAGTTTTAATTAGTACCTGTGTAGCAGCTTAATGCTGCTGCATTTCGGTGTTTTGGTCTTGTCTATCTGCTTCGTATTATCTGGAACAATAAAAAAGGCATGGTCAGAAAACCAACTCTATGGTTCTAACGAAAACAGAAATATTTGAAGAAAATTCCTATAAAATCATAGTGAATTAAATTTTCAATCAAAGTAGCGAAGTACCTACATAAGTTAAGTAGGCTTCTTTAAAAGTAAGTAAGTAGGTGTATCCCGTGTATCGCGACGTCATGATATTCACCTTTTGAAGGGGAATTAATTTGAGGATTCCAATTCGATTTACAGATGAAATAAATAGGTAGATATCAAAGACGTTTCTCTGAGTATAGCTCTGATATTTGATTTCGCGAAGATCAGACAGTCGAGTCGGCAAAATTGATTTGTCAAAATCTTGTAGGCTGTATGTATTGTAATTTGACTGTAGCTTGGGGCCTCAAATGATGAATTTCACTCAACACGTATTGTGAATAAAGCCCGTACACGACCACTTCTGAACATACACCTAATGGGTTTTTAAACCGTCGATGAAGAAAACAGAATAATGATGACACATGACGCTATCCTTCTCACGAAGGAGCCAAGGCCAACCCATAAAACCATATTTTATACTCAGGTCTACAGTCCCTTGAAGCTGTGAAAAAATCAAACTTAACGTATATTTCAACACTCTCAAGGGAATCAAAATGTATAGAATACTTCCCGTTGTCCTAGAATCATGAAATTGGGCAAGAAGCAAGATTCCACTAAAATGCAGTTAATTGTGTACGTAATAGAAATTTGATGTAAACGTGTAATTCACGTTTTTCGTTGAAGCAAGCTTCCTTCGTCACTAGAAAGATTGCTTTACGTACAAAGACTATTTGAAAAACTTTAAAAAAATCACAATTAAGTTACTACAATAATCATAAAACACGTTTTGACGTAATAATTGACGCATCCATAAACAAAAATAGCTAAACATGTTGAAACAACGTAGTAACGTGTACATTTTGTCTAAATATATTTTGGTAATAATGTTTTACTCCCTCGCTAATAATGTTTTCCACGTTCGCGACTGATCTTGTATCGATACCGCCGAACATCCCTCTAACTTCATTAGCTGTAGCGATTAATCGACTATCGATATCGATAAAGGCCCGCCCCCAAAGAGTCACTAGCCGAGAGCACGCACTAAGCGACTCTTTGATGTGCGCAAACTTTTCGTTTCCCTTTGATTGGCATAATGGAACTGTGCGTTGTTATTACACTAATTGAATGTTCGCAAAGTCCGAGCCGTATTACTGGAACGGATTTAGTAACGTTCGACGCGTTCTGTTTGTAGGTACCTGTCTGTGTTCCTAGGGGTCTTTTAATTCATTTGCATTTAGATAATTAATATGCCTGTGATTGTTTCTTTGACGTTGTATATACCTATTACCTATCTAGGGCACATGTAGAGTTATGAAATCTTTAGCATAGAGTTTGTTCTATCGATGGCTTTGAAGATCGAAATCTTGTTGCTCTTCGCGACAATAAGATTTTTTTTTATAATAGATTTTTATTTAAGATTTGTCTCGACTTATACTGTCTTCAATTGTGAAATGGTTTTTTTTTCTTTCAAGTATTTACAGCCTTTTTAAGAAAAATATTTAACACCTTACTACCTTAAACTTAATAAACATACTTGCTTCGTTGCCATAAAAACTTAATTTTTCTAGCTACTGTATCATTCAGTAAAGACAAATTCTCTATGAAGTCAAGTTAAAAGGGAAAATACGACTGTATGATTGGTTTTACAAGTCAGAAAGATCAAAGGGGCAGTAGTCCTTTCATTTTGGGCCGCCATTCGCGGATTACTTTAAAAAAGAGAGAAAGAAAATGTAAAAAGTTAATTATAGGTATTTAAGTGAAACAGTCACAGATAAAGGAATCACTGATTACAGGCTAAAGCCTAAATAAATCCTTTGAAGAGGTTTTGCTGTTTTGGCGCGTGGCTTACCTATAATATTAATACAACTTGTATAAAATTACTTACGCCCAAACAGATTGCTTTTCTTCGAAAGTTCTTTCAACGTGTTTCAAATCTATTTCGTACTAAATATTAAGTATCATATTTATACATGTTTATTTCTATGAATAGCAGCGAGCTGTTCCTCGTATCTAAGCTAGACTTCACGACACTTGTGGTCAAGTGACTGATGGATATACAGCATGTAACAAAAACCCCGTCTGATCCAATAAAGGCGTATTCCTGGTTCAACATAAGTACTAATTTTTTTTTTTAAATATAAATATTTAACTCGTAAAAACCAAAAATTATTGAGTATTTATTTTTATAATCCATGCGAAATTTAACACTGAATATGGCAAATTTTCATAAGTTGAAAACACTCCACCCGCCGGCAAAATCTTTTATTTTTACCTATTTTTATTATTTCAAAGAACACCGCCCTACACTACCGCGTTGTAGGCACTCTTTCAACTAGTCGCCGACTGGTTGCCTACCGGCGCGCTACTTGTTGCCAGTCTTTCGTGGAGATAGCTTTCGATCGGACGTCCGTACGTATCACGTGCCGCTGTCGTTTCGCGAACAATGTCTTATTCCAATCAGGAATTATGAAGCTGCGCGTAGAACGCATGAGCTGGGCTTCGTTAATAGGCCAGGTGTGACAGTATCGTCGGAGCGTGCGTTCCAACCCCTGCATAACCGTGTGTACACCACAGGCAGTATTCATGGGCACGAGTCGCTGCAACGATTCGATGCTGGAAGACCACGAGAGCGCAACGTGGAAATCGAGGCACAGCTCGGATTGGGGCAGCTTTCGACTCACTTAAAGCAGACACAAGTGCGCTGCAAAGAGTACGTGCAGTAAAAAGGTTTCGATTTTGTAAATGCGTTGGAGGCGGACATGTGGAGCACGATCGCCGAAGTTTGCAACAACAACAAGTGAATGTTTTAATGAACTGATACCTGCAGTCGGTAAGTACATTGCCAAAAGTACATCCCATTAAATAAAAGCCCTTATCAGGGCTACATTTCATTCAATTAATTGTTTCTTGATAAACAGAATTAGGTCTGAAATCCGGATCACTAATCACTATGCCCACAAAACAATATAAGCTCCGTCAGCTGATACTGGAATGACCAGCTCGTTGACGTAGCGTAGGTTTCTTTCGTAAGTTTGTTTGGCGGCACGCGACAAAGCAGGTTCATGACAAAGGATCATACAAACCGTCTCGCTCAGGCGGCTTCTTTGACACAAAACCGTAGATAGTAAGTAACACGTGAACTTTGTCGAACGATCAGTGTTGCATTGCATTTGATCAGTTTTTATTGTTTATTTTTATTAAATTATATTCACTGGGGAAAAATAATATTCTCAAATCCATTAAATTGTTACTGAACATGTGTACTGAGTACGATGCCGAACAGGGTTTTTGTTACAGGCTGAGCAAGAAGTATGTATGCGTTAAAATTGTCAAAGCCACAAGTCTCAATCAATTTACCTCATCTCCCGCACACCACACACCACACACACATACACACACACCACACAGTCCACCCAGTTTCCTCAACAAACACCACATTTGACCAAATACCCTATCACTTAAAAGTAGCGAAAAACCTTTGAAAGTGGTCCCAGGGTCCCGTCCCAATACATCAATAATAGTAACCACCGGTACCAAGAGATCAAAATGATAAGGGTACTGATTCATCGTATTAGCGTTCACTCATCAAAGGGGCTCGGCCACTTTGATCGGGCTGCTTCCTGAGAATTCCTTTGGCACTAAACAACACACTAATCAATCGGGAGGGGTACACGGTACCGTATACCCAATAGGAAAAGGCATTAAGGGCAATAGTTCCAGCTTGCGGTAAACTGTTTGCGAGCGAGGAGGAGGTGTGGAGGCCGGTGGGGGATGTTCTCGCCGTACATCAAAGGCGGGCGAGACAAAGCTTGAGGAGCCTTTTAACTTTATTTAGCGGAGTGGTAAGTTTAGCCGGTCGCGAATCGCGCAGGTTAAAGAGTAACACACTCACTTTGAGCCGGCTGTGGGGCGTAGGGCTGGCCGGTGCTGGGCGGACGCCGTTATGTAGCTTATGATCTAGCAATAAATTAATGAGAAGCTAACTAAATATTTATTTTAGGGTAAACTTCGAAAGAAATTAAGTTGGTCGGCAATAATGTTGCTGTTGCAGCACAACAGATCACACCAATATTATAAAGGCGAAAGTTTGTGAGTGTGTGAGTGTGTGTGTGTGTGTTTATATGTTTGTTACTTCTTCACGCTCAAACGGCTCGACCAATTTTGATTAAATTTTGTATGGAGGTAGCTGACACCCTGGATTAACATATAGGCTATTATCCCGATAATCCCACGGGATCGAAACTTGTGTGGGTGAAACCGCGGGGCGCAGCTAGTTGTCCTATAAATGTTAAATTATGCCCGGTAGAAAAAGCATAATTATAATGAACAAACTTTATTAAAAACGTACAGCATACAACTGACGAAGTAGTTTTATCATTTGGGGCTAGTAATTCCTCAATGTTCTCAGCGTCCAACGAGAAGGAAAATCCGTCAAACAAAATTAATCCATCACATAATTTAAAAAGCAATTCAACTTAGATGGTCGGTATCGTGCGACCGGTTTGTCGTAGGTCGTGGTTCGTTGTCAACCCTGCGCGAGGGAGGGGGTATCAAACGGGCCGCTAATGCCGCCCGCACCGCGCCGCGGCGACGCTTTGTCGGCGCCCTTTGACTCGCCGTTGATACCGCGCACCACCTAAACCTGCAACTCTTTGGATACGACAATGTGGGGAGTTGCGATTTGTCGCACCTCCCGTGACGTTGAGTGTCGGGTTGAGTACCGGACGGGGTGTTAAGGAGTTGTATGTGTAACAAATAACAAGAGAATGTATATATATGAAGTATCAGTCTTTATAATAAGGTAAAAAACATGATGAAGTATAAACTGAGAAGTGGAACTCTTCGTCGGATTCTGTGGCTAATGACATCGATTTACCACATGGGAGTCATCAAGTCTCGAGTTAGTACGTTACTGCTATGCAAGGGTGCATCACCGTCGATCGCAACAGCGCTTTCCACCAGGTGGAACAGAGGATAAAAGGCAAGCCTATCTATAATAAAAATAGTGACGTTTTATAAAGGTTTCATTTCACCTTTTAAGGTTCGGAACCTTAAAAAACATCGTGATGTCCATTCAATAAGTGTTCGGGAAGATTGTGTTTTAACAACCAATGCAATAGCCCGTATTTCCTTTATCAAGAAATAATCCCTTGTGACAACAACCACAGGAAGCTATGCGGTGATCAACAAAGCAAAGTGCCTAGAATTTGCCTTTTCGCTCCAGTTGGAGTCTAGACCGGAAACAATAATTTGATTGGCGATGCATATCGCAGGGGGGACGTAGATAAACGACGTGAGAGCAGTACTGTGTCCCTGTCACACGTCATTCGTGTGACTAAACGTCATCATAGCATTCTATGGAAGTTCTAGTTAGACGAAGTTCTGTATTATGGTGATGCCAAGTTAAGGAGGAGCGTATTTGGGGTCTGAGGATTTGCGATGATCCCGTTATTCGTATTCTATGTACAGCCATTCCATGGCTGCAATCTTGTTTGATTGATAATTTGATACTGATAGATGAGCTAAACTCCACTTTCAGGTAGATACTAAGCCTTACATAAAATCTTGTCTAATTTCTCATCCACAATTCCTTCAATCGAATTACAAGGTTACAAAAGCTCTTTATATCTCATTAGACCTAGCAAAAGCCAGTTTCCTTCATACTACTGGATTTGCACTTTGCAAAAGCATAATATATGGTTTTCATTTGTTCATTACCTCAGTCTTCAGAGACTATTAACCGCATTCCATTTTCATCTATCTGGGCATTGACAAAGAACCTATAATTAACCAAAATCTTTACGTAAAACAGATCACCTAACGTATCTAGTTAATAAATCCGATCATTAAATGCAGAGAATGGCGCAGCGGCGGCCACAACGCCTACGTTGATTACCATAAGCCAGGACAAAGCGACGCGAGCGCCCTTTGACGAATTAGCCCTCACTGACATTACCTATGCCCATCCTCTGCCGCGGCCGCGAGCTTTGTGCCTCAAACGTCTAAATTAGCAATCGATTTTAAGAAGAAATCGATAAACTCAAAGCTGCTTATATACATATATGTAGTAATTAGTGATCACAAACGCCAAACAAGGATGAAATGCTTTAGGGAAAATCTGATCAGGGATAGAATGCTTAAGATTTTTGGCCCAATAATTATGTTTTTGTATAAAACCAGCTCATCATCGGATTCTTAAAGATTACTGCGGTATTCCTTGGTGACAGGTTAATGACCGGACGTGAAGCATTACGTTTAAACTCGACATCAGATAACAAAACTGTAATTTGGGGCTTGTCAGGTAGAAAAAAAGAAAAGGTATGATGTATGATCTAAATATCGTGTTGCACTGTTTTAAAGTTCTGACGGCATTATATTTCCAGTAAATATGTAAAGGAGAGTATACTGACGAGACGAAGTAAACGTGGTTTATTAGGTAGCTTGTTACAACAATGGTCAGCAGCAAACCACAGAACCCGCCGTTCCGACCATACAGGTGGCAGCTGTAACGTCGCTCGGAACCCACTCCTCAATTACGATTACTTACTAGCTCTGTATCCGCACTCCGTAGATGCAACTGACACATTGGTTTGCGAAGTAGCCTCTCTAAATCTTACAGAGACTTCTCAGTCTGATACTGCAGCGATGTTAACAGTTCCGATAAAATGTACTTTAGGACATATGTAACTTTTCGGTCACTAAAGACTCTTTTGGATTAGAATTCAATTCAACTAATCTTAGATATTATCCATAGGTATACTTTTACTCTTCTGCAATAATATTATTGTTGTTAAGCCCAATGCAAAGGGAAGAATAAACCACCAGCAGAGCGGACTTCACCAAATGCAATTTGTCTTTGAACAATCACCATCCATATAATTTCAATTTCCGACATCTAAGAGGTCCTCTTCTAATGTAATAGTTTAGCGTGCTCCTTTATAGTACCCATTTTAAGTAGATGCGTGTCACGTAAAGTGAATCAGTCGGGAGGCGTAACATCATTACCGATAGGCACCACATAATGAGAATAGTATTTTGTACACGAGACTTGCATACGTAACGTAATTTCCTTAGTCAATTATATCTAGGCCGTAATGAAGTCTTCCTCCTCTATGGTACAAAGTAACAGAAATTAGGTTAGAGATATCTTACAATACAACGATTGATGCCCTATCAACTATCTAGCCCGCATCACATTCTACCACACCATATTCTTTCTTTCTTTCTCTCTCTCTGCTCGTTCTAAAAGAAGATGGTCAATATTGGTTTTTATAAAATCTTAATGTAACCGAAGTTTAAGCCTCATCGGATGCCATAGGAGGTTTAGTTTATCTCAGTTGTTTAAAATCTGGGAATTTATTCACCCAAAAAGTTGGATGACGTTTTCAGGACAGTTAGCAATATTTGCTAGGATATCCATTCAAATCGTTCAAAATTCCGCTATCCGCAAAAATGCAGTTACTTCACGAGAGTCGTATCTGCGAGCACATTCATGCATAAAGCTGACGGGCAATATGACGCAAATTCCGTGTTGCGGAGAGCGCAGTCGACCGCAGCGGGCCGCTACCGTACCGTCTGCAGCGGATATGTCGCGGTCGCCCGACCGAGAGTTCTGCCGCACGCATCTTCGGCCTCCGGCCACCGGCACACCGGCATCGATATAATAAATTCTATTTTCGTAAATATTCTGCATTTTCCGACCAACTGAATATTTGGCAGAATCTTGGCATTCTGGAAATTCGGTTTGCGGTGAAATTTTTATGTTTTGTTTTTTTTTTCGACTTTTAGACAAAACAACTGTAAATTAGTGAGGTGATAAATCGTCTTCGGGAGCGTATTTTGTCTTTGAGATCGTAAAACTTCTTTTGATCTTAATTTGGCCCTTGTAGGTGCTAATTTGCGAATAACAAGTGTTTAAATTACAGTTATTCGATACATTTGTTTTGTCATGTTCTTTTATTAGTATAAAAATCTGGGAATGAAATTGATACACTGTGCTACAACGGCGGATAAACGCTTGAAAATAAATATGTATCGAGATCGATACAATTTGTGAGCAGATGCTCACAAATTGTCTCCACCACGGAGTAATTGTATCTACTCCGTGGTGTCCACCTAGGTGCCAACATCAAAACGATCTTGAACTAATTGACCTGTTTCTGCAGTTTTCCAATTGAGAGCGTCCAATCGAAGGTATTCAAGTGTCGCCAACTGTCTTCACGTTCAGCGTCATCAATTTGTACATTTGCCTACACCTACAGGAAATTGACCGGTGTCGTTAAAAATTCACATAAGTACAACTTCGTGTACGTCAGTAGGATTTTGGGCTTTATTTGCAACGAAGAAAGGTGCTAACTCAAATTTTGGATACACAAATTTGAGTTAGCACCGTCGCAGAAGGGGAAAGTCACGTGTCGCGCCGTAGGTACAGCAAAATTCGATAGAGAACTATTCGTGCGAAATGTCTTATGAAATGAAGGATAAATTGTCGCGAGGGAATTGAATAAAGTTCTAGCAGGAACGGAAACGGGGGCGTAAATTGTATAAAACGTGTTATCCTACTAAGCAATTCTGTTGTAAAACGCAGTGAAATTGATGGCACTATTAACGCAGGGTTCAATCTCGATACTAACGGAAAGCGTGTCAAGAAACAATTCAAGTTGAACAAAATTCAAAACTAGAGCATTTTACAAACACAAGAAATGATAGATTACCACAACACCGAAGAAAAACAACGACAAGCAATCACAACAAGAGAGCGGTAAAAAAAAACGGACCCACCGGATATTTCTTTTATCTCCTCTTCTTTAATATCCCACTCAATCAACCTAACATTCCTCATTCCTTCACTGCTCATGCAAAAAGCACGTCGTCCCAAGATTCGTACGTAATTTGCGAAACAGATTGGTTCGTCCCGTTGTCCCGGCGCGACAAAAGCCAAGCCCGCCCGAGGGCGATACCTCCACTCAATAGCATTGTTTTTCCGATTACAGGCCTGATTAAATGTCTGAAACGTCTCAGGTGCGTCGCTAGAGTGCCCAAGATTGGGTAAAGAAATACGGGACTGCGAATAATATGGATCACGTGTTTATAAATAAGTACCCCGGCCGTAACGGGAAGTCGGAAAACGTGAGCGTGACGGAAAACTAGGGGGGATTTTTTTAGGTTTTAATACATACTTTTAATTAAAAGATTGTCTAAGAAAGACATAGCTTGTTGATATGGCTGAGTTTTATTTGAATTGAGTCCTGCGTTTCGTTTCGTTTAGGTACTCCGTTCAGAAACAAGCTATAGTCAAGTTGTGCTATAGTTACTTTTAATACTGCACCTTTCGAATCCATCATGGGTACTCCATTTTTTATATCATTCCCAAAATTACTCAACACCTCTAAAATTTTGTGTCGTCTCACGCAAACCGGTTAAACGTAAATCTTGTGTGAACAATACTGCCGTATGGGACTCTTGTGCTGGATAAGAAAGGATATATTTTTAAGCACCATTATCAAACAGCACTCAACGCCTCTAAAATGTAAAGTCGTC
Source organism: Gortyna flavago (assembly GCA_963669345.1). Lineage (NCBI taxonomy): Eukaryota > Metazoa > Arthropoda > Insecta > Lepidoptera > Noctuidae > Gortyna > Gortyna flavago. Next base: position 16,322,295 of record OY770134.1, on the reverse strand, counting down.
TCACACAAACCGGGGCACCTGGGAGCACTGTCAGGTTCGCAATCACTCGTGGTGGAATAGAGTCCCGTTCCTCAGGCTTCTTGCATAATGGACGTGCCCCCGCCTTAATCTCGTGTGAACAATAGTGCCGTCTGGCCGTGACGTTTTTGCATACAATGACTATTCGCGGCGGGACGCGGACGGCTCGGGAAAATGCAGCTGTCTCCACCGGCGGAAGGGGCTTTTTCAAACGAAACGTCTCTAATTTGAATCTCAACGGCAATTACGTCAGTATTGGTTTGCGGGTATTTGTGTGGAAAAATAAAGGGAGGTTACAGGGTAAATGTAGGGTTTGGATTAAAAGTTTCGACTTTAAAAAATAATATAGGTAATCGCTGTAATCACCTTCAAGGCTTCAACGGTAAGCTAGTCAAGTTACTCCGTTCAGAAATATTTTTTGTCGCAAACTACTCAATTCACATCCAAAACCGATCAATTTTCCTAATCTGCGATCACTCTAACAAAAAACGTTAATGGGCATTGTCTAGCAAGCTCTCCTTTCCGTCCAAAACAGACCGTTAAAATTTCCAATTTCGTCAAAAACTATAGAACTACGACAAAACCGCTGCCCGTCAAAGGACATGTTATCCGACAGAACACTGTACAAAACATTTTTTGCGACCACAAAGTTGATTCAGTTTTATCGGCATGTCAATGAAATGGACATGTTCGATGGACGAGCCGCGTGGGCCGCAGCGCGGGACAGGCGGTCAGTCCGCGTCTCCCTGCGGTCCGATATGTATTGGAAATTGGAGACAGGATGACCAGTACGACAGATAACGACTTCTGGATTCTGTTGCACTTACAATCTATGCATTCCATGAATTTATTCATATTTCTAGGCATCACGATGGTAAAATCAGTGAGACAGGAAATTCAACCGAGTTGCCAATTTACCAATGTGAAACCAGTATAATGGAAATCTTGAAATTTAAATCATATCTAAGTAAATCATTAAGTAATGTAACAATTCAAAGTACGTCATTATTACATCAGACGTTTTACATTAACAATATTATGCCAAAAACATTATACAGCTTTCGAAAACATATAACCAAATGAAATGAGAACAGTGGTTAACTAAGCCAATTGTGGTTTAATTGAGAATTTCGAATCACCCGTCGCACTCAAGCGTAACAGGATCTGCATAAGTAAGAAAAAGAGAGAAAATACACAGAGATTTCTTATTTCGATAGTCTCCGACGCCCGCGAACAGCCCTCAGCGGTATGGATGATTGGATTGATGAATAAAAGATTCGTCAATTTGTGTAATAGCCCCGTGGTGTATTATGCAGTCGTCAATTTAATTGTTCCGACTGAGTGGGAAACGGATGTGATTTCCACGTAAGATATTTTAATTAATAACTCCGGTAAGTATTTCCGATAATGCTCTACCTACAAGCTACGAAGTATTGCCAAATAGATACCGGTTTACTTGATTTTAAGGTACACTTAGTTTGAAAAAAAATACTGTTTTTGATCATATCCTACTTGAGTGTTTTATCACTATTATTTATTCTGTGGTTCTGTTGACATTGTCCCATCTCATAAACCTAACGCATGATTCAAAAACATAGATATCGTAACTAATTTCTCAGGCCACTAACACAAAATAACAAATTAAAATAATCTGAAATTCTAAACAAATTTCCATAATAAATATTTGCCACTCATATCATAAACAGAACCCCTGCGCATCAGTTCCGCTGTCTGTCGCACAGAAGGGGTGAGGTGTACCCGAGCAAACAATTGTAATAGACTCTAACAAATTAGGTATTTTTTTTCCAAAACAAGCTGCAAGGCAAGAACAAGATAGCGCAAAGCTGTTTATCTGATCTATATTTCAAAAATAAGTACAAATGCGAGACTAGGTACAATAATTATGTCATCAATATATTTTAATTTAGAAAAAAGAATCCTAGAATGAACTCAGTAGTACAATGACTGTTTTACCGTCTGTTGACAATTTCCGAAAAGTTCACCTTTCATAGAATGCGAGCTGTATTGTAAAGTTGACATTCCCATAGCTCGAATTTCCGAGTATCCTGGACGCAGAGTTTCATAACGTTCGTAAACTAGCGTCGTAACTGATTTTGTACAATAGCCTAACAATGTTTCAAAGCGTTTTAGCAACAAATGTGCTCGCTAACATGTCCCTTGAACTTTCTAACTTTTATCGACAATTCGGTCACAGATTTCTAAGTTACATGTGACCAAATTGAAAACTATTTAGGCAAAAATAATGCTGTATTCTGATTAACATACTTACATCTTTATAATACAAACGAACATGCCTGAAAAAGCCAAATAGCAAAATTTTCTTTCTAATCATTCTGATCGTAACTTAAAAAAAACCGTAACTGTAATAAAGTAGCAAAAACGCAACAGAAGAAGTTACACATCATTTAAAAAAACCGGGCAAGTACGTGTCGGACCACGCACAATGAAGGGTTCCGTAGTTGGAATGAATTTATCCCAAGAACAAACTTAACATTGCAGTTGAAAAACATGTTCTCCCATACATTCCAACTGAAAATGTAAGTTTGTACGCACTATATTGAGAGATTTACCATGTTGTTTCAAGATCATAGACTTCTTATTAATTTTCCTGTAATCTATAGGTATAGAACTATTTTCTGTATTAAAAAAAAAAATTGGCTCAGTAGTTTCGGAGATAAGGGGGGGGGAATGGTAAATTTCCGTCTATTGTCTTAAATAACTTTAATACTATTTATTTTAAAATTATGAAAAAAATATATTTGAGATCCTCACGGTAAGCCCTTTCATTTGATATGTCACACGGTACAGATTGCGAAACCTTTTTTTTTAAATTGTCTATTTACCCCTCAAAAATGACTCCCATTTTCAAAACTCATTTATTTACGTTACACGTCTGTGTTTGGGTCACAGAGATTCATATGTGTACCAAATTTCAACTTAATCGGTCCATAAGATTCGGAGCAAATTGGCTGTGACAGACGGACAGACGGACAGACAGACAGACAGACAGACACACGAGTGATCCTATAAGGGTTCCGTTTTTTCCTTTTGAGGTACGGAACCCTAAAAATGGAGCATGGAGAGCACCGGGCTACTAATAAACCCATCAATCATCCCCATAGGTATCACACAAGAAGCCCGACCCCTTCATTCAGCACAATTGCACGACAATTAGGCACCTGCACCCTTTTATTTTCACTCCCCGATCCGCAAAACAAACAAGTTTTACTCCATAAAATACCCTGTAATTTAATAGTAGGTACTTTTAATGATATACATGGTAGACGTAGATCGTTCAGGAGGACACCCGCCGCGCGGGCCGACAGCTCTGCGGATGACATTAATGACATTCACCGAGGGACGCTCATTGTCAAACACATCTAGTCTATTGATATTTCTGGCTTTATATTTGTACAGACATCTGAAAGCCAATTCTCGTATTTTAAAACGTTCAAAATCTAGTCGCAGTCTCATCTCAGCGACAAACAAATGTCAAAAACTTGTCAAAATGTAGGAAAATTAGAGGTATTTTTGACAGATTGAGACTGAGATCAGACTGTGAACGTTCTTAAAATTACGAGAATTGCCCTCAGGTGTTTGTGTAAGTTTATTTTAAAACGACGGCTGCGTAAGAGTAGGCTGCAAAATTGACTCGTCTCATCGTGAACGTTTCGATAGTTTTAACTTTGTTACACTCAGTGATGAAGCAACTGATACAATGTTTAGGGCAAACTATAATTATAATCTAAGAAATATTTCAAAGGCCCAAAAGAGAAGAAATAAACGCAAAATAATACATTACCTCATTTCCGGACATTCTCATTTCCCATTTTCTCAAGGAGCTGTACAATATATTTTACAATAATAGTGCTTTAGTCCGCAGACGACGTCCAAGATTACACTATTGTTACCTCGCTGCGAATGGACGCAACTCTTTTGTACAGAAAAATTGCTATTATGTAATCCTATCAAATTGATATGAAGGACCTCCATGAAACTGGACCGGGAATTAGATGAGATTTCATTGAGATGTAGCAGTATAGTTGTAACACTAGTTCTACTGCATGAAAATCATATTGGCAAATTAAATAAGCCGGATGAGAAAATGAACTGTGCAGTTTTGAATTACGAATAAATCTTCTAATCCTGTAAAAAAATAAATCTTGTAATTGACTCGGATATCTATGTAATTGACATAATTTTGATGAAAACGGATGTTTTTGATCCAAAGATTTATGGTAAAAGCGGTTTGACTAATTTCTATAATATGTATTAGTCATACATGGATGATTTTATAATCTCTTATCCCTATACTATAATTCCCAACACGTTCTATTGAATCATTGTTTTTATATACAGCAGAAAAAAAACTTCAAATTAGACCCGCATTTTCTTTAGTACTATCTAAGTTTTTAACATAATCGCTTTAAAAGTTAACTGTTTGTTAATACTTTTCGCTTCCCCCATGGTAGCTTAACGATATTGCAAATCCCTAAACAAGGGGCACCGTAGTAATCTTTATTTATTGTGTTCGTTGTTATTAGCACCGATTTCAAAAGATCGATACTTAAACCGCACAAAGAGCTTAAACAGAAAAATTTAGGAAACAATCTGATCGTTTTTGGAAACAAGATTCAAATTGACGAATTAAAATCGTAATGTAGTCACAAGACAGTCAGTTAAACAAACACTGCATTTTGTTCTGAGATACATGCTTAGTTCATATATTTTTATTAGACTTCGGATGAAGTCTAGAATGGAAATCTTTCCAATACTCCAATCTATTTCCCTCCGCATCTAGTGTAAACTTATTACTCTCGGATTTCTAACAAAATCATTCCTCTCCAATTTAGAAGAAGCGTATTTCCACTGTCGCTGTACATTTGTCTTATAGTGGTTTTCCTAATAACGTAGACGTCAGAATGAGAGGTGCATCTCAGCTTCCCGTATTGGTTCAATGTGATTATGTGTCCTGGCTGTGTTTCCTCCCCACCGTAGATCTACGTGGGTAGGTTTTGCCGTCTTGAATTAGATTTGGCCAATTGAATTCCTCATGTGATCTTTTAACGACAACATGAGCTATCGACACGGCAATGATAGAAGAATGGAAATAGATTTGCAAAATACCATTAAAAACGTAAAAAAATAGTATTTTGTTATGAGCAAAAGTAAATACACACAGAGACCGTTTGTAGACCCCAGACCTTTTACGTGACTACAATTTCCTGACCAACATGGAAATACATACCTCCAGTAAAAAAGTCATTACAAATGCATTCTATTGAATAAATCCCGGATAAAACCGAGCGCGACAGACGGACTGGCCGCAACACATTACAGCCCCATTCAATAACAATAAAAGTCGCGTCGCTCAGAGAAATCTATTTACCGCCTCACTCGATACGTTTTTTATCTAAAGCATTTATATTTATAGCGTAATTAATGCGTCGCCGGCGCCAGCGCTTAATACAATGCTATTTGTGGAGACAATACATGGACGCTACATGGACATGGATACAAAATAATATAGGAAAACAGTTATTTATGATACGCTAAAACCAAAGATATCAAAATTATTAAAATTCCTGATGAAAAGTCAACCTGCCAGACGTTTTTTGATTATTTTCGCACCTGCAACCTGCGTCATCCTTTTGAGTATTGAATTCATTCAACACATTTCAGACGCTTTCATTTTTCCTTTAATTTAAACCCTTAAATTGTTTATTGATGGAAGGCGGTTAAACAGCTACATTTTGAACCATTTTCAAAGTTTTGAAACCTAAAACTTTCTGTTCAGATTTGGCAGCCCTGTAACAACTGCATGTCAGTTTTCAGACAAGAGACAAAAAATTCTGTCTGGACTTAAATATATCGCTAGTTACCCACATTACTCTTGTTGCTAATGATGTGTGCTAAATAAGTCAAGCACTTAACTTACAGACAAATTGGTATTTAAAACTGATTAATTTATATTAGCCGATATCGAGGATCCCTCTGTCTTGCTAGATTGTTTTGCAACGTTTTACGGGTTGGTAACAAAAAGTTTAAATTAGAAAATGCTGATATATACAACATTATTTTTAGTATATGCAAAACCCGAAACATGTGTCTAGTATTTTTATGTAAAGAATCTACGTACAAAATTACAAAACAGTATCATGACAAATCACAAAGTTATAAGCTTGTTATGTTACCTGGTTGTCCGTTCAAAAACATGATCACCACGCGGCGCGGCGCAGGGTGATCATGTTTTATGCACCTCCAGCATCGTACGCTCATTGATAATAGTTTGGCAGTAGGTATCTAACGGTACGGCGATTTTATTGTCATTAACTAGTGATTAAATATTTTTGGGACAAAATATAACATGGTGTAAAAATTATTGAAATCGATTCAGTTACTTATACTGAACAAACTATATTCAGGTTTCGCATAAACTAACAATAATGTTGTAGAAATGCAGAGATTTTCTTTTTATGGAATTTTTTCTGTAACGGTGTTTTAGGGATTTTCAGGATAATCTAATAGTTTCAGAAGTATTTAGCCTTTAATTTAAACTAGAGTAACTCCCGTTTGGGAATCAGATTGTGAGGAAGAAATCTGACAACGAGGCGGATTGTATTGTGAGCTTAAAGCTTTCTCTTCAAGGCAGATACTATTTTCAATCTAATTTTTTTGCGAACACGCAGTTCTAAAAATACTTTTTCAGTAGAGACTCCTCAACAACATTTGGAAAACGGATCAAACAAATCAAGGAGCATCAAATCATCAGGGATCATCAAAGGTTGAGCTAAAAAAAATATTAATGTCCCTATCATCATGCCTCACAGAACTCGTACAAGAGAAAATGAAAGAAATGAGGACTAAATTAAATGAGGAGCAATTCATAAAACGGTTGAAATAAGTCGTCGCCGTCGTCCCAGCTGCCGAGCGATCGGTTAGAATTGTAGATGAAAAAAGAAGTAATTCTGTTACCGACGCGTCGATTTCAATTGTCTCCGGATCGGATAAAAAAATGACACAATTCGTTGGTACATTTATTTGCTGATTATCGGGTTTATTAGATGAAGTGTGCCGAAATTTCAATCCATTGCCGAACCGCAAGCAGAAGGTTCATTTCCCATTTATTTCTTACTGTGAGACTTGTAATTATGGTAAGAAAGAATGATAATTATTTTGCATAGGAAAGTCTTCAAATTTCGTTCAAAGGCTTTTGAATCCTTAATAAAATCACGAAATCTAGGTTTTCAAACTATTTCGACGACTTAAAATATGGTCTGTCTGAATTAATTTTAGAGAGCTTCAGTACAATTCTTTGGTGGAGAAGCCAGCTAATGTTCCTTTGTGAATTCTGGATCCAAATATTTTTTATAGTTCATGCAAACTCATTGCAAAAGCGCCATTATGTGCCTCCCTAAGCCTTCCCCAGGGAGGTGCACAGCATTCATCAGGAAAGTTAGTAACAAGTGGCTACACTATTCATAATAAATGTTATTTACATCTCTAACGCCCGAATACTGAAACGCCACTCAAATTTTTAAGAGCTGCTTAAACGTTTGAGCAGCTCCTAAACTGTAATTTCGTATACCCAAACGTCTTTTTTGAGTATCTCTTAAATATAAGTGCATCTTAAAATAAGTAATGCTTAAACACCACTCAGTTCAAAAGTCGTATACAGGAACGCTACTCAACGTTATTTAGCTGTCAAATCAACTGTCAAACTGATTTGAGCAGGCCTTAGATCTGAGAGTGGTCGCGAGGTCCCTCAAATCAAGTAAAATCTATTGAAACTTTTGAAGTAGTGATAAAAATGTCTCTATCGTCCTTGTCTTCACTTTCGGATCATGAAAGGCCAACTGTGAGGCGCAGAAATAAAGAAAAGTTGAACGCTTTTGAAAAGTACGACGACAGGGAGTTTGTTTCACGGTTCCGCATCTCGAAAGAAACTGTGTTATATTTGGACTCTGTATTCGGTAGCAGTATTAAACCCTTGACCAAAAGAAACCGAGCCATACAGCCAGTGGACCAAATACTTATAGCTCTCCGGTACTATGCGACAGGCAGCTACCAACGCGTAATAGGGGATATTTTTGAGGTTGAGCAACCCACGGTGCATCGAATAGTGCATAAAGTAACAGCCAAAATAGCCAGCTTGAAGTCAAGGTTCATAAATATGCCAACACCAGAAGAATTTCCAGTTGTAGCAAATGAGTTCTTTGCAATAGCAGGATTTCCAAGAGTTGTGGGAGCTGTGGACTGCACTCATATTAAAATCAATTCTCCAGGTATGTACTTACCAACTCCACTGTTAATCATGTGCCCAAAAATGTCTGATTAATGATAATATGTATTACACAGTAACAACAAATACAACAATTAATAAGTCTTGTGTTAGATTGGCAATTCTAAACTTATTTGTAGAATTGTTTCTACAAAAATATGTTAGTAGGTAGGTAGGTACTATAGTAAAGTTTATTGTCTCAAAATCTAACTAGAATTTATTTTTAGGTGGTGCCCAATCTGAAGTTTATCGGAACAGGAAAGGCTATTTTTCTTTAAATGTGCAAATGGTGTGTGATGCAAGTCTGCGCATAAGGAATGTTATTGCAAGATGGCCAGGTTCTGTACATGACAGTACCATCTTCAATGATTCACCACTATGTGCTCAATTAGAGCGTGGGGACTTCGGGACAGGTATTATTCTTGGGGACAGTGGATATCCATGTCGGCCTTATCTGCTAACTCCATTACTGCATACAAGGACGGCTGCTGAAGAAGCTTATAACCGATCCCAAATAAGTACCAGGAATCCTGTGGAAAGGCTCTTCGGTGTTCTGAAAAGAAGATTTCCTTGCCTACAAAACGGCATGGGCCTAAATATAAAAAACATTCCACCGGTCATTGTAGCATGTGCAGTGCTGCATAATATTGCCCTGTCGCAATCAGATGAACTTTTGGAGGAGGATATTTTTTTACCCTATGTTGGGGAGGAACTCACAGAACAACAACCTATAGGACTTGAGGCAAATCAGAACTTTATTGTAAGGACCAATTTAATAAATACACATTTTTCCACTTAAAAATAGTTAAAAATAGTTATTTCAATTCAATTTAGATCCCAGTTTCTGTAGTCTCAATTTCCAAAATTGCATTTCTATTTTGTATTTATTCATTTCCCTTTTGTTTTTGTTAATGAGGTATTTGGTTTCTAATTTGGCATTTCTTAGTTTTGTACGAAAATATTGCTGTTTCATTGTATGATGTGTAGGTTTCAATCGTCCTGAAAAGTGGTATTTGTACAATATTAATAAAAATTTCATACCATTAGCACAAAGAACAATAATAAGATAATTACCAGCAGAGGATGTTCTTAGATGTTTGTTTTTTTCTTGGGGTTTAATGACCATTGCAGCTGGCTGGTCATCTATTAATTAAAGGAAATGCCTTTAGGTATAGTAAAATATCTAATTAGTTTACCATATAAACAGACTACTACAATAATGAAAATGTTTACCAGCTTTATTTATTGATGTAATAAAGAACAACAATTATTCTAGAAAGGTTAGTAGTGAAATAAAAGTAAACAATCTTGATGTGTCTTTTATGTTTTTTATTTTAAACCTCAGTTTCAAAATAAAATTCAACTAAAAAGCAATTTAAATACAACAATAATGATTACTAATTCAATTGAACCATTAGTGCAGCAGCAGTGGTTTATTTGTTTAATATGTGTTTGTGTAAAAAGTCAAATCAAGATTGTTTACCTTTATTTTACTACCTAAACCTTTCTAGTATAGATAGTTACCAGCAGAGGATGATCTTAGAGGTTTGTTTGAGGTTTGTTCTTGGGATTTGATAACTATTGCTGCTGGCTGGTCATCTATTAAGTAAAAGAAATGCCTTTATAGTAAAATATCTAATTAGTTTACCATATAAACTACTACAATAATGAAAATGTTTACCAGCTATATTTATTGATGTAACTGTACAAGGTTTGCTGTTGTCTGCTATACTCATGTAGGCCATGGTTGTTTCTTGGTGATCTAAAAAAATATCCACTCACCTATAGTACCTATATCTACAATAAATAAAATAGACAAATATTAAAAAAATGAAACTTACCAATGGTCTGGATTATGGCAGATGATGATGAAGATATAACTTCACTATCTGGTTTTGTAAAACTCTCAATGATGACTTCTGGTTCTGTATCACCTATAAATTTAACAAAAACATGATAATTATTATTTTGTGATGTCAAAGTATAAAGATTTTAATATTACACAAACCAAAATATATTGCAGCATCATCATAGTAATTAGGTAATGGTTGAATTTGAGGAGCAGCCATGGCTAAAATCTGTGCATCTTGTTCAGAGAGAACACTTTTATAGGCTCCACCACCAGTGCGGTTGATTTCTTTCTATAAAATAAAAATTACAATCACAAGATGTTCTTTAAGGTCTATGTTACTTTTCCAGAAATATTTCATTTATATACAAACCTTATCTGTCGATGCCTTCTTTTGTATCTCTTTTGTGGTTTCGTAAAACTGAAGATGCTTAAAAAATATTTAAAGAAATTAGTAAATAAAGAAATTAGTAAATAAAGAAATATGATAAAATAGATATCATAAAAAAATCAAGTCTACATTTGCTTTGGCTATATTCTTTTTAGACCTCTGTTTGAGGTTTTCATAGAGGTGTCGGAGTTGTTGCCATGTCCTGCAGCCGCTCACAGCGACAGCATTATACAGCTGGCACACTCTATCCCAAGCCTCGCGCTTCTTCAAAATTATGTTGGCATTGCTTTCTTTATTTTCAATTATAGTTTGATATCTGAAATATGTAATATATTATTTCCAACATGAAACAGTTTGGAATTAAACTTAGGATCTGTGAAATGTTCAGCTGAGTATGTGTAAAAGTGCATTATCTGGCCGTTTTTATACTTATAGGAATAAAAGTATTTGTACTATTGTTGTTTGAAACATTACTTTTATTTTGTTAATTTTGTATTTTGTGTTTCCCGAACCGACACAGGTCCAAATAAACTTTATTCTTTCTTTTTTTCTTTCTTTTCTTTACATAGTCATAAATCATGTATTTATTCTGACCCTTTCAGATGGTAAGTGGTCACAAGTTTCAGTGGGTAAGTAAGTGCTTGATACAGGCAACGGTTGCCCTGGCCACCCCTGGCTATTTACGAGTATGTTATAGGCATGTACTGTATAGTATACTAAATAACTATTACATGCTCTAGCGGTACAGTACCTCATGCACCAGGCTCTTGCGGTTAAAAAGTATAAAGTACAATAGGTATTTCACTGTTTATGTAGGTACTTACTTCTTTATCAGTTCCAAGAGCATATCTTTCTCAGCAGGTGTATAATTACATCCACGTTTCTTCTTCTCCTCCATCGTGAACCAATTTATACCAATCAAAAAGTACTCTGTGATTTATACCTAATGATATTGTTAAATAATCGCGCGTAAAATGTCAAGTGTGACGTTCCAATCTACGACAATTATCTAAAGATATTTTTTTATCTTATGACGTCTTCTTTTGATATTTATGTAAATAAATACATAATTTCAATCTTAATTCAAACCAAACTTACATTACGCTGTTATATATCAACTGATTAATAATTATAGCAAATATTTGTTTCAAAGAAGACTGCGTAAAACGAATACGAGACGTAAACGAAATTATTTTGTAACTGAGAACGTGCTGAAAACAATTTTTGAGCAGGATGTTGCCATAATATAAACATTTGAGGACTGCTTGGCTAATCATGGTTTCGAATTGCTTGAGTGGGGTTTGTGTATACCATTTAAATTTGAGGGATGCTTATATTTAAGTAGCTTTTAGATAATTATGAGATTTGAGTGGCGTTTCAGTATTCGGGTGTAAGGAAACTCATGGACGTTTCTTAAGTATTGAAAAGCACAATCGCCAACAGAGCGTCGTTGAACTAGCTGCAATGCAGCGCTTAAAGCGGCTGCAATATTTTCCAGCGCTTAATCGGCATCCAGGTGGTGAACGTCTGTTGGCGCACTCCACGGACTAGCGTACCGTTGCACAACAGCACTCCGCTTTCACGTCTCCCTTCCACGGGCATTATGCCTCTAATGTCACTTAATTTGCCGTCTAGGGCCTCCTCACGTGAATACAGCCTACGAGAGCCGGTTTAATATAAAAATTCGCTTTTTACTGCCTCGAAGCGAGATTTAACGTTAAACTGTTGCCTCTTTTGAGAGTAAACGTGTAGAAGTAATGGGATTACGAGATCGGTAGTTTTGGAGTCGAAAGGTAATTAAATTATTGTATGTAAAAATATTGGGTTCACAAGTGCTCGGTGGCTCGCTAGTTCCAATGGTTGATGGGTTTTCAGATCTAGAGGTGCTTCAGTTCAATCGAAGTCAAACTTAATTGCGTATTAATGTATTTTTTTGTATAATTTATGAAAGTGCCCCCTTGATCTTAATTGAAGTGTAAATTTTTTGCTTTTTGCTTAAAAACTAAAAGGAAAATTTACTTTTCCGTGCAAAGTGGTTGTCGCGGGAGAAAAGCGAACGAATAAAAATAAGGAAAAGTAATAACTCATTGTAAAAATGACGTTTTAACCATTATAACCGAAAGAGCTGAATCAGCAACACGCGCTTACGCTACACACATGGGCGAACAGCTTTATTCTTATCCACGTAAAGTTGAAAATTGAATGTAACGTATTACCTGATTGTGCTTTCATCACAAAAGCGATATAACTCGTTATTATGTCGTTAACGAAATAAATCCGTGGTGTACCAGATTGCCGACGCGACGGATTACTTTTAGGACGTATGAAATAAATTGGAAGCCGTAGGTTACGATATATAATGTAACTGTACTTAGTTGCAACCATATATGTTATTTATTGTCTGCAATTTATAGGAAATTGACGTTGTAGCCAAATTAAATTATTTTTGTAATGGTTTTCCTGGTAGAGCAGTGGTGGCCCAGAGGTATCGGCTCCGACTTACGAGTTGTTAGGTCGTGAGTTCGAACCCAGACATGCACTTTACTTTGCGAATTTCGTTTCATCATCACTGCTCTCAAAATGGTGAAGGAAGACATCGTGAGGAAACCAGCATGTCTAGAACCAAAAATTCGAAGACATGCGACATCCACCAACCCGCATTGGGCTCGCGCTCTCGAAGAGAGGAAGGCTGTGTCCCAGTAGTGGGAACATTAAAGGCTGATTAGGTATGTCTCCTGGTACTACGTAGGAACGTTATGAAATCAGCGACTAAAACAGTTACACTTATGAGGATTACTTAGGCACTGCTCGTTTAAATTGATCACGACTTAGATAATTAAATCATTTCAAATGTATAATAAAATATGCAAAACCAAGATGTTGTGCTTATGAATTAATGATTTAAATAGTCATAAGATTGATTTATTCTGACTTCTATTTTACTTGTGCGTAGATTCATTTCAGCGGGAACCAAAAATAAATCATGCTACTTGAACCACGGCAATTTGTTCACATCACCACAAATCACAATTCAATTGGCTTTCAATTTCGCAATAAGACTGCGTAGCATAAATAATCATGATTGGCTTAAATAAAACAGAGGGGCTCGTGGCTACATAATAACAGCCGCACGGTTTGATCGAACGTTAAGCTATGCTTGCCGAGGTCGGCCCGTGGATGGTTGACCGTCCATTACATATCGAAACCCCTCCGTGCCTCGGAAAGCACGTTAAGCCGTTGTTCCGGCTGTAGTTTGTAAATCTTTGACAGTCGTTACGAGCCCGAAAGTCTGACAACCAGTCTTATCAAGGGGTATCAATGTATCATGTTGCCCAGTAACAGGGGTGTAGAGGTCAGATAAGCGCAGTCGCTCCGTGTAAAATACTGCTATTCAGCTGCATCCGGTTACACTGGAAGCTAACCCGAACATAGTTTGCGAAAAACCCAGACAAAAATATGATGGATTAAATTAAATCTTACCTTTAAATCTTAGCTGAATGGTGCCGTATATGAGGAGAATATCATCCTGTAACAAAATAAATAAAAGGTAAGTTTAAAGTGTCCTTGAGAGAGCATGTTGCAAACTTTTCAAATAACTAAATTAATATTGAAGAGAGACTGCATGAAATTAGAAAACTATGTTGTATGTTTATTACTCTGCCGCTCAAAGGCGCTGAGAATGTCCCTATTATCATGTAATATTACAGTGCCATTATTTTGCCCGAGCATGCTAATATCAAGTGTTCCGGTTACTAAGATACTAAAAGAGGGAGTATTTTTTTTAAAGAAACATCATTTTGTCAGCTCAAAACTATAAAGAAAGGATAATTTACTGCGGAGATGATTTTATTATATTTATTTGAATTTTAGTGCCTCGAAAGCTTGTAGAGCTAGCAGATTAAAAACATTTTCATAGTCCAAAATTAAAACCCTCTGACATAAAAAAAATTCTGTACTTGTTGTTTCACATGGTATCCTCGTTATAACAAATCAATAATTTAGTTAGGAATTGAAACCCATCCGATAGAAGCCGTAGAACCTGCCCACGAAAAACCGTTTAAAATACACAATTCGTGTACTGATGACCCGAAGCCAACGAAACTTAACAAAATTAAAAAGAAGAAAGATTTTCCTGCTATACAACTTATACAAATACCAATATTATATTATGTAGATAATTAATATTGGTACTCTCTCTATAAAGGTAAATATTAGGCAAAGGTTTATGTGAAGCCCAATATATTATAATATATTTCACTTCTCATGCTCTAAAAGTTCGTCTTTATGTTGTACGTAGGCGACATAAAATTCCGGGCGTCACCACTACGAGGATCGCCCTGAGGACACGGTGGAGCATACGGTGCAGGTCTGCCCTGCTTGGGCGGAGCACCGCGCGCCGTGTCCTCACAGCGGCGACGACCTCTCGCGTCCGGCCCTGGTTCAACCCATGGTCCGGAGCGAGAGGAAGTGGGAAGCTGTCGCCTCCTTCTGCGAAGCAGTTATGCTAGCGAAGGAGGTGGCGGGACATTTGAGGCAGAGTACATCACGTCCCACCCGCCGCGGTTGACGCCCCGCCGCGGGCGTCGGGAGCCATGCGACGACTCCCGGCTACCGTAGGTGCGGGCCTGAGGACGGTGAGTAATGGGTGGCTCACCGTCCGATCAGGACCAGGCCCTTGCCGGACGGCGCATTCCTGTTCCACGCGCGCCTCAAAGAGATGTCAGCATAGTTGACGGCGCCCACTAGGGCAAGTGCCTGCCGGAATCGCGGGATTGTTCGAAAGAGTTACCGTGGCCGTGGAACGCAAAAGGCAAAGAAGGAACATGGATGGGTTTCAGACAGTAAAAGTCTGACACTCCCTCTCGCTCAAACCACAGCGGTAGGGGTCATTTGATGATTTCCCAAACTTAAAAAAAAGGCGACATAAAATCGCTTTTTATGTTCTAGTGCATAAAGTTTTTTTTTTCTTCTAAGACTAAGATAATCAGCACACGCACAATAAAACGTCGCAAATTAAAGTCGTTATTTTATTTAATTTACTTTATTTTGTATCACTTCCGTGTTTTCTATCGTAAGTTTAATAAAACCAGATAAAATAGTTATAATTTATTATTTAAAAACGCAAAGAAACGTTTCTCAGACTTGGCAGTACGAAGTACTACTTACTCTTAAATAAAAGACAACGATTGATTCTTCAATCAAATATGTTGTACCTACAGCTAAACCTTATCAAGAACAATTCAGTCGTTCCGCTCGTATAATGGTCGAACAAGAATTCAACAGTAAATTCCATAGGTGTGAAATGCGGACGGCTAAAGCTGTGTAACTCTCATTTCCCATAGTTGCTATGGCCATAAACCAGTGTAATGTGGATACTTCGGCCGCCAGCATTTTACGAGCATCCAAACCCCATTGAATTTCTCTGGTGTGTCCAAAAAGTATGGAATTCAGATAAAAATGTAAATTACCGTTTCCAGATTTGAAAAATGGCGACAACTTACCAAAGGTTTAGAAATTCAAAATAAACATTTATTGTAGCAAATAAAGCTATTTATTCTTCTGACTTGAACATTATTAAAGAAATTCTACGGTTATCATAAAGTTTTTTTTCGAAAAGATCGTAACGACTCCTCCTCAGAAAAAATTAACTCAGTCAAATACAATTTCTGGAGTAACTTTTTCAACAGTCAAGCTACAAGCATCATAAAATAAACAGACGTTATAATTCACAGTACGTATAATGAGTAACAATCAGCTAATGGTAGCAGGTAATCCAGCATTATTTGCAGTGCCATCGAGTCGCACCGGCAGCCAACAATCCTGGCCGCGCATTCCACTAGGCACACCATTCCTTTCATAGTTATTGTCAAGTACCAATGACACTCAGATGTAGACGGATAAGTGAGATACAAATACTGGTGTACTGTAGATTTGTGACAGAATGATGTTGCTAATCTATTAGTCCAATAAAAAGTTAAGTTGCGACCTTATTTATGGGTGTTTGGATAACAATCAAGTACCTGCTATGAAACAAAATATTGTTAGAGATTTTGGAGCAGGACATGAGTTAAACATGTTTGGGAGCATTCAGGTAACCAAATTTTAATCCGATTACCATGGTGGTGCCGTTAAAGATTTCGTATAAATAAGGAATCCACAATATTTAGAAATAATCATGGACTGCAGTAGAAATAACGACTTGTTATTGTTCTAACTAAACGATTATACCATCTTCCGAAATTCTACAAGGAGTTTTAGGGAACCCTTAATCTTGCTAAATTAGGTGTAAAAGTAACGGCTGTTGATTGTCTTGTGGGATTTCAAAGGATAACCAATCCCCTAGAGATTAATTACTGGCTGTTTTTGCTTATCCTATACGAAGATTAAGTTCCAGTTCCTTCTCAGTCGGCTTCATTGGAAGGACTTTGAACAGCAAACCGGCAATAATTGTAAAAATAAAATTACATCAAATATTTGCAACCTGTCGTTTATCATTATCAGGCATCAAAAGTAAAGGCGGGAAGCGGCGCAGCCGCTGGCGCCGGCGGGCCGAGGCTCCATGCCGTCCGCGTGGGCTGTGCGCACGCAGCCAAAGCAAAAAGCCGCCCGGACACTGCGCTGCGGCATTCCTTACCCAAACCGGTCTTCGTTCAATGGAAGCCGATTGTAGCAACTCAAACAAACTAAACCAAACCTTAACATGGCTATCACTAAAGTTCAAGTTTTGTTGAGATGAGAAAAAAGGTATAGCAGATGCGAGAAAATTATAATCATATTACAGGAGTAATAGAGGACAAAAAGTTGAATGATGGCACAAACGCAGAATATCAAATGGAGGTTATAGCCTGACGTATTAAATCACAGACCAGTTGATGGATGAATTGTAAATGAAAGGGAGAGCAATGATAAATGCAGAATCGTTGAGAACGTGATATCAGGTCAGGAGATGCTGTCTGGATGACATTTTAACGTCTCGGAGCTAGGACAAAGATCTATTAAAATGAAATTCAGTATTTTGTGCCCACACTGGTTGAGCTTCAAGCATATTATGATGCAACTAGCGGCGCCCCGCGGTTTCACCCGCATAAGTTTCGATCACGTGAGAATATCTGGATAAAAAGAGAAGAAGATATCCTATGTGTTAATCCCGGTTATAGACTATCTGTGTGCCAAATTTCATCCAAATGCGTTCAGTTTTTGCGTGAAAGAGTAACAAACATCCATCCATCTATCCTTACAAACTTTCGCGTTTGTAATACTAAGTAATCGGATATCATAGGAAAGTAGGAAGTAGGATACTTGTCTGTGGTATTGAGTTAGGAGTACCAAAATCTAAATAAAGAGCCTCAGTTCTTTTTAAATTAATTTGGATTCATATCAGAAGAAGTCGGTTAAGACTTAAGAGTAAGCCCGTGATGCCACATATTTGTCTTCGTAATTTAAGATGAACTACAAACAATGGATCCATAAAGAACAAACAAAAACCATGGTAATGGTTTATATGGTTTATAATGCTCATACATACAGTACAGGAATCCTAAAACAACGAGGCAGATTAAATAACGAAGACTAAACAATACACTATAGTTCAATTAAAGGGGAAACAAGACAAACATTGAGATGAGTGACGTCATTCAGAGGCAGCGTTTTAGGTAGGCGGGCGGCGGCGGCGCACGACCCAGGGACCTTACATCTTTGAAGCTTTTGATACCACACTTTATGATGTAGGCGATAAAGTTGGAAATCCGAAAATCGAATACAGGAATCTATTGGTATAGACGTCGGTAAGGTCCCAGTTCGTGGAAACGTGGCCATCGTCGTCATCATAAACTCTTGCGCACAATGCCAACACCCCTGCGCCCCGCGATAAGTTGTGTTGGATTTCAAAATTCCAAACAGTTTTTTTAGAACTCGGCTTGTTAATAAACGCTTTGACGACGAGTTATCGAGTTTGTTAGACAGTGTTAATGTTAAGAAGTTTTTATCGCCGTATTAGGAGTGACGGGCTTCACTGGTTTTAAGACTGTTAACCCATTTGGACACCGATAAATGTTTGAAAAATATTTAGTAGGTACCTACTTGAAAATTCATTAGCATTTTAGACACATAATTTTGTAAATAAGTTGGTATTCATGTTCTAGGAACGACCCTAACGTGTAAATCTGTTTCATTATACTTTAGATTGAATTTGGGTAATTGCAGGAGACTTTTGAAAGAGATATAATTATTTATCTCTTTCTGAGATTCGGACAGTGTTGACATTCCCATAATGAAGTAAGTACATTACATTCAAAGTAATATTTAGTTTTTCTACAAAGGCACCGAATTGTTTACGAATCTATGAAACACACGCAACACATCATCTGCCTAGCCTTTTCCCAACTATGTTGGGGTCGGCTTCCAGTCTAACCGGATGCAGCTGAATACCAGTATTTTATATGGAGCGACTGCCCTATCTGATCTCCACAATTCAGTTACTGGGTAATACGATACCCCTTGGTAAGACTGGTTGTACTGGTATGACTGGTGGTGTTGTAGATTTTCGGGCTTTTGACGACTGTCAAAGATCCACGAATGACAGCCGGGACCAACGGATTAACGTGCTTTCCGAGCCACGGAGGGGTGTTGGTACGTAAAGATTATCACCCATCCACGGACCAACCGCGGAAAGCGTAGCTTAAGCTGATCGATCGACCCGTGCGGCTGTTATTACTTAGCCACAAGCCCCTAGAAAAGCACGCAACTAAAAAATATATTTTGTTAGGTATTAAAACAAACATACAGTACCTACACAAAGTAACGTTTGCTTTTCCATTAAATTAACTAAATGTCCACAGTGAAACGTTATGAAACGGTGAAAAAGGCAATTTCCAAGAAATAAGAATACAATTGCCAGCTTTGTGTTGAGAAATTGGAGTTTGGTACAACTGTAAAACTTGTTTTTAAGGCTTCAGAACTTTGAGAAGCCTACCCGGTGCTCTTGCGTCTGATATTTCAAAATTTTACTTTTAGTCCGCAATTCTCGAACATGGAATGTTTCGTAAGTCTTACATGCGATGGGGAGTCCATCTGCAAAATTAATTACAGTAAAATAATTAGAATTCTGAGATGATATTACAGCCCGCTCAGTTCCAAAGTCCATCAAAGAAACTTAGTGTCGTTTAATTAAAGGGATTGGCGACATGGGTGGTGTGTACCAGTACGTGTGTACAAACATACCCATGCGATTAAAGTTTCCTAACAGTTGAGCCGCGTAAGTGTGTGCCAGCCTTGCGGGAGTTACAACTTGATAGGACATTCCGTATTAATTAACTAAATAAGTCTGGTAAAGCGGAGTGAGTTTGAAACAGTCGGCGGCGTCGTTGGCGACTTGCGAGTTGTCAGTCGCGTGTCAATAAGACAGCCAGAGACACGGCGGATTTAAGTATGGGGCCGGGGGCGCCGGGCGCGGGCGGCGCCACCCCAGTGTGTGGTTTCCTTTTGATGTCATCTTCGCGCAAACTTTGCTACGGATCGGCTTTGAGATAGAGAGACGGAGAGTGACTAATTTGGCCCAGCATTTGATCTCGAGAACTCCAATGTGTGCGTCCCGCTCGCACCCACCGCCCACCGCCGCCGCCGCCGGGAAGCTCTTGCAAAATTTCTCTTTGATCGCAAAGTAAAATTATATGGGAATTGAGCATTAAATGGATACACATGTGAAGCGAGGACGCGAGTCGCGCGCGCCGAACAAGTGGCCCGGACGGCTCCTCGCGACAGCAGCCAGCGCGGATGACGACCACGGACGCTGGGCCGGACCGCGACTCAGCCCAAGTAAAACACCCGCCGTTTGACGATTACGGCGACATACATAAATAATGAGCGAGGAGTCACTTTCAAAGTTATACATTTTTGAAAGCGGCGCTTGTATTTAACTCCGCCTAATTTGCCGCGAGTACGCAGTACCTTTGAGAGCTCCGTTTTTACTAGTTTACGAAACAGATATTTGCGCCCGCCTTTCCTTTGATACAGCACTTTGTAGAGCATTTTACACGAGTTTCTTTTGAGGCCATTCAGACGGTGAGTAACGAAAGGCTGTCTTTGATAAACACGTGCGAGGACTCTTCAGTACTTATTAGGGGTGCTCTCTTTGAAAGTGCTTCTTGTGAAATCTATTTGAAACGTTCACAATATCAAAGCGGGCCCGATGAAAGCTGCGCTAATTAAACTGACACTAATAAAATTATGCGAAAAATTGAATCTACGAGTGTTTTGTTCGAGCTAAAAGGCTCGTGTAATTTTAATATTTCATTAGTTTTATGAACACGTTTTTACTGAAGTTCGTGTTGGCTGAACTGAAATTAGTATCGACGGCATGGTGCTTGCATGGTTTGAGCGGGGCTTTGTGTTTTAGCGTAAACTTGTTAGAGGAGGAGACATAATCTTATATCAATTTAGCGAAGCCTGGAGATAGTCTTGTGAGGGGGAGAGCTATTAGTAGGTTATTAATGTTGGGTCACACACTCCTGTGAGTCAAAGACGAGTCCGCAAAGTGGCGCCTTTGTGCGCGGCGTCGGCGTCAGCAAGCGGTGTGCGCCGGGAAACGCTCCGTGTTTTAAGTCGCTCCGTGCGACAACTCTTTGTGTAGCGACGCCTTTACAATGCACCGCTCCAACACAGCGCGCACAGTTTACAGACATCGTCATTAGAAGACAACTTACGAAAGCGTATTAAGGGCGGAATTTCAGATGATATATATATATAATATTTTTTTGAAAATCATACCTGGATGTAATTTTTGAATTTTTTTATATTTCTTGTTACAGCAAAGTATATCAGAGGGGTAATTCCAGTAATTTTAAGAACGTTCACAGTCTAATCTCAGTCTCAATCTGTCAAAAATACCTCTAATTTCCCTGCATTTTGACAAGTTTTTGACATAAGTTTGTCGCCGAGATGAGACCGCGACTAGATTTTGAACGTTTTAAATTACGAGAATTGGCCTTCAGATGCCCGTAGGTAATATTAAAACCCAACACAAAAATAACAAGCGTATGACACTGAATTTCCTTACATCAATGACCCGATTTACATCAAAGACGTTCGATAGACTTTGATGTTTAAATCGAGAAATGTCTGTAACTAGTGCCCTTGTCATGTTAATAATATGGGTGGTGCCGTAGTCACAGGCAACTTTGTGCGGACTCTTAACGACAGAACTTAGCACAAAGGAGCGGGTGCAACCCCGAGCGTCACAACAACTGATGAAAAAAAACTAACAGAACCCAAATTACGTCACTAATCAACTTGTTTTACCATCAAAATAACCTCAATTACTTATTCCTTTCAGTATTAAAACGGTACTCAATCCTCATCACTAATGAGGTTTTATGCTAAAAACGAGTGCGAAACTGTTAACTCTGAACCCTTTGACACTAAACAAAGTTAAGGAGTGGTAGAGACAACTTTAAATACATTATAGGTACGTTTCAAATTGCCTTTAAGCCATTACACGATTATTAAGTTGGCAAACACAAAGGTCGACAGCGATATTTATTAGACTAGTATGTAAGCGCAAGATAGGTTCTATAAATATCAAAGGAATAGTACAAAGGAAAAAATATAATCAAATCTCGAAATATAAGCGCTTCTAAGAAACACTCGAAATCAAAGAGACACCTAATTTATAAATTGCAATTACACCGGCAGTCGCTGGAGTTCGGCGGGCACAGAAAAAAATTAGAAAGAACAGATTACGAACACTAAATTTAATTACAAAGCGAACTCGAATATTACAAATTGGAGAGGATAAACGCGACAAAGTAAAAGAGAAAACACACCCAAAAGGAAACTCGTAGCATTGATATAAACGAAATTTAAATTAAGTACAAAGGGAAAGAAGATGAAAAAAATCCTTTCATTGAAAGCTCTCACCCCCGGAGTCAGAGGGCCGGGCGGCTACATCAAAAACACCTACCTCCCGTCTCTAGCCTTATCTGTGCGAAACCGAGTTTGGAAATTAGCACACAGCGATCCTTTCTGAGTCTCGTCTGTGGCTCAAAGACGCCGCGTGCGCACCCTTTCAGCAGCTTTTAGCATTACGCTTTCATAAAGGGTTTTTTGTATAATTTGTCTTTGGACATAATGCAGCTAATGACATATTTTATTCAAGTTGAAGCGTTGAATTGGCTTTATTTGCAGCCTCGCAGGAGAACGTCGCCTAATATTAATCACAATGAACTCACAACACTGCCAGTATTCTTAGATACAGGCTATGAAATTAAATTTTGCATGATCTGCATAAAAAGGTGAAGAATAACATCATGAGGAATTCGGCATGTCCTAAGACCAAAAATTCGAAGACGTGTCATTTACCACCGTACCCCGCACTGGGGCCGCGTGATAGATTACGGCCCATTCCCTCTCACAGAGAGGAGGCCTGTGTCCCAGCAGTGGGAACGTTATAGGCTGATTATGCTTATGATTTCCGACGTCTTGTAATTTATATTAATAGCTTGAGCCCCGCTAATGAGACACAATTGATTTTCTATTGTATCGTACTACGGAGGGTACGCGCGGTACTTGACCGGTTAGGGCTTGTTTTACCTTTTTTTTTTTTAATAGTTAATTAAAACGGTACAACACCAATTACATTAATTAACATAGAGACAATAGTTACGTTGACAATAATATAATTTAAAACTAACGTGGAACAGTGGACTCCCTTGCATACTTTCTCTCACAGAACTCCAGACATATCGCATAATTTTAATCCATTCATCCGCAAACACATGACATTCAGGGTTGGCAACCAGAAGAGCATTCAGCACCTTTAGAGTACGACAGATTGGAGATTCAGCTCTAGCTACAGTTTTGGCTGGCAGTTGCGCAAACAGACTGTGCCGGCGGTTCTGACGGTGTCCGATGTATTTGTCGGGCACAAATAGTCGGCAGAAAAGACCAAGGAGTTCCGGGCAGTCGATACGTCCCCGTAAGATCTTACAAGCTACAGTGAGTTGATCAAGGCCTCTTCTCACCTCCAATGAGTTAAAGCCCAACGTCCCTAAAAAAAGATAATTGGTAGGGTACATGTACGGAAAGAAATGGTATAACCTTTGGAAGAGACATCTAAGGAATGTTTTTTGTACCTTTTCCAGCATCAGTTTTTGGTTCGCGTTATAGGGGTGCCAAACACAGGCACTGGACTCGAGTTTGTTTAATATATTTTCGACGGATGATTTTTACTTAGGCTTTGCGGTATGGCCATTTTTGGAATTGTAAAGCCCTGATTAAATGTATGTTTTATTTCTTAGGGCTGAAATCCTTTGTCTGAGGGATAAAAAAATTCTACAAATTAACTGTTTAGCAAATTGGCTACCAACTAAAATTGTCCGTGTATTCAGATCAATGACCGTTGTATAAACTGGCTATAAAACAGCAAATTGACATGTGTCAATTTGCTTGTGAAATCATTTCCGTAACTGTATTTCGTAGCTTCAAAATTGACAAACTCGTCGGAGTATTCGACTGATTGGTCTGCTTTCTACCCGCTAATCTGGATATGTTTCAGGATAACTCCTAAGGGTAGGTAATCTCTATTATAGGTCTTTTTTATGAGTAAGAGCAAAATTTTAGTTGCTTCTTTACTATATAAACTTTTGTCAAGTTCTTGTTCGTGTGAAGTTCTTCAAATAGTATAAAAGGATTATAAAAAAAACGACTTTTGAAATGAAGTAACATTTATGTAGATTGCTGGTGATTGACTACCTGCACAATATATGTTTAACCAAAACATCTTTCTATTCCTGTAAAAGACATAAGATTGAGACTTGTGTCCTTGCACCCAAGACGCGTTGATGTCTTTTCTTTAAGACTGTGCCCTAGCGTAAATATTACTTCCAATGATGTGTTATCTTACTTAAACCTCTACATGTATATTGTATTATTTTGTAAGAACATGTGTGGTAGCACTTCGTTGAAGAACTCTTAGATAATGTAATTTTATGTTTGTTTTTTGTAACTA
The DNA here is from genome assembly GCA_963669345.1 of Gortyna flavago. NCBI lineage: Eukaryota > Metazoa > Arthropoda > Insecta > Lepidoptera > Noctuidae > Gortyna > Gortyna flavago. The sequence continues at coordinate 16,297,733 of OY770134.1, read as the reverse complement.
CTTAACAATGAACAAACTACAAAGAACATGCAATGTTTTAAAAACAGCTCTGCATATACGAAACATTTAAGCAATAAAACTAAAACAACTAAGTACTTTAATATAAACAATACTACTAAATGAACAAAGCATTAAAAGTGCCACTAAAGCGAGAGCAACTACTATAAATCAGTAACAAAACAATATTGCCGGAACATGGAATACAGCCGAACGTACGGAACAATGGACGCATTCAACTAAATATTTTAAATAATGACTAAGTTCTGACAAAAAACTTGCCCACCACCAACTGAAGAGGGATGCCGACACAGCACACTCGATATGTGACCCTTTGTTAGTTCATTCGTTATTTATTAGTTCAGAAAAGTTCAAATTACTACCTGTACTAGGTTTAAAATCCAATTAATTTATCGTACAATCCAATTATGTTAAGCGATAAACACTGACACTGAAAACACACTACATTACTTATAGTAAACATTGATTTTAATACATTTAAGCTAAGGTAACACAACTTATGACACAAAATCTAAAGTTGATAAAATTTCTAAGTACGCGATCGTAGCGCGGAAAAGTGGCGGAAAACGACCAAACGCTGTGGCACCTACGGCTGCCGAGGAGCAACTGTCAGAATTTAGCACACAACAGTGCGCGCGCCGCACGTGGCCTTAAAAGTGGGCGGGGCCAGGCCAATCCAAGCCTTATGATTGGATCAGCGGGCCCTTTGATCAGCCGCCGGCAACTAACTACACCGCTCTGCGCCTTAATCTCGGTAGTAACGTCCTTTTAAAACAGGTAATTTTATTACAAAAATGTAGATACTTTTTATGGTCAGTCGAGCAAGCGCTGTGGGCTGGCAAAGGACCCCTCGGCCCCGGCCGGATGATATTTTCCACATGCATGCCACGGCCGGCGCTGAATGCAATCCCAATAATACATTACCGGGTCAGTTACACTCAAAGGATGAAACTCTATGACTTTATTCAGCGAATTACGTTTTGTAAATTCTACGCATCTTTTAGAAAACAGCTACTAAAAGATGCGAATTTATGCGAAATTAAAAATCTTTTGAAACATAGGTACAAGGACAGTTTACATAATAACCGATGTAATTGAATATGATACCTCCTTAAGGTTCAAAAGAATATCAAAATTGTATAAGCCACAGGCATTCTATTGAATGATTGGAGACATTTATGTTTTGAAGTATTTTAATTCATTCGGCATCAAAGTTCGTGCGTGGGATGTTTGTTCTCAACTGAAATTATATCTTTGTAAAAACATGCTGTGTATAGTAGCTAGTTGTGAATTATGGACATATTAAGAAGTTGGGTAGGTATGTATGTATTCTGTTCATATCGGTTTTAGGTATGAGTCATCAGCTGCCTAGCCTTTTCCCGTTTTAGGTATGAGTATTATAGATAAATAAATATGAGAAAGTAATTAAGTTTGCGTAGTGCATCTTGGGTGTATGAAGTGCCTCGGGCTGGTGGCTGCATGTTGTCGTGTTGCGGCACTTCGCAGATCCGCGACACGATAGTTTGCCGATGCACTGCGATTGCTGATATTAATAAAGCGCGCGTGTGTGTGCTGCCGGGCCGGGCTGCACCCGCGGCGCCGGCTCGTCTCGCCCTGCATTATTACTCAGCTCCCGACACACTCGCCCACAGTCGCAACAGACAAACGCACACAGCCACACGCTCGCCCGCGCCCCACATATAATGTCAAAGGGTGAGCGCGCCGCCTCACAAAGCGTAAGTGCAACCACTAAAAGCCAATCCTAAGTTTTATTGATACACATTGTATTGCGACAAAGTCTCCGTCGACCGGGCCCGCCTCACCCCACGCGCCACACAAAGACAATATCGCGACGTCAAAGGAGCGGCGCCCCGCGGCCGGGAGGCGCCCGCCCCGCCCCCGCCGCCGCCTAAAGGAAATGAAAAATTAAATTGTCAACACATTTAATATCTGCGAAAACGTGCACGGCGTTGCCTTTGAACGCGCCTCCTTTGCGGAACCTCAGCGGCTCCAGCTTTAAGTATTAAAATTTCAGTTGTAAAATTGAAATTCTGTTTAAGTTTAATTAGACGTCGCTGGCGAAGTTCGAAGTCGCATTAGATCAGTAGCGCTAATGAGGCCCGCGGTGAGCACACGTCACAGGTGCGAGCGCGCGGCGACGAGGGAGGGAGTGGTGTGGCGGCGCGGCAGGGAGGGCAGCACCCCCTCGCGTTTGATCGGCGCCGCCGCTTTGACAATTATTAAAATTTGCCTCGTACCTCTCGGGCCTCATCTTTTTCCGTCGCCTCGATTACGCCACGGGTTTGTCTCATTAGGGCTTTTGTATGGTATCGCGGGCTCCTCTTTGAAGTGAGCGCGGAGGCGCGGGGCGGCCGCGGTCCACCTGCACTTTTATTGTTCCCGCCCGGCCTCGAATTTGCACGCTCCACTTTGAGTTGTCTCTTTGCGATTAAACCGCGCGCCGCTCTTTGACCTCTGAACATTGGAACGATAACATGGCAGTTGTTGGGCTGCACAGCGGAATTACCCGCGCTGTGTGTCCTTTACGTAGGCCTGGTTGTATGTAAATTGTCAAATAACGAGTTTTAAGTAAAATGCACATGACGTTTTGTCAGTTCAGCCATAAAGTCGTTAATGTATCGTCAAAGCGGTATAGCGGCAGCGTGCAGTATCGGCCACTGTTTGTTGGGGCGGATTGGGGCTGCATCGCTTGTGAACACACGACACCCCTTCATTACTTCTGTTCTCTTTGTGCGCGTGCTCATCATCAAGCATACGTTCCGAATTAAAGCTTTCATGCAATGTCAATTTGTCGCCTATTATAAGTTTCATTGGCACCCAACGTGGGACACAAAAGGGTAAATTCAGTTCTTTGGAATGAAAGACAAATAGAAATTCTTCATAATGTCTATTTGTGTGGGAAACTTTTGATGCAAAGTATATTGCTTCAGGGCAAAACACGGTTGGTAAAAACTGTTTATTCGTCTTTGGAAATGAGTTTATCACTGTTCCACAGCTGGGCAAAGGCCTCCCCCAAGTCCTTCCAGGAACTCCTTCCCCGCGCCACCTCAAACCAGCCCTCGCGGTACGCGTCCAGGGCATCTCACCACCGCTTTCTGGGCCGACCACAGCGGCACCGTCCATCTTCAGGCACCCATTGTGTGGAAACTTTTGTCCAGCGGTCATCCTTCATGCGGCTGACGTGACCCGCCCAATCCCACTTGAGCCTGGCATTTTGGAACGCAGCATGGTCCGGATTTTTGTCTTGTCTTTTTACACCCTGGACGCTGCGCTCCAAAACTAAACATTTTTTGTAAGTCTAATTACCCAGTTACCACTGTAAGTACATATTCATTCATGTAACAAGTCTTTCCATTAATTACCCAGTTAGCAAAGTTAGATGACATCGTCGATGGCTTAGGGTCAGCTCACACCGAGACGCGACGCGACGATACTGGAAGAAGCCACGAAGCAACGTATTCTAAATTCTCACAATGAAATGTGTATCTTTTCCTGTAGTAAATAAAGTTATATTTTGAGTCGCTCTAAAGCAACCTAAGCAACCGAACAGGGGTGCACGTTGAAGAGCCTCCTCGTGGCGCATTCTGGGCAACGTCGGCCCCAATTGCCCACCAGGTTTGGGTGGACAAGTGGGGCGGGCGGCTAATCTTCAACAGGCGGGGAAAGGTCACGGTTCCAATCATCGATCATCCTTGATGGTCGGTGAAGGGAACCGGGCTACGGACGGACGGTCATGCGCCCACTCCTCCTCTGCTTACAGAGGAAGGTGAGTGGGCGTAGACCGTCACGAGGCGGTTCACGCCGCTAGACCCACTACAGAGTGGGTGGTGGAGGGTGTCCCATGCCCGCGCTGCGTCTGTCCGGCATCCGGCGGCAGCGTGGGGACGCCGGGGCGGCGGTTGGTTTTGCCCAGCCGTCGGCCACCCCGTAATCTTGAATTCAAGACCGGGGGTCCGGGCCACTGAGGCTCGGGCCGCGAGGTAGACAACCTCTATAAAAAATTACCCCAATCCCAAGGTCTAGCGTGCCGAGGGGATGAATGGCCGGAGGGAATCCGGCCGTTAGCGCAACAAAAGGGACCTCACCCTTCAAAAAAGAAACAAAATATGGACAACACAGACGGGAAAAAACTACCCCAGGTCGGTACCAGCTGCTCAGCAGCTGGAGTATCCGGCACGTTCCCTTTGGGAACGTCAAGCCCCCATTCGTATTCTGGGGGGGGCAACGAATGTGTTCCGTTTGCCAATGGCAACAAGAGCCGAGGAGGCTCCTGTCCTTCAGAGGACCAAACAATGTCCGACCAGGACTCGCGCGGACGCTCCAAATTCTGGAGAAAACGTCCGAGCGAGGAAGACTCGGACGAGGCGGGTTCGATGGGTCGAACCGCGAGTGCGGAGAGCGTGTCGGCTGCGAAAGTGGCGACGGCGAGGAGGGGTCGAGGTCGTGCGGTGCAGCAACACGACAGTGGGGCTCGTTTTAAGCGGCCCAGCACTCCGGTTCCCTCAGGTGGGAGCGACACGGAGGGGCATCGCTCAGAAAAGACCGGCCGCAGGGCGGCCCTCTCGGAGTCGTCGGACGGTGAGTCGGACACCGCTGGTGGCTCCGAGCAGGGCAAAGCGAGGTTTGCGGAGGTTGTGGCAGCCGCAATCAAGAGTGTGGCCTTGAAGAGGTTGCAAACCTCGAAAGACAAGGCCATATCCGCTGCCACGGCCTCCATTTTGGCGGCAGCTGAGGCGGCTGGCTGCGTCGGTCCTCCGGCCGGCGAAGTGGCCGAGGTGAGGGCGGAGGTCGCCCGCCTGACGGCCGCCATGGAGCTTCTCCGGAAGGAGAATGAGAGGCTCCGGGCGGACTTGGCCGGCCTGAAGGGTGCCGGCAGCGCGCAGGCAGGGGAGCCATGCCGCCCGCCCCGGTGGAGAACCAGGTCCTGGACCTGGTTCGTAAGGAGTTGGCGTCCTTCCAGGCGCGGTTTTCCGTCCTGGAGGGTATCGTCTTGCGCCCTCCCCTTGCGGCCAGGACGGCCCCGGGACCAAAGGCGGCCTCGTATGCGGCCGCTGCGGCAGCAGCCGCCCCTAAACCCGGGCCGTCTGGTCGGGCTCAGGCGCCGGCCAAAATGGCGTCGGTCGGCGGAGCCCCTGCGGCGACAAAACCGGCGGCGGCGGCGGCTAGCGGAGCCCCGGCGAAGGCGGCAAAACCGGCTCCGGCTGGCGGAGCCCCAGCGGAGCCAAAGCCTGCCGGCAAAAAGAAGGGCCGTACGGCAAGGAAGGTGGAGGGCCCTGATCCTGCGCCCCGCCTCCAAAAACCTCCCACTTCTCCCACGACCGACGCCGAGTGGCAGGTGGTCGGGGAGAAAAGAAAGGCGGCCAAGGCGGCCAGGAAAAAGGCACAAAGGCGGCGCCGCAAGGAGCGAGCCGTCGCAGCTATGCTTCGTGCCCCAAAGACCGCGGCTGTGGTAATTACACTGCAGCCGGACGCGGTCAAGAGGGGTGTGACGTACTGCGACGTGCTCACAAAAGCGAGAGGGACGGTCGACCTCCAAGCGCTGGGGATCACCGGGGGCCTCCGGCATAGGGTGACCGCCACTGGCGCCCGCATGCTGGAGATCCCCGGCTCGACGAGTGGCCCCTCCGCAGACGCTCTAGCTGAAAAGCTAAGGGCGTCCCTTAATGCGGAGGAGGTGCGTGTCTCCAGGCCCATGAAGTGTGCAGATATGCGCATTATGGGCCTGGATGACTCCGTCACGGAAGGGGAGGTGGTAGCCGCCGTCGTCAGGACGGGAGGGTGTCTGGCCGACCAGGTTAAGGCGGGCACCTTACGTCCTGACGTTTCGGGTATGCGAACCGTAACGGTAAGCTGCCCCGTGACGGCGGCCAAAACCATTGTGGAGGGCCGAAGACTTCTGGTGGGCTGGGTGTCAGCGCAGGTAAAACTGCTGGAGCCCAGACCTCTGAGGTGCTTCCGATGCCACGTGGGGCACCACGTTGGCGTCCAGTGCACCTCGGAGGACCGCAGCACCCTGTGTTTTCGCTGCGGACAGCCCGGTCATAAGGCCGGCTCGTGCAGCGCCGCGCTGCACTGTGTTGCATGTGCGGTTGCTGGCAAGCCGGCTGATCACCGGGCTGGGAGCAAGTCCTGCGCTCCACCCGCCGGAACCAGAAAGAAGGGCAGGCCCTCCGCCGCCGCCACCGTCGCCGCCGCCACCGTCTCCGCCACCACCGTCGCCGCCGCCACCGTCGCCGCCGCCACCGTCGCCGATGCCACTGGCGCCGCTGCCTCTCAAGAGGCCCGGGAGGGGATTGTAATGGAGGAGTAACGGCTCCATTACGTCTCCAGGCGAACATCAACCACTGCGCCTGCGCTCAGGACCTGTTGCTCCAGAGCGTGGCGCAGTGGTCGATCAACATCGCCGTGGTCGCTGAGCCGTACTTTGTCCCGCCCAGGGATGACTGGGTGGAGGACCTGAGCGGCTCAGTGGCCATAATTTCGTCGGCCGCCGCCGGTACCCCGTCCCTCGAAGGTGTCACGAAGGGACAGGGGTGCGTAGCAGCACGGTTCGGAGAGATAGTAGTAGTGGGAGTGTACTTCTCTCCGAGCCGAACTCTCGCCGAGTTCCACAACTCTCTAACAGAGTTGACTGTCGTCGTCCGAAACCAGTCCTTCCCCGTGTTAGTGCTCGGGGACTTCAACGCCAAAAATTTGGCCTGGGGTTCCCGTTACACGGACATGCGGGGAAGGATGGTGGAGGACTGGGCTCTGGAAACAGGCCTGGTCGTCCTAAATCGGGGTTCTGTTCCTACCTGTGTGCGGATGCGGGGGGAGTCCGTGGTGGACATTTCGTTCGCCAGCCCCGCTCTGTCACAGCAGGTCATTGACTGGCGCGTCATGGAGGAGGTGGAGACCTATTCCGACCACCGGTATATCCGGTTCGACGTCTCCGCCCAGACCTCCAGCGCGCCGGTCCAACAGGCCCCGAGTGGTCCGCGGTGGGCGCTGAAGCAGCTGGACCGGGAGCTTCTCCTGGAAGCTTCAATCGTGCAGGCCTGGGTGTCATCACCAGACAGGCCTGCCGATATTGACAACGAGGCTGAGTGGTTCCGGGAGGCCATGTCCGAGATCTGTGACGTGGCAATGCCCCGAGTCCGGCCAGGATGCGCCCGACGTCAGGTGTACTGGTGGTCGCAGGAGGTAGAGGCGCTACGCAAGGCGTGCGTTGACACGCGACACCGGTACACCAGGCACCGCAGGCTCCGCATTCGCCCTCCGGATGCGGAAGCCACGGAGGCGGAGCTGTACGAGGGGTACAGAGCGGCGAAGACCGCCCTCCAAGAGGCTGTTCAGCGGGCCAAGAATTTGGCCCGCGAGGAGATGGTGGAGACTCTGAACAGAGATCCGTGGGGGCGCCCTTATAAAATGGTGCGGAATAAACTCCGCACCTGGGCCCCCCCGCTGACGCAGAGTCTCCGCCCCCAGCTGGTGGAGGAGGTGGTGAGCGCTCTGTTCCCTTCACGGGCGGAGCATACTCCCCCGCCCATGGCTCCGCCAATTGCGGTGTCCGAAGCGGACCACGCGGACGACGACGACATCCCTGAAGTGACCGGGGTAGATCTGAGAGTGGCGGTAGGCAGGCTGAAGGCCAAAAATACCGCCCCAGGGCCCGACGGCTTGCCGGGTAAAGCCTGGGCCCTGGCCTCGACGGCTCTCGGACCCCGACTGGAGGCGCTCTTAAGCGCATGTATGGAGAGGGGCCAGTTTCCACTCCGTTGGAAGACGGGGAAGCTGGTCCTCATTCGGAAGCCGGGGCGCCCTGCGGACTCTCCGTCCGCATTCCGGCCCATCGTGCTGCTCGACGAGGTGGGCAAGCTCTTTGAAAGAGTGATTGCGGGCCGCCTCGTCGGGCACCTGGTGAGGACGGGGCCGGATCTTGCGGATAGCCAATTTGGCTTCCGCAAGGGGCGCTCTACGGTGGACGCCATCATGCGCGTGAGAGCCCTCACGACGGGGGACGCGGTGTCTCGGGGTGGGGTGGTCGTGGCGGTGTCATTAGACATCGCTAACGCGTTTAACACCCTGCCCTGGAGCTGCATTAGGGAGGCACTCCGGTATCACCGAGTGCCGACCTACCTCCGTCGAGTAGTCGGGGCGTATTTGACGGACAGAGCCGTCATCTACCCCGGTCGCGATGGGGAATGGAACCGGCGAGAGATGTCGTGCGGTGTCCCACAGGGATCGGTCTTGGGGCCGCTCCTGTGGGACATCGGTTACGACTGGGTGCTGCGGGCAGACCTCCCTGATGGCGTCAGCGTAGTTTGCTACGCTGACGACACGCTGGTCCTGGCGCAGGGGAGGTCGCATCAGGCGGCGGCCGACGTAATGACACGCGGGGTTGCGATAGTCGTGGAGAGGATCCGGCAGTTGGGTCTCGAGGTGGCTCTGCACAAGTCCGAAGCCATGACATTTCATGGGCTTCGGAACGGGCCACCATCGGGATCCCAACTTACGGTAGGAGGGGTTCACATCGGCGTCGAGACGACGATGAAATACCTGGGTCTCGTCCTCGACAGCCGGTGGAACTTCGTGGAGCACTTCCGACGTTTGGCCCCCAAACTGGAACGGGCTGGGGCCGCTTTCAAGCGGCTCCTGCCCAACCTGAGGGGGCCAAACGCCTCCTGCCGGAGGCTTTACGCGGGGGTCGTGCGGTCCATGGCCGTGTATGGCGCCCCGGTGTGGGCGCGTTCACTGCGGCTTCGAGCCGCCCACTACTTGAACGCGCCCCAAAAGGTGGTAGCCATACGGCTGATACGGGGGTACCGCACGATCTCGCGCGAGGCGGCAAGCCTCCTTGCCGGACTGCCGCCATGGGATCTGGAGGCGATAGTCCTCGCGCGCCTCTTTGAGTGGCGCGCGGAGGCACTACGCCGGGGGGAAAACCCGCTTCCGCGGCAAATTGCTGCGGAGCGGACGGACCTCCGGCGCGATCTCATGGCGGCATGGAAAGCGCGACTGTCGCAACCCAGCGCAGGGCACGCCGCGATAGCGGCGGTAAGGCCCCTCTTTGAGGAGTGGCTAGAGAGGCGTCACGGCGCCCTCACCTACCGCCTGACGCAGGTCCTCACCGGACACGGATGTTTCGGGAGGTTCCTGCACATAATCAGGCGGGAGGAAACGCCCGGGTGTCACCACTGCGAGGATCGCCCAGAGGACACGGTGGTGCACACGGTGGAGGTCTGTCCCGCTTGGGCAGAGCACCGCCGTGTCCTCGTAGAGGCGATCGGCAGCGGTGGCGACCTCTCGCGCCCGGCCCTGGTCCAAGCCATGGTCCGGGGCGAGAGGGAGTGGGAGGCAGTCACCTCCTTCTGCGAAGCAGTCATGCTAGCGAAGGAGGTGGCGGGATGGGAGAGGGAGAGAGCCGAGAGGGCCGCCCGTCCCAGCCGCCGCGGTAGACGCTCCGGGCGTCGGGAGCCGCGTGACGACTCCCGGCCACCGTAGGCGCGGGCCTGCGGACGGCGAGTAATGGGTAGCTCGCCGTCCGATCAGGACCAGGCCCGTGCCGGACGGCGCGTATGTGTTCCACGCGACTTCAAGTAGTACTCCTTCCAGATTAAAGATGATTTTAATTAATAGTTTTTACTGGCGCCCAATGTGAAACATGATAATATTTATGATAATGATGAAAGTGAACCTAACGGTTACGACACATAATACCACAGTGACACATAAAAATACAGACTGTGGTTTTTAGATTGGTAAATAAATGCACATACGTTTTTGGCGCCCAACTGGGGACAAAAATGTCCCACATTGGGCGCCAAAAATTGCACGAATCTGTTTAAGACTCTATGAAACATAAGTCGTTTAATCTTCTTTATACTGCCTTAGGTCAATTGCCGCAAATAAAATAAGTAGCACTAATTGACTAAGATAATTCCTTAATACGTAAACATTAATATTCCGGTAACTTACCATCACTCATACTAAATCAAATGTATTCGAAGCTTCAATTGGCGTTGTTATTGGTTGGAGCCACGAGTCAAAGTTAACGCGAGGGGCGCGAGGACACAAAGCTTTGTTGTGCCGAACACAAGCTCGCAGCCTTTCATCTTCCGCCGTCCGCGTCCTTCAACCGCCGAACTGACGATACAGGGTTGACACTAGATGGACGCCGGTGTAGCGGTGGTTGATTTTCAAGCGAATTTTTGCTAATTATTATTGAGTATAAAAAAAGTAATTTAAAAAATTAAATCGACTTCAAAAAGAAATTAGGTAACTCAAAATTATGAAATTACTTTAATTTCTGAAGTCGGTGTCTTGGGATCTGTATTTTATTTTTAGTTTTTTGCCACCGACTTCCGAAATTAAAGTTATTTCTTAATTTCGAGTTAATATCTTTTTGAAGTCGATTTAATTTTTAAAAATTAAGTACCATTTATGTCGGAAATTTTAGTTTTAAGTAAAATCTGGAATATTTGTTTGCAAAGTAAAGTAGGTAATAGTTTTGTTGTAAATATTGCACTACAATTTGACCAAGGTTTTGAGATGTTTTCCCATTGGCACTACACCCGTAACTCGTGTCAATAAGTCAGGCTGTCACGCTTAGGTACACGTATTAGTCCATATCTTGAAAATTACTGAATCGATTTTGATGAAACTTGCACTGTTTCTTAAGTTGAAGTAAATGTAAGCCAATAAAAAAATGGTCACGATCCGATTAATAGTTGCGGAGAAATACAAACATAAATACATGCATACAGAATATACATCTATAATATACATATATGTATATTTGTTTGGAAGCCCTAATAGATTGTCATATTATGTGAATATAATGCAATTCCTATAATATTACATACATACGTGTCGAATTGATAGCGTCCTTTTTTTTTAAAGTCGGTAAATAGGCTATCGTAACCAAGTATTTATAGACTATTGGGGAGGCCGCTTGTGTGTTATACAGCTCATAATGAATACAAGATCAGAAGACGACGCCAATTGCAAGTTAGAATAACATTACATTACATCACTGTATTAATAAATAATAATAATCCATTTATTTCAGGCGATGCAGGATCATATATGTATAAATACCTTAACCTAAACATACATATTTTTTAATTCTAAAAACTATTGCGCACGAAGTGATGACTGTTTCGGCGTCGTGTTGCGCTGCGTGGTGTCGCGTAACCTTCCACGAAAACGTCGGTACGCTACACCTTTCGGCCAAAACTAGAAGAGTTTTAACAACTCAATAGAGTTGGAACCCGCACCACAAACGAATTCGGGGGATTCCCCGAATGTTTAGGCAGAAGTTCGCCTATGTACGCTCACATTTCGCCAGTTATGTTTAAGTCCCATGTAATAGGGGGGCGAGCCTAATACGACAGACAGGTTAGAATAAATAAAACATGTACAAATAAAGCCATCTCTAACACGTGGAACGCCTACCTCTTCTTTGTCATATTTCTTGCTTATTTTAAACTTTAAACGAAAATAATGTATAGTAGAAAAATAAAAATAATTTGGTAATAAAATATTTCCACGTCAACCCTGTTGCTAGTGCATTCCGTTTGATGTAAAAGAGTATCCTTTAGGCGAGACGCTTGTCTTATTATCAACTTGTCCGTAAATTTAATATATATATTCTTTTGCTTCATGAAATATGCATCAAACGCATAATAGTATGATTAGAGCAAATGCTATAACAGAGTGGCTACCAAGGCTTATGTCGGCATGTAGGTTCACATTAGGAGGATTATGATTACAGTCACATTTATACAATATAGAAACGTAAAGACCACGAAATTGTACGCCATAAGTCACAGAACACCCCAAATAATCCCACAAACGAATTGCCTGTATTCCATATTTCAAATTCCACTCAAAATTTCAATATATTGTTTTTTCTCAGCAATCATAATAAGAATAGCAAAACAAATGCTACATTGGATTGTCCCCGCAATATTTTCTCGACTTGACAGCGGGCTCGCGACTCAGATTGAAATAGTAATTTGGGCGGGCCGCACTCCGCTCAGCTAAGTCAACTCAGCAAGGAATGCGATCGCGCCGATAAGATTCGCGAATTTTGTTGGATACGGACTTTTTTTATCCAAAAACCAATGGGATAATTCTTATTTGTATTCGTCAAATAATACTTCTGACCAATTCAACTCATAATCAGCCAAAGTCCACTTCACACACACTATTATGATAGCAATCATTGCACGAGAACAATAGTAAGATCAGCATCAATGCTGTACATTTTCAAAACTATCTTGAGGCACTTTAAAATTCTAATTTTACAAAACCTACATATTGCCCTCATAATTATTCTTGAAGAATAGACCCACAACAGTACCCGAAATGGACGCCAAAATTCCAAAACCGTTCACCAAAAATACAGTTCAACAATTCTTTAATCCCGTCAGTACATTTTTCTATCCATCAGGCAGATGTTACTGGGGGATTGAATAGGCAATACTCGATGTGATAAATTCGGTTTGTGGCGGAGGCTCGGAGGCGAGACGGCTCGGCTCGCTCGCCTACAATCTACATAATGCAGCAAGCGGGCCGGTAGACATCTACGCCTAAATTGCATTGTTGTGTTCATCCCGTGATTTCAAGTGCTTGAAGATATCCGCCTTCGTATTTTTACGTAGAATTTCCGGTGTAGGAATGAACTATATTTTTGAGTAGGAACATCAAATTGTGCCCTATCTAGCCTCTGAATACAATTTTTAATTTTTATTTAATCATGTAGGCAATGACACGGTTACACGGCGGTTGATGGAAAACACAAATATAAAATAAACAAAACCAATCATCAGCAAGCTAATTAGTCCTTACCCACTATAACGAATATTATTGCAGCACAAACAGATATTGAAATTAAATTACTGAAATTAATTTCAACATTCATAAACATCAGTGCGTAATTTCGATTTCACAAAGAGCTTGTCAAATACCTTATTATGTTGATAAAGTGACAATTCTCCAGTGGATATTATCAAAGTTATTGAAGACCGGCTCGAGTACTTTACTGGCAGGTATGATGACTGATGAGACGAAACTAATCCAACTTTGTCTAGTTTAACGCCAGGTGGGTCAGGTGGGTGTAATCAACTGGGAGATACAGAACCTTCACTGATACGTTTGCTTTAGAAAACAGATTGGCATACAGCTTACATAAAATGAGAAACTGTAATTAAAATCTTGGATCATAATTAAAGACGACTAGGTAGAGGTACAAAATGATTGCAATTTTTATGCATACTCGCCACGCCAGTTAGATATACTTACATTTCTTTTAGAAAATGGAGGCTTTGTAGAGAATAAATTACAGCGATCAAAATTATCGATTCGAATTGGAAATGCGCGCATAACTAATTTGTTAAGCCCATTATATCAGCTCTACCAATAGTTTTCTCTAATAATATTTTCCCTTTACGAAAAATTCTAAGAATGCGACATGAAAAGAAAATAGATCAAAGGAAACAAGTATTCATTAAGTTTGTAACGTATTCAGTTGCTACAAAGACCTGTATTCTACGGCCCTGTCATTTACTTGTGACAGACAGTTGTTTGTACATGGATTATTTAAAAATGTGCTGCCTAGGGGCTATCACCGTCGCGTCGCCGATCGAGGAAATACCCTTAGCAACTATTGCTAAAATAAGCGCTTGCTGTAGACCCGTGGCATAAAGACGCCATTAGGTTAGCGTATGATGGTTACCTATCACTTTTTCTTCTTAAATATGCAAAAAAATATATATACATCACGCTGAATTAGTAGTTCACCCCGATTACTCCTAAATCTAGTTAACGTGAAAATTAGACATGTCAAAGTACACCGTAGCATAAAAAAATAATAGAGTGATAATTCATAGACATTAAAAAGCATGCAAAGAGGAAGCCGACACCATTTCCTCATACCACTACCATTCCATAGACAGCGCGAGTCAAAAGGCTCACTTAACCTTAGCGAAACTCAATAACTTTCACTTTAAATAATAAATTCCCCTTTGAAGCACGCCGACGCTGAACAACCGATTCAGGGTTGCCATATTTTGTGAGTTTAATTGGATTATAAACATAAACGTGTAATTAATAAGATATTATAACGTAGAATTTCCAAGAAAAGTTATAGATTGAATTGGCTTGCTGGAATTTAAAAAATTATTTCGTTGTGACATGATCACATGAAGTAAATAAGAAATCATGACTTTCAGTGTAGAATAGTTGCTACTTCAAGGTAAAATTTGACATGATAGCAAAATGGACGAGAGAGATGTATTGACTGACATCTCTGAAAATATAACAAGTACCAAAGTTAAAAGCAGGGTGTCCCAAGTGATTATAATATTCGTTTGCAAGACAAGAAGATAAAATACAGCAGCCCTAAAGCGAAAATATCGGTGTTACCAGAGTAGTGAAATCTTTTTAATACAGACAATTGGTTTGAAAATGTAGACAAAGCGCCATTCTGCCTTTATTAATTCTCAGTTTTTGTTCTTTACAGCCAAAATAAAGCTTGACTTCATTATTAGAATGAGTCTCATTAAATCGTCTCTGTATATACGTACGTTTGGATACTGTACTCAGAATAAAATGTTGCATTTTATTCGTGTGTGGGCCCAAAGACAACTCATTAGGCACTCTACACACCAAACGGCGGAGGCATCTATAAAAAATTCAGCAGGTCCTTACATAAAGGAGTGAACATTCTCATTTATATCTCCCTTTGAACTTCAGGCTTTTTCTTTTAAGGTACCGAAACGACTTTTCAGCGACTCTACAGAATTCACTTGTTGTTGTTGCATACTTCGGCGATCGTGCTCCACATGTCCACCTCCAACACATTTACACAATCGACACCTTTTCACTTTTGCACGTACTCTTTGCAGGGCACTTGTCCGATTTAAGTGAGTTCCTCGATTTCCACGTTGCGCTCTCGTGGTCTTCCAGCATCAGTGGCCTGTGACTCGTGCGCATGAACACTGCCTGTGATGTACACACGGTTATGTAGGCGTTGGAACGCACGCTCCGACGGTACTGTCACACCTGGCCTATTAGCCAAGCGCACCTCATAACGTTCTACGCGCAGCTTCATAATTCCTGATTGGAATACAACATAGTTCGCAAAACGAAAGCGGCACGTGATACGTACGGACGTCCGATCGAAAGCTATTCCACGAAAGACTGGCAACAAGTAGCGCGCCGGTAGGCAACCAGTCGGCGACATCAAAGAGTCGGCGACTAGTTGAAAGAGTGCCTACAACGCTGTAGTGTAGGGCGGTGTTCTTTGATATAAAAATAGGTAAAAATAAAAAGATTTTGCAGGCGGGTGGAGTGTTGTCAACTTATGAGATTTGTCATATTCAGTGTTAAATTTCGCATGGATTAAAAAAATAAAAATCAATAACTTTTGGTTTTTATGAGTTATATTTTTATTAAAAAAAATTCTAGTGCGTCTGTTGATCCAGGAATACTCCTTTATTGGATCGGACAGGGTTTTTGTTACATGCTGTATAGAGATAAATAATTCCAATTATTTTATAATCGCCTTGTAAATAACCGAGATGACGTCTAATAGAGAAGTATGGAAGAAG
Source organism: Gortyna flavago (assembly GCA_963669345.1). NCBI lineage: Eukaryota > Metazoa > Arthropoda > Insecta > Lepidoptera > Noctuidae > Gortyna > Gortyna flavago. The sequence goes on along the minus strand of OY770134.1, from coordinate 16,282,098 downwards.
ATGACAAGTTGCCCCGACCTAAAATAAATTGAGATACGGGCAACAGATTAACGATGAATGTACGTAACATGGCATAATTCTTCCTGCACATACATTGCACGCATTCCCAAGTCTTGAAAACCTCATAACATATACAAGGATCTTAACAAGATGTCGGTGTGCGAGTCGCGTCGTGTCGTGTCGTCGAGCACAGAGCGGATCGTGTTGCGACTTTGTAATTAAATCATTCCTTCGTATTAAATCGGCCTCCTTTGATACCTATCGCCTGTATTGAGCCGTCGAGTGCCCTCCACCCGTGACTCCCCGACCTCGGCTTTCATCATTTTTTTATTAAAAACTCCTTACAGGAAGGGGTTGTGGGAGGGAGGACTCCTTTTAAAATCTCATTCCGAAAGCTCAAGTTTGGCAAACAATTTAAAAAATTGGAAAACATTGAGTGCAATATTTCACACGGAATGTGTGTTGATGTTGATTTAACAAGGGTTAGGGTCGAAGTGGATGTGTGCATTGTTTTCAACAACCCAATCGAAATGTGCTGCAAAGGCTCAAACAAAATCAAGGGAAACTAAAATTAAATTCGTCATACAACGTAAAACAAAACTTCTCTTTTTAACCTGCGTAGTATTATGTACTTAAGTATATTTCGTTGGACTAATGGAGTGGAACGCTTAATTTGTGTTGTGGCTTGGTCGGTTTGTTCATAATTAGTTTAATATTCGGCGGGCGAGCGGGGAAGGCACATCGCGCGGTCAGCGGCCGCCCTGCGCCACATCGCGGGCGCAACCATCGAATTAACTAAAATTGCATTGTCAACGGGAAACAGCGATGTTGTTAAATCACGTTTTAGTTTGTAGTCCTGACTGTGAGACTTAACCCCTTAACTGTTATGTTCAAAAAGAACCTGAAATATCTATAGATCATAAACTCCTCCTTTTGGAAGTCGGTTAAAAAAATTAAGAACAGGATTTTTTTAATCCTTTTTCTGATCGGAGTTGTTTAGGGCCCGAAAAAACGAATGCAACCGTAGACATTGCAAACGAAATAAAACTTCATAAAAGAAAACCATCTTTCTGTCTTCTCATGAGACGGGAAATATTAAAGTTGTAGAAAAAACTACGACAATCAAAAGTATAGAGACACCCAATGGATGTTACGCATCGGTTCAGGCTTCGGCGTCTCATTCTGATCTTGTGGCAAACAAAGAGCGGCGTCAAAGGCTCTGTGTGAAAAGGAATCCAGTGATAGAGGCAGTCAACAATGGGCCAGATAACGGCCGCGCCAAGTGTCACGCTCAAGCGATTGCTGAAACAATACTGGGAAGTGATGCAAATATTAAACGGAGTTCAAGACATCCAGAAATTCTAAAAGTTATCAGAACGTTTTCTAGGGTAGGTACTCTTTAATTTACTGAAATATCTCTTCGACTGTCGAATGTTAAAAGTTGATGCAATTCAACCGAAAAGATTTCAGGATCTGTGTGCATGTCTCGGAAAAAATAATAAAAACAATTTCCTGTTCACTTTACTCATGAATATGGAATATTTTTGGAGTCACTAAATTCTACATCGAACTCCTATTTCAACATTCATGGCTAAAGACCAGGGACCAATACGAATGATAGACCCTAATTGTAAGTTGAAGGCTATACGGTAAAAACCACATGCACTTTTTGTCCAAAATTGATCTGCTATAGAAAGAAGTGAATGGTAAATTGGTACCCCCTGAAATATTTTTTTCGCTGAAAATCCGCTGACGCGTATATTTGACGCGGTCCCATGTTGTCGCGACGCGGCGAGGTGGGCTTCCGGCGCGGGCGTCGCTTTGTGCCGCATTGATACAGCCCGCCGATAAATATTGTGGCGAGCTTTGAGCGGCGACGCGTACACTCAACCCTTTATAGTATGTATTACGAATCTAAAGCTTTATATTATTGTTTTATACATTACAAAGAGCTGCTAAATGATGACATAGTGCGATGAATAATTCTATTATTTTATGGCTGAGAGAAATATTCTTGACCAATAGATAAGAGTGTTTTGAGAATTACTATAAATGATAATTTCAAGTATAAAAACAAGCCTTCAGCTCAGTATTCGGAAAAAAATATATACATATACCAATAAAAATACCAATACTTATTCTTTAACAGCAATTACTTCACTGATATATAGCATTCAAATTTCCAAGAACCCTGAAATCGTGTCTCGTCGCTATCCCAGTAAATAGAACCCGAAGGCAATTAATATTCACTTCTTGGAATATAATCTTGGAGACTCAATCGGAATTAGTTTGATTTGCCGCCTGATGTAAAGCGGAAACCCTTAACTTAAACCATGTTTTCGGCGATTTGCGATATCCAATCTCAACTTCATGGAATTTAATTAACTGTAACTACCTGCATGAGAAATTCTAATCATAAACATAGATAGTGGCAACCTTTCTACAGATTTGCGAAACGGCTAAAAGTGTATATTATATATTTTCTTCACCTTCTTTAAAACCGTCTATCATTTCCAATCAGTCACTTTTGACTACAGCAACTTATCACATTGTCTTCTCCTCTTTCTTCAATTTTCAAATTAAAGAATCCATTATTTTATTTTATAAAAAAGAACAATACCTTAGTGTACATAATAAAGAGTATTACATTCTATTTTAAATATAGGAACGACGAAAAGCAAATTATGCATTTTACAAACAGAAAAACAAGTAACATAAGACAGTAAGAATGTAGACCACAGCGCTATTCACTAATTACAGTCAATAAGTGAAACTTGGAGGTGAAATGGATAAAAGTTAATTCAGCTCTAAACTTATACCTCATACATGTATCGAGATCTTATGTATCATGTATCCCAACTTTATCAGTGCTCGGCGACTCCACGGGTCGCTAACTCAAATATCATAAGTCTTCGTCTGAGCGGTCGCTTTGCCCCGGCCCCCACTCTGCAAACATCTGTCGACAATCGTGATCTACGTCTCCAAGCCTTTGACGAGGCCACAGATTGCGGTGCGGTGACGAACCTCGTTTGTGTCATAAACTCATTTCTGTTCTCATATCTGTGTGTTTTACTTTGCTTCGGCTTTATGGACCGCTTATTGGTTTGGTTTAGCGTTAATATTATTGTGTTATTTAATTAGGTTGCTGGAATTAGCTTCTTATTCATTTGTTTCTTAAGTATTTTTAAACGGCCTGTCAAATTACTGTTACTGTTAGCCTGGATCATCCCACCTATCTATTTGTGACTTAAGGCTATCGACAGTTTATGAAGTCAAATGATGCCACCTTAATTAGAATCATTGCCGGACATTCAAATTTTGAATCGCTCATGTAAAAGCCATCAGTTCTGAACACCAAATTCGTGAATAATTGCGGCGAACATTGGCAATAGGTCCTCACGTCACATAATAGGGATGGCTCTGAGCTCTGAGAAACGATTATAAAATCTACTTTAATAATAAATACGCTTTGAGAGCTTATATCATAGCTCGAAATATTTGTCAGCGTACGTCAAAGGGATGGGAGCTAGTTAAATGTATTAAAAATGTTGTCAAAGACAAAAGCTAAAAGAAAAACGAGTTCACCGGTCCCACACGAGTTCTTGAGCACATGTTGATTAGTTGGCACGTGCAATCGCATAGCGGGTAAGGTCAGCAGAATGCGGTGAGCTAGGGCTGCAGCTGTCAACATTTTATGAAGTCAAAACGTAATAAGTCATTTATTGAATTGTTTAACACAGGTACATGAAAATAGAGCTCTGAAAAATAATTAAGAGAAATCAGTCTTTTCTCTGAAAATTGATCTTGAAGTTACTACGAAAGTAGATAAGAGTGTGATGACCAGTAGAGTCTAGAGAGTATCTGTATACAGTAGGGACCTGCTAGACAGAATGCGGAAACGTATTGTATAGTGCAACTTAACGTTACAACTTAATACACTGCTATAATCATGGGTAAGTGCAAAAATCTATAAGATATTTCTGTATAACATTGTTTCAAATGATGGTATAACCGCGCGATAAACCTACACAGCACACCTTAATAAAGTCATACATTTACAGTAGCGAGTGATACATTTAAAAAACGACGAACGGCAACCCTATGTGGAGTGGCCAGCGGGCCGCGCTGCCGACCGTACCGCGGCGCCTTTGTGTCTCCGCTTTGATCTCGTGCGAGTCGCCGCCTTACACCAGCTTTGATTGATTTCACGTTTTGTTAATTACATTAACACTGTCCGTAAATAGTGACATTTATTTTGCGAGTGTCAAGCGGGCTGGAACTAATTTGCGCGCTAAAAGCACGGTGCGTTTGCAGAGTCGGCAATGCATATGCCAATAATGCATTGGTGGTTTTGCGAAACGTTCTGTAACACGGCCGTATCACGCCTACATTATTGGGGCTATCGGAATCGGAAATACACAGAATCGATATCTCCCATGCGTAACAATATGCTTTGCATCCTCAGTCAGGTCTTTTTCAGCATGTATGCTAAACACAAGAAAATTTTCCTGTCTGACAAAAAAGTGGCGAAAAACAAAGCTAAGTTATAAACTAAGCAGCATTTAATGACATTAGTAGGGCTCCACTGCGACTGCTGCGAGTCTGCGACAAAAAACTCAGGTTTGAGTCGCGTTGTCGCGGGAGGTCGCTCAAACGCTCAAACGTCGCGAGTCGCTAATGAGTCCGCGCCCTCGCTCGCCGCAAGTGCCGACAGAGGCACGTGCCGCGCTTTGGATTTTTTGGCACTCACGTATGTGCCGCGCCAAGCAGGAACTTAGGGTTAGACGAATGCAAGTTTTAAGTGAGCAAGCTTATGATTGCTTTAGGGTACAGATACTTCATCAGGAGATAGGGAGGACCCTATGTTATCATGTGGTTACGGCTGTACCTAATTGCATGCGTAACACCTGTCACACTAGGTAAGTACCTACTACAAAAGCTCTATTGTTTTAATTGAGTATGGTATAGGTAGCCAAATGGTCCTCATGTACGGTTTCTTTACTTACAAGCTTTAAACTTGGACTGGAAAGTTCAGTTGAGAATATTTTTCTCGAAAATACATTGGACTAGTGGCATCCTTGGTTGCCAGATAATTTTTGGTGTGTTATTTTGAATTTCTTTCACAACGTCTCTGACCTTTGACTTCGTCTAGAATTCGTTAAAATTTTTTTGCGGTTATTAAGTATGCAAATAAAATATTGCGGTATGTGAAATATTATTAAAATTAATTAGGCAGTTTTAAATTACGTAGCTTTTGATAAAAATATAGAGATATCAACCGATGAAAACCGGCCAAGTGCGAGCTGGACTCGCACACGAAGGGTTCCGTACCACCATACAATATTTAACACCACATATAAAATAACGGCAAAAAATCACGTTTGTTGTATGGGGAAGTATTTTATTTTATTCTTTTTTTTGTATTTGTTGTTATAGCGGCAACAGAAATACCCATTCTGTGAAAATTTAAACTGTTTTGCTATCACGGTTCATTAGATACCAGCCTGGTGACAGGCAGACGATGGAGTCTAAGTAATAGGGTACCGTTTTTACCCTTTTGGTACGGAACCCTAAAAATAAATGATTAATGTACCAATTAAATTGAAAAATTAAAAGGATCCTGTTTTCTTTACAAATAAAATAAAAAAATTGCAACCCGCAAAAATACAGGTATAATCAAAAACCGAGAAAAAGAATGTGTTCTAAATCCCGGTGTAAAGACTCAATATAATTGGTGCGAAGCGCATCGGTCACGGCCTGAGGTGCGAAACGTCATGCACCCATGAAATTGTACAAATAAATAGCGGTAAAGATAATAAATTACAGGGAAATTGCTAATGATGAGCGGCGCGGGGGCCGCGGGCGGTGCATTAAGCCGGCGGCAAACATCAAAGGGCCCTTTGACCGAGCCGACACTCCCACACCCTCCCCGCCCCACGACTTTCACGAGAGCTACGAACCACAAGTCAGATCATCTACAGTAGTAAATTAATTTACTTTTATAACTTTGTGTTTTAATTAAAGAAATGTATCGTAATAAAAGAGGTTGTATTGTGTCATTTATTACGTCTTGTGGGGCAAAGTGCATGAGGTAATACACATATTGTAAAGGATTTTTCCGTCGTAAATAGTGGTAACTTGCACAGTTGCCTATTAAAAATAAGGGTCCAGAGGGTCATCTTAGGAAGCAGAGCTCGAATTGAATGTATAGAATAAACCTTTTACAATTTAAATTAGCAGTCCTTAACCTCAGCGAGTCTGCGATCATTGGTCACTTGATTAACAATAACAAGATCATCCTGTTGACTACAGAGTTCCTGTTTACTTTATTTCTTGAGTTCATCCAACGAGTATTTCTGAGACTTTTCAACCTCCATTAGTGCACGATTCTGACATAATGCGGTAAGCTTACCATACATATTGGTTTTCTTTCAAACACAGTCAATTTACCACAGGTTGATATACTGCCCGTCCACCTTTAAAAGACCTTTATTTTCCGTAAATTACACGATAAACCAAGTTTTTTTTTCTATTATAAAATAATCTGATGGTTTGTTGGGTAAGTACAAAAAAATCAGCCAAAAAGACAATCGAGAGACGACTGCAACATTTAGTAAATTTGTCTTCTAAAGAATTCACCTCGCTATATTCCAACTTTAACGCAGTCGAAAAAGTGTTCCCAATCTGTCCTTCTGCGGCTTGCCTGTTCTACGTCCACTACCCACAACACAACACACCGAGAGCTAAGTTACTAACACAGAACACTAGAGCGCGACGTCTGCGCTACTGTTATCAATTAATCAAACCATAGATTCGTCTTACTTCTTTTTTTAGAACGTTTCCTGCAACCGCCTTGACACCTTTTCATAACATGTTTGTTACGGAAATAATATTTAAGCAGGATAAAAAGCGTAGCATAGACAGCAAGAAGTTGGGTGTTTTTATAACTTAACCATGGCAAAAGCCACGTGCGAATTGCCACGAGGTGCTTATCAATTTAAGGGTAAAACATGAAAGCACAACTTTTAGATCCGTAGCTCCGTCGTTTTCATTAAGAATTACCTATTCACTCGCGAAAAACATAAATGTTTTAATAAACCGTAACAACGATGTTAATAATAGTCAAAAAAGTATGGAAAACTCATTCATAATTTGCAAATTCTCTTTATTATGAATAAAATGTATCATCATTTAATAATTCATCAGAAGTCATACATTCAAACTTAACATCAATGAGTACACAAAAATTGCAACAAGAAGTGAAGATGAAAGACTAACAAATTGGTCCAACAATCCAGTTTTTGTTTCGTTGAATCGAAATTGATCTCATTGAACTCATCATTAGGTTTTTGCCACACATCACACAGATCAAAGCAAAATAAAATACATCTTAAGATGTTATCCAGTGTAGTTCTACGTATCTGCTCATAGAGCACGAGGCGTCGCCGCGTCGCTCGTAGCTCGTTGTGCGCGGATGGGCGGCGTGACTCGCATCAATGCCAACTTGTGAACTTCAAACTTCTGAACGTGTGAAGTGTCGATTTATCTTCCTTTCCACGAGTTTTGTGACATTTCTGAAGCTCTCATTAACATATCCGAGTTCCTATCAAAGGCGAACCGTTGCGTCACACCACATATTCCTGCCAAATTATAAATGTAGTACAAGTTTGCCACTTTGATTGATCTTGTTTATTACTAACATCTTCTTTTACACGCTTGTGCTAGCGAAAATATCAATCTTTAGTAACATAGATGCATATCAAAAGATGTTTTATGCGGCAATTCTATCCAAGTAATTAATATAGGTATCTTTTATAATAATTAAAACGATTTTCTTGAGCTACGTAGTAGCGTAGCACTTCTGCCATAAGCTAGTCAGTCTATCATCAATTTATATAATTATTATAGTTTTAAGGTGTATTTTTTTTGCTGTTATGCCAATAAACACATTTTTCTTTAGTTCTAATAGCAGACATTTCGTATAATCGTAGTAGCAAGTAACCTAAGCCAAAAATATCAAAGGAACTGAAGTGGTCTTCATAAAAAAAAAATGTGTTTAGATAGCTAAAGTTGTTGTGATCTGAATTTATTACGAAATAGTTAAAATATTTCAAAAAACTGTATAAGCAGCCCAAGGTTATCTTATAACATAGTGAACCGTCGATTCTGTAATATTTGATCCCGTAGAGAGCCAAACTAAACCCACAGAGGTTAATAAACAGTACTTTTCTCCAAATATTCCTCAATCCGGTTGCATCAAACCGTCCAAAGCGGGCAATAAAGAAATTTCCGCGTACGTTTGCATTCCACGATTCTATTTCGGTCGGAGTTGTCGAAAACTGTCTAGTTGAGGTGCCAGTAACTACGTTGGTTCCGTGACCGGCACTCTAGGGTATCGTTACCTCGGCGCTCGGCGGAGGCGGCCCATACACGGCGGTAGTGCGGTAACGAGCCACTCCACGCCTGCGGCCCCGCGCTAAGCGCACTGATTCCACTGCCACCGTGTCATACACCGACTTACTACACCTCTTTTACTTTTCAACCGACTGTGAATGTTACAGATTCTGATAACTTCACGGTTCACACTAGTCGTGTAGCTTTTTACAATTTTTGCAATTACAAAATATAATTTCCTTTACGCTTCTATGAAAAGCATAAATTAGAAAAAAAACTAGACGAGAAACTGTTAATTTATCAAGTACCGTACTCAAAGAACCCTGTGTAGCAATGAGATAAACTCAATCTGATAGAGACAACCTGACTTATTTCTCTTGCCGTAATCCCCTCAAAGGCGACGAGCAAGAAAATCTTCAAGACAGGACTCACATAAAATATAACTACTGACATAATGCTGAGAACAAGACATGTTGTGTTGGCGAACGATCATAACTTTAAATTCGTTGATTGCCACCGGCACTTAAATTATCTGATCTGTAAACCCGATCCATTAATTCAATTAGAATAACAAAGGAATGTTCAAAGGACCAAACTTTTGACTTTGATCGTCCATTGCAGCTAATTGGGAAACGTTATTTGTCAAAGCTGATTCAGTTAATGAGGCGTTGTGTAACTGTCATGTCGTTCCGTCACCATCTGTCAGACACTGCTATCAAATAACAGAGAGCAACTACACGTGTTCATAAAAAAATCCGCCTCTATTTACATTGTACGAGAACGCTTTGCAATGAGATTTCATTTGCATGCGTTTTGTGAAGTTAATGACGATATAAACTTCTGAACTGTGAAACAACACATGAATTCATTCAGTCATTTTAATCTCGTATTTAAAATATGATCAATTACACTTCCACCCAGTATCTTTATTTGTAAAGATGCAGGGTAATCAGGCTGTTTGGCAAAGGTGCCTTCAAAGAGATAGGAACTTTCCAAGGACAGTGTCCAAGTGATTTAGTAATTCCAAACCCAAGGTTAACTATATATATCTGGGTTACACTGCTAAATCCGCGTGTTAACCAAGACATAATGAAGATTTTGTATTTTGTGAATGTAGGGCCTCCATTCATCCAAAAATATTCTCTTCAGCAGTACTGAAGCTATTCCAAAATAAAATGGAGATAGTCATCAGCAAGATGAAATTTTCATCAGTATGTTGTATTCCACAAACGTCAAAGCGTGCATGTTCCTTATTCACATATTTACGTAGAATGAAGTCAAAGAGAGAAGTTTAGAATATCGGTCAAAGGTATTTAATTAAAACCTTGCTGTTAATTTAATAAATAAAATCTTTTGAGAATTTTCTAGCTATTTAAATATTGGATTCTTTGATGCATATTTCATAGATTATTATTAAAATTTAAAACTCGTTTCTTTCTGCCATGAATGTAGTTTTTTCTTCGTTGTCAATTAGTTTTTAACATCCTTTCTTTATTTCCAACGTAGTTTTAATGGCAATTGCTTCACCAATAGGAGACTGCTATTTTTAATTTCCAGTTAACTGCTACAATGGCACGTAAGCACGCAGCTCCTTATTGGGCACGGCTGCACGCCAGATACAAACGTCCTCCAACTAATGCTGTGTAATTGGCGTGTTCAGTCCAAGGCACTGCTGTTTAGAACACTCCGGCTGAGCACCATCGGCCACTGCGCGTCGATTGTCTTGCATATTGGACATTGTTGAGAAGAAGGTATTTAAGAAAATTGTGTTGCCGTATTGCAGTACAATGAACTATCAAAAATGTAATTGGTATTCGCCCCGTAGGTGCATCTTCGGTATTTACTAACATCTGGGGAGTAATTTTAGGAATTATATTTTTAGAGATGAAACGCGGTTTAATAAGTATTTTATGTCTATCTCTTATATGATATGATGGATCTACCTGCATATAATTCGAACCATTTTATTGGATCTTTCTTTCATGTAATCCAACACCTAATCCTATTTCAGTACTTATAAGAAACTGTCTGGGGATGCGGATTTAGTCCTCCCAGACACAAGATATCCGAAACTGTCTTTCAAGTGTCGCCTAACAACAACACACTCCTGTTTCTGGTTACGTCTACTGTCCAGTGTTCCTATGATTGAATGAACCCTTACATACGTGTAATGTGTATAACGAATGCATCCAAAGCGTCTCAGTTCAATATCAACAGTACACAAGCGAGCAGAGGACCGTCTGTCGACGCAGCGGTCTACGCCTCAAGTGACACTAGACATCGGCAGCTCAAAGGCGAGTGTTTGCCCCTTTGTCTTACCGGGCAATTAGTGCAGTCCGTTCATTTAATTCTATCGGTCGATTAGCAACAGAGCCAGGTGGCCATTAATTGTTCGCCGCCAATTTGCGTTGCGTCCCTGGTTGGGCGCCAGTCACGGCGACGCACAAAGTGGACGAGATAGCGCGGCGATTCGATTTGATATTACCTACGTATGCATAGCGAGATGAATATTACGTATGTGGAACTTTATAGGGCTGCTGCAGTCGTGATTTAAGTATATTGAATGTTGCTGATGCTATTTGATTTGATGTTTAATTTATAAGTAACCATCGATTTTGTTTTTTGTCTTTAATTTCATTATGTATTGTTACGAAGATCGATTGGAATTCGAGGTATTTAGGTGATCAATCCTAGTAATAGACCATCATGTTATACCTCACCTACTTTAAAAGATTATAGGAGCAGGTAAGCAATTCTAATTCAGCTCACAGTCGCGGAGTGCAGAATCCTTTCAAATCACGGTCCCACTCCGATATTTATCTTGGCCATCAGAAAAAGTTGGAAACTTGGTGGATCAGGTCGGGTGGCCCGCATGCAGACTTCTTAGTAACTTTTATGTTACAAGATTAGATGAAATCATTGGATTGTACACCAATTGCACGAACTTTATCTTATAAACTCAAGATTGAAAACGATGTTTGTTTTTATTAGAGCGCAGTTCGGAGATTTTTGTGTTTCTTTCATGTTTTGTGTTGTGTTTGAGTAATCTGAATGCATTTCTCATTGAACCAAAAATAGTTTTTCATCGTGTTCAGTCATGAAAATAGTAGACATTCTTTCTGAAAAGCATCGCGCTCGTAATTTCTACTTCGAATGGTAGATCGCAGTGAGCACAGACCTCAAAAGCAAAAAGCCAAAGTTTAAATAAGAGGAGCTTTTAAATAACGAACAAATACTAGAAAGTATGCTATCAAGAGCTCAGACAACCAAAAAAGACCTTTTAAATGCTTCCTACTCACTTTGAGTCCACTACGGTACTTCTCGTTGGTTGGCAAGTCAGCAAAGGACAGTAAGTCTCACTTCTGCGACAAAGCTATGAATCGTCCCCTTTAGCGATCTGTCTCGATTCAGCCAATTACTGAAACGTCGCAACTGCCTCCTATTGCCGACTCACGCAGAATTAACTGAACATTTTGAGCTTTTTTTTTTTTTTTTTCAAAAGAATCTTTCCACATTATTTATTTTCTTGCGAACTCCTATTTAATGTACTTCACTTTTACAGCTCGTTCCAGATTAGTTTATTTCGGAGAAATCCTTTAAGTTACAAAGAGAATGTTGAGCAAATCAGTGACAAAAGTTGGTAAGACGAGCAAAGGACATTGGATTTGTGAAGTACTACATAATTAAATTAAAAGTATTCATATGAAATAAATATAGATGAGTTTTTTTTTTTTATTGAGATTCCTACCTATGTGTAATTTCTTAGCACATCTTTAACGATTGATTAAACTTTGGCAGAAGGTACCAGTGCCTAATTAGTTGGTTCTATGTGCCATCTATGCTTCTGCAAACTAATCACAGAATTTTAGCTGGCGTGGCGTTATGAACTTCTCAAGTTTTAGAGTGCACAAAATAATTTAAAAAATTAGAATAATTTTAAATGTGTGTTAATTACTTATTAAAATAATAATATGTAAGTACGTGTATAGTATATGTAAAAAAATGTAAATTATATTTTAACTTTCGTGAAACATTATTTATTAAATGTTTCTGGTTTTAATAACGTATTTTTCGGGTTTATCCGACTTTTTCCGTAGGTACTCGAAATAAGAGCTCAATTTGGTTTTGAAACTAGTCAACATAAATAAGTAGAACCGCAACTACTAAGTACTATTAGTTATTCTGTGCCGCAACAATAAAGTTAATAAATTAAATAGTTGTAAATTAAAGAAATACCCGAATGCTCTACGCATCTCATCCGCGTCCATGTAGATAATTAAAAAACAAAATGTGATACACCAGTTTATTTTAGTCAAGTCAAATTAAGGGGAGATAAAATCGACAAAAATTATAATATCGTATTTTTCGAGCACGAGAGCATCAAAGCGGCGGTTGCGCCGTTGTTCCGCGGGACGTCGGTATTAGCGCTCTGTCGCATCTTCAGAGGGCGGCGAGATCAAAGGATAGGTACACAGTAACCGCTCCCATTGATGTCGCGCACAAAGGGAATTGATTGTTGCAAACCTACTTTTTTTTTAAAGAGACATATTGATGACATATTCTGTTTTTTTTTTTGTTTTGTTTTCTGTTTTATGTTCGTGTTTACCATGTGCGATATTGCAGGGGACGTGTGGGATACGAGTTTTTTTCTTTACCTATTGCAAATGGATTTGTAGTGCTTTTTAGTGTTTGCATTCAGATTTTGTTACTGTTAAGTATACATTATATTTTATATGACATTAAATAAAGATCCATACATGTAATATTCATGAATAAATGATTTAAGCAAATCAATCATAATTATTATTAGGAATTGATAGAGTAATTAAGTACAGAAATAGAACGAAAGCAATAATAATTAGTAATTTTTATCAGAACTCAGAAGAACTCGACCTGACCTGGTTTTAACAGAAGTTCAACTTATTTGGCACCTCAATTATCAATAAGTTATTAACATCTTATAGATATGAAATTAGGTGTAAACAAAGTCAAATAGATTAATTTATGAATTAATGAGATATAATTAGGTCAATTAACAATATTTGTTGATATTCAGAACAAAACTACTTGGGAAGAAACATTTATTTATTGCTACTGATAGATAGTTAGGTATTATTTGTAGAAACAGTTTATAATAACATCTAAATAAATAGGTGGATGTGGACTTGTTTGTTAAAAAAAAACAGTTTCTTACTGCATTTTCACGGCCTATCTCTAGCAGCAGGGTGCCATAATTGCATAGTATCATGGCCCAAAACTAAAATTAAATTTTTTCTTAGTTTTTCATATATTATAAAAACAGATATTGCTCTGGACCAGTCTACTTCTTTACAGCATTTTTAGGAGTCAGTTTAGGGCTTAAGTTAAACATTTTCTTCAACAAAGTCATGGTTATTTCTTGGTGACATTAACATGTTGTCTGTTTATATAACTTAATACATAGATAAATGTAAGGAGCTATTATACCTATTTAGAGACATTGAATATTTAAATATGAAATATATTTTTCTCAAAGTAAAAAAATTTAAATAAAAGTTTGTTTTCAAGTACATCCCTGCTGCACCAGTTAAGTTTTAATAGATGCAGTCAGGTATACTAAAACTTCAGACAATAACATTATTTCAGATCATGAGAAAAAATTTAAGTACTAACAAAACAATAATATCAAACTTTTCACATCAAAATGATGCATGTTTAAATAAATAGAGCTGTATCTCTCATCCTCAAGGAATCTCACACATGAAAAATATGAGGTCAGTAGGTAAGTAGGTAGGTACTTCACAAGTTTGTAAACAAAAACTTTTTGTAAGCATCATCCCGCGACGAAATAACCAAAACCATGTGCCATTCCTGTTACAATAACAAAACTTGTAGAAATGTCTTCAATACAGCATAAGACAAGATCCTAACCTTACAGTGAATTATTTATAACTATTACCTACCTGTGCATACTTGATGTTGTACCGAATATACTATTTGAGGCTAATCGTAACTTGTTCGGACGTAATAACTCATATTAGCATCGAAAACGTTAATTTTAGAAGTCGTAATATTGGAATGAGCATCAGTTTCTTACCTCGTTGACACCTGAACTCCAAAGTGATCCGAGAGTTCGTTACAACTTCACACACAAAACTTCCAACTTTTAATGTTCAATATTTACACTAGACAATACGTACACACTGTAAGTTAGTTTATTTCGAGTCTTTCAACTTACAAACAAGCGGATAACAACATTATCACGTAGAAAACAAAAAATTATTCACACGCTTGACGTCGCTTTCGCCATGGTGTTGATGCACTTTGGCGCGCTCTCGCGGCTTGTTTCCGAACCATCAACGTAACGTTTCATTCAACGCTATGCCAAATGTAAGGAGTGCCATGCATGCAGCGCAGCGCGGTAGCTGCCTGTAAAGCGGGCTGTACACTAGCCCAAGAAATGTGGTTCTGAACTTTTGAAATACAGGTAAAAATCTTTTGGCTGTAGTCTGAGCCTCAAGTTACAGCCTTGAGGTCTATGATTAAATGTAAGAAGTATTAAAAGCTTGTTTTTACAAAGATTCCGTCACTCACTTGTGAACAAATGAGTAAACTCACAACTCGGTGATTATTTTCGAACGAATTTACGCATACTTACGGGGCCCATCGTCATTATAGTTATGATACGGCCAGACACTTGCTCCTCTTCCCGCATAGGTAGTTGTTTAATAGGAAGTAAAGATAGAATCGTGGTGCCGATTCTTCTGTCACAAAATTCATTTGGGTGCTACACGGGCTATGTATACGGGGTACCAACTTACTCTATACAGGGTGGCAGGGACATCGACGCGCAAACGTTGTCAAAAGGTTACACCTGATGCCATAAATTAAATTACGAAAGTCATTCATCTCGGAAATGACCGGTTAAAAAAAATTACATTTTTGAGCGCGCAATGTATTGCAAACAACGCGATTAAAACGCTCCGCGGATGGCGAGCGAGCGCGCGCGCTGTGCCTAACCTACACACACATACAAATCTGTGGCGCGGCCGCCCGCCCCGCAGCCACCGCGCCGCCACCGCCGCTCCGCCCGCCGCGACCGGACGAACGTGAACGTACCTACGAAATATCGCCTAACGACAACATTGATAGTACCTACCACATAAAATCATGTTTAATTAGTCTTGATAACCGATAACAATAAGCTTATTCCCATAAAATAGCGATACCGATGAGGATTGATAACAAAAAAGATGCTTGATAAGAACTTAGCGATCCAGTAATGTTCAATTGATGAACTTACCTTAATCTCGCTCATTCCTAATGAGATAGGGGGTAGGTAGGGTTCGAAGTGGCCGCCACCAACCCGCTCGCAGATCTGAGCGCGGCGCAGAGTTTCAGCGTGGACACGGGGCAAAAAAGTGGGATCCTGGACACACTCCTCACACAGCGTCGCAAACACATTCACAATGCGATCTCTCATTTCTGCTGCGGTATCGCACTCGGTCATAAACACCTTATCCTTGACGTAACCCCAATGAAAAAAATCTAATGGAGTCAAGTCCGGTGAGCGAGCTGGCCATGGTTGTGGACCGAATCTTCCAATGCACCGGTCTCTAAAAGATACGGTGAGGCAGCTTCGGACAGGAAGGGTCACGTGTGGGGGAGCGCCGCGCCGTCGTGTTGGAACCATGTCTCGCGGAACTGGAGCACAGGCACCTCCTCGATTATTTCCTTGAGAGTTGTTTTTAGGAACTCGTGATATCGTGGCCCGTTTAGTCGTTCAGGGAGAAAAATGGGTCCAATCACGCGGTCTTTATAAATACCGGCCCAAACATTTACCGACCATCGAGTTTGGTGCCTGAAGAATTGTTCAGGTCTGGAAGGCATTTTGAACGTCACTCTCAAACACACACACACACAGAGAAAGAAAATTACTTTTGATTTTAAAACTACGCTAAGATCACAAATTCGCGACAAACAGCACGCCCGTTTGCGATCAACGAAATCTAGGAACTGGCAAAAATCCGATAAAATCGGCGAAATCAAAAGAAATGTACTTAGCTGATCTTTCTTTCAATTTGCCGCACTTGCTGCCGACAGTTAGTACTTGCATTTATTCTGTGAATACAGTGCCTACACCGAACACACAGATCAACAAAATGATAGAGTGTACAAACACATTTAGTTGTACCTAGGTACCTACTCACGAAATTAATTGCGAAAATGGATGTATTATTTTTTAATGAAACAGTAAATTACATTGTTGAATTGCATTCAAAACTAAAATTAATGTTGATAATAAAAAAAAAATTAAAAATTACGTGACTATCAATACACTTCTACACGTTTTTTTTTTAATCTTCTTTACTTAAATCGATGAAGCTTTAGAAAAATAATTATCCCCTTAATGAATCTAAAATAAAAGTAGTAAATGGGTCATTCATTTATGTAGATGATTAAAATGCCTCATGTGACGCGTCTGTTAGATTCATTGGGATACGTCGCATAGCTTCTTACGAGACCGCTCGCCGCCGCGGTCCCTTTGTCGGCATTTGAAAACGAATAGCGTCAAGGTACTAAGCCAGTGTTGACCTCGCAAATGAACTTTTGCAAACAGCTGATCAGCATAGCTATTCACAAAGCTACGACACGGTTTGGTACCGTATCGAATGTCAATGATATCGACGAAATCCTATAATTGCTATTCACAAATCCGAAACCGTACAATTTTGACAGTTCATATACGGTATGAAGACATCAATTCTTCCGACAGGTATTTGCTGTCGGAAGTGTTATCGAATAACAAAATATTGTTTAAAAAAGAATAATCTAAGCAATAAGTGTCGAAACACGGCTCCGGGCAAGGTCCTCATGCCCTTGCATGAATGCAAAGAGCATCTGCCGCTGCTCCAATGACACTCTTTTCTGAAAATATTCATTTTCAATATTAGGTACCACGTTTTATAAAATTAAAATGAGGAAATAGTAATTTGTTTAAATACCGATAAAATACATACAACCATTTTTCTGTTAAAAAAAATAACTAATTTTTCACTCCTCAATTAATTTTTTTTTTTTTTTTAATTCGCCCAAAAAGGGCAGGCTATAGTCTTTCGACCATACCGCCTTGTCTTCCGCGTAGTTCTCAATTATCTCTATAGCTCAAAACAAGATTCAGAAAAATAATTATTCCAGGTTTGACAATAAGTTGAAGTTTACAAAGCAAGTTTAACAGAAATCAGTAAATTTTATTTATTAATAAAGTCATTGCTTACTGTTTTTTATTTGTTAATAGTTACTGAATGCATAATCTATAGTTGCCCATAGTGAAATACTCAATAAAAATCATTTATGTACCACTTAAAATTTTCTACCACGAATATCTATTTACTACCATTTTGTAGCGTTCCCCGTATACACACCTAAAAAAAAACCCTTCCATACGGATCTGTGAATAGCGTTTTGCCGGTCCTTCGGTTCAGAAATCAGGTTATCGAACAAGTGTCATTGTCGATACGATAGTGAATCGTATGTTTGTGAATACGGGTGCAGGTAGCCCTTTCGAGTTTTATTTACATTGCTGTTTTAAGTGAAATAAGTGAATTTGCTATTTTTTTATTAAAAATCTCATTGGGTTAGATAGAAATAATGATTTTATACGGTTTACAATAAAAAAAATTGCAGAAAAAAACGTAAAAATTAAGAAAAAGCCGACGAAAAATTTCAACGCAGGGGGTCCAGAATCATGTACTGAATCCATGGTAAGCGGTTGCGCGTCGATGTCCCTGCCACCCTGTATAATATGTTAATGTTATCCTTTTAGTCTGTGCTCATAATGCTACAATGCCTGCCTGGGTAAGCACATAAGCAGCCCGATTTGTTGCTATGGATCAGGGATGTAGCTTCGGTTCCGATTCCGAAAAGTCCGAACTACCGAATATTTATACACTTTCGATTCCGATTATTTTGAATCGGAGTTATACCTAAGTTCGAAACGCAGCGATACACGTGACTGTAAACGCCTACAAATAAGTTTCGAAGTCTCAGTTTATTGTTTTTTTTTTTGTGGATGTTAGAAGAAAGTAGAAGAAAGCTTTCTTCTACTTCCGCCCCGTTTCCGGTTCCGATTCCGATCAATCAAATTTAATACCTCCGATTCCGGATCCGGTACGGGTAAAACGACTTCCGTAACATCTCTACTAAAGGCTGATGATGTTATCCCGAGCTTTTAGATTAATTTATTTTAAATGCAGACTGTACGTATACCGTATACGTATCATCGTGCGTATACGGTATAAGCACGATGATGATATCACTATAGGTATAAAGCGCACGATGGGCACTCAGAGTACATTTAACTATAGGGTAGGCAGAACTGCCAATCAATCCATAATATCCATCCACATTTGCGTGATTCGACGTGACGTCTTGTTTGTATCCTTAACCCTGAAATTCTTGGTATATTTATGTGGTCCAGATTACAAAGATCTAGATACCCGGGGCACCACGTTACGTCCAGTACACAGGTACACTCCTGACCATGCTCCTGACTCACTGACCTGTATTATACAACTTGTCAGTGTCCTGACTCAAATACACGATACGCAAGAAAAACTTTTTCTGGACAAGCTCTTAGGCCGCGTTCAAATCAAAGCATATAATCTTAGCCGACTTCCAAAAAGGAGGAGGTTATATGTTCGACTTTGTTTTTTTATGTTTGTTTACCGATTTTTCCATCAATTGTGAACAGATTTGAAAAAAAAAATGTTTGAATGGGTATACCACTGACCTGTATTATACAAGTACCTATACTCTCGAGGTGGTCCCATTGTCATCAAGTTGGAATCTAATGAGAGGATCCCATGGAAATCGAGGGAAACCCTCAAATTGTATAGTAAGCCTATAGCGATTTGGGTATATTTTTTAAAGTAACTTTAGCATTTGCTCTCGGAAATCATCATGGTAAAGTGGAGCTGATGATGAAGAGCACAGATGGCTATCGGAATTATTTCACGGGTTGCGATTTAATTACTATAATATGGTTGCTAAGCAATTTATGATACAATGCGTATGGTTAGTGGTTGTTGATGAGTTCTCCTGGTTCTTAACAGTAGAACACCACAACAATTAAGGGGCCGGCGAACTATACACATGCTAATGCGTAGTTCATACAAACGTAATAACCCTAACTCTCCCACTAAAAAGAGAAAAATAAGATTTTTTTTTACAAAAAAAAAAAAGAAAGCTAACGACTTGAAAAATAACTTTATATTCGGAAGTCGGTGTCAATAAACGAAAATGCAGAACAACGACACCGACTTCCGAAATTAAACTTATTTTCACTTCGTAGTGTTTTTTTTTTTGTTATTGATAACATACAGATAGGAATAAATAATAATTGTGTTGTGTCTACAGAATCCTCCATAATTAGCTTCTGCCCGAGACTTTCGTCCGCATGGATGTGAAGTATACCATTTATAACTTTATTTCATAATTTTTTTGTTTGTTTAATATAGGCAGTCGAGTCGCTCCATGTAAAATAATAGCATCCGGTTAGACAGGAAGCCGACCCCAACATAGTTGGGAAAAGGTTAGGCAGATGATGATGATGATCCTATGGCACTCGGCAATAGTGTAGCTATCTATCAGTGAAACAATTATTATTGATCGGATCGGATCGAATCAGTAACTTCGAAAGATTACCTCTTCCAAACAACCAATGCACACACAAACAAATATTAAACTAATATTATACTGAGGGTATAATATTAGTTTAGATGAAAAACACTGACTGTCTACTTTTTTTTCATTTACAAGATGCATGTGCTGCGGTGACGACTGTTCACAAAGCGGTTCGCAAACGTCGTCGATGAGCGCGTCGCGCTCGCTCGAGCACACGAGCGCATGACGCGCGGCATTACCTTGCACGCAATTTTCAAGTTGCAATCAGTTTACTATCAGTAAATCAATGAAAAAAAAAACTGCTCGAGCATCTTGCCGCTCTGAACTCAGACCCTTAAAGGAGCAATGGCCGTAAAAAATACAAGAATTATTAAAAAAATGCTTTATTTTTATCCAGACAAATAGACAAACATAGATTAAACTACATCAATTAGACTGGAAGTGCGTGTGATACTGCCACACATTAGTCTAAAGTTATTTACGTCGACACATTACATATGTATTAGAAAAACATCGTCGTAAATGAAACCGAAATGTTTCAAACAAACAGCATTATATTCGCACAACAGAAAAAAGGGGAAAATAAATTGTTAATATGCATTGACAGATATTTCATAACTCTGAAAATGCAACTGAAAACGAAACAAAACTTTTACATTTTCTATTACTGTTGTTTTCTATTGAGCAGGTACAAAACAGCTAACAACATCAATCAAACTAAAAAATAAAACATGCCATTGACGGCGCCTCACTAAATACTACAAAAATGACTAAAGCAGCATGACTGTTCCTTACATATAACGCTACAATAATAAATTAACTATTCAATCGTAGAAAAAAAAAATCAAGTCAT
Organism: Gortyna flavago; assembly: GCA_963669345.1. Classification (NCBI taxonomy): domain Eukaryota; kingdom Metazoa; phylum Arthropoda; class Insecta; order Lepidoptera; family Noctuidae; genus Gortyna; species Gortyna flavago. The sequence goes on along the minus strand of OY770134.1, from coordinate 16,261,187 downwards.
TGAGGTAATTTCTTACACAAGGAACCTTACATTTGAAAATAGCTTACAGAATCACACTACTGAAATGTTTTACGTACGTAGTGAGTTAATAAATATGTATTAAAAAATAAAATAATAAGCATGGGTCAGTGATGTAGGTTACAATAGTTGTACATCTAAATTAATTTGGTTTGCTCACCTAATATACAAGTAGTTAATATATTACTTTTCCTTCCTAAATAAACTAGATGATGTAATGAGAAAATGTTATCTATCAATATTTGAACTTTAGAAAAGTGTTGTGAAGGTAATAGTTACATTTAATTAATGCTAAATATGACCTCATACACGTCGGCCGCACGCGTCAACCGATGAGGCAGCTGCAGCCACGTCTACGGTTGCCGTCGACAACGTGCCGCTCGCGTAATTGAGCAATAAACAGGGTGCTCGTTACCCAATATGTTTCTATGCATTTTCAGTAAAGATTGACCTGATTGACAGACACGGTGCAATCTAATTGCCAGTGGAACGCAATAAATTGAAGCAACTATCAAAGTTTCACCGTCTAAACAGTGTTCAGACGGTGCAAGTCAGTAAAGTTGTTGCTTTAATTCTTTTTTTGCCATCGAAAACGCTGTGGAAATGGTGAAGTTTCGGGCCAATAAAATTTAAATAACTTACATACCAGCGTCACGAAGAAGAATACTTGCATCGTGTAAATAGGGCTTTATTCTCATAAAACTTGCATGCATAGTATGAACATACCTATAGCCTATTTCGAATTGCGTTGCGTTGTTACATTTTAATATAGTGTGGAAGTATTTATTACCTGATTAATATTCATAAAAGCCTGACATGTAATTGACCAATTTTAGAAAGCATGTTGCACATTGACGAGAAGAAAACCAAACATAAAACTTGTTTACAGCATTATCTGTAACTTACTAAGATATATTTTTATTACTACTCTTAATAATGATGAATCGATGAAATGTGATGAGACTGTATAGTCTGTGAAGAACTACTCAAATAAACAAATACAAGATCCGTAGAACACTTCCTAAGGCAACTCTCTAAAGCTGTCTGTGTCTAGTTCTACACCTATATTATACCTACTAGAATGGGTCAGCCTCTTCAAACATAGCGACCTACCTTCATAGAGAAACTTTCTAAAAGACAGTATAGTGTACAGGTAAATTTTGTTTCTACATTCTTTGAAGGAAGGTCGAAGGTAGCTGCGGCCGCACTGGAATACATTTTGTTAAGATATTCATAATGAAAATAAAATAAAATGTCAATGGGCCAACAATATACTAACTAGTATCGTCCAAAATATAGTCATAGTTACGACGCGTAAAAACGACCCCACGCTAACTTCGTATATATCACCTAGTTCATAACATGAACATGGATAAAAACTCGAAACTTTCTCGAAATATTCTACCATCAATTGTACGAAAAGTGTGTCAAGATTGTGGCACTTGGTGTTCTCTCTGCCTACCTACCCACATACGAAAAAAGGGTAAGTTTATCGATGTATTAACGTCACGTTATCAAACTACAATCTAGCATGATTGCGAATCTTAGCAGTGCAGAGTTAATCAAAAAATTGTATTTATTTCGTAAGATAAATCAAATTGAAATTTTGCGAAAATTCGAGCGGCTACTCGCGTCTTACCTAAAATAAGCCGGATTTGTGCAATGATCCTGATAATAGCTCGTATGATCACGAAAATCTCTTTCCAAAAATCCGGTCCTCCGCAATCGTCTCGCAGAGATTATCCAGCGACATATTACTTTAAGATATGTTTTTCGTAACGTCACAGCTAAGCGCTCATTTTGTTGAGTCCTTTAATGAAGTTAGTCATGTCATATTCCTCTTCATACTGCTTATCATCCCAGAGGTCGGGCAGAGTCTCGAGCACGGACTTCGCGCCAGACGGGCCGGCCTGCTGTTGCTGCGCAGGCGCCGCACAATTGCTGCTCGATAAGTTGAACAAGTCTAGGAGCTGGTCCGTGCCCATGGTTTCCATTGCGGCGTTCTCGCTGCTTATAACTGTGTTGGCTGTTAGTAGCTTGAATTTTTGTAGGCTGTGGAAGAAATTGGAAAATGAATATTTTGTTCGATAACGATTATAACCTAGTTGGTACCGGTACCGCGTGCTATTTTCCGAAATTAGACAATGTGCGAATTATGCGTGTCGATAAGCCTATTATAAAAAAAAAGCTTTCTGAGAGCCAGATGTGAATTGTTATGACTTACACTTAATTTTCGATTCAATGTTTACGCATACTCAACTGAGTTAATTTTAACTATAACTACGATGAATGTGAAGAAATGAAAACCAGTGTAAAGAAATATATTTTTGAAAAGTAAGTATTATTTGATAAGTGGCTCTTTACTGGCTGTCTTAACTGATTTATAGAAAACAAAAACCATGAGTAGATCAGAAACATACCCCATAATCTTCTCCTCAAGCGTATCCCGGGTGATAAGCCGGTACACGTTGACGACCTTCTTCTGTCCGATGCGGTGCGCGCGGTCCATTGCTTGTAAGTCCTTCATGGGGTTCCAGTCGTGCTCAACGAAGATCACCGTGTCTGCACCCGTGAGGTTCAGACCGAGGCCGCCCACCTGTTGGGGTTAGGAAAGTATTAGTGATGATTGGCTACTTCAAGCCGTAAGTATCTCAAATTTTAAACCATAAAAAGAGTATGCGACAGTCAACGTTATATCCCTATTTATTTAGGTTAGGCGCAGCATGCCTCGTTCCATGATCATGCAGTCATCTCAGTAGTCACCCCCCCTTTAGCAATGTTATCTTTCACACAACCCATACATCGTTTCTAGGTCTTCCTTTACTCTTATTGACCAATACATTTTCAGCCTTAAATAAAGACTCGAATTTGATCGGTCGACTCTTTTTATTACGGATTAGAGCCTTAACCCTTCGTATACCGGAAAGTGGATCCTCGCAAGACACAAAAGGCATTCAACTGGTTAGTCTCTTACTCAGAACCAAGAAACAAATGGTAAAGTAAGAATACACTTACCGCTGTAGTAAGCAGCAGCAGATCAATAGACACGTCATTATTGAACCTCGTGACAATCGCGTGCCTCTGATGGGGCGGCACACTTCCGTCAAGGCGTAAGTACGTGACGGTCGGCAGGTGGCGCTTCAGTAGGTCTTGTTCTACGATGTCCAGCATCTTCTTGAGTTGGCAGAAGACCAGGGCCCGGTGTTGGGACACGATGGCTTCGGGTTCCACGTCAGAGGCTGGCGTGCCTATGCCGCAGTCGAGGAGGAGTTGTCTGAGGAAAGAGAGTCATCATGTATTCTAACGTCAGCAAGTAGTCTAGAACTGTGGAGTGCAGTATAATTTTGAACTTGAAAACACATATGTCGTCCACTTGCGACGACAGTGTGACATCTCAAAAACCGTAATTTTACAGAAAACAACTTTTGAACTTACTCTTAAATTGTTGTCAAGATTGCTTTATTATGTATGAAATGATTAGAGTTTATCTAATAATTAAATGAAATATCAAAAAGAAAAACACAATTGTATTGTAAAACGAAAAATCTAATAATAGATAGATAGATAGGTAGATTAGATTTTTCGTTTCAGTATCAGTCATTTCAATGTGCATTGGTTAAAACGGAAATCTAGATTTGGCGTGAATTAACAACTTTAATCAAATCATTGACTGATATTTTGATCAAAACATTACCCATATTATACAGCTCGCACCAATGCGAGAGAAAATGATAATTTTCATCATATGCAGTTGCCACTTTATGCAATAGATATGTCGCCTTATACCTGTGCCTATAATAATATGTGGTTATACATGCGTGATGTTATGTTATGCAAGGCAAAATAGTCACCCTGTGAAATTCTTTGTCCCCGTACTTATATTGTCTGTTTGGAAAAGAACCTTATTCAAAAGAACATTGTTTGTGATGTTTCGTTTAATCTGAATACTCACTTGAGTGCAGGCAGCTTGGCAGAATGCTGTATGTCATCTAGTGTGGAGTGCTGCTCGTTCAGCTGTTTGGCAATAGCTCGCGCCTCTGGGTGCTCTGATGTTAGGACTAGCTTCGGGTGGTTGCACACGTTCTGTAGGTAGTGGAGAGCCTGCGGAAATAAAGATTATGGTCAATAAGTGGATAGCGTTTATGATGGGGTAAGATTTACAGAGTATGCCTACATTACATATTATGCTTCGAATGTATCGCCTTATTTTGGTAAATGTAAAAAAAAATTTGATAAACACTAAGAGCATTATTTCAACAGAAATTGAATTCCGATGCCATATGGTTGCTTAGCGATATGTATTTCGGCACGACGTCCATTGTATATTTGCGGGATCTTTTCTGTAAACATTAAGTTTGCTACGGGTCGCCAAACGCATCCAGTGACACCATATAGGTTCTCTTACCTGGAAAACATGCGTATGATGCGAGGTAATGCCGTGCGGCATGTGTTCCCGCGACAAGTCTTCGTAAAGTCGTCGCTGTAGCGGACTCAGATCGCAGTAGTAGTCTTGAGTTATCTTGGGAGGTAACTCCTTTAGTACGTCTTCCTTCACACGGCGCAGTAGGAATGGTAACACCTGGAGGATAGAAAGAAGAATTATCAAAATTGTAATGTTTGAACATATAATCCAACTTTATAGTTTTTTAAAGTCTTATCAAGTCTCTGGCGACGGTTGTGAATTTGACTCGCATTTGTGTCAATAAACTTACATATTTAATTATAGTCTAACAAAAACACACGGGTCACAAAACATAATAATCCCACTGCTGGGATTCAGAGCTACTCTCAGTGCGAGGAAGCGGAGCGGGCACACCACGCAGCACGAGTTACTGGATTTGACACGTCATGTAGATTTTGTTCTAGATCATACCGGTATTCTTCACAATTTTTTCCTTGACCGTTTTAATGCTTTTAAAGAGGTATGAGGAACAGGGTGTAAAGTCCACTCATACTCTGTAGAAAAGGGAGGATCCTCTGACCAGACGGGTTTTGTGTCTGGCGGGCAACTGCCCGTTGATTCATGTCGGGCTGTTGTTTAAATGCTAGTTGCGCAGTACACTCACGAGATGCAGGATTTTGCGTGACGTCAGCATAACGCGTTGTTCGCATGTGGCGCTCTATATACCGCTACACTTTCATAAGCAGGACTTACCTGTCGATGTAAGGCCTCGCACGCCAGCGCGCCGGCCTGCAGCTGATGCGGCGTGGCCTTAGCGTCCCTCGCAGCGAGGATAGGTCGCGAATACCGCGCCGTGAACTGTCGCTCCGTGCCTAACAGACCGGGCATTAGGAAGTCGAAGAGAGACCACAGCTCTAGTACGTTGTTCTGTAAAAAAAAGACAAGACATTGTAAGATTTCAATCAACTTTGAACAAGCAGGTTTTTTCATTTTCAGGTTATCCGCCGATTTTATTTAAAACCTAATCACGTTTCTGATACGTTAATCTGCTGTATAATCTTATTTTGTGGTTATTTTTTGTGTAGTTAACAAAATAACATCGTAAAAATATACAACTACTGGTTGATTCGACAAATTAAATAATTAAATTTACTTTTAGAAAAAGAAAGAAAGAAAATATACTACAACTTTAAATTTGGCATAGGCACTACACAAAAGAAAAATAAATTCATTAAAAAGAACGGAATACGGATACTATCCCAAGTGCTACTTTACTAATAGCTCATACAAAAAAAATACACTTTTCAGTATGATAGTATCAAAACAATGTTTTAATTACCTGTATCGGCGTCCCTGACAAAATCAGCCTATGATTAGCAACTACTTGCTTTATAGCCTTAAAGACCTTCGTCTTGCCATTCTTGATGACGTGTCCTTCGTCCAATATACAATAGTTCCACTTAATACTACTGAAGAATTCGATGTCCTTCCGCACAATGTCGTACGACGCGACGATAAAGTTGTAGTGTTTGACATGGTGACGTAATCGCTCGCGTTCGTACGGGATACCCACGTATTGGAGCGGTTTCAGGAATTTTGACGGTATGAACTTGTTTACTTCGAATACCCAGTGGCCTGAAATGGAGATTTAACAGTTAGTATTTTTTATGTTAACGTGATCTAATCTAATATAATAAAGGGAAAAGATTTGATTTTTTGTATGTTTGTTTGTTACGCTTTCACGCTAAAATGGCTGAAAGGATTTGGAAGAAATTTGACACACATGGGTAGACCATGACCTGGATTAGGACATAGGATACTTTTCATCCCGATATGTTCACTGGATTGAGACTTAACGTAAGCCACTAGCGATCGCGCAAGATAGAGATAGCAAAAGCCTCCCTTTCCTTCCCAACTAGAAAGAGAAAGGGGATGCTTTAGCCCATACAGTAGAAGTGGGACACAAACACTACAATATAATTGATTTGACCAGTGAGCGTGGGCGGGCACACGACGAGCGAGGGCAGCGCAGGCGCATGCTGGCGCGCCGTGTCCCAGTGCGAGCCAGCCACCACCACTATGGACTGCAGCGTCTTGCCCAGCCCCATGTCGTCGCACAGCACGCCGTGCAGCTTGTACTCGTGCAGGAAGCGGAGCCAGTTTACTCCCGCCTGGAATTATACAAAAGGGAAATATTAATATTAGGTAGTCTTTTTTACAGTTATAAACGAATGACCCTATTAATATACTTGACAATACAGACCAGTGCTTGACAAGGTGGTGAAAACGGTGAAAATAATAGCCAGTCAAAGATTGGTAATGTAAGGAATGCGCGGCCAGCGTCTAATTGAAGCGTCATTACTTGCGGGCATTCTGCAAGTAATGACGCTTCAATTAGGGATTAACTTAAGCTGATATTACAAGTCACATAGCCAATTAAAAGTTGTGGTTTCGCATACGAAACGACAGGTTTTACCATTTATTATGAAGCCAACTATTGCCAAGCTCTCTCTGTCTAATTTACTATGTAGCTTTCACCCACTTGTTGATAAGTCCTAAGCTCAGCCGACACAGGCACAGGTATCTTGTAATCCTTGATAGTCTTGGGGTTGAACAATTGTTCGAGAAAGTGTTTGTCGCTCTGTCTTCTGGCTCTCAGTTCGGGGGAGAGGTCGGGAGGTTCTGCCACGCCGCCGTCGAGAGGCATCAGTTGTATGAGGGACGCGAAGCAGCGGGTCGACATTACGCGGACGGCCTCGCAGTGGTCGCTCATACGTCCTGTGGAGGGGAAAAGTTTATATTGCTCTGCTATCCATGATAAGGAATTTAAACAACAAAAAACAAATAACTGATTTAGGCAGCCTTTCCACCAGATCTGTGCAAGGCAGCGCTGCGGTGACTAAGGAAAAAAATCCATGAAAAGTCGTTACATTCAAAATACCGCTATTTTATTGGTGGATTTCCTCGCATAACATTGGTGGAAAGCTAGCTCTAATCTTACAATTACAAGGCAGAGGGGGGTTTGAATATGTGCATTACAGCGTGAACGTGTATAATGATTCGACGTCATATGGAAGCAATGTTTTTTAAATGAAATAGATTATTTGTTTAGGATCTCCAAGAAATACTAACCCAGTAAAGGTATGACTAGTAGCGCAATGTAAGGCACAATGCGCAGCTGCAGCGCGTCCACGACCCGCGCCAGCGCCTCCGCCGCGCCGCAGCGCACGCTGTCACTGCGCACGTCGCCCAGCGCGGGGACCAGCTGGACAGCGCGAGCGGGGCAAGTGCGGATATTGTACTCGTGTCAATTTTAAAAATAATTTCGATCATTCATCATTAGTACTCTATTCGGTAATATTTAGTTTGACATGTTTATACATATTTTTGTCTTCGATCTGGTTTAAATAATTAACAAAAACAGTGACTTTGTCCTTTAAAATATACTTACAGAAATACCTATTATTTCATTTTATTATCTTCTCAATCTTTCTGCGTTAGTGATTAACCTCGTCCGCCACGACAGCCTCACCTCGTGCACAACAGTGCGCATGACGCCGCCGTAGCCCGCGCGGCACAGCGCCGCCAGCGCGCGCGCCGCCATGTGCCGCAGCGCCGTGTAGCGGCTGCGCGCCAGCACTGCGCATGCGCGCGCGCACGCCGCCACAAGCGGCCGCAGCGCGCCGCTCAGCGCGCCGCACACTGCCTCGAACACTTGCAAGCGACTGATCAGTTCTTCGGCTACACTGCACTCTTGTTGTTCTAGCTCTATGAAATGGAAATTTCATACAAATAAGCTAAGTGCATACGCCTATAAACCGAAAGAATAGGCAGAGGTTTATAAAACACTCATATTTCACCAGTTAGTTTAAATCCCTACTTAATCTTGAATGCAAGATTCCCATATAAATCCTGCACCATGCATAACTCTAAACACACCTTACCCAAATAAATCCTGGACTACTATAACATTCTCTACTCATTAGTTAAAATTCACAAATTGTTAAACACATTATCAGTCAAACTTACCACTATCAGTCAACACCCTTTCGAGCGGCTCGGTGATAAACTCCCATAGCTTGGGCAGCTTCTCAGGTAACTCGTCACCGAAGTACATCGCTAAACTCGTTAGTGCTAGCGTAGCGCCTCGTCTTTGTATCCTTAGTAGTTTCCGAGCCTATTGAAATAAGACACTTAAGTTAAACAAAAAACCGACCAAATGCGAGTTGGACTCGCACACGAAGGGTTCCGTACCACCATACAATATTTAATAATACAAATAAAATAACGACAAAAAAATCACGTTTGTTGTATGGGAGCCTGTGGAAATTTGAACTGTCTAGTTATCACGGTTCATGAGATACAGCCTGGTAACAGACAGACGGACAGGGGAATTTTAGTAATAGGGTCCTGTTTTTACCCTCTGGGTACGGAACCCTAAAAATACAGCAGTATATTTTCTCGAACCCACGAAACACTTTTTAGACGAATATCGATGCTGTGATAAACCGCTTATGTTTGAAACTATCGTCAAGAAAGATCCATTACAAGTAGGGCAATATTGGTGATAAAGTTAGGTTCATGACGTGAGGATGTCCTTGATGCCTGTAGTCCCTCACCTCGTCCTCGTGCGGCAGCAGCAGCTCCAGCGCCAGCGCGGCGGCAGGCGGGCGACCTCGGCGCGGCGCGGTGCGCTCGGCACAGCGCTGTTGTTCCCACAGGGTCAAGATGCCTTTGTGTTTGTCCACTGACGATTCAAAATATATTAGTGTAACTATCCCGAAAATTATATCACCACATTTATGGAAGTGTTGTGGAAGGGTTCTAAAACATTCTGCCAAAAATAAAGACAGAAGCTGTCTGCAATTTTGCTAAATCTATACAAATCAATAAAATTGTGGTGTAATGTCAAAATAACAGCTTCATATTAAATCCATTTAAAAGTATACTACAGTAGTTGTAACCTTTTTTTATCTGTGTATGTCCTGGCTAATCTCCGAAACGGCTGGACCGAGTTGTTTTTTTTTTTTTTGTTTAACTGGTACTATTGAAAGTCATAATCTTGTAGTTGTAGCGCAAACTGAACTTTACGTCTGAGTTATACAGTTGTTTTTCTAAAAGCACAATATTTGTTTAGATGTTGGGAAACTAAATTACGATTGCAGGATAATGGTTATACATTATTTTATTGTAAGCCTGATCATCCCACAGCTGGACGAAGACCTCACCTCACTTTCAATGAATACAGGGTATATAATAACCGACAAAAAATTACCACGCAGGTTTGTTCAAGTAATTTACTGAATCCATGATAACAAGTTGTGCGATGTCCCTGCCACCCTGACACCCTGTATAATCACATCACACTAATTTAAGAAAATTTGTGAGTGTGTATGTGTGTGTTTATATGTTCGTTACTTCTTCACGCTCAAACGGCTGGACCAATTTTGATAAAATTTTGTATGGAGCTAGTTGACACTCTGGATTAACTTAGAGCCTTTTTTTATCCCGATATTCCCACGAGATCGACACTTATGCGGGTGAAACAGCGGGGCGCAACTAGTCTTTAAATAAAATGCACAAATCTTACTTGCTGGCGCGTGTGACATCTGTTCTCCCTTTCCCTCGGGACCGCTGTCGCCGCTACCAGAGTCGCCATTCGCTTCCTCTGTACTTTCTAGAGAAATGCGCGGCGTGTATTCTGGGTCACACCTGGAAAGGACCAAACCATTTTATAGTGAGTATATTATAAAATTATAATTTCGTTGACGATTTCTATGTCAGTTTGTGTATCAGTAAATTTTGATCAGGCTTATTACTAATATCGGACGCATTGTAAAAGGCTGTTAAATAAATCTCACCTCAAGAACGCCTTCAGATTGATAAGCACCTTATTGTTCGGACAAGGCTCTCTACTAACAAGCTGCGATAGTAACGCGGCGAGGGTATCAGCAGAGTTCTGCTGCAGTTCTTCTGAAGGTTCCTTCTTGATGCTCTCCATCAGAGGTCGCACTACTGGGTTCAGTTTTTCAGGTAGTACGTGTAGGTTTGCGCAAGCGCCTGCTATTGCTGCTTGGACACTGGAAGATAAATTAATAAATTATATTAATAATTATATTATAAAGGTTTAAATTTGTTAAAAAAAAAATAATGGAATGAGCATCTAGCGATCTTTCCTAAAGAAATATATTTGAGTGTAACCAGTACTTGGTCCGACCAAACTAGTATTTCCTGTCCATTTTAGCTTCGGTGATGATAAGTGTAACCAACTTAGTATTAGACAGCAGTCTCTGGGCGCTAAGCAAACAAAGTCACGCGCATAAGTACGGCAAAGAACGATATCCGTCAGCAAGTTTACGGCCCCAGCCGAATTGCATCGGTTTACCAATTGACATTATTCCCAAACAGTCCATTTAGGTGCAACAAAAACTGGGGGTCTACTCGCTAATTACGAAATCCATAGTTTCAGACCACGTTACGGGTCTTTATTACTCCGTATCACGTACGAGCCCGAAGTAAGAACGAATGACAACACGATTTGACAGTTGTCCATACCCACATATGTGTGATGATTGTGTTTTTACCCGTCCAAAAAAGTTTAATAATCGGGAGTTTCATTTCGAGAGCGGATCAACTAAAGGTACAAATAGATTGCGGTAGTATTAATATACTTACGAGACATTGAGCGATCCTTGTTCAATGGTGCACTGGTTGACGGCTGTCTGTAGGTTCCTCCGCCTCTCCTCTAACGTTTGAGCCACCCGCTTTAATTTCATCGCGGCCACCAACGGTTGCGACATGTTTGTTAAATATACTACCTGAAAATAGTAATAATAATTATGAAAATACGAAGCCACCCCATACGAGCCATACGAGGCTGAAGACGTATAGTACGCCATAAAAATGGCAATAAGGTTCTGACCTTATTGCCATTTTTCGTGTTCTGACACGTATAACATAGATAATAGAGTTACCTGTTCTAGCCTCAAAATATTGCTCAATTCTTCACCGTCAACAGGTAATTTGTAATGTTTCATCATCGCGTGTAAATCGCGAGCCTCTTGTAGTATCCTGAAAATATTAATCATAGTCAGTTTAAACAAAATGCTACGTTTAAATGGTAAAGCGATTGCTACAGTAGTGCAGTCGCCATTTAAACCAAATTGATTGTTGTATAGTTTAGAGTACATAGGCTGTAAAATTCAAATCGTTACTATGGCTGTGCAGTGCGCAGTTGACTTTGCTAAGTTGTATTACAATAAGTACTACTACATAACATGGTTTCTTTCGTACCTATTACAGTTCAACGCGACCTCGTCGTAGTACAGAGCTTGGTTCAGCGCTGTATGTAACGTGTTTGTAAGTAACGGTGGCGCCAACTTTGATACAGCACTTTGATCTTCATTACTTGATTTATCAGCTTGATCATCCTGCGAAAATATAATTATACATTCAAAATCAAAAGTTATTTATTTAAATTAGGCTGAGAATCAGCACTTTTCGAAGATGAAAATTACATAAGAACAAGTCTCTTCAAACGCCCTTCACCGCTTCCTAGTACTTTCGCTGGGAAGAAGAAGTGGCGTAACAAACTCCCCAGCAGTAAGTACAAAAAACTTAAGTGGTACTGCGCCGGACACGTTTGAAGCATGTCGAACGGTTCATGTGCTAAATCTACCACCAGGTGGGTTCAGGTGCTGGCCCAGCAGAAGATAGCGGGACGAGCTATACGCCGACAGACAGGATTGGTCCACACTAGCTCAAGACAAAGAGTAGAGGAAAGGAGAAAGGGAGGCATTTACCCAACAGTGGGATAACATGAGGCTAAAAATAAAATCCTACTAATATTATAAACGCGAAACTTTGTGAGGATGCATGGATGTTTGTTACTCTTTCACACAAAAATTACTAAACGGATTTTAGATGAAACTTTACAGTAATATATCTTATACATCACAATAACACATAGGATACTTTTATCCCGATATTCCCACGAGATCGCCACTTATGCGAGTGGAACCGCGGGGCGCTGCTAGTAAATGATAAATACACAAATTTTGTCTGCTTAGTTGCTATGACAAAATTTCGACAGTTATAATACTGATCCAAGACTAAGCTTCCAGAAAACTGGGGGTTTAATCTATATGACACTACTCAAAATGATCAAGATATTACCGTGTGTTTATTATCCCCGTTGGCGTCGTGTATGCTAAGCGGGAACTTGTCGTGTGTGACGGTTTGTCGCGCCCACGACGACACTACCAGACTTGCGACCAGTCGCTGTAGCGCGCTGCCTGAGCGGAGGTATACTATCATCACCTGGAATTACAACACACCAACATAACATTACATTACGTCTGTAATCCCGAGAAACATTAGGCAGAGGTATAGCTATAGTACATCTACATTTCATCATTTTCATAACATTATTATACAAAAAAATAGTTACAGCACTTTTGCGAGCATAAAAAGTCAAGAAAGACCCCTTTTGAGTTCTAGGGTAAAGGTTTGTTTTCAGTCTTTGGCTATAGGCACTATCCCTCTACTAAAAAGTGGAATTAATTGTGTATGAAGTTATCTACCAGATAATTAAACCTAAACTTTCCCAGAGGAGGTGAAAATTAACCTTAGGTCAAAAATATCTCATAAGATATGACCGTTTATAGGCCGACCGCATAACTGAGACGTTGTCTGAGGTAGCAGCGCGGTGCGGGAGGGGTGTGGTGACGTCATGCGAGGGCGAGCGCGATTCGTCAACTTGTGACAACTATCGCCCCTCCCGCACCGCGCAGCTACCTCAGGCAACGTCTCAATTAAGCGGTCGGCCTATAATAAATCTTGAACTGTCACAGTCTGTTCTTCAAGTAAGTTTTCAGAATATTCTTTAAATTAAAATGCATGTTGGTAAAAGTAATGGTAACATATTATGCTTACCTTAACGTAACAGTATATGGGGCTCTCATCTTCAGCTTTGTACTCTATACCAGGTGCAGGTTGCACCAGGTAGCATGACAGGTATCCTGCAAAAACATCAAATAAAAATAATTAAAAAGAGCAATTCCAAGCCACTCTCAATAACCTCCTATATTTCTAGTCAAGGAATTTAAACAGTTAAAAAACTTGGTTGTCCTGACAGTAGTGGCAGTTTATGGCTGCTAATATAATAGTCGCATACAGGGAAATTTTTTAATCACCATCCAAATTTTTACAGTGTGTTCTACCCATGACTATGAAAAACTTTCACTATGGGACCAACTCTGAAATGTATGAAACAGCTGATTTTATTTTCGTGATTTCAGAGTTGGTCCCATAGTGAAAGTTGTTCGTATTCATGGGTAGAACACCCTGTAAAAATTTGGATGGTGATAAAAAAAACTTCCTGTATATTTAGTTCTATTATTATTTTTTATTGTAAACTAGCTTCTGCACGCGACTTCATCCGCATGAAATTTCGGCCCCCGAGCTATACCGCGTCGCTTCCCATCGCCTGCCCGCACTATTACTTCGTTTTCGCTTTGCGTTCTTTTCAACTATTTTTTCGTTTTGCTGGGCTCCTAAGGGTCCAAGCGTGATGTGAAATATAACCCTTAATCTTCCTCTAGAATTGGGCTACTATAAAAAAAAAAAAAAATATCAGACTGGTATTTCTAGAGATACGCGCGTTCAAACAAACAAATAGAGATAGAGATATTTGTATTTGAGGATAATAAATAAGTGCACATACCTTAAAAATTACCTAATATTTACCTACTTAAAACTAGTTTGTACTGATACCGTACTTAAAACAAGACAGGTGTATACCTAGTAGTTGTGCGGCGAGGCAGCGCGCGCGCATGACGTTGCGGTCGCGAGTGGCGCAGGGCTGCGACTCCGACCCGCCTATGAACCACTTCTGACTCGGGCGCGACTCGGGCGGCAACGAACATTCGGATGACTGAGAGTTTGTGCGGGTGCGACGCTCCTGGAAAGAGAAAACATGTTATGTATGAGATCAATTGTATTGATCGAGCTATATATAGGTAGAACCTACTTCCAGCAATACTGGTGCAACCAGGTGCACTCGCTAGGTGGCGCTGTACGTGTGTTTACGTGTTCTAGTCTGCTCCCAGTAATTAATAGTTTTAAAAATAGTTAAAAGTGCATAGTCTGATTGCAATACGATTTTACAGTTTAAAAATAAGATATCCTGTCTGTGCTAATACTTTGTGCGTAAAAATCACCTAACTAGTGATTAAAACTCAATAAAACCGTGAGTAACAATAACGCCGTATTATCATCACAAACAATCAAAGTGTTAGGAATCAAGTGTAACTGCTGCTTCCTGGAAGATTCCTGGGTAACTTTCTGTGAACCCGTGTACAGTTTATGGTGTATTAGCAATTTGTGTGTTATAACATTTTTGTTCAAATTCTGCAAATCATACCGGCCGCAGTGTACCTGAGAATAGCGCCATCTATACTAACCGGGCAGCACTTCATTGGCTCGTTATCGAGACAAACATCCTTGATCGCTTTGCAATCGATCCCACGTACCACGTCTATTCAACACACTTACACTTAAAACAGGTGGCGCCACTTGTATCATAATAGACATTCTCATCATTTTACTTCTTAACAATTCGCGCGAACATGATTGATAATTGTGTGTGTTGCCATTGTGATGGAGCTGTTGTACCGCTGGCATTGTCTTTAAAGTGCCAAACGTGTGACCACATATACCACTGTGAGTGCCTGAACGTCACACAACAACAATTCTCAAGGTTTACTCACGAACAAAAAGCCCAGTGGAAATGTCCTCCCTGTAGTAACATCACGCAGCGGGCTCGTACCACCTCGGCTTCGCTAAACCGCTCTGTCTTCGTCCGCGCGAACAGCGAAGATGCGATGAATATGTCCTGCGATAACTTGGAACAACATTCCTCATCACCGAACTCGTCAGCGAGCTCCATATCAACGGTTGTCACTGGTGCTGGGTCCAACTCTACCGCCATCGACAGCCTTAACATAATTTCTCAGGAACTAAATAACACACTCAAAGGATGGCGCACTGACATGGACCACGCCATGGCTATGTTCACAGATGAAATTAAGGGCACATTGCGCGGCTGGCGTGAGGATATGGAGATTAGCATGTCCAAGCTTAATGACAGTATCAAGTGTACTTTATCTGTTATGAAACAGGAAATGAACACCCTCCGCAGCGAACACGAGAAATTAAGAGAATACGTTCACACAGTGGCTCATGATGTTTCAGAATTAAAATCCTCAGCACAGTTTCAAACAGCTGAGCAAAAGGACCTTAAAGAACGTGTCGACACCATTGCCCGTCACAGCTCTGACCAATCTCAAACCTTAGTCAGCAGCCTCGAGCAAAAAATCGATTCCTTAGAGCAGCAAGCTAGGAACTGCAATGTTGAAATATGCAACGTCCCAGAAAGGCGCGGTGAAAACTTAGTTCGCATGATGGAACTGATAGGCACTGCCATCAACTTCCCAATATCACAGAAGGACATCATCTCTATCCATCGGGTACAGCACGCTCAACAATCTAACAACAGACCGAAAAACATTATTGTTAAACTCTCTACACGAATAATACGCGATAATCTTTTGAGCGCATACCGTCTGGCAAAGGAACTGAAGTCCGATCAAATTGGTATATCAGGGTTACCAACTAGAGTATACTTTAATGAACATCTCACCCTGAAATCAAAGCAGTTGTTTCGGAAATGTAAAGAAGCCGCTAAACAACATGGTTTTAAGTATGTATGGATTAAAAACTCAACTATACTTGTACGCGAACGAGACGGCATGGCTTCATTTGCAATCCGCACACTGGATGATATCCGAAAAATTAAAAGCGGTGTCAACACCCTGCCGGCTGATACTCAAAATCACAACGCTTAATAACTGCTACGATGCATCATACTCCATGATTGTACTCAATATACCATATCTTACGATTATTAGAATTAAGATGTCTTATAGTTTGTACTTTATATCATTTAGTTTAAGCGCTGAATTTCCTAGCTCCAACTTATTTACATTACAAATACAGACATGTTATTTACATTACAAACATAAATACGCTTCATGGCGGCTACTACTATTATTATTTTATAAAATATTTTTAGGTTTATCAAGTTTAAACTTCATGCATAACACAAGATATTTTTTCTTTGTCAAAGTCCAAACTGAGATACACAACATGTCAATATTACGCTCTCATTGTAAAACTGAGTCAGTTTGTTTACCTGAGATTATGCGTTTGTACTGCAGGTTAATTGGAATCAACGCGTTTTGTTATTGTATTTTAAATTCACATTTATCTGCAGTTACGCTTGGCATCTATCTTCTTGGCATCCTAATATTATCAATACATAATAATAATATACAATACTCTACCATTACCAGTGACTGATATACCTTTAACCATTTATTACCAAAACTGTAGGGGTATCCGCACGAAACTGCAGACTTTACTTATGAACATTCTCACGAGATCATATGACATTATTATACTCACAGAAACATGGCTGGTACCGGAAATTAATAACAATGAATACATTGACCAACGTTACATTGTGTACAGGTGTGATCGCGATCGGGCGGGAACAAAGAAACTAGACGGTGGAGGTGTACTAGTGGCAATCTTAAAAACTCTCCAACCTATTGAAATTAACTTAAACACTTCCGCTAATGTCACTCCGTTACACAACCACATCGAGCAAATTGCCGTCGAAATACCTTGTTGTCAAAGTCTGAAACGTCACATTCTGGCTGCTGCATACATACCACCCAAGACTCCCTCGCATGTATATGAAAAACACTTCGAGTTATTCTATGACACTCTGAACCATCCTAGCGTTGAGTTCTTTTGTTTAGTCGGAGATTATAATCTTCCAGAAGCAGTATGGCACATGTCAACTACCCTTAATACTCCAACAAGTTCTTCTATGTGTTCTGGCTCAACTGTGTCCTGTGATCATCTAAGCAACTTCATGTCTCTTCTAAGTGCCTCTCAGTATAACAGCACACTAAATAGTAAAGGAAAAATATTAGACCTATTAATATCCAACTGCCCCTGTAAAGTTCAAGAAGAGCCCTCTCCTCTGCTACCTGCTGACGCATATCATCCCCCATTTGTTTGTGACATAAACATGAATGTTGAATATCTTCCCTTGGACAGGCAACCGCTGCAGAAATACAATTTTTACAAGGCGAACTATGAAATGATAAATAACTTAATACAGGAAACTGATTGGCCAGAACTTCTCACGCATGAAAAATCTGAAGAAGCCCTATCTTTGTTCTATGCCAAACTAGATGAGATTATTAAGCTACACACACCTTTGGCTAGTTCCAAATCATCCACTTTTCCAGTCTGGTTCTCACGTCCCTTAATCAATACATTTAAAAAGAAACAGAAAGCCTGGGTCAAGTGGAAGAAGTATAAAAATATATCTGATTATGAAACATTCACAACACATAGAACTAGTTTTAGGGAAACATGCGGTAAATGTTTTTCTGCGTACATTAACTCTGTAGAAACTAGCTTACACACTAATGTTAAACACTTCTGGACATACGTAGCAAACCGAAAAGACAAACCATGCATCCCAGCAAAGGTTCACTACAAAGACACCCAATCCAGTGAACCAGAAGTAATCTGTAATATATTTTCGGACTTTTTCCACTCAGTTTACGAACCCACCTCACCGCTCTTATCTCAATGGCAACCGCCTGCAGCAACTTCCTCAGCTAATGACATCATTACCAACCTGCACTTTGATGAACATAAGATCCTTAAAGAACTTAAATCTCTGGATCCTTCCAAAGGTCCAGGGCCTGACGGCATACCCGCATATTTTCTACGGTACACTGCTGCTCGCATCTGCAAGCCGCTGACTATAATTTATAATAAGTGCGTTACTGAGGGAGTGTTTCCAAATGAGTGGAAACGGGCAAACATCACACCTGTTCACAAGGGTGGCACCAAAGGTAATGTGGAAAATTATCGTCCAATCTCTATTCTCTCCACCTTGTCAAAGGTTTTTGAAAGACTCGTTCATAATGAGATATACCCAACGCTGCACAATTCCATTATACAGCAGCAACACGGCTTTGTCAAACAGCGATCGACTACCACAAACCTTCTGTCCTTTTCCAACTTTTTGTTTGATAGCCTCGATGATGGCCTGCAAATAGACGCAGTTTACACAGATTTTTGCAAGGCCTTTGACAGGGTGGACCATGAACTTTTGCTGGATAAAATTGCATTCAACGGAATTCGAGGTAACTTGCTGCGGTGGTTTGTGTCTTACATTTCAAACCGCTGCCAGAGGGTGGTTATCAACGGATACAGATCAAGAACTATCCAAGTTACATCCGGAGTTCCTCAAGGATCTATCCTTGGGCCGTTATTATTTAACATATTTGTTAATGACATAGGTTATTGTTTTCGGAACACACAGTTCCTATTGTATGCAGATGATCTGAAGGTCTACAGGTCTATCAAAACCGTTAACGATTGCATTCTACTACAGCATGACTTGGACAGACTAACAGACTACTGTTATAGAAACAAACTAAAGCTAAGTATACCAAAATGCAATTACCTTAATTTTTCCAAGAACAAACATATTGTTAGATTCGCGTACACTCTTTGTAACATGCCTCTCTCTAAAGTTGACTCAATTCGCGATCTCGGTGTAATACTCGATTCCAAACTATGCCTTGATTTACATGTCAACAAAATTGTAAATAAAGCTTACCAATTGTATGGCTTTATTATGCGATCTACCTTTGACTTCAAGAGAACTACGTCATATCTTTGTTTGTATAAAGCCCTAGTCCGCTCACAATTAGAGTATGCAGTGTCAGTATGGAACCCCTACTACAAAAAATATGCTGAAATGGTTGAAAAAGTTCAGTACAAATTTTTACGTACCATGCACTATAGATGCCATAAATACTACCTACCTTATTCTCAGTTACTCAGCAGGTACAAGCTCCTACCCCTTAGCTCTCGAAGAATATACCTTGAAGCCGTTATCTTATATAAAATTGTCAGGAATAAATTCAATTGTATAAATTTAAATAACATGATTTGTTACGCTGTACCTAGAACCTTTCACAGGCGACAGGTACGCGCTGGTACTCTTTTTGCAGTGAACTCTTGCCGGACTAATTCTGGCGAGCGCTCACCAGTTCACCGTATGGTTGACTCATTTAATAATACTTTTGTAAATATTGACATCTTTATTTGTCCTATGAGTATATTTAAAAGTCTCACCCGTTCCACTTTGTTAAATAAAACCCATGTGTGTACCCTCTCTGAAAATCTTCAAACTCACTAAGGTCTTATAAGGTCTTATTTTTATAGATCATGTCGTCATTGTCTAAATTTTAACTTTATATTACCCATTATACAATTAATTAATGCACGTACTGCTACTAAAACTCCTAGCGATTACACTTTTTTTTTTTCTTCTAAACTATTATGTCTACCTGTGGACAGCGTTGTGGGTTATGTTATCACTAAAATTGTTTTTGTTAAATTATTTGTAAGTTCTTATAATGTAACTGTTTGCTGTTCCTTTTAATAAAAAATAAAAATAAAACCAGACCGTGGTTGATCGGCGACATTATGTCAAACTTTCCGTTTTATTACAAAACAAGATTTTTTTGTTTGTGAGTAATTAAATAGTGGGTTGTATTAAATAAGGCTTGGTATATTGCATTCTGATCTTACAAAATTATAAGTTCCCGGGCAACGAATTAAATATTACATAAGAGAAAAGTATGGTCCTTCGCGGTGGCGTCCGTGTCGCACGTGGTGTCGCGCCTGTCGCCGCGCCGAGCACGCCGCCTGCGCGTGCACACCGCGCGGAGAAACTGTTGTCTTGGGTTTGATCCCAACACCGTTGTTCATATAAAACTGACAAGTCAGCGAAATACAAAAACAGACTCGAAACTGAACTAAAGTCAAATCTAGTTTTATAGTTTAAGGCGGTTTGAGTCTTGTAATATTTGAGGAAGTCATATTTTGAGGCGACGTTCGACATCGATCGACCGCAATCTTTTGGTATCTTTAAATTCCTACGTAAACCTACCTTAGGAGGTGGATGCAACAACAAGCCAGGCTCTACAGGCAGCCGGGCGGGCTGCATCGCGAGACAGAGCCACGTGGCCAGCATCGGACACGCCGCTATAAGTATCACTCCTAACGACGCATATTTGAGGAGGTTTTCCCACACCTGGAAGAAAAGAAGACTTGAATTTCATATAATGTGAAACAAACTTAGGAGGTCACAGGGTTCTTTTTTAATTAACTTTTTTATTATGTTGTGAGGAGATCTATTTTTTCCATGTCTGAAAAGTTTCTATAGTAAATTAAGAAAGGCCCTTTATACACATAATCAACCTATAATGTTCCCACTGCTGGGCGTACTCCACCACGCCCTCTCAGAGCGGGTTGGTAGATGTCATTTTTGGTTCTAGGTCGTGCCGGTTTCCTCACGATGTTTTTCTTCGCCATTTTGAAAGCACTGGGTTCGAGCCTACGACCCACAACTCGGTAAGTCGCAGTCGTTACCACTAGGCCTTTAGCCCTGTAGTCTCGGAGCGAATAGATCAAGCATCTAAGAGTAAAGGCTGATTGCTGAAATCGATATCTACGAAACTGATTTCATTTTAAAAGCACACACAATCTTATGAACTTTTTTACACAAGAAACTTTTTCTTTTCACCCACCTGCACAGCAATCTCCTGTATCTCATGCACATGTTCAAACAGCACCCTCTGATAGATATGTCTCATTGCCTCCTGCAGAAGCTCGGGCGTCCAGTTCAAGAACTGATCATTCTCTCCGTTGGTGACATCATTCACTTTGATGACGTCATCCCCGTTCGTGACTACACTCCCTTTGTCGACGTTATCTCCATTGGTGACTGTATCTCCCTTGATGACGTCAATGTTTTCCATAATAACATCAGTGCTCTCCTGGGTACTGTCATTGCTTCCCTTGGTACTGTCATTGTTCCCCTTGGTAATGTCATTGCTCTCTTTGGTAATGTTACTATTTCCTTTGGTGACGTCATTATTCGGATTGATAATGTCAGTATTCTCTTTTGCAATGTTGTTATTCCCCTTGATAACTTCAGTATTACCGTTGGTATCAGTTCCGTTCTTTTGGTGGGTCGTGACTAGAGGTCTTGTGAGGGTACGTAATGTTTGTAATGTCGCTTTGCGCACGGAACTAGTTGAATGGTCGAGGTACGGCCAAAGGCGGGGTAGGACGTCTGCTAAGTCGATTGGACTGTGGAAAAAATAAGGTGGATTTAAAGGTGAACGGCAGATTTCGTACAGGATACTTTTTTTGTTGTTCTGTTATAGAATTTGTACCATTTATTAAGGCAACTAAGCCATTTATTTTCATGTAAGTGTACTATTTTTAGAACTTCGGATTAATTAATAATATGAATAAAAAGATTTTAATAAATAAACGTAATAGAATCGTAAACTAAACGCAGTTATCTTTTTAGAAGTTGCCATATGTAAAATAACACAAATATCGAAATGATAACTAATTATTTAGAAATGGAAATAACATTAAATATAAATAAACACTTATTTATTAAACGTATGAATGCATAATTGTTGCTATACCTAATCATATTATTTAACGATTTTATGATAGGAATGATTTTCGTCAAAAATATTTTTTTGTTCATATGGCAATTATTTTATTGACAGGAAAAGAAAATCATTCTGTCTCTCAGTTCAGTTCCGATATATTACTTTACTCTATGGTTCAGTTCTTTGCTGTTGTTTTGGATTGTGGTTTGTGACTGCATCTGAGCAATTTATTATTATGCCGCCATTACGTGACACGACAGCGTCAATCGTCAATCACGCACACAAGTCTATGACCTCTAAGTATCAATTTACATTGGTACACTAGTACATAACCTTAAAAAACAAAACTGGTTATAACTTTTACGTCCCAAGTTCTAAAAATCTAAGAATTTAAAAAGGGCTTGTTTATCATATTATCTACCAATTAAAACAAAAAGTGTTCCAAAACACGAACTTTTATTAGCTGTACGAAATTCCCATACAAGCCTGCCGTTCTCCTTTGTAATTTAAGATGACCTTTTATATGAAAATTAGCTTCTGCCCTGTGGATGTCGGAAGTTATCCCACGGGAACGTACTACCGGGACAAAAAGTAGCTTATGTTCTACCCTAGGATACCATCTATCTCCTTGCCAAATCTGATCAAAATTTGTTAAGTCGAAGGTAACTTACAGTTTCTTTCAAATTTATAATATTAGTATGGATTGTTTTGGTTTTATTGAAATATATGTATATGATTATATGCCTTCAATTTGTTGTTTCATGATGAAATATTAAATAATTTAATTTAATACTAAACTTATTTGATATGATGTAATGAAATGTTACTGTTGGTCCTTCGGAACTAACTTCAAATTCATAAACTTAAACCCCCTTATTACAAAACAAGGTTTTTCTTTAGATCAGGTTTAAATCACCGAGACAGTTATTGAATTCAGAATCTAACTGTTATAGAAATGCAGTTAAAAAGAACATCGAAATTGGTTCATTAGTTTTTGTAAAAACCGCGGATGTGCATACAAACATACCATACATACGGGTCGAATACAGAATCAATTTAAAAAAATTACAGTTTAGTTCGGTGCTAAGTTGTAATTTTAGTTTAAAGAATTTTACGTAAATCGAAATAAAGTGCGAAGTACAAATACTAACTCGAAGGTTATGGCTAGAACTAAAGTTAGATTTCGTTTTGTAATAAGTCGGAAAGCATTTATTTGAATTGAACTATTTACGAACACTTATGATTTTTGAATTGCCAATATAGCTGCTCATTTGAAATGCCAAAAAGACTCACTGCAACAAACTAGCCGGTTCGGGCAGCGCCATCAAGGCCGCCAGCAGCGCCATGTAGGAGTTGGCGGGCGCCGCCAGCTCGTCCTGCTCCGCCAGCAGCGCGCACAGGCGCCGCACCACGGGCGCCACCGCGCCGGCGCGCCGCGCGCACAGCGCCGCCGCCGCGGGCGCCAGCGCGCCGGCCGCCACGGCCGCCACGTCCTCCGCGCAGTCGCGCAGCCCGCGCATCAGGTGCTCCAGGGCGCCGCTTTCGCAAGCTACTTCCTGTTCAAACAAAGGGCGAGGGTTCCATTTCGTACAAGCAGTAAATAACTATTAGATACTAGTCATTACAAAATAGAATCTTGGAGCGAGGCTCGCGGGGATTATCCGCGTGCATGACCATAAAAACGATATAATGCATTCAATTTAAAGTGGTCAGCTGATTAAACAACTCCAATCATTCAAAGGTGTTAGGATCTTCTAAAAATCATCTTTTTACTGACCTGTCTCGCCGCCAACAGATACTTGAAGCCCAGCAGTGCGCCATGCCGCGCCTCCCACTGCGGGTGCGTGGACAACGTCGCCAACAGTTCGGCCACGCGTCGCACTCTTGCGGCTTCCAACTGCGCAAGTACAACGCCCAAAGTCTGTGCGCTGGTTTCACGTACTGGGGCTACTACCTACAATAACATTCAAATAATTCAACATGCGCAAATCAAACCACAATTCATTTGTTAAAATTAGACAGAACATATTCGGTACTTCTTAAACATCAAAACTTAAAAACCCACCCTTCATTAATACGTAGTCTTTTAACTGACAAGTAACGCAACAAACTTCTCGGCAACAGATCTGACTATTAAGTTAAAAACTTTCGATTCGATTTGAAAAAAATCGATTTGGAATGTCCAACAGTTGACTAATAATGTATGTAAAAGATTACCTGATCAGAAACGAAGTCTCCAAAACGGTCTAGCGCGAGAACACATAACAATCTAAGTGCCATGTCCTCTAGCCATTCTTGATGTGCTTGCTCCATCTATTAAAGAAGAAACAATTACATTATTTTCAGAAGGAAATTACAATAACCGTTCCATTCAATCACGGACGGCTGTGTGTGATTCTGAAATAATTCAGAAACATGAAGATACCATTCTTTTGAAAGCTGTGTGTTTCGTTTTAGCATCGAACCCTTAAAAGCTCTACACTCACCTCCTGACTAGTCATATTTGCATCATGTCCCGCGGAGTTCACAATTCTGGCCCGCAGGAGTTCCCGCAGAGCACTTGCAGCTCCATGTCTCGCTTCCCAGGCTGCACTGAACAATTGTGCCTGTAGCGCCCCCGCCCAGGCCTCTAGAGGCCATCGCGTGCATTCTACCCAGGAACCGGAACAGTCTGGTACTGGGGCTGTGCTTTCAACTGGAGATGGAGAGATGATGGTTTAAAATATAGGAAAATAAGTAAAAATTCTGGAGAAGACTTGAATAAGTTCATCGCGATTAAGAATTGGAGAAAGGGAGAGGGGGTGGGGGTTATACGCAGCAGTAGGTCGTTTAGAACCAATTCTGCGACTTCATTCAAAGGATCAAGGAAAACCACAACAACAACAACGAAAAACGTGTGATTTCTTGTTATCACTCACTACATTGTTGCATTTGATAAAAATATCATGCCCATTACATTAAAAAAAAAAAACTCTGACGTCAGAACTGTTTACACGTAATATAGTGATGCAGAAGCTACGATCATCGTGCATTACAACGAGCACGATTTTAGTCGCAGTTAACAGTTAATAGGTCCTAATACCCCTAATGAAGTGTGTAGGCGGGGCTTATGTAAACTAGGCCGCGAGATCACGCTAGCAATTTAGCGTACAATCAGACTTTAGACCTCATCGCCCTCGTCATTAATACTCATCAGCGATAAAGACAGATGTGCATTGTGGAGGATGTGCATTGTAACATACATCAGAATGTATCTTAATATAATTTGTTGTTGTTGAAATGAGATACATTCCTGCTAATCGGCTTGACACCGTCGCACAGTGTGGGATTTGACCTTAGTTGCGGACATCCTGTTTTATGCGTTTTTCTGAGAGATAACATTGAAACAAAACTCCAATTAAAACTCCCATTGATGTATCTGTCATAGTTTTGTAGAAATTCAGAAAACAATGAAAATTCCATAGAAACCATAGAAACAATTTTTCTACTTTCTTTCATGTTTTTTTTTACTAAATGTTTATTGGTTTGATAGCAATTGTACTTTATGAACCAACCAATCCACCAAAACCTAAAATATTGCGCTATTTTAGGCAAAACAATAGTTTTTCTATGATTTCATTTTAATTTTTTATCTAGTCACTATTTACATGGTCGCGTTTTTTTTCAGTGTCAATATGTTAACTACATTAATTACTATTATCATAAAAAAAACCAGATGCGACAGACACACGATAACAGAAATATTGAATTTTAAAATTTTATGTTAGGGTTGCCACTGACAAGCGCCTACTATTTTATAACACGCAATATTTCAAACAAGCTTTCTTAGCATTACTTAGTAGGCGTTTAAGTCGTGTGGAAAAGAAATTTAGGTAAGTTGGCCGCGTAATGTAATAGTATTTACTTATGTCTGAAGCATTATTAATATTTTCTGATTTCAGTTTTTTCCCTTAAAATTGCGTTTATGTGTTTATTTTAAACAATGTATAATAGTGTAAATTCTACATATTATATATTTCTATAAATCTATACATAAAGAGTTAAAAAATAACTCTTGCATCTTTTTATCTTGTGATGGAATGTTCCATCTAGTGTCAAGAGTTGTTTGTGCCGCCTTTTAAGGCCTCTGTCATAGCTCAAGTTATCTTCGATGAAGGATACTATGACTATTACGAAAATTTGACCAGCTCTGTAAGTCTATTGCTACAAGATATGTGCAAACATATAGCTGGTACTACATGCCCGTTACGGTACATAAAATTTTAATACACGGTAAGCAAATCATAGAATGCTGCCCATTACCAATAGGCATGTTATCTGAACAAGCAGGTGAGTCTCGAAACAAGTTCTGGCGGTATGACCGTCTGCACCACACTCGGAAACTAGACCGAAGAATCAAGATTTTAGATTTATTTCACCGGGCACTAGATATCTTCTTTATCGCTTAAAGATCGCCAAAAGCAAAAACCACTGCCAAAAAAAGTATTAAATATATTAAAAGTCACAACAGAAAACGTACGTTATTTCGAATTTGAGTGTGAGCATAATAGAGAAGATGATGGAGATTCCCTTTGTTTAACTACAGAAGAAACTTTAATACAATCAGATAATGAAGATGATTTGTAAATGTAGGTACCTACTTACTGTATGCTAATATACTATATCTATCTAAATTTTCTTTTTGTTAACACAGCGACCGAATACCTATTTAAGATGATATCTATTCCAAAAAAACCCTCTCTACCCAACAAAAAAGTTCTAAGTTTATGACAACCCTATTTCCATAGAAATTATAAAAAACCTTAGAAACGCAATATCTCCAACATCGCGCAAGCTAGTTATATGGATTTTTGTCACGATTTAGTAGAAACATAACCCTATTGAATTTTTGTGAAAAAAAATGCGACAATAACATAGATAATTTCTAATATTTTTTTTTTTCAAAATTTTAAAATTATTTTTTTTCTCTCGTTTTTCTGCACTTATGGGATTGAAATTTTCACACTAGTAGCATTGTAAGCTAGCAGATGGTTTGATTTTTTTACAAAGAGAAATATCCCTTTTTTCGGGAAATATGACTGAAAACGTTTTTCGTAGAATTCCACGACGAAAATGAAAAAAAAAAATATCTGCAAATCTAATTGAAATTTTCAAAAAAGTATTACTTTAAATGGTCTGGGATGACTAGGCCGTGTCTATCCTATCAGTAGACCTTAGAAAATACATCGGAAGTTTTTAGGGTTCCGTACCCAAAGGGTAAAAACTGGACCCTATTACTAAGACTCCACTGTCCGTCTGTCTGGTTGTCTGTCACCAGGCTGTATCTCATGAACCGTGATAGCTAGACAGTTGAAATTTTTACAGAATGTGTATTTCTGTTGCCGCTTTAACAACAAAAACCAAAAACGGAATAAAATAAATATTTAAGGGCTCACATACAACAAACGTGATTTTTTTGCTGTTATTTTATTTGTGGTGATAAATATTGTATGGTGGTACGGAACCCTTCGTGTGCGAGTCCAACTCGCACTTGGCCGGTTTTTACCACTAACCAGTTTAGTTATTTTACTACTTAGAAGTGGCCATAAGAAAATGCGCTCTGACTTATCTGTTTATTTTCAATGTAAATAGGAATAACATAACAAGATTCGGGATTCCTAGATGAGATTCGCTTTCGATGAGACTACTTATTAGCGTGTCGATAGCAAACAATATTTAGTTTTATCATTCATTTTGATCAACACAGCACGTCAACAATGTTTTCGCAAAGCAATTCATTTTTTTATATTACACTAGCTGCGCCCCGCGGTTTCACCCACGTAGGTAAGTTTCGATTAGGGATATGAAAAATAGATAGTAGCCGATTCTCAGACCTACTGAATATGCATATAAAATTTCATAAAAATCGGTCAATCCGTTTCGGAGGAGTATGGTAACTAACATTGTGACACGAGAATTTTATAAATTAGATTAAAATGATGATGACCTAACTAGGGCGTGGTTCTAATTAACTATTATTACAGTGTTTGTAAACAAGTTGTTTTTCAACAACTTGTTTACAAGCAGTTGATTGTAAAATTTTATCATGGCCAGGTGATAGACACGCCCGTTTAAACACCACACCTCTGGGTCTGACTCTCGAATATAATTCCGATAGATCGACATTGGAATTGTCAGTCAAACGTCATTGATTGGCTGGACTCACTAAGTCTAGCCAGTCCCTGACGTTTAACTCAACCAACTGACGTTTGACCAAGTCGATCTATCGGAATTATATTCGAGAGTTAGTACCCTGGTTCGTTTTGAAAGTGAGGCACGGCCAAACGATTTGGTAAGAGCTCCACAAACAACATTTTTTGTACTGGGAAGTGTTTACCTTTGGCAACCTTGGGAGGCAGAAAACTAAACGCCTGAAGGCCAATACCAGTAATTCAAAACGTTCAAAATCTAGTCGCAATCTCATCCAGCGACAATCAATGTCAAAAACTTGTCAAAAATGTAAATGTGGTAAAAAAATTTAGGTATTTTTGCCAAAGTAAGGGATTTGCCCATCTGGTAACTGAACTAACCTTAGGATAACATAAACATCACGCCCGTATTCTTCGAAGCGATAGATAGAGGCGTGAATATTTCGCCAGTTATGTTTCAGTATCATCATGAAATAGAGGGTAAGTGTATTACCATTAACCGGGGCAAATCAAGACTTTGGACTGTTACTAAAAAAATCCAGGTGGAAAAAACCAACAGTTTTGCCCGACTTGGGAATAGAAGCTAGGACCCCACGTGCAGCAGTCGCACTAGGATAAAAATATCATTATCGTTTCATATCAGTTCAAATTGGTCTGTGAAGGTCAGGATAGACGGGAGTGTAAAATACTAAATGATGACTATATTCAGCTGCATTAAGATTGACAGGCGACCCCAGGTGGTTAGGTTAGTTTATTTATAGTTTTACTCTAGTTGGAGTGCATAGTCTTTGTTAGATTAGGTTGGTTTATTTACAGACTAACTTATAATCTGTTAATCCTGGTTATTAACTATTTGTGTGCCAAATTTTATCCAAATCCATTCAGTAGTTTGTGTGTGAAGAAGTAACAAACATACAAACACACACACAAACTTTCCCCTTTATAATATTAGTATAATATAATAGATTTAAACTACTATACTTAAGTTGGAGTGCAGAGTCTTGTTTTACTTTGTGTAAATGTTAATGTGGTTTCAATTGTTATGTTTTGTTGATTTAAAACCAGTCAATTTCAGTAATTAGTGCGCCATACTAGTAATGCTAATAATTGACATGAACCCAAAAAAAATAAGCGTGAGCTGAGGAGCTAAAGGCTTATGCCCGAGTCAATTCCAATTCAAGAAAGGCGGATATATTAACGAAAAATAAATTTTTCGTCGTTTCCCAGTTTTCTTTAGACCCAATCATTTTAATTATTTAATGTATCTATTTTCCCCCTAGAGCGCAAAGGCTTCCTTACTCTCCACTTCTCTCAATCTAGGGCTGTTCATGACCAATCCTATTCAAAGGATTCCATCCCGCTATAACTCCAATACTCACATACAAATTCATCAGGCTGTTCCAACTTGATCTTCTTCCGGTCAGGCTCGACAGGAGGCGTTGGCGGCGCCGACGGGCCATCCTCACTGCAGTCGCGCGACTTTTGTTTGCTGAAGGCGAGACGCGCCTTGCGTTTAGCTAGGTTCATCTCCCGAGAGCTTAGCGGCTTTGAAGATATTACTATTTCTTGTACTGGTCTCTGAGGAAGGAAATAGTAAATTAACTACTTTAAATACAGCTCGATTCATACTTAAAAAAATATATATATTATGGCGGCTCTAAAGATAAGATAAGATAAGATAAGATAAGACATTTATTTGTGGAAACATGAGTATACATACAAGGCATGCAGGTTGTTCATGAACAAAAAAAAAAAACAAGATCCGTCATGTTCGGCCTTTGTGGCATACAAATAATAGCTAAGTCATTCGTAGGTATTTAAACAGAGCTAAAACATTATTAAATATTCACACAAACTAAAAATTAAATGTAAACAATAAATTTGAGTTAAATTATCCTATAATCTTATATAAATTGTCAAAATTATAAAATGTCAGTAAATATTTGTTAAAATTGTAATATTACACTTCATTGTCATTTAAAAATTCTAAAATACTGTAGTATGCTTTCCCAACTAGATATAATTTTAGCCGCTTTTTTAGTATGTGAGCGCTTAGTTCCCTCCATCCCTTAGGGAGTTTATTAAATATTAAAGGCGCCATGCAAAATACACTTTTCCTCATTAATGCTGTTTTGGAACCATGTGAGCAAAGCATAGTATTATCACGTCTGACGCGACCGACTCTGTCTGCCATGCGTGGAAATAATTGCCGATTACATTTTACAAACATGATAACTTCGAATACGTACAGAGACGGTAACGTCAGTATGTTATAATTAATGAAATACGGTTTACAACTGTCAGTGGAACCTAATTTAAACATCGTCCTAATACACCGTTTTTGGGCTTTGAAAGGTATATCCTTGTCAGTCGAATTGCCCCAAAGGATAATTCCATACCTCAGGTGCGATGAAACTAGGCCGTGGTAAGCTGTTAGCAATGCGTCAATGTTAAGCACAGGAACTAATTTGTGTAGGGCATAAGAAGAGTTACTAATTTTTTTGCTTAAATTTTCAACGTGTTCTTTCCAATTTAATTTTTTGTCAATAGTTACACCGAGGAATTTAGCAGAGTTGACTTCTTTAATTATTTTGTCATTATATTGGACCTTAAGATCAGATAAAGTTGGTAATCGTTGACTGAAATGCATAATATTAGTTTTGTTAAGATTTATCTTTAAATTATTATTATCCAAATATTTTATTATTGATGTAAGAGAATTATTAATGTTATTTTTATATTTTTCTTTAATATCACATTGAATTGTTATGGTACTGTCGTCAGCAAAAAGGGTCACAGGTTGATCCACAGATATAGGTAGGTCATTTATATACAATATGAATAGTGGAGGGCCCAACACACTGCGTAAAGTGCGCAACTCGGTGCGCAGTACCTCACCCCTTACCCCCGCTGCCACGTGGTTTTGTTACTGCGCAGTGACTCTCCTTATGTTCCGAGCCGTTCTACAGTTTGAATTGGACTGTAATAGGCGTATTCTGTGATAGAGCAGAACAATAACAAAAAAACAAAAAAACTTTTAGGAACAGTTAATCGCGTTGTGGCTAACGAAAATAAATACGATTGCGGAAAATATTTAATATAAGAAACTACTGGTCAGTGGTCACTGTGTGTTAGTAACTACTGACCAGGGTGCTTACTCTCGAATATAATTCCGATAGATCGACATTGGAATAGTCAGTCAAACGTCAGGGATTGGCTGGACTCACTGAGTCTAGCCAATCCCTGACGTTTAACTCCACCAACTGACGTTTGACCAATGTAGATCTAACGGAATTATATTCGAGAGTTAGCACCCAGGGATGAATGAAGATCGATTTACACGATGCAAGTTTCTTACATAATCAGCCTATAATTTTCCCACTGCTTGGACACAGGCCTCTTCTCTGTGAGGGGGAGCGCGGGGGAGCGCGGGGCCAGTGCGGGTTAAAGATATGCCGGTTTCCTCACGCGATGTCTTCACCGTTTTGAGAGCAGCAGTGGTGGTAAATCGCATCGTGTAAAGGCATGCAGCATATCTATCCGGAAGTAATCCAAAAAGGGTCTATGGTCTATACTATCGTCTATTTTAATCAACTTACCCGGCACACTTCAGTCTTATTTAACACAGGTTTAACGGGACACAGATCCTCATTAGTGTACATCGTGGTGGTGAGATCGACCCCAAGCTTGGCAGCCACGTCGAGACCAAGCCGGGCATTCAACTGTTGCCGCTGTTTCGCCAGACGCTCCTTTGAATCTGAACAAAGATAAAATAAGCGCAGGAAATTAACTCGAGAACTATGTGAGCGGTAAAAACAAATACTTATTGCGCAAACAGTGATTGTTAACCTATTTTTATTTATTTCAATTAAACCATTTACAGGCACTTTTGAATTGTCAAAGAGTCGATCAGTTAGTCAGAAAGTAGAAGCTAGTTTGGTAAGGGCATTGAGTGGAAATAAATGTAGCGCTAATCTACTAAAAGACGTCATAAGCGTTGTCGAGTGAGTACCCCCTATCCCTATCAGTTTTTGGCTGTTGTTTTTCGCCTACGATCAATTGAATTTTTACTCTACGGTATCGTATTACCCAGTAACTGGGTTGTGGAGGTCAGATAGGCAGTCGCTCCATGTAAAATACTGGTATTCAGCTGCATCCGGTTAGACTGGAAGCTCAACATAGTTGGCAAAAGGCTAGGCAGATGATGATATAATCAATAATCAGCACGTACGGTAAATACCGACCCAATGAACGGCGATACCTCGAGGACAAAAATGCGTTTATTCCAAATGACATATCTTCAATAGCTGTCGTTACAAAAATTGGATTTCTTCCTCCTTCAAAATTACTGATAAACTAAGTAATGTTATTATATTCGATACCAGACCACAAATATTTTTTAACTGTTTGTACTAATTAATATTTTTATTAGTTTGTTGTTAGAGGAAAAGTTCTGCTTCGAAATAATATGGAGCATTTTCCTTCCTTATAGATAAGTATTCACAGTTTGTTCTAGAGGTTTAATTATTAATAAACTAGACTTTATTCTGAGTAGGTATCTAGATTGGCGTGATGACGTACGAAGACAGCGCTTCGCCTTCGAGTAAAATTATCCGACAGCGAATTAAATTGATAGCGCCGTTCCAAACGGTCCATCGATTTGTTGTGAATTATGTATTGTGAAATCGATCGCCCTTCGTGCGTTATGTAGATCGTACTCAAACAAGCATCACCCATTAAATTTCTAGATCATTTTAAAGGAGTATAAACTGCTAGCATCACATTTCGTGTCTGGTTTTTGAATCTTTTAGACGTGCTTTACTTTGTTCCGCCTCTCTTGTAAACATACTTCTTAGATTTTTTACAGCAAGAGATTTTAAATGTTTTTTTAGTCTGGGGTCAGCATAAGCTGGAGTGAGCATTACGTTTCTATATTACCCTACTTTAACGAGGTAAACGGCATCGGCAATATCCTGTATGCGCCCGTTGACGAACTGTATACAAGTGTTATGTTTCACCCTAATTGCATAACACTTTGAATCACAAATTGAGAGATTTTGTAGGAAATTGCTAATGCATTGCTTCATATGTTTATAAAATTCCTCAAGAACGTAAATAACGCAATCAATGTTGTTTAACTGCCAGAACGTAAGACATTGCCATTGTAAGTATGTTACGTTATTACCCCACAGTACTATTTGCAAAGAGGAGTCTATAGGGTTAGTTAAAAGTAGCGTTGATTGAAGTGAGATGTGCCTGTGCGCCATGCTACAGCACTCGCTGGAACTGGATATCGAACGTCTCATAGCGGAGACGGCCGCTGACTTCTCTCTCTGTCTTATTATTTACCTGCAGCGTTGATTGGCTCCTCGTCCAGGTCGTACTCGTTGCCCTCGGAGCCCATGAGGTGAGCGCCATGCTGCAGCACTCGCTGGATATCGAACGTATCGCAGCGGAGACGACCGCTGTCATCTAACTCGGTCTTCTCTTCTGTACAACAAATAAACATTATGAGAAACATTTCCTACGGTTTTTTATTTAGGGTCATGTTAACTTGTATCTATGATTGGTAGTTTTTTGCCAGCGGCCAGAAATCTATAGAGAAGGGGAGGTCACGTCAGGTCACGCCTTTGCCCGACAAACCTCCAATATTTTTTGGAACGTCTTGCGGTAGGAGATGACAGGTAGAAATCGATACGTAAGGAAAAGATATTATGCCCCCTCTGCGACTTTCTGTCTCCCTCTCTCTCTGTCTCTTTGTATTATATAAGAGTGTGTGTACGTGCGAGTATCGTTCCAGACGGGGCTCCCTCGACCGCACACGTTTCTTTCTAATCGAATGTACTACAAGGTGAGGCAAAAGTAATGTCATAATGTGAATTGACTGCCATTTGGTTGTAAATTTAAAAAAAGGGCTCTGTTTTCACGGAAAGTTTATTACGTAAAGTCGAAAAAATTATATCGCGTCGTTTAAACGACCACCTCCTGAATTGATGCACATTTGTGCTCGTTTCATGGCATTTTGAATTGTTGCTCGCAAAACATCCTGCAAATTGGTGATTTCTTCTTCGATGTTTGGCTTTCAAGTCGTGCAACGTTTGTAAATTGCACGACTTCTCGTTTACCACAGCAAACCACAAGGTTTGCTGTGGTAAACGAGAAGTTTCAAAGCCCCAAAGAAAGAAGTCTGGCACCGTCAGATCTGTTCTGGCCAACCAGTTCAAATCGAAAAAAAACTTTTTTACAAAAAAAAAACAACCGACTTCCAAAAAAAACTACAAAGTGATAAATAACTTTTATTTCGGAAGTCTGTGTCGTTGGTTCTGCATTTTCGTTTATTGACACCGACTTCCGAAATAAAAGTTATTTATCACTTTGTAGTTTTTTTTGGAAGTCGGTTGTTTTTTTTTTTGTAAAAGTTTTTATTTTTCACTTTTTAGTGAGAGAGTTTGTAATTTATCTAAGTTACAATAGCCTAACGTCAACTGCTCATCACCTTTTACAAAATATTGCTTTTCCCGATGCTGGGACGTTAATTTTTGAGGAGTTCTCCTGGTAAGAACCTGAAGAACTCCACTCCACCACCACACGCATTGTGACGAGCATAAATTGCTTAGCAACCATATTAAAGTAATCGAATCGCAATCCGTGAAATATTTATCATTGATTAGTTCCGATGGCCGTCTGTAGCCTTCATCATCAGCTCCACTTTACCAAATGATGATTTCCGAGAGCAAATGCTCAAGTTACTCAAAAAAATACCCAAATCGCTATAGGTTTGCCAATAACATTTGAGGGTTTCCCTCGATTTCCATGGGATCCTCTCATCAGATTCCAACTTGCTGACAATGGGACCACCTTGGGAGTATACCCTTCAAGTTACTCTAAAAAATATCCAAATCGCTATAGGTTTGCCAAAAAAAGTTGAGGGTTTCCCTCGATTTCCATGGGATCCTCTCATCAGATTCCAACTTGCTGACAATGGGACCACCTTGGGAGTATACCCTTTCAAACAAAAAAATAATTTTCGAAATCGATCCACAAATGACGGAGAAATCGGTGAACATACAAAAAAAAAAACGTACACAAAGTCGAACATATAACCTCCTCCTTTTTGGAAGTCGGTAAAAAAATCGGGACATCACGCGGTCCCGAAATTGGTGTTTCAAAATCTCCATCATTGCATGAGTTGTGTGAATGTTGGTATCGCTCCATTGCATTGTTAACTAGTTCTCTATCAGTCTGCAACATTTGTATCAAATCAAAATGACATTATATCCAAATGTTACCACTACTCTACTTATCGGTATTGTATTTTTACAATTTAAATTTACCGACGCGCACGTTTTGTTTAATTAAGTATAGAAATCGTAAATTTAATACGAAAATCGATTTAAATATGTAAGGAGAAAATCAGTAACGATGCAATCTACGAGACTACTTTCAGTTCGGTGAGCTACACAAATAAAACTCGCTTGTAACATTACTTTCCCTGCAGATGCCACGATACCGCAGAATATTGTGCGTTAGCCTTTGCATGTAATTAGAAAATGTTTTATTTAACAATATTGAATTTGATTAACAGAACGCATTCGATTTGGCTCAGTTATGCAACAAAAAGCCAATGTGTAAAGTATGTACCAAATCGTTTAATATATTATATAACCGGGGCTTCGCGCGGTGGTCGGAATTTATCCCACGGGAACGTACTAGACCGAAATAAAAAGTATCGTTTGTCCTTACCTAGTTCATGGTCGACCTGAATGGCAATTAATTTTATTGAAATGTGTTCAGCCTTTAAGGCGTGAAACAGACAGGATTACTTTCCCATTTTATAATATTAATTTGGAAGTAAAGGCTCCCGCAGACAGGAGCGACGCAACAGTGCGATCCGACTTTAGTAGTACATTTTCTATTAAAACTATGATAATTGATCTACCAGAATCGCGTCGCACTGTCGGGTCGCGCCTGTCTGTGGGAGCCTTAAGGGTTTTCCCATGCACTACAAGTTCTTTGCCGGGTTTCCGAAACTAAGTAGGTACACACGGCTACACATCAAGCTATGCATTTCCAGTTTGAGTTGACCTCGCATGTATAGGTTTTTCGTACAATCAGAAGTCACATTATACTGGTTATGTATAGCTTGATGTGTAGCCGTGTGTACAGACGCCAGCACATCAACCTACTACAATCTGTAAAATTTCTTTGATAGATTTTCAAAAGGTTCAAAGTTTATTGGGAAAATTTGACAGTTTCGGGTAGGTTGATGTGCTGGCGTCTGTACCTACTGGATTTTGCCTCGATAACAAGTACATACTTAGACATGCTCTCATATCGGCACGTTGTGTTGTGCTATTATAATTACATATGCTTACTAAAAACTCTACAATATCGACATTACTAATCCGCACTCGAATATTGCCGACAAAACAACGTTTGTGTTAGACGCAAATACTTATTAATAATTATAATATTACTAGCATCTTTTACCCGCGACTTCGTCCGTGTGAAATTTCTTATAGCCTTCCTTAAGAATTAGGTTAAAAGTCAGAAAGAACGCTAACAACGCGATGATTCGTGAGTAGAAATTTCACGCGGACTAACAAACATAATTTAGTGAGAATATTCAACAGCGATTAACCTTAAGTTGTTGAAAGTCAAGTGAAAATGCGCAATGTCAAGAGGACTTTATGCAATAATTTTGATTAGTATTGAAATATTGTTATACGCACACATCTACTTGAACATCTCACACAGGCTCAGACCAAATAAAAAAACAAGACAGGGCGCTGACAACGATACAGTGAAGTATGCCAAAACTACACCTTCGCTCTGTGTTTACACGCTCACACTCACACATTTACAACCATTTACAATCAAACTACACCTCACTAAGTGCACATATTATGTTTACGAAACCGGCTTCACTTTACTGTTGACAGCCCTCTGTCTTGGCTTTTTATTGGGTCACAACAAATATAATAAAAAAAAAGTCCGCCCCACACCGCATCTGTCTATCTGAACGCGATAAACTAGGTACTACTACCTACTACTACTACGGTTTTCACCAACGGACGGAGTGATTAATGAGACAGGTTTAGGTGTATAATTCGGTTCAATGTGATTTGGTTGAGATACGACGATGATTGTTGAAGATGTCGGAAAAAACAATGCCTACTAGCAGCTTTAGAGTCTTAACAGACGGACTGCATTTGTGTTGCATGGCAGCTGCAACATCGCAGTTTGGATGCAGGTGACATAACTAGGTTTCGAAGCAGTTAAGTCAACTGCATCCAAACTGCCATGTTGCAGCTGAAATGCAGTCCGTCTAAAGACCCTAACTGGCGTACGCCGCGTAAACATAGGGTTACACATATGAAAACACTTTATTTCGGAATTATTCCTTTTAAAAAGATGTATTAAGAACTTTTTTTTATAATTTCCGTGGGATAATTTCCGACATCCACGCGGGCGATGCCGCGGGCGAAACCTAGTAGGTACTTCATATAAAATTCTAAAGATTAATCATAAATTAACGAAAAAGGCGAATATAAGTAGGTTTTATAAACTTATAAATGAATTGAAACCAGACAGTTTCAGATAGTTTCAGTAAATAGTTTTTTGCCCAATGGTCGTAACTTCCTTGAAACACCAGACAATTCATTTTCAAATTTCTTTATTTACCTACCAATGGAACAATAAACAAAATGCACCCTAAGTTACATTAACTCATTATAATTTAGGCACTTTATGAAGCCAGTGATTCACCTTTAAAAGCTTATTTTATATTGTATAGCAACATACACTTTACACACAATAATAATGGGTAAGTACATGAT
The DNA here is from genome assembly GCA_963669345.1 of Gortyna flavago. NCBI lineage: Eukaryota > Metazoa > Arthropoda > Insecta > Lepidoptera > Noctuidae > Gortyna > Gortyna flavago. The sequence goes on along the minus strand of OY770134.1, from coordinate 16,223,101 downwards.
GACAAATCATGCAAATTATTTAGTTATAATTATAATTTACTGATTGCAAGATATAACAAAAATTATTTAACTAAGGATGATGGGCAAAAATGTATGGAACCTGGTACCCGCTCCAACAGTTTTTTTTTTTATTTGACTTGAAAGGTATTTTCATGTATAATAAAGAGTACTATTTCGCTTGTTTTGTTTTGTTGTCGGTTTCGAGTTATATTGAACCCCATTTCTTTTTTATTATTATCTATTAATGCCGAATTAACGGTTTTGCAAAGGACTGTTACCATCAAATAATAATAATATAAAGGTTTTGATGAACATCATCATCGCCACCATCATCATCTGGGTCATACTACTTATTAAAGTATAAAGAAAACACATTTTACAACAATAAATGACATTTATTGTACCAGTATGTTATTCATCCATTATAACATCGTTCAAAAACATTCTGCTTCCTCTCTACGGCCGTTGTCGTGTGGTGAGCGTTTCCTTAGTCGGTCTAATAAAAATTAACTGAAGAAATACTAAATAATAAAAAACATAATTTTTATTCATACCGGGATAACTCTGAACGGACAACGAATTGATAAAAGTCGTCATAATAAATATTGTTCCTTTTGAAAAGACCTTTCCAATGATACTACAATTAGTGCTGTTGGGGGGGGGGGTACCAAAACGCCCACCATCCTTTGCTGATCGTACGGTGTACTAATGTAAACACTAGACAATTAAACCAGACGTTAAGATAACATCAATCCTAATTAGTATACCTTTATGTAATTCTTTAAGTCTGGGTGATAAAACACACCTAGTTCGCGCCAGTCACCTTGCCGAATAAGGTTAATCACTAAACGCGCTGTCCCACTCTAGTATTCCTTCTGTATCGTGGGATAAAAGAATACAGGAATATTAATTATTCGAAGGTCTTAAAAATATTAGCAGAAAAGAAACGAATCGTTTTCTTTTAGGCTCTTCGCCAAGCCGCCAATAGAGATTTCAAAGCGATTATTGTCAATTTCAGGAAGCTTGAGGTCTACCCAAAATTTTAAACTGTAGCTCGTGTGCATCATTAAAAGCTTTCGGGATAAAAAACAATAATGGAATTATCACACAGAAAACACTGGATGTGTTTAATTCCGGATCTCTGGTCAGTGCGATATCCCATTATACAACGGAAATGACTAAAAGCTAAAACATGTCTGGAGGTCGTCGCCAATGTTGTCAAAACAAAAACGACTTATGTTTATGTACGCACGGGCGATTTTTTTCGCGCACCGTATTTTGAGTAATTCATCTGTATAGGTGACAATGTTGTGATGATTAAATATTTTGTAACACATTTTTTTTTTTCACATTAACACTTTTGCTACTGATTGTACCTTTTCTCATTTTGATAACAACGTGGGACGACTTGCAGAATGAAAATAAAATTTATTTTGATTTTCGTCAAGACGTCCCAAATGGGACGTAGGGCATGTAGGACGAGTTGATGAATTACTCTGTATTTTCAACATTCATTTTAGCGAGCGCCGAGAGTTGAGAATCTGTCAACATACCGCTTTTGTAAGGCTAAACGCCCACTGCGATGCGTTTTTTTAAAATCGCATGATAATGTTAAGGCAAAATAGAATCGCGAACGCTAATATAATTTTTCAAGCGATTATTTACCGCATTGCGCGGACTCTAATATTGGTATTGTTCACAGATTAGCGAACTTTTAAGCAACGATTTAAGTTGGTGGTGCACACTAGCCTAACGCGCAAGGGATGCAATCTGTTGGATTCTCAACGCTCGGCTTACGGCGCTAGTTGAAAATCCAGAATGAACTTTATAAAATCGTCGCGATGAAAAATCGCTGAAGCGTACGTGGACTAATGGCGGCGGTACCACCTACCGCATAGTATCATGTTTTTAATTACTGACCTTTCTTGCCCGTGAACGGTGTTGGATGCCATTCCGGTACGTTCGCGAGAATTGCTTCCACCGCCTGCGGAGTAAACAGTTATAAATTAGGGTGTATTTCAACGATTGCAGACAATAGGTATTTTGAAGTTGTATAGTCATCTGTCAACATAATCATCACTCGATAACACCGATCCACCTTGAATTAAATTAAGATTTGTTTGGGGATCCTTTTTGGGGATATTATACATTTCCAGTTTTAGCTGACCTCGGATTGTATAGTCTTTTGGTACAATGAGAAGTCAGCTTATACCGAAAATGTATAGCTTTATAATTATGTCGTCGTTCGTACATAATAAAGATTATTCTATCTATCTTCGCCTGCGTGGAGATTGGAAATTATCCCACGGAAACATACTACCGGAATATAAAGTATGTCATAATCATAAGCCAGGTCTGTGCCAAATTTCAAGGAAATCCGCCGTTAAGGCGTGAAAAGGTAACAGACAGTAAGACGGAACAGTTACTTTTACATTTGCCGCACTTACGCGATTTAGGATAAGTACCTACCTATTTTAAATTTTCGAATCTGTTGTCAAATCTTTACTTGTATGTTTGGTTGGTGTTATCTTAGTCGCCGGTCAAAACAGGTGCGCAGATATATTATTTTCAAACTCAAAGCATTTATTTCAATTAAACCATTTACAGGCACTTTTGAATTGTCAAAGGAGTCGAAAAGACCACACGCGGTATCAAGTTTGTCTACTTCTACTGGACAAGCTCCGATCGAGTAACAGCTTAGGTTAGGTACTCTTATTACACTACGCTACTTATCAGACGAGGGAAGCGTCAGGGCAGCCCATTTATAACTATACACTGAATGAATATGTCATATCAATCGATAGGATTATATGAACTTAAGAGGGTTGTATTGATTATTTTAATGATTATAATTCTGTAAAGTCACGAGTCTGTTGTTACGGTCGCGAATCATATAAATCCTGGCACTGACCTGCAAATTGCAAAAAACGTAAGATAATTTGAATTTCGCGGGCTACCTTCTCGCATCCCCTTTAGAAAGGCTTATGTATACCGCATGGTGTAATAGGCCCTTAGGTTTTAAAGACTTTTCACCAGAAGCCAGAAATCCTACATTTCTTTCGGTCAAGGCACTCTGTGAGATGATAAGATGTCGAGTTCATTATACTTCTTTATTCTGATATTTCAGAGAGAGTATTATCTTTTCAGACTGATACTGACAGTTAAATTTAGACTGCATAAATAATAATGTCAAATCAAATGGAGTGAAATTTACCTTTTTAAGTAGGTACTACGTAACCACAAACAAACATTACGCAAACTTAGATATTTATTCCATGCAAAAATACTAGAACATGGAAAAATACTAGAACGTAACGTAACGCAGTACCTACTGCTTATTGCTAAGATAATTTAGTCATTCTAATTTATTCTATCCGATTCTTATTGAGGTAAATATAATATATAAAATATCCTCATTGATAACTAGGTCATCTATATTAATAGTAAAGCAGCAGAGTTTTTTTGTTTGTTTGTTTGTTTGGACGCGCTAATCTCTGGAACTCCCAGTCAGATTTGAAAATTTCTTTTTGCATTTGATAGCCCAATACTCAATGAAGGCTTTATTTAGGCTACTTAACAGGCTAGGACCGTTAGGAGCCGAGCAAAAACAAAAACAGTCAGAAAGAACGCTAAGCGAGACGACGTAATAGCGCGGGCAGGCGATGCGTTGCGACGCGGACGGGGTTGGTCAGAAGAACAAAAAATTTCACGCGGACGGAGTCGCGGGCAGAAGCGAGTTATTTTAATAAACTTCCGAGTAAGGCTGCGTTTCCACCAGAGATGAGCGAGGATGCGTAGCGAGGAATGTGTGTAAAACTAACAAATAACAACGCTAACTTAGTTCAAGCTATGACAATGAAGCGATGTTATTGGTTTTTTTCACACACATCCCTCGCTACGCATCCTCGCACATCTCTGGTAGAAACGCAGCCTTAGTGTGGTAACAGTATTATACAGTATGGAAACCACGTATTATATGTAATAAATTAAACCACATACTTGTTATCGCCTTTTCTGACGATATACAAAAAATCGGAAACGGCTAAAATCGGAACTAACACAGCCATCTTGTTACTTCGATACATTTCACAAAACAATTACCCAAATGTTTACCAACAGCGCCCCCCGTCAACGTCATTCGAGCGCAAAAATACTCTTGTAGCAGGGCAGCCAATGATTTCAAAATATGTCAATGAGAGCAGCAGTGTACTAATTGCTAATGGCCTATTAGTGACAATTGCAACAAGGACTTTTTTTATCGAACGCCATAAATAACTAGACAGGTACATAAAAACTAGTTAGAACATGTCACACATCACCTTGCACACATAGATACGTCACGTTTTTATAAGTACTGCCAAGTTTTTATTCTAAGAAACCATGTGAGATATAAAACTAAAGACAATGGTATGAAATCGATCGTTTTCACATTGATATCTAGCTATTAAGGCTACACAATAAATAATAAAACTTATACTGGTTTTAAGGCTCCAACAAACAGGCCCGACGCGACGCTACGACGCTATTCTGCAACCTAATTGCGTGACACACTATCAATCAAACTCAAACTCAAAGCATTTATTTGAATTAAACCATTTACAGGCATTTTTGAATTGTCAAGAAGTCGGTCACAATCTCGAATCATTTTAAGGATATTGCTAATCCATTGCTGCATATTAAGAATGAATGAATGAATGAATTGCACCCATCCCAGCGTGGTTAAACCAGACTCGATTAATCGAATGAACCCCAAGATTCGCTCTAGCTCTGATCAAAAAAATATAAATTATAAACAACGTAAATAACACAATGAATATTGTTGAACTGTCAAAATGTAAGCCTTTGCAACCGGTTTAACTTCCATGAAGTTTTCATAGAAATTGTTCTACTAGAGTCGCGCCGCGCTTTCGCGCCTGTCTGCGGGGAGCCTATATACAGCCTGACAATTTTTTATTACTCACGCATGCAATAGAGGTAAATTTCCGCTCAGTCTAGTATTAAATTACAGTAGATGAATAAATAATCAGGCAGACACATGAAATAAGGTATATATAGAGCATGATGATCATTGCAATATATTATTCAGATCATTAAACTTATTTGTTCCAATTCTAATTTAGGATGTAGGTACCCTTTTATTGTGAAATGGATATCAGAATGACCAATTTGTTGCATAGTACAACTATGTATTGTACAAAGGAGAGCCAATAATCATTACATTATTATCCTTTATACTGATACAGGATAATAATGTAATGATTATTGGCTCTCCTTTGTTGTTTGAATGTTGGTAACCGTAAAACGAGTGGCTGTCCTTTTATAGTTCAATTTAAACTGTATCCTTGTTCACGATGTTGTTTCACTTGTGTACATGCGAAATGGTATTTGTATGCAGCCATTTGAATAGCATATATGTATAATAGGTCCCCTCTTTAAACGCCAGAAATGTAACTGCTTTTGCACTTTGGGAACTTTTTACGATAAGAAGCTAGGTATGCCCAGATTCGTAACATTACTATAGCTCCATCCACAAAGTTAAATACTCAAAGTATAACTAAAGCAATCAATACTCATAAGTTTAATTCCGTTCCACAATATGTACGGTTGGCTCCAATAGCACGGCTTTGAAAATATAGAAATATCAGTATTCTCTCCGCTCCTGGCTTCCGGGCTCCAGAAGGCCCTGACGTGTGGATAAAATTTTATGCAAGTAATAAACTATGTCCAGCGAGAGGACTTCTACAGAGCTTACTAGGGAGTTTCCCAATAATTATTGAAAATTGAGACACCAATTACTTAATTTGATTTACCTACGCCATAATGTGATGACACCAATCAGTGATTAACATCATCAGCATTATCTACCATTTTATTATACGACAATTATTTATTACCTAAATTTCAAGTTTTGCTGACATTTGTCTGAACCTTATTGAAGAAGACTAGGCAAGAACCCGTCAGGCTAAATTACTTACCCATCATTTACAAAAATAAACAATTAATTACGGGGACTACATGACCTAAAGCGCGGTCACTGTCGGACTGCATAGAAAAGAAAGAAGCGCGATGACACAACGCTGGATTACCAGCGTTGTGTCATCAAAAAATAAATAAATAAAATAAATAAATAAAAAAATAAAATAAATAAATAATAAATTAAATAGATAATTTCTTCATATTTTGCAATAAATTATTATTGCAAAATATGAAGAAATTATCTATTTACAAAAAATGTATTGTTTGGACTAAAAAATTAAAACACTAGTGCTTTAGTACGTTGCTTATACAACAATCCGAAAAAAAAATAAACTGATTGTATATTACCTAATATGGTTTTTATTATGAAAGGAAAGTTTTTAGAGGTATCTTCATGATTTTTTTCTATCGTATCAAATTAGTTGTACCTATTATGTTTTTAACACTGCACTATGTAACTAGCATATTATATCCTGAAGAATATCTTACATTTTTCTGATTTTGTTTACAGTAGTCGATCATATATACTTTTAGGCATTATAAAACTTGCGTTACACAGATTAAAATAGATTTTATATAAGTAAGCAGTAAAACGTCATTGTTATGTAAATAAAAATCTGAGCGACGCATTCCGAATTTATGCTCGCTTTCTCCATGGAGTCTCCTCCGTTCTACAGAACCTGTTCGAGTTTTTGTTTCTTCACACCAGATGGCGTGTCATCTGATGTTAAAGCACTATCCTCCATCCATTGCTGCAGCATTGAACATAGAAGCAATGCGCGAGATACGCACGAGGCTAGGTTTTCAAAGCAAGGATAGCAAGCTAGAATCTCGGTTGGCTCCTACTTGTCCTGGTTTGGCACATGCTAGCGCTGTTTACATGACGCCAGATAAGTTTAAGCCAGTGCAGTACAAGTTGTGGTTGTCGTTAGAAACACAAAACGCGTAGTCACAGCTCACTAGCCATTCGAATACTAGCTTCGCCGGCCAAATTAATCTAGTGCATAAGCCAGGATATTAAAATCAGTACTGGGGGAGCAACAAGCTCAAAAAATAAAACCCCATTATAGCTTGAGACGCTAGTTTACTAGCCTAGAAATGAAGCTAGTTCTGTATATACGGAGCCAGAGTTACTAGCCTGCTAGCTTACTAACACTCGCTTACTATCCTGGCTTGAGAGACTAGCCCCGTCACCCGTGCATCTCCGGCATAAAGGCTTATGTTCTGTGTTACCGATGACCAGTAGATATACCTACATAAGTAAAACCTATGCGCCCTTCTTAAGCCCCCATGTCGTACGTGATCGGAAACGTTGTTAATCATTTGTTTTGACGCACCAAAACAAACATTGGATAAGGAAAATGTTAACTCTCATCACATATTTAATTTTGTAGTAAAACTCCAATGCTCTTGTTCAACGGCAAATAAAATCCCATTTGTATTTGCTCTGACGCAGATCATACTCATTCAATATTTTTATCCCTCTTGAACGCATAATAAAATCTGTTCTGAAAGACTAAAAGAACGTCTCTAAAGTATTAATTTAGATGCTCGAAATTTAATACTCGTCAAGGGTTCATTCATAGCCAACTAAAACCATCCTCGAAATAAATAAGGACTTTATTTACAAAACATCGGGAATGAGCTGTCCCTCCTATGCCAATAAGGAACTCCTTGTGTATATCTGGAATCCTAAAAAAAGGGAAGGATCATAGAGATTCTTGGTGCGTATCAAATGACACTGTATTTCTGCGATATTGAACAAAGCCTCTTTTGAAAGCGCAGATGAACAAGCCTACTTTGTGATCGTTCACAGTTTTTCGAACTGAATAGGAAAACTTCATGAGGCCGCGTTCACACCAAACGTCGACCGTGAAAATGCATGAAAAATAAAGGACAGTCAGTCGGCGGCCGATTAAACGCTTTGGTGTTAACGCGGCCTTTTAAGATGCCATCAGAAATACAAGAATCCGTCAGCTGCTGCTAAAGCTACGGTTTCCAAATGAGAGTTTCCGTCATTTTTATAACGGACGTCGTGAAAATCTGTTGTTTTCACTAGTAAAGACGTTCTGTATTTGGACATTACGGCCGAATGTGGTAGCCACCGCTCTTCTAGGAAACAGTAGCTTGTACATTGTGTGCAATAACAGCACTTGACAAAAGCTGCTAAACTAACTGGTGATCACAATATTTCATTTTTTAAAGCACAGGGAGATTTGCCTTTAAAAACACAAACAGGAAAAGAGCGCCATTTTATTCTTTGCCCAAGAATAAATAAAAGATTGACAAACAAGTGTCACTGTTCTATCGATTCTCAGTGCAACAACACTGCACAAGTAAATTGAACTCAACTCATAGTATTCAAATGACCAAGGGAGCCGCTTTTATCTTAATGTTTACAATGCACATGGAACGGTTCAAGGCACCGTTGATAATACACGCATGACTAGAACAAACTACCTAGCTATGTTTGAAATAAACGTTCAACTTAACAATAATTGAGGGACATGAGGAGTTGACGATAGGCTTCGTGCCTTATACCCATTTAAGACATTAGGTAGGTGACCTATAATATGAAAAGTGTATATTTTAGCCATATGCACGTTAGGCAGCAGATATATAACGTTTTGTGGGCAAATACAGGGTGTTAGGTTAAGGACATTCACGGTCATTTGGTTTGGAATAGCATTCTGACAAAAAATGACCGAGAATGTCGAATCACATTGGTGTCACCAAGTAAAACCACGGATCCGTAAGGCGTTAAAACCAAACAGCTGAAATCAATATAGGCTATTTATTAGGCAACCCTCAACGTGTGCGCGGCGCTGAGTTGAGCGCGTTGAAAATTCAACAGCGCGCTTATGTTTAGGCATTCTTTTAAAGTGTCGCACTGTCGCCTAGTATAAATAAAAACGGGCATTGGTATTGTTAAACTGGAAATAAGGCTCTGCCTAACCAGTACACCAGGGACTTTACATAAAAATCAAGAGTTATGACCTTGCAATAATCTGATGGAAACGAATCGATAAAATAAACTGATAACTTATTTATTATTTGATAAAGATAGAGTGAAAAAGTGAATGTATCCGTGCAGTTCCTCCTTTAAACTAATTTCAAAGGTTTAATGTCGAAATCGAAACATGAAACGTGATTTATGGCTTCGATAGCAACATTTGTTACATTTAAAACGTGCTTAGCAACTGTTCATAGTCTAGTATACCCCACGCAATGATAGTTCGTCGCATTTGCCTAGTGTCTCGAGCTGAGCCCGTTCCAGAATTAAAAGCACATAAGATATCAATCATGCGGGATAAGCTGGCTGGAGCGGCTGGACCCCTATAACATTAATTCTTGGGAGCTCTGGACTGCGAGAGGTGGAGGAGGAGGAGAGTAGGGAGGCCTTTGCCCATCAGAGGGACAATACGGGATTTATAAAAGAAGAAAAAGAAATCAATGAGCCATGGATCAAGGGTCCTCTTGTCAATCATTGACCAACGGAGAAAAAGGAATTGCTGTGATCATAAGCTTTTCTACTAAATAAGTATACATAATTATCACGCACTTTCAAGCCAATATTTTTTTGTAGAAATCATGGCGCTGAACAATTATAAAGCGTAATTTTCTCAAGAATATTAAAACCATACTTGCATAGACTGGGAAAAATATTGAAGTGAATGACAGGCTACTATTTCTTTGTGAGAATTGGCTTAAATTTTTTGAATTGTAACAAAGCAGCATAGTAGTAATACGGAAAAGCAATCAATATAAACTTATCAGCATGGTTTACGCATCGGCGCACGAGACTCACAAACGCGGCTAGGAGATTAATTTCTCAGTCGTTCGAAACAATGTAGCCAATTACGCGATACAATACTGTTGCTTGTCAAACAAAACATGACAGTATCAATCATCTGCAAGCAATGCGTCGGCGCAGAAACAAACCATGAATATAAATGGACCGTAACAGAAAACTGGGCAAATTATGATGGATTTTTGGACAAACAAATCAGCTATTCTGATAAATTATTTATTTTCGAAATGTCTTAATAAAAAAAAAAACTGGAAATCTCTGTTTCTATGGAAAATTATTTATAATCGGTCTAATTTGGCTGGAGAACTATTTTCCGAAAATGTTCTTTACTAACGTTTTAGACCTTTGTATCCTGCTTATGCGTAGGAAGTTTTATTAAAATCGGTTCATTCATTTCGACAAACAAGGGCCTGAAAGTTTGTATGAAATGCCGTACGTCGTAAACGCGCTAAGTTTAGAAACACGCACAGGATGTAAAAGTGAATGTGATAAGACGTGTATCCTATTTGGTGCGAATTTCATCAGTGACACGCAGATATCGTGTTCAATTCCCAGGCAAGTTCAATACACTATGTTATTGCTTTTGGCAAGTCACCTCCACATCCAGTTTAGTTTGCCTGCTCGTTGTAGGTTAGCAGTGTGTCAATTTCATAAACAAGTAATTTCCGTGACTAAACTTTGAAACAAAAAACGTTTAGTTTTGTAGGTTCCACGTGTTGATAATAACAAAGGATTTCTTTTCAAATCTTATCTGTCTGCTAATCTTTGTTCAGACTATTTACGGAGTACATCTTACAAACGATCATGAGTAATCATTTACTCGCACTGAAAGGAAAAGTGAGGCTCAGAAATTATACGTAGGTATTTCTGCAAGTCTCAACTTTTTCCTTGGTTTGAACAGCTCTACTAGTGGGATATTAACCTCTCAGGAACAGGCAAAATCAAAGTCAAAAGTAATTTATTCAGACTAGGCTGAGAATCAGCACTTTTCGAACGTCAAAATTACAAAAGACAGTCCCCCAAAACGCCCGCCCTTCACCACTTCCTAGTGCTTTCGCTAGGGAGAAGAAGTGGCGCAACAAACTCCCCAGCAGCACAGCTGTCTGTTCAGTTATAAAATACTCGACTGTATACAATACTAGATCTGCAAAGTATCTAATTAACATTACAGGACACAGAACATTCAATTAGCTATGCCACCATAATGTAGCTAGCCACGCCAATATGTATACTAACAAACCATAAAATCTATACGAAGTCAAGCTAAAAAAAAACTAAATCAAAATTAAAAATGTAATCAAAAAAAAACTTACTACCTAATTAAAAGCCTAAAGGTATAAAGGGCGTGTGACAACTTACATAAATATGCAATGCTCTGTTTACATAGCTGTCACTTGAAGTCATAAATGATAAACTAGGACCACTAGGCTATTATGCGGCAGATTTTTACAGTCAGAAACAAACGTAGATTCAGAGTTTCAGAAAATATTTATGAATTTTCTTTGTAATAGATTACTGAAGAGTAGAAAATACTGTGAAACTAGAGATGATTTTGAAACAATAATAAGATTTTGTGATAACAAAATAATCACTTCCTTTTCTGGCCGAGTAGTAGAGGCCTAGTAATAACGGCCGAGACTTACAGAGTTTTAGGTCGTAGGTTTCAGCCTACGACATGTGACATTCACACACCCGCACAGGGCCTGCGTGGTGGATTACGGCCCACTCCCTCTCACAGAGAAGAGGCCTGTGTCCCAGCAGTGGAACATTATATAGGCTGATTTTACTTTTGTGGCGGATTGCTTAGACAAGCATTATAAAATTGAGATAATCACCTGTGCAGCAGCAGTCCTGGTCTCCCAGGCCGGCGACCGCAGATGAGTCGTGAGTCTGCCGAGCAGTCGGTGCAGTTCCTCAGGGTGGGCTTTTTGAACCTCTCCGAGCTGGCGGGCAGCGGCGCGCCTTGTAGCTGGGCCCGCGCCCGCCTCAAGGAGAACGAACAGGCGGTCTAACCTAAACAAGAACAATGAATTTACTTCATTTATAAACGTTACTTAAGCCGACATCATAGTCTTCACTCTTGAGTGAAGGTTCATTTTTGTTTAATTCCATGTTCACACCGACAAAATGATATAGGAATGAACACTCATGTGCTCCTTTCATTTAATTTTTCGGTCATTCAGTAGACTGTGAGTGAAAGATCGGAGTGAGAGTTCTCTGATGAATTAATTGTTCACTTTTGATTCATTTTGTGTTCAGACGTTAAAATAAAATATAAAACAGCTGTTTCATCCTTTTTGGTCAAGTAGGTATTGAACTTTTGTATAAAACAGCAGATTTTGTTTTCGTGATTTCAGAGTTGGTCCCATAGTGAAAGTTGTTCAGTTCGATGGTCTAAAGCACCTACCTCTTAAAGTTTATAAGGTAATTTTTTTAACACCTTATATACATTCAACTATAAAAATAAACTTTTTTATTAGTTATTAACAACAGTTTTTAAATGTGGTTACACCAAGGCTTTCTCGAATATGCAGTCGATAAGATGTTTTGATGGTGCTTCGCCCTACGGATACTTAGAACTGCCATTAGCTAATGAACCCTTAAATTTTGTCTCTAGGATGTACCGTTCATTATTACTTAAGTACTAATTAGGATTAATTTAATTAACTTTTCTGAATGCGGCTGTTAATCTGTAATCTACTTAAGGGGGAAGCGCTAAGGTAGCCCGCGAAATTCAAATTTTCTTACTTTTTTTGCAATTTGCTGGTTAGTATTAAGTTATACGTTGATTGAAATAAGATTCGCGGCCGTAACAAATATGTATTTACAGAATTATAATCATTACAATTAGTAATACAACTTGATATGTTAGTGTAATCCTAAAATGTCAAGATTTCATGAAATAGTCATTCGGTAGGATTACTTGGTCTTAGAGAGTTGTGTTGATGACTTTAATGATTATAATTCTGTCAATACATATTTGTTACGGCCGCGAATCATATTTTAATCAACGTAAAACTTAGTACTGGCCAGCAAATTGCAAAAAACGTAAAAAAAAATGAATTTCGCGGGCTACTCTGGCGTTTTCACCTTAAGTGACATGTATTCTAACTTCTAAGTTGATTTTTGAGTGACCATTAATTGTAACAAAAATGTCCTAACATGTTTTGGTTGCAATGGAATTAGAACTTTGTTAAGTTCCATAACTTGATAATTACAGGTTCTTATGCAATAACAACCATGTTTACAAAACGGTATAATAGCAGATATCGTCGCAATTGTTACGGTCAACAATTTTTCAAAAAAATTAAAAGGCATATTAAAATTAAAAGGCATTGATTATAAAATTAAATCTAATATACATATAAAAATGTCGTGTCACAGTGTTTGTTATGGAACTCCTCCGAAAAGGCTTGATTGATTTTTATAAATTTTTGTGTATATTTGGTAGGACTTTTTTTTTTTGCAAAACATCGTTTTCGGTGTCAGCTAATAATAATAATATCAGTAATATTATACATTATTATTACTTTCCATACGAATACAGAACAACACCTGTATCAACTTTACTTACGACGCAATTATGAATCCATGCACTATACCTACCGTCTGAGTTTGTACAGGTGTTCCGACGTGAACATTATTTTTTTTATCGTTTGTTGAAAATAATAAATTATAATTATTTTTATAAGGTCACCTGATTATCACCCGAGATGAGGAAAAAACACGAAGAAAAAATATTTTTCCGAAGTCAACACCTAGAGGTAAAAATGAGAGACCAGCAGTCGCAGTTCATGATTAAGTTTTTTTTGTTAAGTACGGTACTGACTTCTTCCGCCGAGGTAGGATACATTGTTACAAGGTCCTTTGGCGCTTGAATGAAATTTACAGGGCGGAGTTGTTAGTAAACAATTTTAAACTTTTTTTTTTGCAAAAAACAAGATGGCGGCCATAGACTTATAAAAAATATGGACTCCGCGCCACGCATATCGAAAGTAAAGCACAGTAAGTATGCCGGACCGTTTACACGCCTCACCCTCACATTTACATCATAGTATGCCGACCAGCCGCCATTCCGTGACACGACAGCGTCAATCGTCAGTCACGTCACGCACATACATATAGATCGGTACGGTGCTTCACTTTCGATATGCGTGGCGCGGCATCTTTTTTTTATTCTATGATGGCGGCTTTAGTTCTGATTTTGGCCGCGCGTCACAAGAACCTTGTAGCGCTATTTGTGGATTCTGTTAAGTTTTTTTTTTTCTTGAACCTGACAGTCCTTGATTCGCCTTTTTGGCTCGAATGAAATCTTACCGAACTTGAATTCTTTTTTAATTTTTTTATGCTATTGGCGGGATCAATTACTTCTTATCTAACCAAACTGGGTAAATTGGACTCAATTTATTAACCGCCCCAATGTTTTATTGGTTCTATAGGCGTGTGATCGTAAAATAATATCGTAAAACTTCGTATTGCATAAGGAATGGATTGCTTTCATAGAATAACAGGTACAGTCGTTATGTAACATGTGTAAAGTACCTACTTATGTATGAATACGGCTAGATAACAGGCTAGAGCACAGTTGCCATAATATGAGTACTTAAATTAAAACTAGTACAATCTATGTGTACATACAGCTAACTTGCAAGTTACAACTACTTGTCAAGTCTTATGTATGGTCAGGGAAATTATTTTTTTAGCAAATTGACTACTTGGCTGCGACTTACGAGTTGTAGGTCGTAGGTTCGAACCCAGACAGGCGCTTTACTTTGTGTAAATTATTTCATCACCACTGCTCTCAAAACGGCGAAGGAAAACATCTTGAGGAAACCGGCATGTCCTAGAACCAAAAGTTCGACGACATGTGACATCTACCAACCCGCACTGGGCCCGCGTGGTAGATTACGGCCCACTCCCTCTCACTGAGAGAAGGCCTGTGTCCCAACAGTGGGAACATTATAGGCTGATTATGTAAATTGACTACTTATCTATACCTACCAACATAAATTGCTCGTATTTTTAAATCACAACAGTCATTCTTTGACAGTTGTACGAAATGGCAACAACACGGCAAATTGTCGTAGTGTGTCAATTTGATAAACAATGAATTTTCCTGTCAAAATCACTCTTTTATTTAAGTTTGTCTACCTTATGAAGTAATTATAACGCCCACAATAAAAATGCAATGGAAATAATTATTAATATTTCTACCTGTACACCTAGCTGTTTTATTGACTGTACCTAGTTCGCTTGCTCGCTATGAATCATGTGAGCACATCTAAATTAATAAAATACGCTAATTCTAATGCAGTCTAGCTAAGCAACTTTACATAAGACCCGTCTCCACCGTATTACAGGTATCAGATGAGAAAGCATTGCGTTAGTTTTAAACTACTAATGGAAATCATCACAAGAACTTATGAAATCTCTAGAGACGCGCCGAGTACTCGTTTATTACTCATTTACCGTGTAATAAACGAGTACATAGCGCATCTCTAATTCTAAGTTCTTACATACTTGGCCATTTTGGTAGTACTAGTTATCGGCCGAATAACCCGGCTTGACTGCCGAGGTACTCGAAAAAAACTCGTAAACTTATAACCTGACCTCTTTACAATATTAATGTAGATTAGTCATTGTCAGATAATTATATCACGTGAAAAAAACTAACGTATTTAATTAAATAATAAGTATCTCGTGGTGATCAATTTTCGATTAATATTGGTCTAACTGTAAGTATAGCGCACTTTTCGGATCTTCACTTTCAGATTTGAAGCGTTTCGTACGTTCTCAATAACTGCGTCAACTAAACCGAATTACTCGGCAGAGTGCTCGATTCGGTAAACATAATACTTACCGAACAATATTCGGTACTCTGTTATGGTACGCCGTAAAACTTATAATCGGCGTATCTCTAGAAATCAACGTACAGACGCCAGCACATCAAGCTACCCCAATCTGTCAAATTTTCCCAATTCAATATGAACCTTATTCCTTTGTAGTAAAGTTGAAATTCTATCAAATAAATTTGACAGATTGGGGTAGGTTGATGTGCTGGCCTCTGTACATTTACTTTCCGGCAACCATAAATTCATTTCGTGTTCTTTGGTATTCCCAATGATCGCGAATTTCGATTTGAAATTATATTAACTCACATAATAACATTCGTTTATGATAATGCAGTCGGAATTAATTCAGGTCATCTTGAAACTAAAGAAACAACATAAATGAAATAGTAATACCTAGTATTGGTAACAAAAGGACACTACTGAATTAAATAATATAATTACGTTTTTATATTAATTAAGTATGTGCTTTTGGATAAACTTAAGTTAATGTTATATAAAAGTTGCATGCCGAATAGTGAAATATGGCTGATCTTTAAAATATTTTTAACAGACTTCCAAAAAGGGGGAGGTTATTATGTTCGACTTTATGTATATAATTACTAGCTGCGCCCCGCGGTTTCACCCGCGTAAGTTTCGATTTAGGGGTATGAAAAACAGATGTTGGCCGATTCTCATAGATACCGGATAAGCACAAAAAATTTCATCAAAATCGGTCAAGCCGTTTCGGAGGAGTATGGCAACGAAAACTGTGACACGAGAATTTTATATATTAGATTTTTTTAACATCTATTATATACTACCCATATTTGCAAAATAAATGTCTATTATATTATAATGTCCATTTACCACGGTTGCGTCTCATTCATGTCATAATTTGATGTAAATTAGTTGTCATTGTCTTCAGTTTTACAAACAAATCAGCTATTCTGATAAATGGTTTATTTTCTGTAAGTAGGTTTGTACAAACACTCTATTAAAATCCAGACATAACCTTGATCAGATCATGTGAAGACCATATAAATTGGTGTCTAATATGGTCTTTTGAGGTAAGAACCACACAGATTAAGTGGATCTGTCAATTCAGTGCACGCATTTTGTCAAAAATCGTGCAGCTAACTCAGAGCATGAGGAGCTGAACGATTCGACGAACAATACCAAAGAAAGGACATTTGTGTAGGCCGCGTAAATTACTTAAACTGACAGATCATGATTAAAACTAACTAAAAAGGAAAAAAAAGGAAAGCAGAAAAAAGAAATGTCCCACTTCTTACTTACATCATATTTAAATGATATGACTACTAATTTACAACATATTAAAAATATATATACCTAATACAACTATCAAGGGGGATGCGCTAAGGTAGCTCACGAAATTCAAAGTGACGTTTTTTTGCATTTGTAGGTTACATAATAATACAACTCTTAAGTTAAAATTGGCTTCAAATGTCATGATTTCATGAACTTAGAGAATAATAATTGTATTGAATTTTTATAATTATAAAATTCTTAAATAAATACTTGTTACGGCCGCGAATTAACCCAAACGCTTTTGCCTTTACACTATATTCAAAAGACATTTCTAGTATCTACTCCATGACAAAATCGCTATCAATAATGTCAGTTTTAACGACTGCAAGTTTCAACAAATGCACGCTCGCTTGTCAAGTTGTCACGTCACAAAAGTACGAATTGCTCTGCATCGACTGTTCCATCGCTTTCAGGACTCTCAAGGTAACCAAACATGCATTACGATAACAAAGTAACTGGGAGGGTGTGAGTGTGTGTGTGTGTGGGTGTGTATAGATACTGTGTGTACAATGTGCAAATAAATAAGTAAATAAGTTTAACTTACCGGGACGTCATGTTATTTTCTAATCAACCCAATTTGTAATTCCACTCCTGAAAGAAACAGAAAAAACTTTTAATTAAAAAAACTAATAAAAATTCAGCGCGATAACGATTTTCTGGCGCTGCCGCGTCTTTCCATTCTATACAAGGCCAGAACGCAGCCATAGGAAACTGCTCGTGTTTACTTTGTAATCTGCGATTACAATGTATTGGTACACGAATTTTGCGTACTGCTTGTGTATAGTTTGTAACGTTTACGCGAGCGTATTTCCATTCTATTACAAGGCCAGAACACAAGGGTATGAAACTAATCGCGTATGGATTCGAAATCACTTTTTTACTAAGGTCTTCCAATCTATACAAGAGTAGTACGCAAATACTCGCGTATACTTCGTAGTGACCTAACTATCTTATTCCATAATAATTATACAATGCCAGTACGACGGACTAATCGTGTATATGTCGCAGCCAACTGGTTAAATTAGCCGTTCAGTTAACCGCCTAGCCTTTTAACTAAACGGGGGCCGTTTAACTAACGGCCTGAATGATATGCAATTCAGTTTAGGTTGGAAATCTGTAACCAATCACGCGCGAGCCGAATTGGTGGCAGTAACTAAGCCAGGGCACCCCGACCAAATGGGTTAGGGTTAGAACTGTGATCAACCGCGTGCGAGCCGAGAGAGCGAAGCGAGGCGAGCACTACTTCTAAAAGCCAGACAGACAGAGACAGTCTGTTGGTAAGTGTCAAACCCCATAGAGGGCAATCGTGTATATGTCGCAGCCAACTGATTAAATTAGCCGTTCAGTTAACCGCCTAGCCTTTTAACTAAACGGCGGCCGTTTAACTAACGACCTGAATGATATTCAATTCAGTTTAGGTTGGAAGTCTGTAACCAATCACGCGCGGCCGAATTGGTCGCAGTAACTAAGCCAGGGCACCCCGACCAAATGGGTTAGGTTAGAACTGTGATCAACCGCGTGCGAGCCGAGAGAGCGAAGCGAGGCGAGCACTACTTCTAAAAGCCAGACAGACAGAGACAGTCTGTTGGTAAGTATCAAACCCCATAGAGAGCCTTCCCCGATTCCCTAGAACCAAACGCATGTGTAGGATACCTCAAATTAGTAATTGAAAGGAACAAGGAGGGATAAATATTCAACACTCACCCAATCCAATCGTTCACAAACACTCACTGAGATTCACGCGCCTTACGCGCTACTCACATTATATTTATTTATTTAATTTTAGGAAAAATTACAGCTAAACAGATACAGTATAAATAGAATATACAAAATAAGGCCAATTACAAATTTCCACGTGTAGTATATGTATATATATTTATATATAAAATATAATATTTTCTGTTGAAAATATATAATAGACAAAACAGAAAAAAATACTATTTATGCTCGAAGAAGCAACAAACATAACATAGTAACATAACATAGTAGACAAATATAACATAGTCTAAAACAACTCTTAATAACAGTCTCGCCCTCACGATCTCTCAATCAGGCACACAGTTTCATTAGTATTGCCTAAGTTCTAACTCTGCTCGTCTAGCCTACGTCAACCGCTCACTCTACTAGCCTGGACTCGCAAGTCCATCTCCTAAAGCGGGTCGATCGATCCCGACTGCCTCTTCGTCCTCGCTATAATTTCTCATATCCTCTATCACCACTCTCAGCCCCTTACAAAATGCTGTACCTCTTAGCCCCCGTATAAAATGCTGCACCTTAAGTGACGTAAATTTCCCATAAAGTGTAAATGGAATGGGTTTTCAACAAGTTCACTTTTGTGTTACGATTTTAAAGAAATAGGATATTTTGTTATTTATTAGGATAACGTGTCAAACCATGAGCACAATTTTTTTTCCAAAAAAAAATTAAATCAAACGACTTCCAAAAAAAAAAAACTCTACAAAGTAAAAAATTACTTTAATTTCGGAAGTCGGTGTCGTTGGTCTGCATTCCCTAACTTTTTCAAAATATTCTATAGCCTATGTTCATCAGGGATAATGTAGGATTCTAATGGTGAAAGAATGATCAAGGTTTTGAGATGTTTTCCCTTTGACACTACACCAAAGTTCTAAAAAAAAGTCCGCGACTGCATTTGTGCTCACTATAAACCTTTCTTAGGGTAATCAAATTTGTTCTAAAATAATGTGCGAAGGTATTTTTATAAACATGCCAAATAAATACGTTATTCATCACAACTTCACAAGTATTTAATTTTGAACAAAATCTCTCTTGACATCATTTGATTTTAATAAATATCTTAGGATATATCATAGTTTTAAAATAATGGAATATAATTTTAGTAGGTTTTTTCCTCAAATTAACACGGGTGAAACCGCGGAGCACAGCTAGTATAACATAAAGATAATAACTTGATCAGCTAAATATAAGATGACTAGTATGTGATTAGGTTTTGATGTGTCTTTTTTAATCATAGCATAGATCCTATTCGAAGTGTTCAGAAAACCTGAATTCTGAGCAATCATTACGATAAATACATTCTTCCTGAATGCGAAAGTAACTGTCTCTCTGTCTGTTACCTTTTCACGCTTTAACGGCTGAACGGATTTCGATGAACTTTGGCACACAAGTAGACCATGACCTAGGTTAGGACAAAGGATACTTTTTATCCCGGAAGTACGTTACGATCAAGTGTAATAATTTCCGATCTCTACGTGGGCGAAGCTGCGGGCTTTGCTTGTTTACCATATAAACAGTTCGTTATATGGAAGATGTTGCCAGAAGATTTCAGAGATAATCAGTTCCAAAAATGTCAACACTCGTTTTGGGGTCGTGTTATCGCTGGCGTAACACGTTGCATTCGTTCTACTTGTGTCGATCATTTATCGCCCTTATCGTACTTGGACTGGATACACATAGTTTTAATAAAAACTCTCTTTTATAGCTGATGGTATTTATGTCATCTAAATTAGTAGATTTATGACTCTGGTGTGCAGTCTAATCGTGTTGCGCAGCAAAAACATAAATACTACTCAATACTACTCCGCAAAACTTCACATGATACTGAAAGAATAACGGAAATTATCCTTGCCTAGCCTTCCTGTTATAATGAAGTGCATTTGTTATTTCAGCATTTAAATAGCACTAAAATAGAGGCCCTTTTAAGACCACCACTAATATATTTTTTCTTTATGACTTAGACGCACAGTTATCCCACGCTCAAATTCAGACCTGCTAATCTACTTTATTTTATAAGCGAGGACCAAAATAATATTACGTAATGCAAGATATATTGGCCGGATGCGAAAACAAATCATTCGCTTTGTTACTTTATGAGCGTTACCATGGAACTGCTGTTCATTGGTGAGAAGATCTTCTGTGTCAACTGGAATTTCAGATTGTGACAACCATATGTACTTAATCAGACATGCTTATAGTATCTGAGAAAGACTTATTTCGAAAGGGCTTCTAACTGTACACCTCTAAACCAACGGCAAAAATGTTGTTTTCTAATCGGGCAAGTAATACCTTGGCTATAAATAATGTCACAGTAATTCACTCAAGACTCAATAACAACATCAGTCTGTAAATATAACTTGACGTCCTTTAGGTCCACACCTTTTCCCTTGTATAACAAATATTGCTCATTTTAATGCTTAATCACGATGTAAAACAATGGTCTGTTTCAAAACGGCGTCAAAAAGTTCTGTTTTGCGTCACCCAAACAATAATAATATCTGTGAATTACCTTCCGTTTCATTTAGTGTAACATAGATACTATGCTTTTTCATACAGGATATGACATCAATTAGTTAGAATTAACCATAAAATTATAATATAGCAAGTAATTTTATTGTTCATCTTTCCCTAGCTATCCGAGATGCTCAAACTTTATGGCGACTCTGGCTGGTGTGAGCTGCTCGCTGCGCAGTACCCAAACATAGAAGTATAAAAAAACATTTAACTTCTACCCTCGCTGACTGGTGAATTTTTTGGTGCGCAGCGACTCGCGTCATGTTCAGACTCGCCATAAAGTTTGAATCAGACTGTACTCATGTTTCCCATTTCGCAGTCTAGCACCGCTGAAGATATTTCATGTGAGTGTTTACCTACTTTGCATTAGAAGATTGGAATCAGCAAGGCAACCATGCCGTAGATGCAAAATGGATGTCACTCAGGCTGGCTGGACAAATCTTCGAACGTTACGAACGTATCCGTTTCTGCGCCTAGTCAGTTTCATTCCACCCCGTGATTCCACCCGTGTTGACGTGTTCTCATTGTTGAAAATGGTTGAAGTTACGTATTATTGACTATTTGCATTAGAAGAAGAAAATAATCATAAAACAGAAGAGGAAAACTACGAATAACTTATTCGTAAAAGTTTCATCATCTTTAAATCTAATATATAAAATTCTCGTGTCACAGTTTTCGTTGCCATACTCCTCCGAAACGGCTTGACCGATTTTGATGAAATTTTTTGTGCTTATCCGGTATCTATGAGAATCGGCCAACATCTATTTTTCATCCCCCTAAACCGAAACTTACGCGGGTGAAACCGCGGGGCGCTGCTTGTATGTTTGTATATAAATGAGATCGGTAGGTACCTATATTCGTCATCAGAGAGCACCGAGTAAAAGGATTACATGAATATTCCAAATACGCACGTACCGAAATGAAAATCTCATATAAGTATGACCAACTCGGGATGAGTTGGTCATACATAAATGACATACCTAATTATAAATATGAGATTTCAACTCATGATTATGTTTTTATTTTTATAAATAAACGTTGATAAGACGATTTCGGCAGATCTCCATAATGTCATCATCACGCATTTGGAAGTCAACAAGCGCCTACTCGTTTAGAATGAATGTGAATAAAAAGTCAAAGAGCTGCTACGCATTTACGTGCCTATGTGCGTTGAACTGATGTTCGAGAGCCGACCCCTAGACAATGTCACCTTCTGTAATAGGTATAATACACATTCAATAAGTAGCGATTAAGTACCTACATGTATGGATTTGGTTTTAATGGATTCGGTGACTGAATAGCTTTGACAATACTATAGGTGATGCAAACTTTTCTGACATGCGAGGATCAAGTGTCTTTATTTCTCGAATCCGCACTAACTGATGACGACTGACAACTGACACTCAGGACTAGTCGTTGTGACGATGTTTGGGAGAGACCTATGTCTAACAGTGGACGTCTTTCGTAGACTGAATGATGATGATTTAGGCAGGCAATGAAGTAAAAAGAATAGAATAGAATTCTATTATCTCATAATAAGTTACGATCAGCCACATCTCACGAAACTCGCGAGCGTGCCTACTTGTCCGACTAGCAGGTAGGTGTGTCGGAAACAGACGCCTTGACCTAGTCATGGTAGACCCCGCTGTGACCTGGCTGACGTGTACAGTGAGTGCAACGCTATTAACGCTAACAAGACGAAAAAGCACAGCATACTAAAATAATATGCGGCAGATGTTAGAGGTATTTTGTCGTACATAGATGAATTACGAAGGGCGACGAACTGAGGCACATATAAGTTTCGAGTATGAATGCTCGAATGTGTTAGGCGTTATGAGTTGGAACCCCGAAGCAGACGGGGATGACGGTGGATTGTGTAAAAGATGATATGGCTAGAAAGGGTGACAAAGGAGATGACGTCTACGTTATAGAGATGAGTGGAAGAAAACATGATGAGCTGAAGAGGGTCAGAGGGATTCGGAAAAGAGCAGGAGGACTACGGACGGAGTGCCCGATGATTTAGGACTCAAAGAAAAACAATGCGTTATCTATTTATCTTCTCACTTAAATTAAATCATTAAAATAAAATCGCTAGATTAGTTAGCTAGGCTTTTCTAATGTTCTTAGTTATATATTAGTGATCAACGATACCTAGTAATGGTTATCATTTATTCAGGTAGATACAAACAGAAGCTATGCCTTAAACCTACGTCGACAAAAAATAACAAATTCGACAGGCTTGCTTGAAATTTCCAAAGCGAATGAGTTAGAGATTTGTAAACACGAACTTCGTGACCGTGGGGCCGGTTAGAACAAATATCCCGTTATCTGATATTTGCAATCATGCTTGACTTTGTAATCTCTTTCGCCAAATATGGCTACGACATCGTAGGTATGCGTTTTCTATTAGTATCTATAATCAAACAAAGAGTAAGGTTTTCAGCCTCCATGTTTAATTATGCTACTATGCTGCAAATATTCATTTTTACCGTGGGAACTTTAGAGAAATTTAAAAGAGCCATTATTCTTCCCACCTAGACCTATAGCACAGGGGTTCTTAATCGTATGTCTAAAACGAGATATTGCTGCACCTAGGACAAGTCCACACTCCCTTAACACCTTAAGGGAGTGTGTACTGGAGACGAGGGACAAAGAGGACAAGGGGGTGCCCTTGAGCCAGTTATACACATTTGCACTCCGTCCCCTTTCGCCCGACAACGCCCTAAGGTCATTTTACTGCTAGCTGCTATACAATTTTAAAATGAACACCCACATACTTTATTTGTTTTTGTATCAAAGTGTAAATCTGCATACAATGGGTTGATAATTGTCTTTATATAACAGTAAGTAGTTAGTTGCCTGTTTTGGACTGGTCATTAATGATGACAAATAATGATGTAACTGCTCAGACATTATTCTAATAAAAATAAACTAGGAGTTGTTGATCATAATCCAACATTTCTCGTGAACTGATTTCTTTATGTTGACCAATAAACCACATACCAAGTAATCATTTTTCAAATTTATAGTTACACTATAGTTTGTAGATAAGAAAGGTACAGGTTTCAACGAGTGGGTGTTGCGGGTGCAACACCTATCTAGTATCTAGCAGTCCGAGGGGCACACCCTGTTAATGACTGGAGATAAGAATGAACTGTGTGCATTGTTCGTTATCCATGATAATTGTTACATTTGATATTATTTTGAATAATGATATGGCATAAGGCAACAGTAATTACTTATATTTGAGATAAAAAAAAAAGCATGATAACATGTCAACTCAACATGACCCAGGCAGAATAGATGGTGGCATCAGTTTTGGTGCCAAAAAACATGTTGAGATAAATACTCAAATCTGTTGAACTAGAACATGCAATCTAACAAATTGAATTATGTAAACCATCTATACATATGTAATCACGTCACATTAATCTAGAATTCTAGATAAAATGAGATAGCAGTATCCAGTACAAACTCAAGAAGGTTTTTATAGAATTGAGAAAATTTTGGACGAAGTATCTATTAATTTATTTATTTAATTATACTTCTAACTGAACTGACATTTGTGCTGCTGGGAATTTTGTTGTACCACTTTTTCTTCCCAGCTAAAGAACTAGGAAGCAGTGAAGGGCAGGCGTTTTGGGTGAAAGTCTTATGTAATTTAGATGTTCAAAAAGTGCTGGTTCTCAGCCTAGTTTGAATAAATGACTGTTGTTCTTTTTTTTTCAGGGTAACAAGTTCAAATCATTTTTTTACCCTGACTATGATCAGATGTGTGGAAGGATACATCACATTTTTACAGGATCTGGACCAATATCCAAATTCTATTTAATCAGGCAGCACAATATCAGCCTTCTTGAGTCTCTTGGTATGATTTGGCATCAATAGTGAACGTGAGAGGGGATTTGGATGGATGGTTAATCTGTCTTTGTATTTCACTAGGTAGCGCTTCACTTCTTCTAGGACCGTTGGAATTTCCAGGTGCAAGTTCAAAACATGAAGAATATCCCTTTTCAATTTTATTTCTTTGTGCCCTTTGGTGAAGGCCTCCTCCAACATTTTCCGGTTTTCCCTTTCCCTTGTTAGTCTAGTCAAACTGTCAAAGTTGTCACAGCGGTCTTCACTACAGTCCATTCAGTTATTTTACTTCTGATTTTCAGTCAAAATCACAGTGATCTTTATACTCCCTGTAAAAAGGTTGCTGTTAGATTGCTGCTACTAACAAGTCTGTCAAAATCACAAAGATTTTTATTCTCGTTGCTGGTGTCAACGGTAAAATATCTGTGAAAGTACTATAATGTCATCTTCCTATCTATAAAGAAGTTTTCTTTCCTTTCTGTTTCCCTCTTTAGGGTGCTTTTTTGTTAAATCTCTTGATGGATAGGAAGTACCTATTACCTACTTAAAATATTATAAAAAAACAAGTTTCAGAAAGATTTGTGAGTAAATCAATTACCTAATTGTTACATGGCTTGGCTGTTATATCATAATTATTTAATCAGTATTAGGTACATAGGTTCTAATGTGATTCTTATTACTAAATGATAAACTTCAATCTCAAATGACCAGTGCCAATTTTGTCTTGTGTAGATAAAAGCAATTATTTTGAGTTATTATTATAATTTATTACACATCTGCTAATTATTTGTCTTCAGGCCAATATTAGCGGAGTCCATCCACACTAATCTACACTAATATCATAAAGAGGAAAGATTTGTTTGTTTGTTTGAATTGAATAGGCTCCGAAACTACTGGACCGATTTGAAAAATTCTTTCACCATTAGAATCCTACATTATCCCTGATGAACATAGGCTATATAATATTTTGAAAAAGTTAGGGATCCATATAAAAACTTCGATAATGTAACCCAAGGTGTGAAAAAAATACCAAAAAAATCCTTATATTGCGTACGCTGTGGAAACTATTGACATTAGAGCAATGTTATGTACTACAGTTTTATAGAGGACATCAATATCTACAAAAAGTCTGCGACAGCATATGTCTATCTTTTAAGGTTGACTCACTATAACCTTTTTTTTTAAACAAAAAATTTCAGGCGTACGAAGTCGCGGGTAGAAGCTGATGATGATGATGGGACTCCCTTTTCCGCACTTAGACTCCCATTCGGTCCGTTGTGCGTGGGGATTCTGACTAACAGAGCCAGCTAAGCTCCGCCCAAAAGCAAAGCTCCGCGAAGCCTGTGAAGCTGCCAGGAAGCTTCTGATCTTCCTGGCAGCTTCACAGGCTTCGCGGAGCGACCTCATTGTTCCCGAGGATTTCTGCACGTTGAGAAGCCACGGCCTCGCATTTCAGGATGACGTGGACTGATGATTCCTCAGCGTCAAGGCAGCCCCTGCAAAGAGGGCTGTCTGTGGCGCCTATGATAAAAAGATTTTTGTTAAGGGGGTTACGGCCCGTAATTGTCAGCCTGAGTAGAAATAACCTAAGAATAATATCCTATTATTATTCTTAGGTTATTTCTACTCAGGCTGAGAAGAATTTTGGTTAATCGCGTTCTAAAACTACCATTCAAGGGGAGGTGTAGAGGGTGTTAATTTGAACCACGGGGAAGTAGTCGCGGGCGAATGCTAGTAATTAATAAAAACATTTGTGACCCAGATTTTGTAAACAATTTTTAATGACTCTCTTGAATTCTAGGGGTTTCAACTAATTATTCTGATAAAGCGTCAATAAACTTCACTCGCAGCAAATGGAATGACTAGTGCAGTCACTTGGCAAGTTTTCTCAAAATTGAGTATCAATAATGCACAGCCTATAAACATCAGCTTTTTTTTATGTAGCCAATTCAACCATCACAATTTATTAGAGGATGCAAGAAGCTTGTATTATTACTTATTTTTATTTATTTAGTATGATCAGATAGGTAGTTCTTGAACAAAAATATGATATGATATGGTGCCCTGCCCTTCCAACAATGCCAATTTCCTACTTATATAAAATAAAATGGAAACATCAAAATAAAAGTGACTATTTTTATTGGCAAACTAAATACTGTGAAACAGACAACTGAACATTTGTTGGTGCCTCTGCTTAAGAAGTAAACATGCATTTAAAATTAAACTTGTTCTAGTTAACATTATTTACAGCATGTTTTAAAACAAACAGTTAACTAGGAATTGAAAGCAATATCATGCTAAAGAAATATTTGTAAACATTAGAAATGTTTACCAAAACTTGAAGATAGACATCCATTCCACAGTGCATTAGAAGGTGCAATACAAACATACTTAGCTTAACACTTGCCACAATATTTCCCTGACCTAAAAGAAAACAGTTTCATTGTACTTATCAACAAATAATAGATTCTACATGGCATGATTCCATTCCCCAGTGGGAGGCGAGTGGGTGTACAAAAATCAATAGGTACCATTTTATTGATTTCAAGCGGTATCTCAAACATGCACGCATCCAGATAATTTCGTTATGTTGTATGTCATCGATAGCCTGGCCTGCTCGTAAATGTGAATACCTACCAACTTTCCCTATCGCTGGCATACAAATACCACGTTCATCGGAAATCACACGATCGTGTAGATCAAAACATTGTCGACGAGAACGGTAACGGTACGTTTCAAACACTATCCTTTCACGCATGTTAACATATGGCCGTGGTAACACAATCGTATTCATTTACTCCAATTATTGCACTGGTGCTCACATTTAAGACCTCTGAAAGTGACCTTGAATTAACCAAATTAAATCGTGACGAAAGACTCCTAAGTAGCGAGTTCCCGATAGATTTTTCTGTGCCACAATTTTTGTTCAGCTCGCAATGGAAATGTACGATTATAATCTTTTTTCTCGTTGTAAACGCTTTATTAATCACATTTCAACAATTTCAACACTCACCTTGCGTAACAAGGCAGATATCAGGTCACTGCACCCAAGGGTTTCCATAATTTATGCCACACAAAATCACACACGATAACATTTTCGTCAAAATGCACAAACAAAAAAAACCAACGTGACGAGAGGAAGCGCATCGTTCAAGCTTCAAATTTATACTGACAGCCATGCTGCTGATGAGTCCGACTTTATTGTGGACTTGTGCGCTGATTGGTGGAAAGGTAGCTTATAAAAAAAACTAATTGCGCGGTTCCACCAATCAGCTACAAGGATTTCAAAAATTCTTGATTGTGTGCCAAAAATCAAGCGATAAACAGTGCACGGGTTATTTTTTTTTAATAATTATTGTCTAATAATCTTATCACCATTCGATGTGGAAAAATGGAAATGTCAGTTCCTAGCAGCAGACGAGAAAACGTAGATAATGTTGATACATACATCATAACATTTTGTATTGAAATAAATACATGAATTATCTTCGGACAATACTATTGAATACTATACTCTATTAAAAAGTACTCTGTGAATACTATTATGTTACATGACTAATATGACTATGATGATTTTGTTAACCGTACCTAGAATAATTAAAAAATCATTCGCATTCATCATTTTTGTAATCTAAAGAATCACCTGTGAATAATAAGAACTAAGAATTAGAAATAAAGTTTTGTGCCGTTCTTTATTTATTTTGTTAGATTTCGAATGAAAAGATTTTTTTTTATTTTGGGTCGAGAATAATTTCGCGAATTTCCTAAACGTTCCTGTCAGTGTCATTCAACATTTTGACAGATTGGGGTAACTTGATGTGCTGGCCTCTGTACTTTGTGAGCGATAATGATATATAAAAAAGAAATAATGTAAGATGTGACGTTTGCCGCCTTCATGGTACTGACAACATAACTTACTACAAAAATTTATTAATAAATAGATTTTTTGAAATATATTTTTGCGTTCCTTCTACGCTCTACGTTCTACGTTCCTTTTCAGACATCCCAGCAGCGTTCTAAATCTTCAATCACTACTGGCAACTGTGTGAGCTTGCTACTTTTGCTACATATTAGTCACAGAGTACTTTTTGTTTTGATATATTTCCATACTATACAAAAGTACCAAAGAGTACTTTGTATATACGGAAATAGAGAGCCATCTTGCGCGATTTGAACGATAACATTAAAAGAGCGCCCTCTGCGATTAAAATACTAAACTACATCCGTGTCAGTATTATAATCGCGCGACCTAGATCCATTCATGGTCCAACTGTTTTCTATAACAGAGATAGTAAAATTATACTGATATAAGTATTCAAAATCTGTTTACTACAACATATTTAGATATTATTTAAATTACACACCCCCTTACTAATAAACGTATTATATCAGACGAATAGTTACACACCGATTTCTCTCTTTCAGTCGTCAGTAATTTGATTTTCGACAGAAGACAAAGCGTTGTGTAACTATACAGACGATACACAATGTTTATTAGTAAGGGGGATATAGGTACAACGAACGATCACAGCAGACAACGAACGATCACAGCATTCACAGCAGAACGACATCAAAACAACAACAGCATGCCTTACAATCTTACTCGTAGAAACCCTGCAACAGCATTGTGATAACCCAACTTATTACAGATGACATGTACAAAAGATATATTTCCAGCTGGTTATTAGCTTTACAATTTCGTAGTATAATAATCTGTCAGTTTAGTATTGTACAATCAGAGGCGCTAGTGTGGCGTATAATATAGGAAAATAAAAAATATTCAAAATATAATACTACACTAAGGTTAACAATGTTCTCCCTAAATAAATGGTATAATATTAGTAGTACTGTTAAGAATGTGTTGCCATAATTAATTCATTATTTGCTACATAGAAGTTTGATTAGTTCTATTATTGGAGATAAGCAAAGAGTGTTTATTGTAAATATAGGGTTCGTTAGAATAAATTAAATATAAACATGCGTGTCCATGATGATAAGTCATTTTTGCTGATAAAATTTTTTAAATAAAAAGATCTTACATACTTTGGTAAGAATTTAGAGATATTTAAATATATGCCCTGGCAGCACTGGCAAGTAATAAACAAAAATGGCTGTTGTTGTTTTGATGTCGTTCTGCTGTGAATGCTGTGATCGTTCGTTGTCTGCTGTGATCGTTCGTTGTACCTATATCCCCCTTACTAATAAACATTGTGTATCGCCTGTATAGTTACACAACGCTTTGTCTTCTGTCGAAAATCAAATTACTGACGACTGAAAGAGAGAAATCGGTGTGTAACTATTCGTCTGATATAATACGTTTATTAGTAAGGGGGTGTGTAATTTAAATAATATCTAAATATGTTGTAGTAAACAGATTTTGAATACTTATATCGGTATAATTTTACTATCTCTGTTATAGAAAACAGTTGGACCATGAATGGATCTAGGTCGCGCGATTATAAAACTGACACGGATGTAGTTTAGTATTTTAATCGCAGAGGGCGCTTTTTTAATGTTATCGTTCAAATCGCGCAAGATGGCTCTCTATTTCCGTATATACAAAGTACTCTTTGAACAACAGCCATTTTTGTTTATTACTTGCCAGTGCTGCCAGGGCATATATTTAAATATCTCTAAATTCTTACCAAAGTATGTAAGATCTTTTTATTTCAAAAATTTTTTCAGCAAAAATGACTTAACATCATGGACACGTATGTTTATATTTAATTTATTCTAACGAACCTTATATTTACAATAAACACTCTTTGCTTATCTCCAATAATAGAACTAATCAAACTTCTATGTAGCAAATAATGAATTAATTATGGCAACACATTCTTAACAGTACTACTAATATTATACCATTTATTTAGGGAGAACATTGTAAACCTTAGTGTAGTATTATATTTTGAATATTTTTTATTTTCCTATATTATACGCCACACTAGCGCCTCTGATTGTACAATACTAAACTGACAGATTATTATACTACGAAATTGTAAAGCTAATAACCAGCTGGAAATATATCTTTTGTACATGTCATTTGTAATAAGTTGGGTTATCACAATGCAGTTGCAGGGTTTCTACGAGTAAGATTGTAAGGCATGAAAAGTACTCTGTGTATATTAGTAATCTGTGGTTAGGTGCCAAAGCGTGTAGTAATAGTAAACCTAAAAATTAATTCATTTTCTTGGATAAAAATGGCAAGAAAGAAAAATAAAGAGGGCAAAAAGAAAGTAACCTTAGTGTTCGATGAAACTAAGAGAAAGTAATATATTTATTGTTTCTGATTCATTATGAGCATGTGCACCACTCGCTTGATATGCTAACCAATGTTTTTGTTTATTTTAAAGGGATTTCTTATGTGGGTTCCGTAAAAGGAAGTTAGAAAGAAAAAAAAAGGCACAGGAGGAACTGAAAGCGCTTTTGAAAGTGGAGAAGAAACGTATAAAACAGGAGGTATGTTGAACATAGAAATAAGGAAGGCTACTTGATTTGAATTGCAATGTATGTTTCGTTGAGAACAGCTTCTTCTTCTGATAAATCTAAGGTTGGAGTTTGTAGCCTATAAGATAAAACTTAGTTGTTTTCAAGGCTGGATCATTATCCTTATCCCTAATAACTTAGTACTTTGATGCAACTTTCAAAGTAGGAAACTGAAGGCTGCATTGACTAATATCATCTGCTTCCCCTGTCATAACCTTGATTCTTTGTTTTAGAATAAGGAATCCTATAAAAAGCTTGTGGTGTCAAGCAGACCCATTCCAGATATAGAGCAACTCCTTCAGGACGAATATGAAGATGAGGATGTCAACGTTAAAATAGTTGAACTCTCAGCAGATACTCTACAGAAGAAAGATTTAGTAATTGGTGAGAATAAGCCTAAGGAAAATGTTAAGAAAGAGGAGAAAAGTAAAAAAAAAGATAATGAAAAGGCAACAATTTCTGGAATGGGGTCAGATGAAGAAAGCGCAGAGGAGGTATCTGAAGCAGAGGGAGATGATGATGAAAAAATTAAAACAAAGAAAGAAATAAAGAGCATGCTAAAGAAACAAGCAACTAAGAAAATACAAAAGAGCAAAGTATTTCAAATGAAGAGCAAACTAGACAGAATTCAGAACAAAAAGAAGTCAATACAAAAGAAAGGACACATGAAAGGTAAATCTGATCCAAGGAAAGGTCATGGGAAGGGGAAACCTGAACCAAGGAAAGGAGGAAAGCCTAAACCTGACCTAAGGAAAGATAAATCAAAGAAAAAAACTGGTAGAAGAAAACATTGATTGATTTAATTCTATACTTATACTGAAGATTCATAATAGATTCAACAATAATATCTAATGAGGTATTTTAAATAATCACTCCTCCCCTGTTTCCCATAAAAACATTACTTATAATCATTTGTAATCTCAAATCTTGATCCTTGTATTGATTGATTGTTTAGATTTGTAATTGTAAGAAAAAAATTAGCTACATTAGGTTTCACTTGGAAATATCACTAAAATCAATAACAAAAACGAAAATATGGCACCACTGACCTGTATTATACATGTTCAGTAGAGGTCAGTGTATGGCACAGATATAAAAAAACATGCATTGTGCAAAATTAATAAAAAAACACAGGAAAAAACACAAACAAATAAGTGATATTATTTGTTTGTGTTTTTTCCTGTACCACATTATCACCATCTTTAGCAGTTTCTACTTCATTGATTACTTTATTTCTTGGATATTTAAGAGTTAATGGTGATTTCTTAGGCTTACTGTTAGTAGAATTGTTTCCATTGATGCTTAAAAGCACATTTGCTTCCACCCTACTTTTAGTGTTTCTAGTGCAAGTAGTAGGTTCTCTAAATTCCAGATTTTCATCACTATTTTCAGGTGTATTTTTCTTTTTTACAACTCTTTTGTTTTTAGCATTGTGTTGGTTATCATTGTCATCATCAACAATGTGTTCTACAGACTTGCGATCAGTAGCCTCCGCCTTTTTATTTGATCACTTTCTTCTTAGATGCCATTTTAACATCCAAATTATCTTGCTTTTGTTTTCTTGTTTGGTGTAACTTTCTTCTTAGGTGCAGGTTTAACAGGTAACTTATTATTTTTTGCTACAAAATCATCCATATCATCTTGAGTTTTACTTTCATCTGCTTTTGGTTTCCTATTTGGTGTTACTTTCTTCCTAGAAGTTGTTTTAACATCCAAACTATCTAGCGAGTTATCTTCTTCAGTTTTTATTTTCTTATTTGGTGTTACTTTCTTCCTAGGTGCTGGTTTAACAGACAGTTTATCAGTTTTCATTTCAAAATCATCCATATTGTCTTCAAGGTTAACTTGCTCAGCTTTCTTAGGTGTAACTTTTCTTTTGCAAGGTGATTTCTTCTCATTTCCTTTCTCTGCAGTTTCTGTTTTTACAGTTAACTTACCAATCCCTGAGTTAGCATTTATGTTCTCATCATTTAATTTGTTCCTTGGTGTAACTTTTCTACTTTTAGGTGGTTTAACTTCATTTTCATCATCAGATTGTTCACTTTTAACTCCTTTTTTCACTGGAGTTTTCTTTGGCGATTTTCGACCCAAGCCACTAGATGGGCAGATGTCTCTGTTCAAACATTCATGGCACATTGGGCCTACAGGTAAGCAGATGGTTTGCCCAAACCCTACCAGGAGGTGATTTACTTCACTCCAAAGTTCGAAAGGCAGCCAAGTTTGCAATGATTTTCGTGTGTCTTCAGGACTATTTGTTGTTTTCTTCACCCAACCTATTCTGTTGCTGATTCTATGAACATGAGTGTCTACACCTGTGGAAAACAGCTAAGGTTACATTACTAGTAGAAAGTGGAATGAATTAAAGTTTTGTAACAATTATACTGTTTCGAACTCACCAATCCCAGTAACCTTATCCCAAGCAACCAACATACAGATGTGAGCCATCTTAGGCCCCACACCGGTCAACTTGCACAGCTTGTCCACAGAGTCTGGTATGTCTCCATTGTAGGTTTCTTTCAGAGTCTGGGTAGTTTTCTTTATGTACTTCACTTTGGTCTGAAATATTAAGAGTTTTATTCTACATAGAAGTAACATCATTATTTTAAAATTTCTTTTAGCTGTTGATGTGGTGTACCATGGTACCTCTTAGTAATAGGGGGTAGGTAAATCATTTTCAAGTCAATATATACTCTTCTAAGCCAACTATGAAGCAAAGCAGCAGGTTTATTTGTATAATTTGGTTTTCAAACATATAACTTTTAGCGTTACCTTCCAAAATCCAACAGGGTATATCAACTTGCCTAGTTCATCATCACTCATATTTAATACACTGTCTACTGTTAGCCCTTTGGCTCTGAGCCGCGCCATAGCTGCAAACGTCACTTGATCCTTTGTCTGACTAGATAACATTAGAGATATCAGACATTGATATCTGTACACCTAAAAATATTTCCTTGGATAAGTTGGGAATTAAATGAATATTACATGTACAAGAAAACATGTTGTGCCAATCCAAATAAACTTGGCTAAGGACAGGAGAATGATGATGTAGGGTGAGAATAAGCTATAAGTTAAAAAGAACTAAGATGAAAGATCAAAAGTTATCTATACTGAGCAGTGGGATACTGAAGATTGCGGATGATGCTTAAAATTAAATAACTTTATATTACACTAGAAAACAGACTTCAACTTACTTCTGGAGCAGCTTTTTCATCACCACTCATATGGCAGCCCATAGTATCTACTGGGGCATCATTGTTAGATCTCATATTTCTCAAGTTCAATAGGAACTCCTTCCAATTAGCTGGCTCCCATAATCCTTTTGTATCCTGTGGAAAAATATAGGTAATTATAATTTAGGCAATGTTTAAAGTTTTACCTACTGTAAAGTAAACAACTATTGAGAAGAAAATTAAGTAGGTACTTAGAAAGGCTCGGTTACCTCTTTCTCCGGAGAATCCTTTTCATATTCAATTTTAACGTGCTGTTTCTTCTCAAATCTAAAGTGACTTAAGTCAACTTTTCTGGGACTTAGCTGGTCTTCTGACGATTCTGGCGGTTCAATTTTGAATTCAATACTCGCGCAGTTTGCAGTTTCCATCACTTCATCCATATTTCCATCATTATTACTTGCAATTTTTCCTGTTTTTTGACATAGCGCAACGGTAGCAGCGACTTTTGCTTTGGCGCGCGGCATTTTACAAACGAATGACAATAATTTGAAAATATCGGCAAATGTTAGTTTGCTTGAAAATGTGAAGTACCCAATTAAGTGAATTTAAGGACGACATAAAGAGAGATTTTAGTTTTAATTTTCGTAATTCCGTGAATGAATTAGCACTTGGCGCACAACTTTATTTTGACTTTTCGTCATAGAGGAAAAATTTTATTAGGGAACTTTTCGTGCATGTGTGCAAAGAGAATGTAAATTGTAAAGCATATAAAGTACTCTTTATTGTAAAGTGTAAACATCACAGAGTCTTTTTGATAGGTGAACATAAACCAAAGGGCGCGTTCCGAATTGGCGTGAGCGCGATCGGCGATAACGATGTCCCGTGAATTGTCATAGATGACGTCATGGCATGCGCTATCTTGCGATAACGCCGACCATGCCTCGTACTAATATCACCGTGAGCGCTGTCAAAAATGACAGTGTGTGTGTGTGTGAGGATGAGGATGTGTCAGTGTGTGTTTTATTTTGAGCTGCATCATATCTTTTTAATAACGTGGCATTTTCGAAATTTTGCTTCTGGCTGACAGTCGCCACCTAAACAAAGAAAAGAAAGAAACGTGTGGTGTTTTTATGAAGAAATACTGCTGTAATATCTTTTTGACACCGAGTAAGCACTGTGGGCACGCTAACGAGTGTTCCGAATTGTTGACAGCTCTCAGCTGTCATAATCGTGATAATATCCATTATGGAACGCATGTGAGATGATTTGAGTGCTGTGAGCGATATTAGCCAATTCGGAAGGCGGCCAAAACAATGGACGTATAGGGCGCGTTCCGAATTAGGGAAATAATCGATGTAATCGATTTGAGCGTTCTTAAACCCGTAACGAATTGGCGTGAGCGCGATAACGATGTCCCGTAAATCGTCATAGATGACGTCATGACATGCGCCATCTTGCGATAACGCCGACCATGCCTCG
Organism: Gortyna flavago; assembly: GCA_963669345.1. Lineage (NCBI taxonomy): Eukaryota > Metazoa > Arthropoda > Insecta > Lepidoptera > Noctuidae > Gortyna > Gortyna flavago. Next base: position 16,186,889 of record OY770134.1, on the reverse strand, counting down.
TACCACAGACTAAGGAGGATATTTAGTCTGAGCCTCGTACACACGGCTACACATCAAGCTATGCATTTCCAGTTTTTGCTGACCTCGCATTGTATAGGTTTTTCGTACAATCAGAAGTCAGCTTATACTGGTTATGTATAGCTTGATGTGTAGCCGTGTGTACAAATATCACCGTGAGCGCTGTCAAAAATGACAGTGTGTGTGTGTGTGTGAGGATGAGGATGTGTCGGTGTGTGATTTGTTTTGAGCTGCATCATATCTTTTTAATAACGTGGCATTTTCGAAATTGTGCTTCTGGCTGACAGTCGCCACCTAAACAAAGAAAAGGAAGAAACGTGTGGTGTTTTTATGAAGAAATTTCCGAATTGGCTAATATCGCTCACAGCACTCAAATCGTCTCACATGCGTTCCTTAATGGATATCACGATATGACAGCTGAGAGCTGTCAACAATTCGGAACACTCGTGAGTGCGCTCACAGTGCTTACTCGGTGTCAAAAAGATATTACAGCAGTATTTCTTCGTAAAAACACCACACGTTTCTTCCTTTTCTTTGTTTAGGTGGCGACTGTCAGCCAGAAGCACAATTTCGAAAATGCCACGTTATTAAAAAGATAATGATGCAGCTTAAAACAAAACACACGCTGACACATCCTCATCCTCACACACACACACACACTGTCATTTTTGACAGCGCTCACGGTGATATTAGTACGAGGCATGGTCGGCGTTATCGCAAGATGGCGCATGCCATGACGTCATCTATGACGATTCACGGGACATCGTTATCGCGGTAACGCCAATTCGGTACGGGTTTAAGCACGCTCAAATCGATTACATCGATTATTTCCCCAATTCGGAACGCGCACTAAGGCCGCCTTCCGAATTGGCCAATATCGCTCACAGCACTCAAATCGTCTCACATTCGTTCCCTAATGGATATCACGATTATGACAGCTGAGAGCTGTCAACAATTCGGAACACTCGTTAGCGCGCTCACAGTGCTTACTCGGTGTCAAAAAGATATTACAGCAGTATTTCTTCATAAAAACACCACACGTTTCTTCCTTTTCTTTGTTTAGGTGGCGACTGTCAGCCAGAAGCACAATTTCGAAAATGCCACGTTATTAAAAAGATATGGTGCAACTCAAAACAAAACACACACTGACACATCCTCATCCTCACACACACACACTGTCATTTTTGACAGCGCTCACGGTGATATTTGTACGAGGCATGGTCGGCGTTATCGCAAGATGGCGCATGCCATGACGTCATCTATGACGATTCACGGGACATCGTTATCGCGCTCACGCCAATTCGGTACGGGTTTTAGCACGCTCAAATCGATTACATCGATTATGTCCTCAATTCGGAACGCGCCCTAAGTATACAGGTACAATGATACAATCACATCACAAGTGTCATACATACTGTCATTCATCACTCTATCAAAAAGTACTCTGTGGTCATTCATGTCACTTTTATTTAATTGAGGTGTCATTTATTTAGCAAATGTTTCCTTCATTTTTAAATAAATTTTATCATATTAATGAATAAGTGTTAGTTTATTTTAAAGTTTATCACAATGGCGGAACTACTCCTAGATCCAAAAATAAGGTTATGGGTGTTCCTTCCCATCGTAATCATCACCTTCTTGGTCGGTATAGTACGGCACTATGTATCACTAATTTTGTCATCCCAGAAGAAGATTGAACTTCTCCAGGTTCAAGACAGGTAAATAATGATGTTTATCTATATGTTCATATGATATTAGATGTGCCAATAAGAATTTGTATCCATTTTACGAGAATATAACCTATCAATTTTTAACTACATATAGATCTTCATTTCCATTTACAATCACACGACTTCATTTAACAAACGTTGGGTTTTTTTATCTAAAATATTTGATTCAAAACTACCATATTTAGAGCAAAGAACCTATATAAATGATATGAAATTAAGAAGTTAGTTGAACTTAAGTTTTACATAAAGCATTAACTTTTGTGTTGAATTGAATTTCAGTCAAGTAATGATCCGCGCTCGCTTACTACGAGAGAATGGGAAGTACTTGCCCCGGCAGTCGTTCGCGATGCGCCGCCATTGGTTCAACAATGAAGAGACTGGATACTTCAAGATTCAGAAGAGGGCTGCCACTTCTCAGGTAAATAATTAACATAGAGTGCTCTCTCTCTGATTTATTGATCTTGTTGAACATTATGGAATGCAAATAAAGATGTGTATGAATTCTGCAAATCATTAGAAAAATTGCTATCAATTCCTGTTCTTAAATTCATGGGAGTGATAAAACTGACTTCTTAATTCTTCTTTCTCAATCTCTTACTGGTAAATTTAAAAGACACTGAAATTAAAACATACTCTGAATTACTAGTCTTTGATTCCACGGGAACTTATAGAAAACACATAAAGATTAAAGAAAATTATGTTCTTAATAAATATGCCATTCTATAATAAACTCATAGATCAGCCACCACCACCAGTAACCTGCATAACAAAAATAATAAAGATTTACAAATATTTCAGAACCCCATGACCGACCCTGGTATGATGACTGACATGCTGAAGGGAAATGTTACCAATGTGCTACCCATGATTGTCATCGGAGGCTGGATCAACTGGATGTTCAGCGGTTTCCTTACCAGTAAGTGAATTTTATAAATTAGAAAATATTTTGATTAATGATGACTTGCTTACATTCTACTTGTGATACATTAGACAGAACTGCAAATGATGACTAATTTCATGGTCTTTCTGCAAAACTGGATGGTTTCAAACTTGTTACCAATGTTCAAAAACTTGAAGCATCATGTCTTTATTTTATTGTTATATTAATTTAAATACCTAGATTTTTTATTCATAGATTAGTAATACTCTTAATTTTGTTTTTTTTTATTTTTTAAATTTTATCCTTTTGCTGTGATACAATATAATGTTGTAGCTTTACGCATTTTTCACCATCATTTTGCAACATTTCTATGGTTGTTGTCTAGTAACAGAAATAAAAACTAATTAGGTGGGCAGCAGTCCATAAATTGTGGTCGAAATTGCTTCATGCACATTCAACCCTTCACACTCTTGGAATGCAAGTAAGAAATATTCAGTTTTTAACAAAATTTTAACCATTTACCATTTCTCCCACAGCCAAGGTGCCGTTCCCGCTAACACTTCGCTTCAAGCCGATGTTGCAGCGCGGCGTGGAGCTCGCGTACCTGGACGCGTCGTGGGTCTCCTCTGCTTCCTGGTACTTCCTCAACGTGTTCGGTCTGCGCACCATCTATGCCTTAGTCTTGGGAGAGAATAATGGTAACAATACTGAAACATACTTCATAGTCTTCATAACAGCAAGTATTGTATGATTTATTTCACTAGCCAAAAACCACAGGTATAAATGTAGTTTGAACTTATGTTGATGAAAAGTATAATTTTTCTCCTAAGGTGCTGAGCAGACGATGGACAATTTGTCCGGGAATCCCTGAGTCTATTTGGCCTGCTTGTATAGATTTCCATATGTCCGGATAAATTGTCTATCGTCTGTTCAGCGCAGCGCCTAAAAGTTCTTTAGGTCGAACAGTATCCAAGTGATACTGTTCAATAGCCGATAGCTTCTTGATAAATAAATGCTTTTTCTCTACAGCTGCTGATCAGTCAAAGATAATGCAGGAACAAATGTCTGGTGCCGCTATGGCGATGCCTCAAGACCCAAAAGCCGCGTTCAAGGCTGAGTGGGAAGCCCTAGAGATCACAGAACATCGATGGGCGGTCGCGAACGCCGAAGCAGATGTCCTCAATATGTTAGAGGAACATCAATCTTGAATACTAGCATAAACTTATGTTATTATCATAATGTATCTAGAATAATTTGTAATCTATAAGATAAGGTGTTAGTGCAAATGTGGTGTTTATGGAAATAAATGACTACCGTATCTAATTTATTGACCATTAAGGTTTAGTTTTATTGCATTTACCCTAGGAACCAACCCTGCAGTACTAGCTAAAGATAGCTCTAAAATTTCACAATAGATCATTCACGTCGCGCTGTATTCCTAAGGGGTTTGGCAGAGTAACACCTGCATCAATACCTAGTCAAAGCGGCGTGCATTTGGCAATAATTAAGGCAACTGTCACACCGGCACCGCCGGCGATTAACGAGAAGCGAGTAGAGCTAGCAAAGAAATAATAAATTTATGTCTGAGAGCTAGCAACTACGCCAAGCGATCTTTGATAGCTCTTGTCGCTTCAACAAACTAGTATTCGCCGGCGGCAGCGGTGTGTTATCAGCATAATGCATCTATAGATCTCTTTTAACATGCACGGGGTCTACAATCTTTTGCAAGTTTCTTGAACGAGGAAATCGTTGATAGTTAATCGCTTCCTCGTCAATGGGGCAGGTAACCAAATGAAATAAAAATAAAGAGCAGCTGCATTTAAAAAAGTTATTTATTTCAATGCAAAAGTATAATGAGTATATACAATATGACCTTTTCCTATACAAACACATTAAATAACAACGAAATTCTTATTGCTTTGTTTGCTGTCGCTGGCTTTTATAGATTCAGGCACTATTATTAACAGTACTTAGGAAAATATAGTCAATATTTATGATGTATCAAATATCTTGTATAGCATCTACTGTATTTTCATAATCTCACGTTAAGTTCTCCTATGATGGGTATCCGTAAGATATTTCATAACACATTAAAAAATCACAAGAAATAAATCAAATTAATGAATCAGCTTATCACAATACAACGCCATTTTTCTTGAACTGCCATCCTTTATTATCTATCTTGAATTTGATATTTTTAGTCGTCCTAAAAAAACTGGCGTACACAACAAAATAAATTAGACTTAAAACATAAAATTAACAGTGTAATTCCTATAATGTTTATTAGAAATGTAAACTCAGCTAATAATTATTGTAGGATCAATTTGTATATGCAGTAATAACAATGATATCGGAACCATCTTCGTGTTACAGCCTGATTTAATCTTTATGGCGGCTCTGAAGTGCGCTATTTGCTGCGCAGTACCTCACCTCTCACCCCCGCTAAAAGGTGAATTTGTTACTGCGCAGCGACTCGCCTCATGTTCCGAGCCGCCACAAAGTTTGAATGGTGCTGTACATTCCCAGTTATGCATTGGCGTAATAAAATACCTATTAAAAAAACAGGTTTCATTAAGTAGAATTATTAAACAACTGAAAATCTAGCTATTCTCGTACATAATTATAGAATTAGATAGTCTTCAAATACGTAACGGAACTAAGCGCTGCGTGTTGGTGTGTAAAACGTTTTAAATCACTATGTTTAATTAAGATATCGAAGTCGTAAGTCAAAAGCCAGCTTTTTGTCTAACAACTTTCTGTAACTTTGCAAACACATCACCGCTTCACACAAAAACACAGTATAACCGCAGTCTTCGTATTATGTCTTAACATTCGGTCAACGCGAGCATTTAGGCAGAGCAATCGTACGGGAGAGGAAAGGGGCGGAGTTTACATCATACATTAATTGACCGTTCTCAATTCCTAAGTACATTCCGTTCAGTTATTTTACCTCTGATTTCGCATCACTGTCAAAATTACAGTGATTATTATTGTCGTGGCAATAAGGTTGCTTTCGGGTTGCTGCTGTCAAAGGTGAAAATAACTGTGAAAGGATCCTTTCACAGTTATTTTGCCTCTAGTCGGTGGCAGCAAACTTATTGTAACGCGGATAAAGATCACATTGACGGTGAGGCAAATCAGAAGTTAAATAACTGCGTAAGGATACACTGAGTCAAATCAACCAACACACACCGCTTAGTATAGTCCAAACTTCAAGCAATCGACGTTTAAGCAAAAGACCATCGACTCGTAATCATAGCTAACAGGCCGCTGCTACTTCTTGATGAGTTGCACGACGTCTTCGTCCTGCACCGTGTGGCCGATCCCGACCCTTTGGGGCGAGTACTTTGTGCTGGTACCCCACACGAGGGCATATTTCAGCGCAGCGGCGAGAGTGCGGTGAATGGAGTGGCAGACGTGCTCTATTGTCACTCCCTGGAAGAGGTAAAAGATTATTATTTTTTGAGTATAACACTGTGGCGGTATCTACATCGCCACATGCGAACTACGCATCACACTGACGTCACGCAAAATCCTGCATCGTGCAAGCAGTGTTTACCGCGCAACTTACATACAATATAACGCAACATATTATACAACGTCCCGACATCAATCTTCGAGCAGTTGGCCACCAGACACGACACCCGTCTGCTCGGAGGATCCTGTTTCTATGGGGAATGAGTGAACTTTACACCATCCCCCTAATCCTTTATAATAGGCTGTTTCGTTGGTCTAGTGGTCGCAAGTGCTACTGCTGAGTATGATGAGATCCTGGGTTTGATTGTGTTATTGGGGTTTTTCATCAGAAATTGTTCAGGAGCAGCCCAGTCTGGATTTATACCCGATTGATAGCAGCAAACCCTTTAGGGGAACCAGGTGTGAATGTTATGTTATGTAACACCATCAAGATCATGTTCGTATTCCACAAAGGGGTTGATTCTCATCATCATCCATAGCCTGACTTCACTTGCAGCTGACATAGGCCTCTCTTCCCTCTGCCGGGGCAGCGGGATTGTCCGAAAGGGTTACCGCTACCCCGGAACATAAAGGGCTTAGGAAGGTACACGGATGGGATTTTGTCAGTAAGAGTCTGACACTCCCTTACGCTCCACCCAGAGCGGGAGGGGTCATTTGATGATTTCCCATCCAAAAAATAAACCCACGCCCCTGTGCCAGCCTCATCCAGATTTTGCCCGCGATGGCATCAATACCGAAGCTATAAGAAATACGTAGAGTTGCCAACCTTGCATTTGTTTTTTTTCAAAACACATTATCTAGAACTGCCATTTTTTTTAACATCCTCGTTTATAATAATTTTCTAATATGACCATATTCGAAAATCAACTGATCTATAGAATAGACCTTGTTATACATACCTTCCTCAGAATAAGACCATCATCAAAATCTGGGGGCTGACCGGGCTTCTTGGTGTAAACTCGGATTAGGGACAGGTACTCCCAAAGTGTTTCCAATAGGAAGTCTAGGTTCAGCTTCATGTTACAACTGAAATGCAAAACAATCTCATGAATTTAAAAAAATAACTCATTATGGGTACAAGTTTATATTCAACTGCATCCGGTTAGACTGGAAGCCGACCCCAACATAGTTAGGGAAAGTCTAGGCAGGTGATGGGTGTAATATTTATTAAGATAAAAAAGTCTGAATATAAAAACAGTATCATCTTGGTGACAGTATCACGCAGACAGAACTAAATCAAGACTCACCTAACAACAACAGAGTGCGGCTGCCTGGCTATCCTGTCGACCTCTTGGATAGAGATCTGATCGATCTTGTTGTACACGTAGAGGCACGGCAGGTACACACGGTTCGCGAGGATCACGTCGATCAGATCATCAGCGGTCGCGTCTTCGCGGAATAGCACCTGAAACGAGAAAATAAGGTTTCCTAGTAATTTCAGAATAAGGAAGAACATAAACGTAGATGGGTAGATAAGGACCAATGATGATTGTGTGGAAGATGATATGGCTAAAAAGGGGGTGACTTTAGATAGATATGTATGTATGGATAACTAGCTGCGCCCCGCGGTTTCACCCGCATAGTTGATCCCGTGAGAATATCGGGATATAAAGTATCCTATGTGTTAATCCTGGTTATAAACTGTATGTGTGCCAAATTTCATCCAAATCCGTTCAGCCGTTTGTGCGTAAAGAAGTAACAAACACACTCACAAACTTTCGCCTTTATAATATTAGTGTGATGGAAATAGAAGACATGCCGCGCCGACCGCAAATTGTTTGGGATGAGGGCAGGAGGATAATGGAACCATAAAACCTATCAATTAATTTATTTTTCAATACGACTTAATACCACAAAAAAAAATTGCCTTTACCAGAAAAAAGTTAATAAGTTCGCAAAATGACAGGCTAACATCCTTGCGCCGAAGCGAGACAAAATGATTTCATGCTTATGCGTAAAAATATTTATGTCACGTTTCGGCGTGAGATGATGCAGCAACAGGATTTTGTTGCGCTGCGTGTTTTAGCCTGACTAGGTAGTTAGTACCTTTCGTCGACAGCCAAAAATTGTGTAGGTACTACTATTTAGTTTATTGTATTTTTTGTTTCTTACCTCAGCATTAAATATCTTGTATTCATGCAGAATCATTTGCACCAGTTTTTCATCAACCTTGGTGAGCTGACACGTCGAATTGAAAGAGAGACCGCCGCCCTTCTTCACCTGGAAAGCAAAAGTATTTTTTTTTAAAGAAATGACTTGGCTAGTATGTTTATAAGGAAGTTTCATTAATTAGCATTAACCTTAATAAATACTAAGTTATTTAATGGTTAATTGCAGGTCTAATGGCCAAACGGTCAATGAATCTGCAGTAAATTGAAAACAATGAGATTTTTACAATTAAAATGCTCATGAATAATGACCACATACTTTGAAATAAATATTTGGCTTAGGTTTGTTCAGCCTGATGCCCACACTCTCCAACTCCTTTTCAAGCAGCTGTCTATGCACATAGGGCTTTGTGGCATCCAGCATCATTAGCACCAAGTCTGCTGTCCGTGCTACTGCTATCACCTGCAAGCGAAAACACATGATTAGTCATTTTAGTTATTACCAAATTACACCAATAAATTATGCCCAAATAAAATTATTGTATCCTATGTCCTTTAGATCAAAGTAACAAACAAGCATTTTTGGATTGTTAGTATAGAGGCATGAGGAACAGGGTGTAAAATTCACTCATCTTCCATACAAAAGGGAGGATTCTCCAACCAGACAGGTGTTGTGTCTGGTGAGCTACTGCCCGACGATTGATGTCGGGATAGGTCGCGCAGTGAACTCGGCTTGAGCGATGCAGAATTTTACATAATTCCAAGGCAGAGTAATGCGTAGTTCGCATGTGGCAATGTAGATGGCGCCACATTAGCTTTCATACAGATTCATCATCCATACCATTATTTTAGCTAATAGATATACGGATTGGCAGCAGTTAAATTGATGGTACTTAATGATTCAGTACATATGAACTATCCCTGCCAGTACAAGATGTGATGTAATTGAAAAAGTACTTGGAAAGTTGCCTCAGATAGTTTGGCCATGCTATGCTTTATTCAGACAGGTATGTCAACATCAATACCATTATGTTACTCTCTAATGATAGATGTAAATTGGAAAATAAATAAAAAATAATAAATACATATAGGGTGGGGACATACATGCACAACCTGTTACCATGGATCCAGTACATGATTCTGATCCCCCTTGCGTTGAATTTTTATGTTTGTTATTAAAAAAACAAAATTAGCTGTTCAATACATTTTTACAGCATAGGTACCGCACTTTCTTTGAAACAGCAGATTTTTTGATAACTAAAGCAACCAAAAAAAAATACCTGATAGAATACAGCACAATTACCTGAATAAAAAGCAGATTAAACTAGCTGTGGTATTTGTTCGTAATTATACGACCCTGGAGTAATGCACACAAAAATATTGGTGGGATTAATCGGCATAAGCGGTTAAAAGGTTAAGTAATGCTTGAGTCTTGAATTAGGTTCTGTCAGACTAACCTTAATTTACTAAAATGGTAAAGACTAAGTAGATCAGGCACAGCTTCTTGTAGATGACCAGATAAAAATGTTATTTAACCAGTACCAGTACCAGCCTTATTTACAGAAACAATTAAAAAGCCATTGTGTCTTGCATGGATCCATGTCCTGGCATACAAAGGGTTAAACTACTTAGGGGAGGCGCTGGTCAGTAAATTACCTGTCGTCCTCTACCCTTGCCCTGGGCAGCACCTTCAATGATACCAGGCAGATCAAGAAGCTGTATATTAGCCCCACGGTACTCTATCACACCAGGGATACATGTTAGCGTTGTGAATTCATAGCTGGCTGCCTCTGAGTGCGTGTGAGTCAATGTTGATAGCAGAGTCGACTGGAAAAATAAACAGAATTTTTTTCAATCTGCTTCAATTTTGGTGATGTCAGCAGGCACCTTTGTTAATGCTTGCTTTAATTAAGTTTAGTACTCTTTTCAGTGGTTCTTTAAATCCATTTTGGCTAAATAGATACACAACTTGAGAAGTGACTTAATGAAAATTAATTGCAATTCTTACCTTACCCACTGAGGGGAAGCCAATAAGAGCTACTCTGGCATCTCCAGACTTAAGTACATCAAATCCTTCACCCTTATCACCTCCTTTCTTAGAAGGCTCTAACAGCTGAGACCTGTACTTCGCTAGCTTGGCCTTCAGCAATCCCAAGTGGTATTCAGTAGCTGTTGAACAAAATAATAATGGTTAAAAATAATTTGACAGCCCATCTAAAAAAAAAAACTGATGGATTTGGATGATGTTCTAAGTACAATAAATCGAGTTAATTCCAGACGTTCATTTCTGAAATTTCTGTTAAGCCTGGTTCATTAACCATCAACATAATAGCAACCATGCTATGACCGATTATTCAAAACAATTTCCAACTGAAGATTTGGACCTATGCAACAAATTGGTTGACATTACAGTTGACATCCTAGTTTGGGGACCGCCGTAAAGATCCAAATGATTATCGCTAACAGCTACAGACCGACATTAAGTTAATTAAAAGGTAATAAGTACTTGTGTGTAACATTGGTTCAATAAAGTAAATTACAACAAATTAAAGAAGCCGGTATAGGGCTCCCGTTACTTTACCTTTATTCTTCTGCGTTCTTGCTATTTCTTTCTCGATTTCAGATATTTTCTCTAGAATACCCATGTTCCTACAACTATTGACGACAACAAAAGTCTACCACGTAACCAATGATTAACGTATATTTCGCTAAGTAATAACAGCAAATATCTATAGGTCAATGAACATTCCGCACTAAAATAGCTGTATATTTTAGATAAACTCTGTAAATAATAAAGTTTTTTTTTAATATTGAAAGGCCACAATGAAATAAAGTTAGGTTAGCGCCGCGTTCCAGCGACAAGCAAGACATTAGACAAGACAACTTATTCAGAGGACTGAGGAGTCGAGGACAACACAGAATTGAAATATTTATTTGTCATTTTTTTAAATGGCTTGTTCCAGATTTGCTATGGGGCACGCGTTGGTGTGCATTGGCCGCATCACTTAAGTTATTTTCACAAAAAATCACGGGCTCAGCCAAAGTCGAGCCGAATTACGCTGGCGCCCGTTGCGTTGGGTCAGTATACTCTGCGGCTTCATGCCCAGCACTGACCTCTATTAAACATCACGTATAATACAGGTCAGTTAGTGATGCCCACACAATGACTGATGATTGACACAAGTCTTTGGGCTACAACAACTGGGGGCCTTAAAAGGCCACTTTGACAGAATCATTATACAATTCATAATCATATCACGCAATTCATCAGTTTGACAGTTTCACAGTTCACACCTATATATCCCTGAAGGGTTAGGCAGAGGTGTACGGTACACCTCTCCACCTCTCTCTCTAAAATGCTATGCGACATACCCATAGTATGGGTATGTCGCAGCCAACTGGTTAAATTAGCCGTTCAGTTAACTGCCTGGCCTTTACAAGTAGTGCTCGCCTCGCTTCCTCCCTCGGCTCGCACGCGGTTGATCACAGTTCTAACCTAACCTAACCCAATTGGTCGGGGTGCAATGCCTTAATTACTGCGACCAATTCGGCTCGCGCGTGATTGTTTACAGACTTACAACCTAAACTGTAATTGAATATCATTCAGGCCGTTAGTTGAACGGCCGCCGTTTAGTTGAAAGGCTAGGCGGTTAACTGAACGGCTAATTTAACCAGTTGGCTGCGACAGGTACACCGAGTACTTATAGCATTTTACGAATCTCCATGCAAAACTGTCATACCCACAAAAAATAAAATTGTGCGGACAGCGCCGCGCTCGCTGTCATAGTTAGCGACTGCCAGTCTGCCACTAGAGTGGCGTTCGGATTCGGACCATAGGTTCGGACAGTCAGCGCCACTCAAGTGGTGCGGGGCGCGTGAGTGGGTAGTCGTGTGTACTCTGTGCTGTGGCACTTATGGCATGGCCTGTTGTCGTCTGAACTGCCGCTCTATTCTGTAAACATAAGATAAGATAATATTTATTTTGTAAAACATGAGTATTATACAGTATGAAGCTCTTATAATTATTCACCTTAACGTAAACTGTCATTCTACCTGATGCTAGATTGACACTATTGACAGCTCACTTGAACCTCACTTCACCCAAGTTATCACGGTGACATTTTTACAGAATAGACTACAGAATCTCACCGTGAGAAGTTAGGTGAAGTGAGCTGTCATTTCATCTGATGCTATAAGGATTGACACTAATGACAGCTCACTTTAAGCTCACTTCACCCGAGTTATCACGGTGCGATTTTTACAGAATAGCTACACTGGGTCTGAACGCCGAGTTTGAAGTGCTCACCTGCCTTCGGTGATGTATTGAAGTGGGAGAAGGTAGAAAAGTGTTTACCTCCTCCCAATATTTCACTTATAACGCTGGCTGGATCAGAACTCGCTCGCCTCAAAAAAAATCAGGATATTTCTTGCAACTTTGATTGCACGACATACTCTTTTTTTACCTGACTGCACCAGAAGGAGGGTTATGTTTTTAACCGACTTCAAAAAAAGGAGGAGGTTCTCAATTCGTTGGAATCTTTTTTTTATGTATGTTCCCCGATTTCTCGAAGACGCCTGGACCGATTTGGAAAAATTTTCTTTTGTTTGAAAGGGTATACTTCCCAAATGGTCCCATGATCATCAGGTCAGGATCTGATGATAGGATCCAAGGGAAATCGAGGGAAACCCTCAAATTTTATTGGCAAACCTATAGCGATTTGGATATTTTTAAGAGTAACTTGAGCATTTGCTCTCGGAAATCATCATTTGGTTTACCAAATGATGATTTCCGAGAGCAAATGCTCACCCCCACCACTTTAGTGGTGCTGATGATGAAGACCACAGAGGGCCATCGGAACTACTCAATGATAAATATTTGACGGGTTGCGATTCGATTAAGTACTTTAATATGGTTGCTAAGCAATTTATGCTCGTCACAACTCACAATGCGTATGGTGAGTGGTTGTTGAGGAGTTTTCCTGGTTCCTACCAGGAGAACTCCTCAACAATTAACGTCCCAGCATTGGTAAAAGCAATATTTTGTAAAAGGTGATGAGCAGTTGACGTTAGGCTATTGTAACTTAGATAAATCACAAACTCTCATTAAAAAGTGAAAAAAAAAACATTTTTACAAAAAAAACTACAAAGTGATAAGTAACTTTAATTTCGGAAGTCGGTGTCAATAAACGAAAATGCAGAACCAACGACACCGACTTCCGAAATTAAAGTTACATAGCACTTTGTAGTTTTTTTTGGAAGTCGGTTGTTTTTTTTGTAAAAAAGTTTTTTTTCGAGTGTATGTACTTATGTATATTTCTTTGGCACGCTCTGTAGCCTAAACGGCTTGATCAATTTCTGCTTGAGAGGTGCCGTTAGATTCGCTTATTTGTTAGTGACACTGGGTAGGTATATCAAATTGAAAAAAAAATGGCCGATTTTTGGCGCCATAATATTGTCTTCAAAAAGATTTTTTTCTCAAAATCTATCGAGTGGGGTATCAAAATAAAGGGTTTTAAAAGGTGATTAAAAAAATATGTAAGTACCTAAAACTTTTATGGTTAAAAGTAATTCGAAGTGACAAATCGTAAAAAAACACGTAAGTACCTACCAAAAACTAAATCATCTGCGAAATCTTTTACAAATGTAAACTAAAAAGGTGGAAATGAAAAAAAAAAATTAAAAAAAACCCGGCAGCAACCATAAACTAAAACTAACTGAAAAGCTAAAAACAAGCCCATTTTAAATTAAATAAAAGTTAGAAGCAGGCGGGACCCATTTGAGTTTGAAAATATTTTAATGGTATGGGTCCTGCCTGCTATTTTTATTTTTGGCTGAAAATTTCAAAGTACTTACATATTTCAGTACCTATTTCAACAGAGTCGTTAGTTACCCAGTGAACGGAAATTCCGTTCACTGTAGTTATTATACCTACCATTACGTACGCTGGCTGTACCTACTTACTCTACGTTACCATCTAAGATACAGATGGTTGTGTTGTGTGCACGTGATGAAGGTACCTACTCACATCTTCACCACACACAACACAACCATCTCGATTACCTTTCACTTTACATTCAATTTACGAGTGTAAAGTATCTAAGATTATTCCAAACGTGTTTATAAAATGATTATTATAATTCAATGAAAGTTCATAAAGTTATGTTTCTTAATTTATTTCTATTTTTATTAGGAATTAGGTAAATATTTTGTTAATATTTTATCAGTAGATAGACGCTAAAAACAATTTTCGTCAGTGTTAGGGTGACGACAATTTCAGAAAATGGTTCCTTGTGTTTTTTTTTTCTCGTTTTAAATTGTTTCAATTCCTGCAAAATGTAGAGCTGTTGAAAGAATTTGGTTTTACTGTTTCAAATTCTTTTTTTAATTTTAACATTCACATGAATGATTATGAATATTACCGTTATTCCAGTTATTTTATAAGGAGCTCTTCGTGCACAGTGAGTTCCACTGAGTCAATAGAAGACTTAGGTCTGGATTACGAAGATGATAGAAATTCAATGATTGCAGTGGCTGAGAAAGGCATGTTGAACTTGCGTACTAAAACTACTTGCGGTTCAGTAGAAGCCCGAAACTTATTCCTACGATTATAGGAAAATATCTTTTGAATTTCTCAAGAAAATATTAAACATTATTAAAAAATTCTCAAGAAATATTTTATAATATTATTGATTCTTGATACTTAATTTATTATTTTCAGAAAACTTTGAAGTGTATGATGAGTTCTACGATGAATTGGACAATAGAATAAGAGTGGAACAATCTATGAATATGATCTTTTTCGGTCCGCCAAATTCCTTTTTGAGGCTTGATCCGGACTCTATATTGCACATATTGACACAGACAAAGAAACATATGATACCAATTTCTAGAGCCTTATTAGCATGGGATATTCTGACTGGTTGGTATAATAAAAAGGTTATGTACTAGGTTGATCACTCTGTGACGGTCTTCTTCGTCTCTATACGGTCTTGGTATTTACTGCTTTAAATTGTTTCAGATGGAAAAACTGCAGCTTTCTTACAAGGTCGAGAGTTTTTAGCCTTCGGATCACTTTTAAACGTTATCCCTGAAGAAGATTTATATTATGTTAATTTTGGGGATCCATCAGTCCTCAAATATTTTTCCAATCACTACGTTAAACTGCAGCACCGGAAGGTAAAACCTTTGATACATTTTAGAAAGAAAGAAAAATAGGTTTATTTGTCACAGAAACACGTGCATACAAAACATAAAGCAGGATAGTCGACAGCTGCACGTCATGACTGTTTTATAATTCGATTTCCCAGAATTCGATCCTTATTAGCGACTCTATCTAATGGTGTATTAATACCTACAGTGTGTATTTTTTTTATCGAAACCAATTCGTTCAATTCCTAGAAATATTGATTTTTCAAAAATCCAATTATGCAGTTTTAGTTTTTATTAAAATCGAGCCCTAGACTCCTTTGAGTACTTTTCGCTATTCCTCATAGTTTCGGATTTGGCCATCCACGCCCACTTCAAAAATTCATCATTCAGTATTTTGTTCATTTTCCAGTTTGGTATTCTCGCGGCTGCCTACAGACGTTATTTTGGGGACACATGGTATGAAAATAGTACATTTATTAACGAACTCGGCTACTTACTGTGTGGTTTCCCGTCAACAGATTTAGAAAAAATATCTCCTATTACTTTTATGGAAATAAACCTGGAAACCCTGAGCAAAGCGGGAAAATGTAACACAAACCAAACCAGAGTAATTACTTTTTGTATTTATATTAGATTATTTCTGCCCAGCCTTTACCGAACTATGTTGGCGTCAGCTTCCAGTCTAAGCTGAATATCAGTATTTTATATGAAGCAACTGCCTATATGCCCTCCACAAATCAACTACCTACTGGGTAACACGATACCCCTTGGTAAGACTGGTTGTCAGACTTGACTACACGTGCAGACTTTATTAGATTCGTTGTAATAGTAAAATATTAATTAAATATGTTGTTTGTTTCAGACTCTTTATAATATAGCCATTCATCGCGATGCTTACGGTGAACCATACAAATGGTCATCACATGAAATAGGCAGACTCAGTGCATTATTCACATGTGAGATTTGGCTTGTGCTTGTGTAAACTTATTCTGGCGTTATCAATAGACCGCAATTCCCGCCTTATTCCGTAACTACACCATAAACGGAAGCTCAATGATAAATTCATGGAAAACTAAACTGTTTTAGCTGTAGTATTTTATTCTGTCCAAAATTTCAGCTTTCTAGGTCAAAGGCTTTGAATGAGTCAGGATTTTTCTTTTTAAAATATATGTAAGTATTAATTATGATATTTTTTTCTTTAGGTATTCCTAAATGTGATATTAGTTCAATTCAGTTGGAAGCTGTCACAGCCATTTGTCCTGAAGTTATGACTGCAATGAATCAAGAAAAGCTGGAGTATTTCACCAAGCAACAAATATTACGAATGAATCCTAAAACTCGACGAATATATATTTTAAGAATGCAATTAAGAAGTAGTTACGATATGAATGAAATAGCAAAGCAGAATTGCGCAGCTACAAATAAACCGTTTGTCCTGCAATTTATTCTTATTATTGTCGTCCTAACCAATCTGTTCGTATTAGCGTAACATATTATATTTTATGCTTTTATTCAGTACTCTGTTGTATTTGTCTAAATCATATTGTACTAGATAGTTTATAATCATAACAAAATAAATATTATGACCTTGACTGTAAAAAGTCATCAAACCTAGGCAGAAAACGACCGTACCTTCGCCTTATTATTCCTTGAATTAAAACAATAACATGTAGACTCGAAATCGGAAACTTACAAGATTCCAACGGGATAAATTGAAAATTAGTACCCAAAATCTATGTTTCAAATAAATAAATATTACTTTGTAAGCTTTTTTATTTCTGGTTAGTTTTTATAATATTTTAATCTTGATATTGATTTCTGTAATTTCAAAGAAAACACTATTCTGTTCTTTCTCTTTTTGAATTTAAAATTGATTTCCTGATCAAATAGTGTCGCTTAATAACATTTAGTTTTATCTCAGTTCTTGTAGTACCCAAACTAATTTAACAATTCTTTGTAAATTATTTGAAAATCATTGCTATTGCTTAAATGTAGAATATTTCAATAAATGATGTAATTTGACTATTATTTATGTTGTAGATCACTGGGTAGAGCTTCCATTTTGTTGACAAAAGCGCCATTTTCTTTTTCTGAAAAAAATATCGGCTGCGTTCCCCGTTCCCGTTCGTTTCTTTTTTTGGGAAATCACGGAGAGCGCGTCCGCGTCGTAAAATAATTTCGTAAATATTATTAAATAAGAAAAATATTTATATAGGCTGAAAATGCCTCCTGTTAAGCATTATTCATCTAGTGAAGTGAATCAGTATGAATTATCATCAAGACTATTATCCCTTACTGAAAATAATACATCTTATACTCTTACACAAATAAATGGCCAAAGGATTTACAGAAAGGCTCCCCATGCATGGAATGGCCCAGAGCCCTCAAGGAATTGTGAGGTATGTATGACCAGTTTCTGCCTACCAATTTTTTCTTTTGTTTGATTTTATTCATATTTCGTGGAGATAACTCTGCACGTGTCGACTCAGTCTCGGGACTCGGGTGTCCTAGGTGTAGACAGAGCTTTGCGTCCACGTTTGTTTATTGCCGCGTTTTGCTAGCCAATGCGCATGGGAGTTGGCGAGTACCCTCCCAGGCTATGCAAGCGGAGCGGATACTCGGATAGTAGGGGTACGGCAGTACTACACGGAGTGGTAGGCAGGCGGTGTAGACGGTGTAGTAGTACCACTTGGGTCAGTGGGTCGTCTTAGGGGCGGTACTTACTTTTAATTTATCTTGATTTGCTTAAAACGGCATGCTCCCAGTCCCAGGAAGTGAGCTAGATTTCTTTGGGGCGGGTACAAAAAATCTTCGAGAATCTTGGCCCTTGGTCCTGCGGCAGCACCTGCCCCTTTATCAATTTTGCTCCGAAGTAGTCTTGTTACACAATCCCATTTATTTTCCCGCGCAATCCGTTTCTTTCGGGCGAGCTATGAACTGGTTTGGTTCATAGCAATATGAGAACGACCGTCAGGCTATGGCGATGGCACGGCAGACTAAAGCTCGTGACTGCTTTTTGCCATACCCGAGTCAATGGGTTCGGACTGCGGAGTCCATCAACAGGCGCGACTTGACGCTGACCAAGCTGCGACACTGCGATTTGTTTGTTTTGGAGTCGCAGACAGTAGTATACGGACCGCGACCCCAGCGCAAATCACGTCGTCGTGTCTACAGTTGTACAGACGACCTCGTGATTACGTTACAATACTCACTCATAAAATTTAAAAAAAAACGACTAGACTCCGCCTTTAATTAGCTGCAGTAAAATGACACTTCTTATTAACTAATTTCGGACTGCGTTTAGAGTTTTAGAGATATGCTTCTCAAATAAGTTTATTTTATTACATTAATCTGTTAGTACTAGAATAATAAGATTTGGTTGATGGCCGCGAAAAAATTTAAAAATACGCCAATATCAGTCATTTAAGTAACACAAGCTGTCATTTTACTGCAGCTAATTAAAAGTCCGACTATAGGTACAGTAGGTACAGAGGCCAGCACATCAAGCTACCCCAATCTGTCAAATTTCTTTGATAGATTTTCAACTTTACCACAAAGGCATAAGGTTCATATTCAATTGGGAAAATTTGACAGATTGGGGTAGGTTGATGTGCTGGCCTCTGTACACTAAGCACGGGCGCGTTTTTTACGCGGCGATTTATATTCGCGAACTGCTTAAAGTTCGTTTTTTAATCCATCTGACAAGTCTTTTGAATCTGAGAAGTCTTTTGTGTTTGCGTTTTTTTATATAGAAGTTTGACATTACACCTGTCAGATTAGTCTCTGAGATAAAAAAACGAACTTTAGTGCCGACAGTTGAAAATGTAACGGTGTTTGTTTGACGCGCTGGGATGCACTAATCACTATGTTGGATTCTCAATGCTTGGCTCAACACCAATGCGCGATAAATTCCCGCCGCGATATTTTCACGTCTGTGCGAACGTGGGCGAAGTCTTTTTTTTTTTCTTGAATTAGTTTCATATTTTACTAAAGTATAGGTAAAAAAGACTGACAGTTTATGACATTAAACCTTAGGGTGGTAAAGCAATTACGAGGTTGACTATTCCGCCCCTAAGACGACCTACTGACCGGGGCCCCGGGGGCCAAGTACCTACTGCGGATTCCACAGTTCTCATATTGAAATGTTTCACCATTTCACGGTACGACTGTCTCCTTCCTCCGCGTCACTTTACTTACGCTTAAACTTTGCTACTGGGTAAGTTGTTATACGTAGAGAATTCAATCCCGGCCCGTATTTCCAGTCTCGGGATATTGGTATTATAAACAGAAAATCTCGAAATCCCGAGATTTGGGATGGTAACCAATATGGAAACATCACAAAAAAAATATCTTAATTTTTATTTCCATTGACAAACATGCAACTTCTATATAAATTGTTATAGATCGCTTCAGTTATTTTAGTCTCCATCTCCAGATCCAATGTAAAAATTGCTTTGTAGTAGTTTTTGTGTAAAAAAAACTGTCAAAACTACAGAATGACGATATTAAGTTATTATTATAAGTATTTAAATTCCTATAGTTCTAAATCGGCCAAGTGTGTACTTATCGGAAAAAAAATGTAATCGGTCCACAATTGACGGAAAAATCGGTGAACATACATAAAAAAAAAAGAAAAAAAAAACAATGTCGAACATATAACCTCCTCCTTTTTGGAAGTCGGTTAAAAATGAAGGGTTCCGTAGTTGGATGAATTTATCCCAAAAACAATTGAAAATCTAAAATACTCGAAAACCTACAAAGCGAGCGAAAGTGATGCAATTACTTTTGAAACGCAAAAGAAGAGTGATAGCTATAATGTGCGTGCGCTCGGAATAAAACTATGCATCTGCAAAATGTAAGTTTTTAATCACAAAAATAATGTGATAAAGCTATAACAAATGAACGATTTTTGGACTTTTTCCTTTACTTGTGCTGTGACTGTGACACCTTGCTTCTTGCCAAATTTCATGGTCAAATAGAAGTACCCTATTAGGTTTAGATTTATTTGCGAGTATCAAAATACAAATACATACTCGTATGTCGCTTACATGGCCGTATTTTTTTATTGCGTTGACTAATACTCGGTTCCTTTAAGCAAAAACTAATCGTTTTGCTTACCAATGGTAGCATTTTTGATTGCCAAACTGGGCATATAAATATATTTGTAAACTAATTTTACCTGTGATAGCTACTTCCAAATGGGAGGGTCTACTATATAAAGCTATGTGGTCATTAGTTACACTTGACTAACAAAAATGAGCACTTTATCCCCTGCCAGCTAAATGGTTGGTTTTGAAAATGTGAAAAAAAATCACAGATTTCGTGCCTCACAAGACTATCGAGCACATTTTAAATGAATCTACGGAATTCGAAAAAATATTGTCACTGAGCGACGAGAAAGTCGGGTTATGGAAAAGGTTACAAAATTAAAAATGAAAACGTCAAAATGTCGTTCTGACTTTTTTCAAAAAGGTTCGGCTACAGGGCAAACCCTTAATCCGATCGTCTTTGTTTTAGGCTCAAATTGTAGCTGACTAAATTATCCAAAGGAATTTTTCTCAAATTTTTAATATCATTCTTAATTTTCATAATATCGAGCGCCAAATAAAAAAAATCGGAAAAATCAATTTTTTTTTTCACTATTTCGGCTATAACGTTTTCGTTTTTGACTTTCTCGAATAATTATTTTTACACCTTACAGCTCTCGTGAATACGCGTCTTTTGAGCCTTTTTTGAATATCATATCTTTACAACTCTCCGAGATACAGGATGAAATTGAATACATGCGACAAATCGAAATGGGAGATTGTACTCATCATTATGAACAACTTTTACTATGGGACCAAACCTCGTCAAAATGTAGGGAACAGCTGTTTTTTTTTTCGCGATTTCAGCTTTGGTCCCATAGTAAAAGTTGTTCATAATGATGAGTACAATCTCCCATTTCGATTTGTCGCATGTATTCAATTTCATCCGGTATAAGGGGATCGCACTTTTTCGTGAAATCGGAGCCTACACTGAAGCAAACGAAAAGACATTTCCAATGTCAAAATCACGGCAGTAGTATTATATTATAGTATATAGCACGACACTAATATTATAAATTCGAAAGTAACTCTTGTCTGTCTGTCTGTCTGTATGTTACCTTTTCACGCCTAAACCACTGAATTTCGATAAAATTTGGCAGAGAGATAGATTGCATCAAGGGGAAGGACATAGGATAGTTTTTATCGATATACCTCGCGGGCGAAGCGGCGGGCGGAAGCTAGTATTTAATAAAGAAATTAAAAGGAAAACTATCACAGCTAAGTAGGCTGAGTAATAGTCGACCAACAACTTACAAGTGCAATGCAGTTGCAATGTATGGAAGAACATTTTCAATTCAACTACAATGTTAAGTTTGTTCTTGGGATAAATTCATTCCAATTACGGAACCCTTCATTGTGTGTGGTCCGACACGCACTTGGCCGGTGTTTGAAAATGTGTACGACGCACGGTTTCGATAAAAATCGAAACGCTTTGTAGAACTTTTCTACAAAAAAGAAAAACAACCGACTTCCATAAAAAAAAAAAATACTACGAAGTGACAAATAACTTTAATTTCGAAAGTCGGTGTCTAAAAACTACTTGCTATATGAATATCAGTGACAGGAAGCTATTAAACACATCTGCCTACCCCTTTAAAGGGTACAGGCGTAATGTTATGTTGTGGGATTGCGTAAACAATGCATACATACTCGTACATTTATGCGATAGCAGCAATCGCGGTTGATTTGCTGGCATTTAATGAAGAGTTCCGTTGTCTGTCTCCGAAACTCATCATCAGATCTTTTCGAAATTTTAATGGGACCATTTCGGAATAAACTTCTTTCGAACAAAAAAAGGATTTTTGCAAATCCCGTCTATATGTATATGTCGCAGCCAACTGGTTAAATTTTAGAAGTAGTGCTCGCCTCGCTTCGCTCTCTCGGCTCGCACGCGGTTGATCACAGTTCTAACCTAACCTAACCCATTTGATCGGGGTGCCCTGCCTTAGTTACTGCGACCAATTCGGCTCGCGCGTGATTGGTTACAGACTTCCAACCTAAACTGCAATTGAATATTATTCAAGGCCGTTAGTTGAACGGCCGCCGTTTAGTTAAAAGGCTAGGCGGTTAACTGAACGGCAAATTAACCAGTTGGCTGCGACATATATATGACGGAGATATAAAAAAAAAATTAACATCCGAATTGAGAACCTTCTCCTTTTTAGAAGTCGGTTAAAAAATGAAATCACTGTGCTCCTTCAGCTTTGGTGTCGCAACGTTTTGCATGTCGTGAAAATACTATTACGTTTTCTAAAAACTGCGTCTTTCGTAGGTGTTCATCGGAAGAATACCTCATGACTGCTTCGAAGATACTCTGGTGCCGCTGTTCCGCCAAGCTGGCGAACTGTTTGAGTTCCGACTCATGATCAATTTCTCTGGCTGGAATAGAGGGTAAGGGTTTTATTTTTCTATCTTTAAGTGATATTATTGTATTTTTAAATTATAATGTAAACTACATTGTCTAGATATGCCTTCGCAATGTATACGACTGATGCGGAAGCGAACAATGCTATTCGGATGTTCAACAACTACATGATACGACCTTCTTGGCAGCTAGGTGAGCGTCACAGCAAAGCAAATAATTATCCCTTAATTATTTCAAATATTGTTAAAACCGTAACGTAACAGCAGTGCAGTTTGCGTAGCTGAATTTTGGACCAAACATTATATGTACGAGGAGGGATCAAAAAGTAGTGAGAATGAGATAGAATATAATGACTATTGATAACTTAATAATTTATTTTTCTACATAGTCCCCGAGTCTCTCTACACACCGAGGCCAGCGCTTTTCCAAGGCTGCAATCCCTTTAAAAAAAAAGTTTTGTCTTGGCGCTGCAAAAAGCTCTCCACGGCATCCATCACCTCGTTATCGTCTCCTTACCTGTTTCCCCTTAAGTATTCTTTCAATTTGGGGAACAGATAAAAATCGCTAGGCGCCAGATCTGGTGAATAAGGGGGGTGGTCAACCAATTCGAAGCCAGCTTGCTGAATGGCAGCCATCGCAACTGCCGACCTGTGCGCGGGTGCGTTGTCGTGATGAAACAGCACGCCTTTGATGGCATTCCTCAACTTGGGAATTATAGCTGCATAATATTGGCCTGTAATAGTGGTTCCACGCTCCAGGTAATCAATCAGCAATATCCCTTCTGAGTCCCAAAATATTGAGGCCATAGCCTTGCCAGCCGATGCCACGGCACGAAACTTCTTCGGGGTCGGTGATGATGGCCGTTTCCATTGCGAAGATTGCTGTTTTGTCTCGGGATCAAAATGATGGACCCATGTTTCGTCCATTGTTACGAAACGAGACAAAAAGTTTTCAGAATCTTCTTGAAACTTGTCCAACAATATCTTCGAAATGTCAAGTCGATTTTGTTTCTGACTGTCGGTTAACATTCTCGGCACCCATCTTCCGGAGACTTTTCTCATATTCAAAGATTGTTTCAATATAGATTGAATACTTCCATATGAAATGCCCGTTTCTTGAATTAAGTATCGGATGGTAACTCTTCGATCGCTCAATACAATTTTGTCGACTTGTTCTTGGGTGACTATGGACGGCCGCAACGATGTTCGTCTTCCGTGCTCGTTGTCCCTACTCGAAATTGAGAAGCCCACCTTGCGACAGTGGAATACGGCGGAGCAGACTCTCCTAATGTTGCCTCCAAATCGCAATGAATCTCTTGCTAACTTTTTTAAACAGAGGTATTTAATAACCGCTCGCAATTCGTTTTTCTCCATTTTCGAGAACACGTTTCGACACGAAGCAAACAAATGACTACATTCAGAAAAAAACAAAGGAGAATCGAAGATTTTTTTCTTTATTAATATTACAAATATGTATCTGAGCTATGCCTGCCAGTATTTTTTTTTCTTACCAAGGAGTATGTCGTTCTCATTACTTTTTGATCCCTCCTCGTATACATAATTATGTTTGGTACATTAATTTTTACTTTTTGCCATCGATACGTAAGAGACTCCTAACAAAAATTATAAAAAAAATGTGTTTAGGCGTGTGTCCTTCCATCAACAATTGCCGCATCTTCATATCACGCATACCGCCAACGACTCCGTCTGCGGAGATAGTGCGCCTGTTGTATGCGCTGACCGACGAGGTGCAAGAGGTTCGCATCCGTCGTTCGATTGCCTCGTGCGCGGCTATTGTGGAGTACAAGTCACACCGTGGCGCTGCGATGGCAAGGAAGGCTCTCGTAGCGGCCGCTGCTGCTGCTTGGGGCTGCGGCGCTAGACCTGCTGTGGACTGGTCGCTGCCGCAATCGCCTCAACTGCTCAAGCAATATCGTGAGGTATGTCCATGTGACACTAACAAACTGTGCCATTGGTGTATATTTTCCACCACAATCCAAAACAATGTAGCAGACGGCTAACGGGGTATAGTCATTTCCATAGGTCGGACGCTGGACCCCAGAACGCGGCGTGGAGCTAACTCGCGCTCCTGAAGAGCCTGCGACAACTTCGCCGCCGCCCGCTGCGCCTTCCTACACTCTGGAGCCTTGGTCCCAAGCTCGCCGTCTGCGCATGATCCACGAGGCTCAGCGTAGTGCCGCTGCTGCCGCTGAGTAAGTTACTGAATTGATCAACTTTAAAATAGTATCATTTACATCCGCGAGAATCCCAGAACTGACAGCAGCTGTTGTCCCACTAGATGGTCAAACCGCATTAACAATGGCATGGAGTCGCTGGTGTCTTCGATGACGTCGCTGGGGTTCGGTGGCGGGCTGGGGCTGGCGGGGCGCGAGGCGGGCGTGTGGGCGCCCGTGGCGCCGGGCGCGGGCCCGGGCGCGC
The DNA here is from genome assembly GCA_963669345.1 of Gortyna flavago. Taxonomy (NCBI): domain Eukaryota; kingdom Metazoa; phylum Arthropoda; class Insecta; order Lepidoptera; family Noctuidae; genus Gortyna; species Gortyna flavago. Next base: position 16,161,637 of record OY770134.1, on the reverse strand, counting down.
CGCGCATGCCGGCCCCGCCGCAGCCGCGCGACTTCAACCCCTGGACCGCGCGCCACCCGCTGCAGGAGTTCATCACTCCCGGCAAGGACAGCCAGTGAGTGCACACACTGTATGCACGCCATCGGGACAGTTCTACTCCAGCATTGATTAAAAAATTTGAGAAATGCTACTGGCATCTAACTAATGGTTTGTCCGAGCCCCCCGACTCAATTTTATGCTCGTTCTGCGCGAATTTACTAATTATGCATGACGTATATAATTGTTACACCTTTTACGAAACATACTTCGTTATTAAAAACAAATATTCGCTACAATTATCTTAATGACGAGCTCCTTGCTTAGGGCTGATTTTACCAAAGTCAGATAACTTTTATTCTTGGAATAAAATTGACGACTGACAGTTCTAGTATGGACTAACTGTCAAAAATTCAATAATTATTCTCAGGATAAGACTTATTCTAGGTATAAAAGTTTGGTAGAATGTGCCCTTAGCGTGTTAAATCTAATCATCTTATGAAAATATCAATGCGTTTGTTGTCTAACTGTCCCGTCTTCCCGTTTTCGTTTAATTTTTGTTGATGTTGATTAATTTATTGCATGATTAAGTTAGAGTGCGCAATGTTTGTCTCGTTAGCATCGCGCGGTCTTTATTGGGTGTGAGTGGTGGAGTGTGGGAGATAACTCACTCACTGTTTCTGTGTGAATGCTTCCTGTGCTTGATAAAGTGCGCTTTCGAAAATTCCATACCATAAAAATCTTCACATCGAGGTCTGGTGGAGAACCATGGAAATCTGTGACTAAAATTTCAAATTAATTTATCTATCGAAATGTTATTTCCAGTTGGTTATTATGCGAAAACATCTTGTGTAATGGAATTACGTCTCTGATTTTGAAAACGCACTTATATCTAGCTTTTTGGGTTAATTTTCTTTATGAAACAAATTCCGATTATCACTAGCAAAATGTTTTGAAATGCATACTGATTCCTGAACAGTTACCATTCAGGCATTACCACATTACAAGAATCGCTGAGCCCGATATGTTTAATCGTTTTTACAATTAATTATGTTTCTTTTACAATGTTACATACTTAATGCCTGAAAACCAGTTGAGCACAGGACATGCCCTTTTTACAATGTTTTTATAAAGCCTCATCAAATCAAATAGCCATTATATTAATACCATTATGCTGGTTTCTGAATGGTATGTTTGTGTAGTCAGCGTCCATTTCGGCTGCAGCATTCAGCACGGGTGTATCCTCATTTATGTATACTGCAATTAGCTTTTAAAATGTCAGAATCAATTATTATTGTGATCAAATTTTAATAGATAACATATCCGAACGATTATGAAGGTGTTCTATTATTGCCCTTTTAGTTGCATTAGTATTTTCTTTACTATATTTCCAGTTTTAGTCTGCACTATGCAGTAGGTACTCGTTTATCTCTTGCACTCCTGGTAAAGGCATAAGAGAGGTAAATTTAGAATTTTAATTTTAGACATTATTTTAATTTAATCCTAAATGTATTTTAATTAAGAATCCAATTGAATGGCATAATTATTTATGTATTAAAATTTGAAGCTTTTTATAAGGCAGCATCGATATATTTTAAGCATGAGTCTACAATATTGTTTTAATGTTATAGATAATATGAATTAAGGGCAACTGCGGGCCGCCCGCGTCGGCGGCGGCGGCCGCGTTAGGATTATTGCACTACTGGCAATCCGCATTTTTTGATGTTTTTTCAACGAAATAAATATTCATGTTATTGTACTATTTCTGTGTATGAATAAGTCTTATTTAAAATCAGGTTTTAAGTAAATCAATTTGGAACTGTTTTCTCAGCAATGAATAAACTCAGCATTATGAAATTATCTACATGCGATTAACAAAATCTGAACATTTTGTAACGAGACCATATGAATTTATCTCTCGATGTTTTATGAGATTTTTAAATAATATTGCATGCCAGTAATTGATTAATAAATTTAAGTATAATTGTTTAATGTCCTTGCTGTTTTATTTCGTTGCTTGCTTTACCTTCTCACTTATTTATGGTTTTTGGCAGCTCTTTGCTTTTTCTGCAATCATTTAAGTTTATCATATTATTACACCTCGAGCGACCGTTCGCGTTGGACTGGAACTGTATCGCCAACTCTACCAACGCTACCGAGATAAGCTGCAGGCAGTCGAGCCTTGCATGACACGATCGTTGCGCGCCCACACCGAGGCGCTTCAAGTTTTCCTTCAATGTCACTCAAATCAAACGCACCGTGAAAATGGTCGCTAGCCTCAAATAAAACACAGCGGTCGTGTCGCGCGGATGTCTGCTTGTAAACTATGCGTGTGTGATGTCACTCGCGTAACTCTCGAGAGTAGTGAGCTCGTGTGTGTTTAGTGCAAGGGACAGCTCACAGCAGCCGGCCAGAGCATGGCGGTGTGTGACAAGTGGGTCGCACTGAAGATAGTCGAGTTCGTAAGTAACTTAACATATTGCAACATCATCGGTGATGCAAGCTGCTTTGATTTGGTAACGTGGTATATTTATTGGGTGCTTATTATTTATGGATAGTAAACGGTTGTAGAATTAAGTTCGTATTGAAAGTTAGTTTATTTATATTTTATCATTTGTGTATCATTATTAAGTCATTGTCGATGTATTACGTAGTGCAGAGATAAAACCCTATTAATTTTGAGATGTACCTACTGGTATCATAGCCTCGTACCTAGATTTTTTTGGAATATTGGGACGAAATATATTTAGTACCTATTGTCCGAAATCGTTTTAAAAGTAGAAAATATAAACGCGAGTTTAACCTGTTACCTTTTTAGTCAACATGCAGGTCTTTAGTTATTTCGTAAACATGTCGCGAATCAAATATACCATTCATATTCATAAAGTTACCACACAGCGCTAAAGCTCGCGCTGATAACAAAACTATTTTATTTTCAACTTTGCGCTGCAGTGCCTTATAATAGTGACACTGTTTAACAACACAGGTGGATAGACAAACAAGCTAAGTCGGTCAGAAAAAATTCTTGGAAGGTAGTTGCATAACGATGCTGCATTTGCTAACGATAAGGTCTTTAATACATCACATAATCAGTACCTAATCACGTAATAATTTCACTTGATAATATTTCGGTTTAACAGAATTACGAATTGCATGTATTCAATCGAACCTTCATTGCCATTTCGATATCCTAAAAAAAGTATTTAATTAAAAAAAATTAATCGACTTCAAAAAGAAATTAACTTTCGGAAGTCGGTGTCTTGGGATCTGTATTTTAGTTTTAGTTTTTTGCTACCGACTTCCGAAATTAAAGTTATTTCACAATTTTGAGTTAGTTTCTTGAAGTCGATTAATTTTTTTAATTACTTTTTTATTTCGTAATTTTTAGTTTTAAATAAAAACTGGAATATTTGTAATAAGTAGGTAAGTAGGTAAAAGTTTTGTTGTAAATATGTATTGCACTAGAATTTGCCTAAGGTTTCGAGATGTTTTCCCTTTGACACTACACCCGTAGCTTGTATCATTAAGCCAGGCCGTCACACTTACACGTAATTAGTCCATATCTTCAAAATTACTGAATCGATTTTGATGAAACTTGCACTATTCCCTAAGTTGAAGTAAACCTAAGCCAATAAAAAAATGGTCACGATCCGATTAATAGTTGCGGAGAAATGCGTGGACAAACATACATCATACATCTATAAAATTTTGTATATTTGTTTGGAAGCCCTAAGAGATTGTCATATGTGAATATATTGCAGTTCCAATAATATTAAATATATACCTACGTGTCGAATTGATAACCTTTTTTTTGAAGTCTGTATAAACACTAATCTATACGCTGTATAAATACCAATAAATACTCGATCGTCTTTTTGTGATGTACCCTAGTCCCTATCTAGTCCAACCTAATTACCTAACTCATTTGGTTGCGGTGCTCTAACTTAGTTACTGCGACCAAAAGTTACAAAGGGGCTCATTTATTCAAAAGGCGACCAGACGAAAGTTTTAATAGAAAATTATGTAATTGATCTTATTATAGGATCAATTACATAATTTTTACGACACGGTTAGCGCAGTGGTTGAGCGATTGACTGCTGCGCAGCATGTCCCGGGTTCGATTCCCGCACGGAACAAATATTTGTACGACCTACAAGTATTTGTTCCGGGTCTGGGTGTTTTATCTATAATATGTATGTATTTACAAAAAAAAATGTATATAAGTAGTTTATCAGCCATCTCGTTACCATAACACAAGCATTAAGTTGCTTAGCTTGGGACTATATGGCGTTGTGTGATATGTCCAAGGATATTATTATATGTCCAAGGATATTATTAATTGCATAATTTCCCATTACCTACAAAAGTATAGTTACTCGTATTTATCAGAAATCAGTAGGTACCTAGGTACTAGTAACGTGTTTGGACAACAATGAAAAGGTTTAATATGTTTCAATGTTAATGAAGCAAAGTCTTAAAGCTGTTAGCTGTTACAAATATTTAGGGTACTCATATTTTGACCTTTCTCAAGCTTTTGTCAAGTGCTAATTATATCCCCATTTTGGGATGTTCAATTCATTTGTCATCAATGAGATTTTATTTGGCAAGATGATATCTACTTAAATGCTCAATTTTGCTTTGAATCGGTTTGAGGCCTTTTTGAAGCGCTTTTTGAACTCAAACAGAACTAAGATAATTAGCAGCCCGTTTAATTATTAGGTACAACTTGTTTTTCTCAAAATTGTCGCGGTAAATCGAATAAAGATTTTTCTGTTATTCAAAGTTCCCAGATAGTTTTTACAAAGAAACTCTTTAGGCAGCAAGTTTTTAACTGCGGGAAAAAGATAAATGGTTGACGCTACTACTAAACAATAGACAATAGGTAGCCTTTACTAGTGTCAACTTGTAATGCATTTAGCTTCGTAGCTAAATCTTGGCAGCTAGGGGTAGGTTAGCTGCTTCCAAACGTACCCTACTGAAAAATAATACTTAAAATTCTCCTGAAGTTTTTTAATGAAGTATCTAGGTAGTCCTGAGAGAAACCAGCGGATTTCTACGTCAAGATGAATTATATCTTTACCTATCGTACCTACTTTTAATTCAGATTTAATTCTTTCTCACAAAAAAAAAGAAGTCTCAGCTGTGAATCAGCCATAGCAATCAATTCTGTATGTTACATGTAATTACGTAGTAATTACCGTCTTGAGCACCGTCGCAGGTTCAATGTCTATTATTATTATACAACCTGATACATTACTTGCTTTGTTGAATTACCTACTTCAATACAGGCGTAGTGTCGCTAACGTCTAATTGTTACATAGGAATGGTGATTGAATTGCAAATCTGTAGGTAAGATGCAGATAAATAACGGAGCGAGCTTAGTCACTAGCCCGTCTTAGTAGTTTGAAAAAAGGACGATGTTAAGGAAGATAATCATGTACTTCCCCATCTTCCCGGCGAGACATACAAGGCGGAAAGCCATCGTAGTTCATTCAAAGCGTGAATGCCCTGTTACTGGCTAAAGCTAACACGTCTGATGACTGGTAAATACTGGTGCGAGACCTTCCCGAGTTCCACTGATGGATAAATTCAGATTGCTCCTAGATTTTGTCTTGTTTCGTTGTAAAATAATAATATTAGCATGGTCGAAAAGTTAGGCAGGAGATAATCCCAGCGTCAGCTTTCGGAGCATACATTATTCCTATGCTTTCCTACATAATTTAGTATGTAGCCAGGGCTTCACGGTAACAGTTTCAGTGTAGTAGATAGTTAAGTATAATTACTTGGTACAGTGATTCTGCGTACCTACGCATGTACCGAAATGTAAAATCATATTTAAATTTTAGCGTTCAACTAAATTCGCGGCTAGTGACGTTTAGTTAGGTACGCTAAAATAGCTAAGTCCTTATTATCTACCTACTAATATAACAGCCTTAACCACACCCGTTCCTTTCATAATGATTAAACCGATTTTGTTATCAGTGTTAAAATGTGTGCCATTGCCCAGTTAAGTATTATTTTAATATGTGAGGGTAGGTAATCATTCATTTCAATGTTAATTATTTAAAGACTTCAACTTAAAAAACTTGATTTTTGTAAGTAGTAATTTTCATAGCATCAGTGGTTTGCCGCTATAGAGGCCCAGACTGTGATAAGCTGGCACATCATCCCGATCTTACTATTTATGTGCCTGTCATAGCAAAAACGCAAATGCAATCATTTTCTGGGTTACGGTTACCTACCTAATACCTATTAGTAAATTACTAGCTTATGGCATTCGGTGTTGCAATGTCTAGGGAGACTGTTTTGAAGTTTAAGTATTTTTGGATGTTTATTTATCTCGAAAGCAAGCAAAATATTTCAATATAGGATTCACTAGGTTCCTTTAGCAGCATGTGAACTATGCACGATAATAATAATCTTCACGCATTTACCACACCATTAAAAAAATATTACAGTCATTCAGTTTCCGTATTCATCACACACGTTATTTACGTGTAGTTACAATAATTAAGTGCTGCTTGCTGCGCACGCGCGTCTTCAATGTCGGTCCCACGGTGGACAGTGACGTCACACGCGGCAATCACCGAAGGACTGACGAAGCTGCCTCCCCGCCTATTGTTGCTGGGACAATAGTGATATTTCCTTTTGGGATTGGGATGTCCTATACGTGTGTCGCCTGCAAGGTCTTGAGTTTTTAGTCACCGACGACGTAGTCATTGTATTTTAATGCTTGTGTTTTTTGAAAATGATACGAAGTAGCAGAACAAGTTATCTTTACCAGACTGCGGTGAAACCCAAAAGGTGGTAATGTTTTGTAGTTACTAAAAGATAGAGGGGTGAGGAAAGTGATCTCTCGATTTGCTTAGTTGTTGCTTAGTTCGGTCAAGCTATGTGGTTAAGTAGGACAAAGGGCTAAGGTACCCTTGTTAAGGTACTATGTTGGTAGGTATTAAGCTAATATATAAAAAAAAAATATAGGTATATTAAACTAATATAATAGTTGTGTTGTGTATTGTTCAGTAGACCTATGCATGAATGTAGAGTATTGTATTGTAGTACTAGATATTGCAGATCGATCTCATAATGCATGCGATTTGGTGATAGATTGCAGATATTCCTACGTTAGACCTTTGTTTAAATACTTACTTGAAATTGCAGCGAAGCAGCCGCTAATAGCTGCGATGCAAGCGCACCACAAAAGTTCTATAAAAAGATTAATTTTATGCACCTGTCGCATTTTTGCGGGCGATCTGCAACTTGTTACATCAGCTGAAAGCACCTGTGGGTTATTTTTACCCTTTCGTTTGTTGACCCCCTTTATTCATAATTTGATGATAAAACCTTGCAAATTCTTTCTAACCTTGTCTTTTTCATGTCAATGCAGTGAAGCACAGCTATAGGTACAGTAGGCCGCAAGTCACTGGTAACACAGTGGTAACATAGCCAGTATAAACTAACCTTTCATTGAACCTCCGTGACGTCCTACATTTGGCCAGCTCAAAGTCAAAAGTATTACCCTTACCACTGACCTGCAGCTGCTGTCTACTGTACCCACTTCCTTTTTATTAGTAACTCAAATAAATCTAAACCGTTTATGAATTTGGGGGTTTAGACAAAACAACTAATAAGCATAACATCTTTATACTTACCTACTCTAACTCGCCACTCTAATACGATTCCTGATCACAAACAGTTGATGTGCGTCGCCTGCCTGGTCACTAAGCGCATATCACAAGACGACGAGGCTCGCTTGTCGCTGCTGCTGCAGAAGCTGTCGCGAGAGTGGTCACTGCTCACCTCCGTGACTTGGGACTCCGTGGGAGGAGCCTTCGCAGACGCCATATATGGAGGTACGTGACAGTTATGTGTAGGACATGTCATAATATTTAAGGATGTACATCTCATGTGTTAAGGTCAGAACAGTAGTGCTATTCTGTAAAAATCTCACCGAGATAACTCAGGTGAAGTGAGCTTAAAGTCAGCTGTTATTAGTGTAGATTCCCAGCATTAGATGGAATGACAGCTCACTTCACCTAACCTCTCACGGTGAGATTCTAACAGAATCGACCGGCAGATTCAGAATGTTTCTGCAATTAAATGAGTAGCTAAGTTCGTTGGTGTGTGTTTTAACTGGCTAGTGGACATTGATCCCTGGACGCTGACACTTAACAAAAGTCGACAGTGACGGCATACATAGCGGCTGAATTTTGCTCATCATTTTCAGACAAAATACTATATAAAGCATACATGTTGACTTTATTTTCATAGTAAATTATACTAGCGACAAATTCAGTGTCAGACATTCGTTCACTGGTTGGCTAGGTGTACTATAGGGATGATTTTTGCACTCCCTGCCCATGTTCAAGTCACACGGACCAAACCCCAGTGTCCAATATACCGGTTATTGACTATCCGTGAATGTGTTTAAACAACAAGACACAGTTCATCACAGTTAGTGTCAACGTCATTGACCTAAAAGTAATTAAGTACGAGTATCTACCTCATAAAAGCTAGAAAAGGCTTATTAAGTACCTGTGATCAACAAGTACATAGCTATACTACCTTTGGATGACTTCTTAGCTTTCCTGTCAATCTTCTCAGGTTGTAACAGTCCACTGCTTTACATAGGCCTGTCCGATTGCATCATCATCACCATCATCATTTCAGCCGAAAGACGTCCACTACTGGAAATAGCACCGCTACTTCGACCAGTTCCGTGCTTCTCGCATACAGCGGATTCCTGCAGCCTTCACCAGGTCATCGGTCCACCTTGTGGGAGGCCTTCGATTGGATGGCATTACTTAATAAACAAATTTCCGTACAACTTTGGCGTTCTGTAGTTTCTGACTAGGTACCCCCATTTGAAAATGCAACAGCTTATGTATGCGCCATAATATAGTAGGTACTATCGTTTAAGTAGGTACTCTCCTTCGAATAAAAATGTATACTAGAAAGAACCAAGCAATTCGAAGCTATTCCTGCAAGAAATGCTACTTTCCGCAAGAAAAACTAATACTTTTTAATTTTCTAGTAGTTGCAATGTTATCTAATAAAGATTTATCTCCCTACAAGTAGTAAAGAAAATCGTGACTAAATGTGAGCAAAGGTGTAAACAACTTTAATAAATACAAGTTATGTTATCAATTACGTAATATCTATTATTGAACTTGTATAGCAGGAACGTATACACAGTTATTATAATTAGGTATGTACATGGTTGTTGGTGTTGATGTTTAATGAATTGTCCACTGATATAAACAAATTAATATTGCATGTTTGTGCATTGTACATCAATCGCTTTATTATCGTAGCTAGCTGTCACAAGAATGTCAAGTGTCTGGTTTGGTACAACTACAAATCCAGTCTTGCATTGAACTCCCAGATTGAACAGTTCTGTTATTTTAGATCACAACTTTGCTAATGTGAATAATTCACGATTAAAAATATGTTTGAATTAATTAAGTACTGAATTGAATTACTGTTTACATTACTCACCTACATGGTGAATATTAAGTAATAACGTGACAATTTCATAACTACATCTTTGTTGACATAATGATATTGTTAGGTAAGTAATTCAATAAAATTCAAGTACTTATAGTCCGCAGTAAAGTTTACACCTTATGGGCTCGGCTATTGCGCAAGCGTGCATGTGTGTTTATGTGTTCGCGTTCCGGCGAGGTCGCGGGTTTATGGTGGGTAATCTGGAAGATAACTCGTGTCCATTACAGTTCATTGTATGGGGTTAAAGCTAATATTCTATTTAAATAATACCCGCCTATAAAATTGTACGCATTAAAAACACTCAAATTTTGTACTTACCACTCAAACTTTTAGTACTTAAATAGGTAAACAGTACAATACCACGCTATTGGTAAAAAAAAAAAAATGCAGTAAATGATACCTCCTCAACCACGAAAAATTTTATGTGGGAGAGCTACGCCAAAACTAAAACAAAAAAAATATAAAATAATTACCTATGCTAAATGCACCAGTGACTGTGACATACTGACATACAGATGGGCATGGCGAATATGGCGACATGCTGATATCTCGGAGATATCAATAGGAATTCAAGATATCATATCTGTTATTAAGTAGAACTACGTTTTGGTAATCAATCACCTATTTGCCATATCAATGTATACAAGTGATTATAAGTTAACTCGGTTTATTAGACTCTCATAACTATGACTGTTTAGACACCTTTCTAATTTGATGATATTTATGGTTGAATGAGCTATTCTTTCTATAATTTGATGGGAAAATGTTATATCTACCTACCTCTCCATCAAATACAATTTGTTAGAGACGGTAACTGGTGATTAACGGCAAGACAATGAAGGAAAATTGCTTGACTAATATATTGCTTATAATAATTAGGTAGGTAAATGAGGGTAGGTACTTCTTGTCATGTAAAAGACGAATCATCAAATTGTATATTAGCGCAATTTTCTTTAATACCACGAGAAGGCAAGTATACAAAAATACCAACTACTTTTATTAACTCATTCATGGCAGGTGGATTCATTTTGTGAGAGGCCGATGATGCACTTATCATACCTAATGTTTTATCCGGCTTATTTGTCGAATAATGTCGTGAAGTTCTGAATAATCGTTTAAGGTAGGTATCGTTGTCCACTGTGTAAAGTCGGGTTATCTTAACAACTGGAGCGAAGTTATTCAAGTAATATATTCTATCCCATACTGGGTGCTTATTCTCGAATATAATTCCGATAGATCAATATTGGAAAACGTCAGGGATTGGCTGGACTCACTGAGTCTAGTCAATCCCTGACGTTGAACTCAACCAACTGACGTTTGACCAATGTCGATCTATCGGAATTATAATCGAGAGTAAGCACCCTGGACAACGGTCAGTCTTGGAAAACTCACTATTTTCAAGACTTGTAAGAGTTAAGGGGGTGCAATAGTGGTCTTACTTACGTCGATCGATACTTAGGGACTGAAAAAATCACACATACCACTGGGGGAGGAAAAAAAGAAACTTTTCACCGTCATCTAAACGATTCATGTCATTTAATATTATGAAGAGAAAATATTAGATTTTTTTTAATGTTTGTTACGCTTTCACGCTAAAACAGCTGTACGGATTTGGATACAAATTTTCTAACTTTTTATCCTGTTATTCCCACGGGATTGAGACTTGTGGGGTGAAACCACGGGACGCAGCTAGTCGAGAGTTATATCATGGAGACATCACCATTAGTTTAAAGGTTTTCATTTTGTTTGTTAACAGGCTACGTGATCATAACCTTTGGTCTGATAGTGGCGCGCGTCTTCCAAGAGATACCGAAGGGACGACGGATACTTGAGGGATACTTCCTCGGATTTGGCATGCTGTTCTTTTTGATCCTAGGTAAGATTATTATTCTGTATAACCTAGATAAAACTGTCAGGGCAATGCCAAAAGGAAAGTAGAGATTGTAGAATAAATATTTTTATGTTAAAATTTTGTTGTTAAAAGTATATTAACCAACGATACAATTTATATTTAAAGCCCACTAAAGTTAAAATTCAATCATCTTTTGGCATGCAAACTCGAGTAACTAATGATTACAAAATCGGCAATTAAAGCCAACCTGTTTGGAGCTTTCGTTTAGAATCGCTTGCTACAAAAATTGCATCATAACAGAATTATTACGTCCACGATCACATCACATAATATGCTTGTGCTCTTTATACGATCTGTTCTAGCACAATTGAAGAGGTACATTTTGATCTAAGTATATTAAAAAATACCAACAATTTAAGATACTTTGTTGGTTTTTCTCAGGTGGACTAGAACTAGCATCCCTGGACTCCGTGCCCCGGTCCTTAGTAGTCAACGCGTCAGTTCTCGGCAGTTTCTCGCTGTTCGTCGCCGCCCTATTCCTCATAGACCTCATGGGTCCCCGGATATACACGACCACACAGAATTCGCAGACAGATACCGCCATCATTGCCTCACCCAAAAGTGAGAAGAAAGTTTCCATTATTGCTTCACCCAAATTGAACGGAAACATGCCCAAACCCAATGCAGCTAATGAAAAAGCTAATGGACAAGCGAACGGACATGCCAATGGAAAAACCAATGGACATGTTCCCCCCGAAAGACCAAAAGACTTAGATTTAGAGAAAAATTTACCAGATAAGGACACAAAGAAAGAAGAAATGACGTTCTTGGAACAGTCCAAAACCAGTTACCCTCATTTCGACGACACACTAGAAAAAGACGAACTGCAAAAATCTAAATTTGGTTCGATACGAAATGGAATTGAAGCTGGCAACTACGTTAGGCTATCGGATCCTCTGTCCATACCTGATAGATTTCACTACGAGCAAGAACTGGCAAAATTCAATGAGAAATATCTCAGGGACTACCTAGATAACTTCGCGGGAAAATTATCAGTAAAAGAGGACTATCTCCCTGAACCACAAACGCCTGTGTTCGCGAAAATAAAGACGGGCCGATTAAAAGGTTTGTACGACGAAATGTCACCGAGTTACGAACAAAAGCGGTCGAGATCACCGACTAAGGCCAAGACAGTACCGTCGCCGACTTTGCAACAACTCGAGGATTACTTGCGAGCGTCGACAAGGTCGAAGCGGGCGGATACGCCGGCTTTGTTCCCTATGGAGCCCATTGAAGAGAAAGAGACCACGGATACGGAAGGGAGAGCGTCCGGCACCCCCACAGACCCCGGATACGTACAGTACACGGCGGGGAGGTGGCCGGACAAGAGAGACCTACGGACACCACGACACAGTCCCACAAAGTAGTGAATAAGTTATAATTTTAACAATGCGTGATAATCTTGAATGCTGCAGGATGGCAGAACAAATTCATCGTCATGTCCTGTAAATACTGCCACGATGAACAATGACTGACGACTGATGAACTCGAAAACCACCTCAAGTGCGGGTGTATTTAAGACATTTATTATAACAATTAAGTTGGTAAGAATACTAATAATTTTTTTGCATAAATTTCGTCATTATAACGAATAACTCCCATGGTATTTTAATTACTCACCCCTAATTCAATTACATTGCGTTTTCTCACATCAACATTTTATTGTTAAGTTGTTTGAAAACAAAAGAATTAATGACATACCAAGGTAAAGACGTAATTTCATGGCACCTATTGACTTGTAGGAAGTTCGTTGCTCCAGCAACTTTAAGTGGGAGATTAGAGTTAATTTTAAAATAATGATCTTGTGACACATCTATCTATATCTATACATATAATAAATCTGTAGACGAGACGTTTCTGTACATTGAAAATATTTCCAAAAAAAATAGTTGGGGTGTTAAAGGATAACCAACAGATGCCATTTCATCAATTTTTGGAATTTTTGTCTGTTTGTCTGTTTGTCGGTTTGTCGGTTTGTCGGTTTGTCTGTTTGGATGTGACAGATTATTGATTTGAACAGGGTCAACGTAAAAAGTACCAAACCAATACGGTTACTTTTTATACTCAAATATGGTGTAGAACTCGGAGCAGTGATTAGTTTTTGTTTCATCGCAATCGGTTCACTCTGTCAAAAGATATAATCAATTTAAAGTATTCTAGGAACAACTTTTCACGTTTTTTAGTAACACGTAACGACATCTATTGGCGCGATATAGTACCTACTAACGAAAACATATTGTTGTTGTGATGTGAATAATCACGTCCTATTAGTTTATGCTTACTTAAATGACGAAATAACACAGATACCTACTTATGTCTATGTTATTTTAAAAAGTAATGATAATGATATTAATGATATTAAAAAAATCGCTTTCCATTGATGGTTTATTTAGTGGCGCCTGTGGCGCTAAAAGAATTTTAAACAAAAAGTGAGGATAATGTAAGATAATAATAATTAATGTGGTGTTCTGAGCGATAAAGAAGTTAGATAATTATTGATATAGAAAGTTGAGTAACGCAGAGCGTTTTTTAACGAAGTTCTTACATGGAGCTTGCGGTAGGAGTTCTAAGGGAGAAATCGTCAAATTACGAAAAAGCGTTATGCCTCATTTTTCATAGTAATAGATAGATAGAGACACACAGAGAGAGAGCTATTTTTCGTGGATCTTGACCCCGGTAATTGAGGTCAAAAAGAAAATCAAAGATGGCGGTTGCCTAAATTTTCAACTTTTTCGTCATGGATGTCGTTTTCATGGTTTTCGAGGGTGCTAAAGTCGATAGTCAGGTCAAAATGAAAATCCAAGATGGTGGCTGCAATTTTTTTTTGTCATGTTTGTCGTTTTCATGGTTTTTGAGGGTGCTGAAGTCGATAGTCAGGTCAAAATGAAAACCCAAGATGGCGGCTCCATTTCTTTTAAATGTTTTGTCATTGGTGTCGTTTTGTCAGTTTTCGAGGGTGCTGAAGCAGATAGTCAGGTCAAAATGAAAATCCAAGATGTCGGCTGCAATTTTGTTTTGATTTTTTGTCATGGATGTCGCTTTCATAGATTTCAAAAGTGCTGAAGCCGATAGGCAGGTCAAAACGAAAATCCAAGATGGAGATTGCAATTTTTTTTATGGGTTACGTTTTATTGGTTTTTGAGAGTGCTGAAGCCAATAGTGAGGTTAAAATGAAACTGTAACGGCTTACCCACCGTCGATTGGCCCATGAACCGTTGGTGAACATTATCTTTAAACCATTAACTTTTTTCCAAAGGACTTTTCACCCACGATCGTTTTGCCAACATAACTCTAGGTCAGTGAATGCTTTACCAACAGAATGTTTTGACCAATAACTTTTCACCCAAAGAACAAGGCCAACAGACGCCGGGAAAGGTGAAAGTAAAATAATAATAAGACGTAGTCCTTTATTTCTGTGAAAAGGGTATAAAGTAACCTAACCAAGCCTAACCTCAGGGTGCCCTTCGCTCGCTTTGCTCGCTCACTTGAGCCGCCATCATCCCCTCGAACCCTACCTGTCCGAGTCGGGGTGCCCCAAGTCCCGAGCTCGCTTCGCTCGCCCTTGCATCCTTAGTTCTATTTGACATGGGTCAAATGTTCTTTGGGTGAAAAGTTATTGGTCAAAACATTCTGTTGGTTAAGCATTCACTGACGTAGAGTTCTGTTGGGGAAACTTTCGTGGGTCCCAAGTCCTTTGGATGAAAAGTTAATGGTGTTGACCAACGGTTCATGGACCAATCGACTGTTGGTAAACCGTTTCAGTACTGGTTAAAATGAAAGTCCAAGATGGCGGCTGCAAATCGAAAAATTGGTAGTGTGTGTCGTTTTCATGGTTTTCGAGAGTGCTGAAGCCGATTGTGACGTCAAAATGAAAATCGAAGATGGCGGCTGCAATTTTCTTTTTCTTTTTTTATCATGTGTGTCGTTTTCATGGTTTTCAATATAAACTTACACGACTTTGTGTGAAATAAAATAAAATACAACCGACTTAAAAACACACTTCAAAGTGCAATAGACCTTTGGTTTCAGAAGTCTGTGATTTCTTGCCAACGCGCAACGTCTTCGAAAACTAAGGTTATTTTGCACTTTCTAGGGTTTTTTATGGAAGTCGGTTAAGTATATTTTTTTGTAATTATCTTTACAATTTTTTTTCTGGTTTTCGGCAGTATAAGGTCTAAATCAAAATCATGTCTAAAGTTTTCATGGGTTTCATCTTCGTAGTTTAAATGGCGGCCGGTGTCAAATATAACCAAAGTTTAATGGGTTGCTTCTTACTCTTACCATTAATGTATTCTTCCTTTTATCATCTAGATATCTCGATGCTTTATAAGGCATAATATTGGTAGGTATATATGATATCTTCAATACCAAGTTAAGAAATTCTGAATTCACCACAGAGAAGAAACCAAGACTTAGAAAAACTAACTTCAAACTTCACCTACTAATCTCAGATATACTTTAGATAAAATGGTGATATGATTTTACAAGTTGGTACATTAATGATTGGTTGGGTTAATGGACATAATTATGGCTGTTTGGTTAGATAATCAGCCTCGAGCAGGCGCTTTTATTTTAATTTATTCTCAAAAATCAAAGTGACACTTTGTCGCATTGTCATTATGAACCATGAAGACGCAGTGATTGCAGTCGAAAGGGCTGTGGTAGCGAACCCTAGGTAAGGAAAGCGTTACCAGGCAAGATCTGATGATTCTTCCTTTTCAATGAAGGAGTGGCAATTACACCTTTCCTAAGCGACACATTACCTGTTGTTTTCCGACATCCACGCGAACGAAGTCGCGGGCACAGCTAGTACATAATATAACACATAGTTTTACTACACATACATACATATGTACAATACCTACACGTTCATATCCGGGGACTCTAATAACAATAATTTAGTGTTGCTTCTGAAAAAAAAATTTTTTTATAACTGTCATCTACTATTTAATATAATATCACATAGGTAAATTCATACTTCTGATGTTAATAGCGCCAAAAACACCGATCTACATAAGAGACGGCTTCAGCAAAAAACTGTCGCTGTTAATTCAAAGGTTTTTAATGACTGAGGCTTCCAAGAATTTTAATTTTAGTGATGTAGTTAGTTACATCGATTATAAACTTGGCAATATTTCCGTTATATTTGCGGTGTAAACCTCAGTAAATTACTCCGAATGTTGTTTTTAATTAACTGCTTAATGGGTAGTGGGTACCTCCTGTCTGCCTCCACTTTATCAAACTACATTTAGGTTGAGATATACCTGGCGATTGTACACTATTTAGTAAACATGAATACTACAGCACGGACATTATTGTTGATGCACCTGTTTGCATCAGCATATAACATAGATTACTAGGTACCTACGCAACATAATAGGTACCTAGGCATCTCAATGCCATGCGACATACATTTTTATGTAGGATTATAAAATTGCACTTAGTAACACGACAAAGCGGAACGGTTTCTAGAATTATAGTTAGAGAATTTAGTTAAAACTATTTCGATTTACCGTATATAAGTAAATCTGAAATCGCCAACCATCTTGAGCAAGCGTGGTGAGCAATGCTTCCAGTTTTCCCTACAGTGGGACAATTAATTATTATATTAACCCATTAGGTACCTACCATATGAAAAACTACAAGTCTTCAATCTGTGTGGTTCTTTCCTCAAAAGACCATCTCAGACATTGATGCGATCTACATGGTCTTCATATAAGTCTTCTACCAAGATTTTGTCTGGAATAAGAGACTGTGATCTCTGAAGTTGTTTCGGCCTTTCTACTCAGAGTAGTCAGACAGGAAACGCCGACCTCATCTAGTTTAAAAAAAATATGAATGACGTGTAAAAGTGTTTGTGCAAACCTACTTACAAAAATAAAATCATTTATCATTTAGCAATTGATTCCACGTAGGATAGGAATGGTAAACTGAACAAGTAATTTCTTCCATTACACTCAAGTTATTCTGTCTTGATACCTTCATCAAATAAGTACTAATATTTACCACATTTTTTGTTGAAGTTGAAACCTTGTGATTAAAATATTGAATGCTTCATTCACCGAACTCATTTCGCAACGCATCACTGACGTTAAATGAATGCTTGTCTTTCAAACTCCGTGTTAATAACAGGGACCTTTACACGCCGAATGCATGGTTCATTGAGCGTAGTTACCTACTGCTGGTAGTCGGCCATGTTGCAATGAATTAGTTCGAGTTAGCGAATGTCAAGATCAGCTGACTGCGAGTGCGACATACTGCGGGGCTGTGTGAGAATCGGAAGTACGGCTTTTGGCCGGATCTAATTATTTAGCAAGGTTTGCATTGTTGTTTATCTCGCTTCCCAGAATTCTAATGCTTGCTCTGGAGATTTATGATTCATCACTGCAGCTGATGCTTTGTCCAAACGTAGGGGTAGAACACATACAGCTCTGCTTAACCCTTCGATTAAGACAGCCGTGATGTGTTGAATCATCTCTTTCATTTCATGACATTGACAAGCGGCCACTATGGCATGTGGTCCCTGTGGGTCTTATATAAGACGATTACAGTGAATCTTTACGGTCCATACCTCAATACTAAACTTAAGATTTTATAATAGATTTTCGATTGATGACAAGTTAACTTTTCCTGTAATCCTAAGGTCGATAGCCTATTGTTTATGTGTACTGAAATGACCCATTTTCTGTAATGGCTTTGCAACGGACGAACGGATGTGTGTATTGATAAGTTATAGTCAAACATGAAAGTGTTATGCTAACGCCTGAGCCTTGCGTAACACAGCCATCACGCCTAAAATCGGCGAAATGGTTAGCAGAGGTGTAACTTCTAATACCTATCATTTGTGGTATCAACTCTCTTACTAGGTAGTTAGGCTGGTTGAATTTCGATGTAAAATAGGAGAATCAAGAGCCCAACTGTCCTAATAGGGTTTATTTAAAACATGACTTAAAGTTAAGAGACGTTTAAACTTCAAAAATATAATATGGTTAAACAGTCTCTAATCATTACTTAACTTTAAGCAACGTTTATAAACCGACCTTGTAAATTGTAATAATATGGTTGACTTAAATATGAAATAATAAATGATTAAGTAAGTACCTATCTATATGACTATTACTAAATGACTAAAATGAATGAACGAATTGATAATAATGATTTATTTTAAAATAAAATGTAATACATTTTTGAAATAATGTAAATCGTAATAATTAGAATTAATATTATAATATTATGTAATTTGATATAAACAATTTGACAGGGTAGGTACAGACGCCAGCACATCAACCAACCCGAAACTGTAAAAATTTCCCAATCAACTTTGAACCTTATGCTTTAGCGATAAAGTTGAAAATCTATCAAAGAAATTTGACAGATTGTAGTAGCTTGATGTGCTGGCGTCTGTACATGTCTTAATACTGTGTCATGTTTGAATGCATGCCTACTATTCAGTGTTTTACATGTTAGCAAATAAATAAAGGGGAATAAGTCTGCCCAATAGACGAGGGGTTATCTCAAAACGCAGTTTCCTCACCTACCTATCTATAGCCTAAACTTTTGTCAAAGAACACCTACCCAACTAATTGTTCAACAACTTTCTAAAAAGAAACAAGAGTGTTACAATAATTACCGCATTAAAAAGACCTAGAGATCTGAAAGTTTTAAAATTGTCACGTTTGCTCTGTACCTACGAGGATAATTAGTTAGTCTAATTACGGGTCGGTTCATTGCACAGCTGCTGTGACAGAAAAGTGTTGCGATAACAAACAGACTAGCTTACAGCACAGCGTCTATTATCTAACACATAATGCCAGTGTACAAAAACTGTGATTTAGGCGTGCACAGGAAAAACCGTAACTGAAACGGACGAGAGGTCAAACAAACTGTGATAATGTTTTTGTGGAGACATGAAAATAATTTTGTTTATTTTATGCTTAGTCATATTGATAATAGGTAATACTTACATACAAAATAACCGAGGACTATCCATACTAATACTTATCAAAATTCGAAACTGTCTGTATGTTACCTTTTCACGCCTAATAGAAACTAATGAACAGGGGGCCTAAAAAGGCCACTTTGGCAGAATCATAAAACAATTTAAACAATTCATATCACGCAATTCATCTGTTTGACAGTTTCACACCTTTATATCCCTGAAGGGCTATGCAGAGGTGTACCTATAGCATTTTACGAATCTCCATACAAAACTCATACAGATGAATTGCGTGATATGAATTCTTTTATGATTCTGCCAAAGTGGCCTTTTTAGGCCCCCATATTTTCGCCAAAGAGATAGATGACATCCTGGGGAAGGATATTGGCTACTTTTTGTCCCGGTAACACGTTCCCGTGGGATAATTTCCGACATCTAGTCTAGTAGTATATAACTCTAAACATATAAGTAGGCAGGTATTTTCAAGGATACCCAAGATTAAATATTTTAATAACACTGCATGAAATAACTTACGGCCTTACGCACTTAAGTTGGCTATTTCAGTGTTGGAACAAATCAAAATAAGATATTTTACCTTTATTTTATTTCCATTGTCATTTTAATTAAGCTTTGTTCAGAAACAACAGGTCATGTTATTTATTATTTAAACAAAGATTTCTAACATAAGTTTACTACATTTTGCCAAAGGTAAAATGAGTGGGTAGTGTCAATGTCTCCCTGAGAAAAATTTCAGCATGAGGTCACCGAATTTTCCTGCGTCATTCAGAGACTACCTAGCTACCAAGATTGTGGATGCAATTTTACAATTATTTATTACAATTGCTTTTGCCCGTTGCTTTGTCTGCGTGGATGTCGAAAAATATGCCACGGGAACCTACCGGGATTTAAAGTACCTACCTAGTACCTACCATCAACAATCATCGTCATATTTCAGCCAATTTACAACAAACTTCATGAATCGGTGGTTTTGAGTTTATAGCATTCAAACAGACAGACGCGTCTGCGGGGGGAATTTGTTTTAATAATGTTGTATTGATAGTGATACTTGGGGCGGTTTTTGTTTATGTCATAAGCGGAATGGTTCATGATAGTTAACGATCATAAAATGCAAATTAAATATTATGGACACAATTTATACCGACAGTGGTTATTTCTCACGAGCTTTGGCCTCGGAATGAGTCGTCAATAAAGTTCATTAAATGCTGTGAGCGCGTGGAATATTAGAATTGATGCTAATTACGATTTGGGGGGAAATAGAATTCTTCCTATTCTAAGTAGGTACAGAGGCCAGCACATCATGCTACCCCAATCTGTCAAATTTCTTTGATAGATTTTCAACTTTACCACAAAGTAATAAGGTTCATATTCAATTGGGAAAATTTGACAGATTGGGGTAGGTTGATGTGCTGGCCCCTGTACATCACGCCTGTACTTTTCGAAGGGGGATTTATTATTATTTGGTTAGACAATTAGCTGACCAAATAGCTTGGATCTGTCCAGTCGATTCTTGAAACAGTTCAGTGTGGGAGTCGTCAGAATATTTTCCGGGAGCCTATCTATTCCATGCTGTTACAACTCGGTTAGACAAGAATTGCTCATAGGCTTTTCTTTGTTGACTTTTCCCATTGCTTTTGGGAATGCCCACGCAAATGTTTGTTGGAATTCAGTGTGTAAAAGTCTTGAAGGCTGGACTATAGCCCTTATGATGATGAAGATGGTCTTAAAAATCAATTTTTAAAACCATTACCATGTAGGTACATAATATAGCCTTAAGGCGGTTGAATGTCTTTTGCACGTCATAAAACGATAAGAATAAGAACAAGCAAGTGGCGGCCGTTACCATCACCTGGGCCACCACGGCCCAGGTGATGGTAACGGCCGCGACTTAAGAGTTGTAGAGGTCGTAGGTTCGAACCCAGGCAGGCGTTTTACTTTGTGTAAATTATTTTATCACGACAGCTCTCAATCTCAAAACGGTGACGGAAAACATCGTGAGGAAACCGGCATGTCCTAGAACCAAAAATTCGGAGTTATGTGTCATCTACCAATTTGGCTCCCGTGGTGGATTACGGCCCACTCCCTCTCACAGATCCACTTCCTCTCACAAATACACCTTAAGGTGTATTTGTTTACGTGACAAAGATTATTTCAACTTTTAAATTTACTGGGACTTGTCAAAAATGGTAATGCAATTATGCAGTCGACTATACATCTCTACTCTACCCACAGCGTGTGACAAGAACCTATTCCTTGCTGCCTGCGGGCCTTTTATACCTACTGTGACCAAAACGTGAAAGGGCCTAGTTTCAAGTTACACGCAGCTACCTATGTGTCAAATTCAAAGTGCACATATATCTTCGCGCTCTATATCAGTGACACACTTTTCTCCCAGAATTCCCCAGCATGATCAAATATTGCGTATTGCACAAGAGAGAATAGTTCACATATCTTGATATCTGCGTGGCGTCAGGCGTTATCACGCATGATTGGTTTGATTGCATCTTGGCAGAACCAAAAAAAAAATATCGGGCAAATTAAATAATTGCCAAAAGGGTTAAAGAATATGCCTAAGTATACCTACTGCTGATTTTAAGGTCCGTTGAATATTAAAAACCTGTAAATGCTAATCACATCTTAGATTGCGGCAAGTAAGAACCACCTAGTGTCTAGAGTATTAGGTATATTATCTGTGCTAGTGTGTTTAGACAATTGACTTCATGAAGCACTACTAAGCATTTTTACAAAACATCATTGTACCCTGTGTTCAGAAAATTAATAAATGAATAAGAAAATAATGGAGTTTAACTGTCATCAAATACGCGGTTCGGTACCTACAGCAAACATGTGGGTAGATAAGTAGGTACCTACCTGTCAATCTTTGTATCCTTTCTTATTCAACGAGACCTCTGCCTAACCCTTCGGTTACGGGCGTGATGTTTGTTATTTAATATTATGTAAACGAGACCTAGCGGCCAATTATTTACCAGTGTTGGAATGTTTGGCGAATACGTTTACGAATATTTTTCGACTACCTAACCTACCTACTATTTGTGAAGATGATCTAGAAGTACCCACACTGTAAATAGCAAGTAAGCTTTCTTCACGTAACCAGCCAGTAGCATCGCTGACGACAATCGACGAAGGTTGCGCCCGCGCCGGTTCCCACGCGTCGCCGTCGTCGGTAAAAAGTGTCCTTTGTATGCGACTCGGACACCAAGGCCGCTGATTACCATGTGACCCCGAATGGTGGATGAAATATTACCAATGTACTATTTAAGTACAAACTACTGTGAATTAGGAAGTTCATTGTGTCGTGTCGCTTCGGCCTAGAGTACCTACTTAGTTAATGCTGCATTAAACACGGGCTAACACGGTGTGTAGTGAGGTCGGTAGGTACAGGCAGCGAAGTGGATTAACACTGCAGATTTTTTTTATCAAAATCATTGCGAGTACAATATCTTAGGTATATTAAAACAATCGCAATTGATGTAAAATGAAGATTTCTCCGATGAGATAGAGAACGCTGAACTAGGTATATTACCGACATAAAATGTTCAAAGGCGGTGTATCATTGCAATGTAGGTAAGTGTTCATCATTTTGTCTCTGATCATAACACGATATCACATTTTGACAGCCTAAGTGGATATTGCTAATACTTAGTACCTAGTTGCTAAGACGGTAATATACTAGATTCGTTGGTTCTAGTGGACAACTGCTGAGCATGGGTTCGATTCTGCCGGGGTTAGGTATAAAGTATAAGGATTTGTATCCAGGTAAAGCCATAGAGGAAAAATTTGAATAGGGAAAATCTAAATGTGAGTGTAGGGGAAAGGAGGTTCAAAGTCTACCTTAATAATTTTGAAAAATAGGTACGCAATCTCTGAATGAGTTGCGTCACGAGGAAGCTCTTCATGCCTTCTGTCTTGGTCAGCGTACTCAACGCTGCACACTTTCTCGGTTGCATGTTCTGATGATTTTTAATTAAACCTACAGTTTGCTTTGGATTGTAATATAATTATGTTCTCGTGGTCTCCTTACGCAATGCTGTCGTTGCTTTCAAAAATATTGAAAAAGATTCTTAACAATAATCTTAAAAGTTGTAGTGGATAAGCAAAACTTATAGCAGATAATCAGTACGGCTTCCGATCTGGTGTGTCCACTGAAGACGCTGTTTTGGACCTAACCTGTCCATTGCAAAGACTATGGACAGTAGAAATTTTTTTTTATGTAATGTGTGTAAGTGTAATGTGTGTAGGTACCTAAGTGTAATGTGTGTGCATTTTTCATTTGACCTTCGACAGTTTCTGTTCCTAGAGCTACAAATAAGTACCTAATAATTCTAGAGTAATATCTAAGCTCGAATTTTTTGTTTACGTGGCATAGCTCTACAGATCTTCATAGATTACCTGAGAAATCACAGCCAGGCCAGCGAGTTAAAAGAAACTCGAATTACATGTTACGATGAAATTATGTCATACGGTGTGCCAGAAGGAATATAATAGGCATATACATACTAGGTCCCAAACTCTTTCAAATTTACATAGACGACCTTTGCAGAATGTCGATCCCAGCTTGTTAAGATCTAAGCATATGCTGATGACACAGCGATATTATAGTTTACCGTATTGTTTTAATTGAGCATAGCCTGTGTCCCAACATCATAGGTTGATTATGCTTATGCTAGGAGTCAATCATCGTCAATAGATATTAATTAGAAATAGGTATATGTGAGTGTATGTTGTGTATTCGGATTGCAGTAGAGTGATAGGTTGGTAACCTACATGCACAAATTAACCTTTCCCCCCAATTGACTCTCACATTTAGCTCGTCATACATATTTGGGTTAAATGTTTTAATTTATGTAGGTAGGTGCTTAACAAAATAGTTCAACGTAGGTAATTTTGATATTAACATCGTGTGTTTAGGAGTAATAAGTACCTACTTTTTTAGTCACAGAGTGGTTTAGTTTGATCAATCTTCAGGCAAATTCGAGATTTTTTACCGGGGAAGGTAGAGGAATATTGGTTAGTAGATACATACCTACCTAAGTACTGTCCTTTCATCAGTTAGGTCCGGAGGCCAGCACATCAACCTACCCCAATCTGTCAAATTTCTTTGATAGAATTTCAACTTTTACTACAAAGGAATAAGGTTCATATTCAATTGGGAACATTTGACAGATTGGGGTAGCTTGATGTGCTGGCCTCTGTACATATGTTTGCCTTATAAGTTAGGCTTGCAAAAGGCGGCCTGCTATATCCCCAATGAACTGGGCACAAATCCAGACTCTAGATCTGAGAAAATCCTAATGGAAAACCTCAGTAAAGACACTTTGCCCGAACTGCATCCTAATTGTGTAACACACAATCAATCACAATCTGAATAATTTTTAACGATATTGCTAATCCATTGCTTCATATTATGTTCGAAAAATTTGTCTCAAAAACGTAAATAACGCAGCAATCAATGTCGTTGAACTATCAAAATGAAAGCCATTCCTACTGCTACTGTGTTACGCAATTACCCCGCTGGGAATCGAACCTAAGACCTACCACATGCGCAGCGGGATTGTCCGAAAGGGTTACCGCTACCCCGGAACATAAAGGGCTGAGGAAGGAACACGGATGGATTTTAGTCAGTAAGAGTCTGACACTCCCTTCCGCTCCACCCAGAACGGGAGGGGTCATTTGATGATTTCCCATCCTTAAAAAAAAAAGACCTAGATACCACATAACATAACGTAATTAGCCAATAATGTTCCCAATGCTGGGACAGGCCTCCTCTCGGTGAGAGGGTGTGAGCCGTAATCCACCACGCGTTCACAGCAGTGCAGTTTGGACGCACCTACAACCACTACGAAAGTAGGTGGTCAGGTAGGTACACCACAATTTTGCCAGTTATGTTTGTGACATTTTGGATTAAATATTTTAATTCTTTACAAAAATATTTACTAGGTAGGTAAGTCTTCAATCAGCCTAACAATGCACTTTGAGACGGCAGAATTAGTCAGACCTATAATAAGATGTTGTGAGCGGCGTTCAAGTGATGCTGTCTGTTGATACAATCTGCGACTAGAATAATTACTAGATCCGGATTCGTGGTTCGGGTTTGTAATTAATGGATTAAATTAAGTCTTTTTTCTTTGAAGCCATTATGTTGTTGTTTTAAGTACCTACCAAAGATGTTTGTCAGATTTTAAGGGTGATTAGAGTAATTAATTTTGAGGCAACTTCGCTAATCTACAGCTACAGGGGCTCAAATAAAATGTACCTGCTTCTAGTGAAACAACTGTAGTTTTTGTGATGTGACCAAGAATCTTTGTTCTTTTTTAATTGTACCGCTATTGCAGCGAGCAGCGGTATCTTTGGCTGTAAACCATCGTTGTTATACGTATTTTGGATAGCTTTTTCGGTCGTAAGTAAATGAGTTGTCTCTCGAGCTGCCTACTTTCCTGTTTTACGTTGAGTGGTAATTCGTTTTTTTTTAGTCTTGGTAGGTACAGTACAGCTACATTCAAACTTTATGACGGCTCGGAACATGAGGCGAGTCGCTGCGCGATTATTCCTGATGTCCACCACTGGGGGACACCGAAACAACTTATTCTTAATAAAAAATTGAAAAAATTATTCTCGTTTTCTCTCAAAACACTTTAAAGTTGCTTCTGCATCATTTCCGGCGCTGTGGGAAGTGCAACCCCTTCGCCCTTACATAACAAAGGATAGGCATCCATGCTCTCTCTTCGCGCCTTCGGTTTCTACATACACTGTAAGGGTAGCAGCCAAAAGACTACGTGAAGTCGGGATGCCCCGATTCGATTTTGGAACAGATTCGACCTATTCAAACCATGAAGTGTCCCCCAGGACATCGGGAATAATCGGTCGCTGCGCAGTAACAAGTTTACCTGACAGCGGGGTTAAGGCTTCGGTCTGGAAGTCAGCGATTTCGGGGCAGGGGTGGCGGCGGCGCGGGGAGCGGCGCGGCTACGCAGACACGCGGCGCTAGAGTGGCGTAGTGTTGTTATGAGAAATTAGTGTCTGTTCGCGAACGAAATGTCTAAACAGCGACGACAACATATTTTTGATACAACATTTTGAAACGGTTAAAAAGCAAAAAAATAAAATGCACTACACTACGTCAATAGCAGACGCGCGGGCACCGCTCGTACGCCGCTCCCCGCGCCCGCTGACTTCGTGTCAGAAGCCTAAGGGTAGTGCGCAATAAGTAGCGCACTTCAGAGCCGCCATAGAGTTTGAATCGGGCTGTATCCAGCATATAGATACGGTATAAAAATATTTTTTGTATAGTCATCCCTGAAGAACAAGAATAAAACAACATTTGAAAATATAACTTTTATTTATTAGGTATCTACAATATATTCTCATACATCAGATTCATTAAATATTTTACATTATAACAAAATATATAGTAAATACATTAAACATGACTCCGACCTCTCGGTCTTTGGATAATTTCATAATAAAGACTTTAAATTAATTCAATTTAATATTAGTACATTAAGTTTAAGGTAAAATAGCACCTTTTGTTAGAATTTGAGAAAAATATAAGGCACATAGAATGGAGTATAGAGAAAATCTAAAATTTTGGAGTAAGTAGACATCAACATTTTTGTTTCTGGAAATAACGATACTATAAAGAACATAATACGAATTCCATGAATAACAAAATAATAGAATTATCTACATACTATACTAGTTACATAGAATTATGTCCTACTTTGATATGACGTGACAACTTTAAGCCACATACGGCATCGTGCAATATTTAGATGGATGTGGCATTGACCCTTCAGAGCGGGGGGCGTGGTGAAACGTTTCCGTGCCGCCGCCATAATGTTCTGTCACATTATCAGAACATAATAATGTCCAGGGTCATAGTTGTCAAGCTTGAGCAATGTGTTCTAAATTGCTGTAAAACTCTTCTGAGTCTTGTGGAATATTATAAAACTCCATGGAAAGTTTATCTTAAACCAGAAGAGTTCTATTTACATTAAATGGTTCTTTTCATTACACAGGGTCTAATTAAATTAGCTATTTTATCATGTTTTGATATAGATACCTATCACGTCTGCGGAGTTTCGCTAGTTAATTTAATTTGACCCTGTAAAAAAGTTTTTAGGATATTTTTTTATATATTTTGAGCACATAATATATTTTGCAGATCTATTCTTCGTATCAACGGTCAGCAATCGTGGGTTCTAGAATATTTAAATCCTGTTTTAAATATCTTTAGGTGGGAAACACGGACGGCCCACGTTTCTTAGCCGTTAACTATTGAGATTATATGAGTGTACTTTCAATAACTGCATTGTGTTTAAAATGTATAAAAATTAAAATATAACTATAATTTCATATAATATAATTTTCATACTTTTTGGTTGGAAAAGTATTGGAATGTTTAAGAGATTACTCGTTATTCTTAAAATAATTGCTCTTACATAAATACTTATTGGACGAACGATGACTAAAATGAAAATAGAAGTACATAACGACTACATAGAACGATTTGTGCCCTAAAATCCTATTATCATTTCAATCAGATGGTTCCTTAATCCTAGAAGTTCAGATCAGTGTTTGGACGGATACGACAGCGTTGAGGTAAGTACGTGAACGACGAACGATTTTGACGATATTACATACTATAATACACTGCACTCATTCCAGTCTGTGTAACTTTGATTCGTTTGGATCCGCTTTTCAATTGTTGAAAGCTGAAACAAAAAGATAAAACGTGATAATTAGTAATTAGGTGAATGTGTGTAACGCACGCCAAGCGTGTTTCTATAAAGGTGGGTGCAGCAAAACATACGATATTTTTGCCAAATTGATATTTTACACGACAGTCGTGTGGCCTCGTCGGAGAGCCGTGATCAATTCATACTATGACTGTTTTGTGTTAACGTAAAATAATTTTGTAAGGGATTCGTCACACTTAGAGCTGCGTTATCTAGTGAGATGTGCAACCACGCAGCACGTTACTGCAGCACTATGCGAAAGCATTACCTGGCGAGTGCCTCTGGTCTCTCTGAAGCGCGATGTACTGTCTGACGAGGCGCGCCACCTCGTGCGCTTGCTCGGCTTGCAACCTCGTAACACGTTGCTGTAGCAGCGAGCCGCACTTCACATCCAGGAACAGCGTGCCGTCTTCAGAACGGACCTGCAAAATATATCGATGATTTAGTTATAAATAAATAAGGTTCGCAAAAACGTTGTCCCCGGGAGTCGCGCAGCTATCGATAATTAACTGTTCCTCATTAGTTATGGTTTAATAGTTCAAAACATCATCGCCACAATATTGCTGCATTTTTGGGAGAATCTGTAAAACTGAGTTGTTCATATTGAGTTGTTGATTCATTAACTCAACGTTTTTTACGAGTCCTTTAAAAACCCTAGGACTTAAATTAAGAGTGTTTATGCCGTACGGCATTTCATACAAACTTTCAAGCTTTTGTTTTTCGAAATGAATAAACACATTTTAATGAAACTTCATACGCATAAGCAGGATACAAAGGTCTAAAAAGTTACTTTTCGAAAAATAAAATATTTTAAAGTTTCCATAAAAACAGAGATTTCCAGTTATCTTTTTTTAAATAAGACATTTCGAAAATGTTCTTATGTAACTTTTTGACTTTTGTAAGGATACACAGGTCTAAAAAGTTACATAGGAACATTTGAATCGGTCGGTCGGTTCATTCATTTCGAAAAACAAGGGCTTGATAGTTTGTATAAAATGCGGTACGTCGTAAACGCTCGTATGAAACACACAATATAACATGACATAGGTACTGATGTCCGCAACTATTACCTATGTCATGTGTGTGCTTCTTAATAATTTGTGTCCCTGAGTTTTAATAACATGACATAATATTACATTTAATGAGGAGTCATTTATTTAAATAAATAAATAATAAATTATTCCTGGTTCCCCCGATGTGTTAGGCAGAGGTGTATCTAGACTTCATTAGGTTAAGAAAAATACCTTAAAAACTACATCATACTGACCTTCCTAGTACTAATAAGCTCAGCATAAGGCCAGTGTGTGTCGGTCTCGTGCGTGGCCGGGTGCAGCAGATGCACGCCGCGCCTGTTGAGCGCGAGCACGTGTTCGCGCCACTCGCTGCCGCCCGACACGCGCCGCACTGCGAAGAAGGAGGAGCCGAACAGCGGCCAGCGAGATAGTACCTGGGAAGAGAATTATAGGTTTAGAAAGAGTTCTGTGGATGCATGAGTAGAAGGTTGTTGTTGTTGTTTCCTACAGCAGAGTGGGCTGTGTTTTGTTTAAAAAAAAAAAACAGAGGCACTCCGGGAGTGCCGACAGAAGTGAAAACAAAACACAAACACTTTGACATCACTCACTGACATATCGGATATACATTAAAACCGAGTACATCCCAAGGACAGCCGAACACGTCCGAATGTAGCGCGCTGTCGGTAACAGAGTCGCGAGGGCAATGTTTTTTTCCCATCTCAAAAAATGCCCAACGCGCCTAAAGAAGTTTTCACTTCAAAAACACAGCTTAGCCTAATCCAGACGGATTAAAAACAAAAGTTGTCTCAGTAACGGGCTAACGCTGCAGATAAACGGACAGACACATTATATCGTAGGCGTACAAGCAACTCAATGCAAAGTAAAATTTTTGAGACTTTTTGATGCACTCAAAAGTTAATTCATATTATGTAGATAGTTAAAATTCTGAATTCAAGTACATATAATAAGTACTTACCAACTATTTGCAAATCACAAAACACCACAAAGCTTTTATCTACATGTCAAACTAGAAAAAGGAAAAAGGAGAGTGTTTCTTACCTGTAAAACCTTAGCCTTAGCAGCAGCAGGCGACAAGGTCCGGACATGTTGCCACTCGGCCCCCAACCACGACGCCCACTTATTAGGTCGGGGCTCCCTCAGCGCTAACAGGGGCTTCGGCAGCAAGAACTTGAGGTCCCGGGCCTGCGCCCCCTCGGCCAGGCCAGCCGCGCGGTGCAATAGGGCTGCGACCAGCGCCACGTCGCGCAGGACTGGAGCGGGTGGAGCCCCGCCGTTTGGTAGTACCAGTAACAGGCCTTCCAGGTAGTCTGGCGCCACCTGGTGGAGTTATGATCAAATAAATCAATCATTTTTGTTTGAATTATATGGGAGTGACAGAAAAATATATCTGAAAGGATCTTTCAAATATGTGTATATTGACACAGACAGTTTCAAAATAAGGGGAATAAGAGACACAATTAATTTTCTATTGTATCCGTAACACAGGTTACGCGCGGAGCTTGACCGGTTAAGCAAATACCAACTTTACGTTAATGCAAATTAAGGTGATTTTAGAATGACCAATCACTAGTATTATTAATTTTTTTGAGGTTATAGCGTAAACTAAAATTTGTATGTTTTCCCGAAATTACAAATTGATTGATGAGTCACTAATTTGATTATTATGTTGACCTAATTCTCTTTTCCGGCTAAAAGCCGAGACTAGAGTACATACCTGGTTGAACAGCACTTCAGTATAAAGCGGTGGTGCGTCATTCCTCAGTGGATGATGCCACACGGAGCGGCAGAAGATGAGGTAGAAGGGATGGTGAGCTCTCTGTAGCTCCGTAGTGACGTCTAACACGTACTCGTCGCCAGATAGCGGCATGGTCAGCGCGTCTCCTGCTACTATGCAGTAGAGAGAGAACTCTGCGCGCTCTGCCTCGCTTGTTACGCCAATCTGGAAATTTGAATTGAGAAAGAGTTTAATTGGGAGGGTCATTATGATGAGAGATGATGATAAAGCAGATTTTTTTCATTTGGGGTACTTACATATTAAAAAGTAAAAAAAAATCGACTAAAACCTAAGTTTTGTTAGAAAATGCTAACCCGCATAGTCAAAACAATAAATAAAAAGATTTAAACTGTACAAATGAGTAAAGGATCTTGCAATTTAGTCAGTCGCCTTAACTTGCGCTGCACATCACCTGCTCTGCAAATGGTTATGGTAAGAGCATTTTGGCAGGATCTAGAAAACAATCCACATAATTACAATGTATTAACTGACCAGTTCACATAGCTCGTTGACGATGTCCTGCACGACGGTCGCGCAGCGCGTGTTGACGACGCGCTCGGCTCCACCCGGCAGTCGGTACAGCTGTCGCCGAGCTGAGCGACCCGCTGATACTGCTGTCACCTATAGCAATGGATAATACAGTTAGAAAAAGAGCTACACAAAAGACTTCTTCCTCTTCAAGCAGCGGCAAATTACGAAATGGTACTTATACCCATTATATTTTTTTGAATAATTTAATATAGATGCATATTAAAGATATTCGCCACAAGAATATTTCCTATAAATACAGTCTCGAAGGCTTTCCTTCGAGACTGTATTGTTATCAGCAAATATTTTTGGGTTAGCTAGCTCTTTAGCTAGCTAACCCGTTTAGTACTTGCCAGGTCTTGCGTAGTTGTAGGCCATATAACGGGCTGCACTTATAAGACATGTTAATGTAATCTTTTATTTTCTCAAAATCTCTTCAAGATCCAGCATGATCACACCTATTTGTGCTACTACAATATAAACTAGCTCTTAACATTATTCTATCAGGTCAACCATTGTCTCACCTCCTCAACACTGGGCACGTTCTTCCTGCCGCCGCAGCGCAATGTCTTGCGCAGGTTGGCGAGGCACACGGCCGCCGTGCCCTGGCACGGTCGCCGCCGGTCTGTTGCTGCCGCAGATAGGTACTCTACGAGGAATGGCCTGCGAAAGATAAATAAAGTAAAAAAATCTGTCAAAATGTGGGTCCTTCAACCTATTCTTTAATGCTAAAGATGTTAAAATGTAGTCCTAAATATGAACCCTGAGGAACTCCTAAAGATTTTGGCAGCTAAGTATACATTTGTTTAAAAATTCACGATTTCTATTACAATTGAAATAACTATGATGTAAATTTAATAAATGAAGTAACTGTAAATGGGGTATCGCGACAGTGAAACACAAAATAAGATGTGATGTACTATGTCGAAGGGTTTAGAGAAATTAATATGGAGACAACATACTTTGAAATATACTGTAGTTTTATTTATGCAGGTGAAGTTAAAAGTTTCCGAAAATGATTGTTTGTTTTTTCAGTTCCGTTTTGACATTATAACATATAACTAGAGCTATTTACCTGAGTGTGTCAGAGCAGGTGAAGTAGGCCGCCAGTATGGACATGAGTCGCCAAGCACGTTGGCACGAGTCGCCCGAAGGTGATCGGTTCGAGGTCGTCTGCTTCATCAGCTGGCAGTACACCTCGTCGCGGAGTTCTGGTACTGAGTGACAATGCTGCAAGATGAAAGGACTGTATTAACTGAAGTTTGCAGACATATTTCGTTCAATCATTTACTCGTACACCAAGCATTACTAGTGCAATAATTAATAGTTTTATTACAAAAAACAATGTTCAAATGGGTTACGAAATGTTTTAAAATTTTATTGGACCTTATTATTCCAAATTCGAGACTTTGGTAGTACTCGTAGGTACTTAATACGATTGAAATGTATTTATGAACGAATATCAAAATACTTCGCTCTTATAGTCCACTATTCCGCAATCGTAACTACATCTTCAGTGTAGTGGTAAGTATCCACGTCTGTTACGCGGGAGACCGGGGTTCTATTCCCCGTCGGAGAGATTGTTTTAGTTTTGTTTATTTCTTACATTATAAGGTTACGATAAATACTACTCTGACAAAATCGGTAGATTTCTTTTAAAATTTACTAACTTATTAATATATACTTACACTTACACTCACTCACTTACTTACTCACTCACTTACTTTACTTTTATTTTTAATTTTTTTATTTTTTGTTTTTTTTTTATTTATTAACATTGCTTAAAGTTAAGGCAAGATAAAACGTAAAAAGAGGTTAAGCTGACTGCACCTAATCATTTAGGCACCTTTAAGCAATGTTTATTGGTAGGTAATGTGGTATAGAAAAGTAATAATACTAACCATAAGCACAGTATAAACACATTTAACTTCAGTCAAGTCCTGGTGCATCTGCCGCTCATTGGGCTGCAGGTCGCCGCAGTAGGCGCGCACGCACGTGAAGCACTCGAGCGCGGGCGGCGCCAGCGCGGCTGGCAAGCGCAGCAGTGGCGCTCGCAGCGGCGTAGCCTGCCATTTTACTACGTCCGTCTGAGCCTTCCACGTCCATTCGTTGCGTTTCGCTTTGCTCTTGAGGGAGGAATCCGCTTTCAGGATTTCTAGCCTGTGGGGCAAAGGTTTATGGTTAAATAAATAGGTTGCTTGTTCAATATTTACAAATATTATAAGTTAAGTATAAATGTTATAATACGTCTATTCTATCAAACCATGTAAATTAGGTTAAGTAGATATGAAATAAAACGACACGGTTGGCGCAGTGGTTGAGCGATTGACTGCTGCGCAGCATGTCGCGGGTTCGATTCCCGCACGGAACAAATATTTGTACGACCTACAAGTATCTGTTCCAGGTCTGGGTGTTTTATCTATAATATGTACGTATTTACAAAAAAAAAAATGTATTAAAGTATTTTATCAGCCATCTCGTTACCATAACACAAGCATTAGGTGGCTTAGCTTGGGACTATATGGCGTTGTGTGAAATGTCCAAGGATATTATTATTATATTATTAAAACAAGAATATACAAAGATGTCACACCAGTAGCACAGAATCAAGTAGGCCAATTTGTTGCCTTGCTGAATATTTAAATAAAATTACAATATATCCGGTGGTCAATTATATTATTTTGCTAATTTGGATAATAAAGTATTAGCAGAAGTTTTCACTAAGACGGAAATAGCAATGATTTTATTAATTTATAAATCCTATTAAGTGATCTATGGGCGTGTCCGCTGACCTAGGGTTCACCCAATGCATTTCTTTAATTATTATAGAAAGTGTAGGTGCTTATGAGCGTCTACGCCGTACGGCTTGTCATAAAAACTTTCAAGCACTTGGTTTTCGAAATGAATGAACCGATTTTATTGAAACTGCATACGCATAAGCAGGATACAAAGGTCTAAAAAGTTACTTAAGAACATTTTCGAAATATCTTATTTAAAAAAAGATAATTGGAAATCTCCGTTTGTATAGTAACTTTAAAATTGGTCTAATTTGGCTGTACACTATTTTTTTTCGAAAATGTTCTCAAGTAACTTTTTAGACCTTTGTATACTGTTTACGCGTATGAAGTTTCATTAAAACCGGTTCATTCATTTCGAAAACAAGGGCTTCAAAGTTTGTATGAAATGCCGTACGGCGTAAACGCTCATACTAATAAAGATGAATAAATTGCTTTGCTTTTTCCTTTTTTTGGGCCCGTGGCTAAATAATAACAGCCGCACAGGTCGATCGATCGGGTTAAGCTACGCTTGCCGCGGTTGGTCTGTGGATGGGTGACCATCTTTACATATCGAGACCCCTCCGTGCCTCGGAAAGCACGTTAAGCCGTTGGTCCCGGCTGCCATTCGTGGATCTTTGACAGTCGTTACGGGTAGTCAGAAGCCCGAAAGCCTGACAACCAGTCTTACCAAGGGGTATCGTATTACCCAGTAACTGGGTTGTGGAGGGATGTAAAATACTGGTATTCAGCTGCATCCGGTTAGACTGGAAGCCGACCCCAACATAGTTGGGAAAAGGCTAGACAGATGATGATGAAATTGCTTTCCTTTAATTTTGCAGCGTCATTCCTTAGTTTATATTTGTTTGAGATATTCGTTCATCAGTTTAGAATTTTTTTCTAATTTGGCAAGAGTTCGATGGTACCTAATTTTTGAATGATTGAAGATAAGTATAATTGGTCCTAAACGACTTGGGTTAATTATACTTTTAATTGCTAGATATAAAATCGTAGGATTTTAACGAACATGATTTTTAACTATGAATAAAATCCGTTTATAAGTAGGTATGTCTACTCTCATTATTATGAAAGCAATAAAAAAATAGAGTTTTATAATTTACCGCATGACATAACAGAAATACTTAATAAATAGCTTTTGATTTCACTATCAGATCATCGCTAAAATACTCAGTTTGGTCAAAATGACGAATGAATGAATTGTGCGTAGTTCTTAGGCATTTAAAAATATGTAATAGGCATAATAATATGATATTCATGAATAATTCACATTTAAAATTCGACATACATACCTAGCATTTTTCAGTTAGTGGTCTAGAATAGAATGCAGATTTTTTATATTAATTCTGTTTTTTATTTTTTTTTTTACTGTGGGAAAATCAATACTTATTTAATTTATAACAATAGAATTTCAATTGTGTAATTTAAGGGTATTTTGCTAGAAAAATGATAAGAAAGTGCACTGAGTCATCCTTACTGAAGGTCTGAAAAAAGACATATTTAACTATGTTTCTATCTTTCAAGTCAAGTTAAAAAGAAAACGGAAAGAGTTCAACACCATAGTTCACAAGCTAAGCACAATGGAACATCATTGCAACAAAGCTGTTTATTTTCCAAACGGCAACTGAAAACCGCTACTTAATTTCCATTTTACTATTTTTTCCAACGTAACGAGATGCTATTAACGCATTTCCTTCACATCGGCAGGAAGTGGCAGTTAACATTGGATGCAAATGAGCGCGTTCAGCGCATGCGCGGGCCGTAGACAATGGAGGTGCGCGCAAGTGGACGAGCTGGCCACCGTGACGACGCGCACGATGGCTAGTATGGATAGCCTTACTACCTACTCTCACTTAGGTCCACTTGCACCACATACAAACACAATTCCGTTTCAGCCAGTCGTTTGATGTTGACAGGGACAAAATTATGTTTAACGCGTGATTTTTGTTGCAAAGCCCATGTCATAAACACGAACACGAACCCACGATACAGAAGAAATTTCAAGGGTAGAGCAATGATATTCGTTACATAAATAAAACAAACTGTGTTAAAGAATGTCCAGTTGTGCTGTAGGACTTATTTCAAATGAAATAAAAGGTGCTTAAAGTTATCCGTTCATAATCAATGAATCAGAGATCACCGTGGTCAATCAAACAATCTAATTAATCTTGTTTAGCGGAACAAAATAAGTGACAAAAAGATCTCCCTTTGATTGACAGCATTGCTAATTCAGTAACTACGTTTTTTTATAACTACTATCGAGTTAAGAAAATTCATTAGAAAATGAAGTCCAAATACCATGATGAATTCAAAAACAATAGGAAAGAAAGCTGTTTGAGCTGTTTCCACGGTCTCGTTTACATTTTGATTCCGATTTTTTAAAATGGCAACACGTACAGGGAGTTTGTTCTGCTTACACAAGCTGTATAATGTCGACACTCACGTCGGCGTTACGAAACTGACAGACGTAATAGGCACAGAATAGAGGCTTTTGTTTGGACAAACATTTAAGTATGCTTTAGCTAAACCTAGGAAACCTTTTTCTTGTTGTTTCTTTCGTATAGAACTTATATTTCTGCTTTTAAAGCATAACTGCGTAACAAATTATTAGTAGGAATGAAAATGAAATTATTTTGACAGTTCAACAACATTTCCCAACTGTGTTGGTGTCGGCTCAAAGAACAATAATCATTTGACTAGTCTGCTAATTCAAGCTAGTTACTTTATAAGTAGTTTTACATCTATTTACTTAGATATATTATTCATAATAGAGTATTCAGCTGCGTCCGGTGAGACTGGAAGCCGATCCCAACATAATTGGGAAAAGGTGATGATCTACTTATATGTTACTAGCTTCCGCCCGCGGCATCACCCGCGAGGTATGTCGATAAAAACTATCCTATGTCCTTCCCCGGGATGCAATCTATCTCTCTGCCAAATTTTATCGAAATCCGTTCAGTGGTTTAGGCGTGAAAAGGTAACATACAGACAGACAGACAGAGTTACTTACGAATTTATAATATTAGTATGGATTTCGAAAGTGAAACTATTTCTTGTATCCTGTGCCTCATGCAACATTTTTTCAAAACCGAAACTTATTACACTATTCTTGATTAATGAGCGATCATTACTTACCAAAAGGAAAAACGCCAACATTGTAAAAGTAATTTTAGTTTTTTTTTTTAATCAGAGAAACATAGACATTTTATGATAATACCTGGAACACTTTTTATGAATAGGTATTCATAATCTATGCATAACCAGCCTATAATGTTCCCACTACTGGGACACAGGCCTCCTCTTTCTGTGAGAGTGGGCTATAATCCACTACGCGGGCCCAGTGTGGGTTAGCGGATGTCTGTCATATGTCTTCGAAATTTTGGTTCTAGGACATGCCGGTTTCCTCACGATGTTTTGCTTCACCATTTTGAGAGCAGTGGTGATGAAGTAATTTACACACAAAGTAAAGTGCCTGCTTGGGTTCGAACCCACGACCTACAACTCATAAGTCGCGGCCGTTAGCACTGGGCCACTACCTACTGCTCAGTTATGCGAAGGCATTTAATGTTTTAAAAGGAACTAACTAGATTATGCAACTTTGTCGAAAGCGACTTTACGGAAATAGTATAAAATGAAAATCGTTAATATATCGGGATATCCTCAATTGCGCTATGCTAACGATTTCTCATGTGGAATAACTTCGGAATGGCCGAGTTATGTTGTGTACTTCCGATTAACTTCGATATTCATTAATTAAGTACTGATAACGATATTAAGCCGTTGTATCAGTTAGTATGAACGAACTGACTGATTTTTTAAACCCCTTATTCCAAAACTTAGGTACGCGATAGTCTTTATTTGTGATAGTTAGGTACACCCGGATTAGCCTGCCTATTCGTTAGCCTGTCTAATCAACACAAAAGAGCTGTCAAACTCATGCTCATGTCAGTTAGCGAACCACATTGCAGTGGTTACGGTCGGAGTATGACGGGCTAATTGCTAATTTTAGTAGGTACTTTTGTGCTGATTAGCCTTTCAGAAAATGTTCTAATAGTAAGGTATCTCAACTCTGGATTTTAATTTGCTAGACTAAAATGACAATTTCGTACTTAAACTAGGTATTAGCTGTCATTTTGGCCTATAGCAAATAAAAAATCATAGTTTAGTCTTGGATTAATTTTAAGTTTAAACCAAGAGGAGACTAATGTTGAAAAATGTCCCTCCTAGCTAAAAACTTGTTAACGACGAAAATAAATAGGTAATAACTTCGCAACAATTGTCGTCAATACTGAGAAACAACTCACACAGACAGCGTTTGTCTCTTCTGCAAGAGCTATAATTTGCTTTCAAACTATAATTAGAGATGAGTGTGCAGTAAACAATATTTCCCATATATATTATTAGACACCATTATTATTACCCGTGGAACCATA
Organism: Gortyna flavago; assembly: GCA_963669345.1. Taxonomy (NCBI): domain Eukaryota; kingdom Metazoa; phylum Arthropoda; class Insecta; order Lepidoptera; family Noctuidae; genus Gortyna; species Gortyna flavago. The sequence goes on along the minus strand of OY770134.1, from coordinate 16,122,932 downwards.
ATAACAATAAAAAGCAGTTATTAGCCATAACGCAAGATTTATCACATAATAATTACGTCAGTAAACACGTAGTAATTTAATTTATCAATAACTAACGAGTGAGTTTTGTCCAAAAAATGCATGGCGCAAGATAGTTCATAAGTAAAGTCTTGATGATTCCGGAGAACGAATTAAAAAAATGATGTTACTTATGAAAATTGCTTGCAAGTAGACAGGTGGCGCTGACAAATGACCAGATCAGAAAGTTCAACACTTATTGATATTGTTATTAAGAAGATTTTCAAGTATTTTTATATTTTTGCCTGTCACGGGCATGATGTTTTGCTTGAGAAGGCTAATTGCTACTATTAAGTGACTGCTGAAATCTCATGTTCACTACTCACCCGGAAGAGCATGTATAGCATTCAAAAGACTTAAAAAAACTCAAATGGTGCATAGTCAGACAAGTGTCAAAAAAGAAAGAAATGACAGCTATTACTTTTTAAATTATGCCATGAGACGTACACTTAACACATAGTGAATCTGCGATTTATATTTTATCGGATCGCGTGCATGGGCACATTATTTGCACGTTGAACGAAAACGACTCTAAATAGGTAGTTTATTAGATACATGGGAACTGTCTTTGACAGCTTTCTTTTGTAGGTACCACACGGAGCTTACTTTTATTGTTGGGTGATTAAGGTTGTGTGCAAGTAGATCAATAGGTTATTGTATTTAAGGGTCGCAGAAAAATAATCACTAATGGTTTTATTTAAAAACGATGAAGTGACGTTTAAACGTCAAAAATGTATGGATAAACAGTCGCTAATCATTACTTTATTTAAGCAACGTTTATAAATAAAGGGGTGTAAGTGTAACTACAGGATATTATTATTTCAGAAGAACACTTTTGAAGGAAATACTTGGGCTACTGAAACTTAGGTAGCAAATTACGTTGAATTTTGAAGTTTAAAATAGCCATTTAATATCTACTTATAAAATAAAATTAAGACATTTGTAATGAATGATGTAAGATCTTCAATGTTTACTATTGTTTGATTACTCCATTACGCTTTAATTAAGCACATGCAATGTACTGAGCACTGCAATTAACACACTAGCGCCACTGTTAATTAACGTGACAACCAACTGACATTCCAAAGAATAGCCACAACAAAAAAAAAATACGGTAAACAAACACAATTTCCACGAAAACAAAACACATCACAAAAAAATGCTCTCACAGTAACTCGTTACCGCTCTCTTCTTCTTCGAACGAGATACAATCTTCGTCAAAATCGTCACTCGACAGACTGTCTTCAGTCATGTCTGTGTTGCTCTCGCCCAACGATTCGATCGACATCGTTCGACGGTCGATCACCGACTAAACGTATCGGGGAAAGTGCTCGGCGCCGAGGAAGTACATTTTGAATAATTTACCGATTCATTTCGGCTTTCAAAACGTTGCTCGTGTTTACGTATCTAGCGGTAACGTCGTTATTCCGATTCGATTATGACGGTGGTTACGCGATTTTTTTTTCTTCCTACTTTTTAGGCAGTCGTGATGTATTGAGTTGTGTGTCAATGTTATAATAATTGACTCGTTAATATTTATGTTGATTGGACATGTTAATATAGATAACAGTCGACAGCGATGCTGATGAATTTTTCGACACTATATTTTAGTTTGTGAATAGGTAGTTTTATAATAATTAATTAGGTAGGTATTAGTTTTTATTTACGTACTCAGCCTATAACGTTCCCACTACTGGGCCATAGGCCTCCTCTCAGTGAGAGGGACTGGGGCGCGTAATCAACCAAGCGGGCCCAGAGCGGGTTGGTAGATGTCACACATTTTGGAATTTTTGATTCTAGGACATGCCGGTTTCCTCACGATGTTTTCCTTCACCATTTCGAGAGCAGTACGCACATTATTTTAATTCTGAATAAATTACCAAATGTTTACATAGATAATAATGCAAATGTATAAAATAGAAGCAACAGCATTGTTTGAACCATTGGTTATGTTTGAGTATGCACTAAGATTTTGTCATTTCTGATCCACAAACTTTGTGCCCATTGCCATGTGTAATACTTTAATTTCAGTCTCAATAAAACGTAATCGCTAGAGGACGGAAACACAAACACTTTTAATAACTGTGATTACTACAAACACGCATAATTGAACACCACTATTACACACAACATAATATAGTTAATCGACACTGCTAACTGGAGAACTAAAACTGGCTGGTAACGAAAAGAAAACAAAAAAGTAACGAATAGCGAGCTTTAAAAAATGCACGAACTGCAACGGTACAAAAGAGACGTGAATAGTAAACTTTAAACAATTCGGATACTTGCACTCTATGCTTGATCCGTGCTGCCAGAGCACACGGCATGACCGAAGGTTACACTTGCTCTGGCGACGATTGTCCCGCGACCTCTCAGGTGCGTTCCGCGGCAACGGTGCTCATCAACTAACTAGGGCTGCTCTACTTTTTGCCAAGCACTTTTTATGGCGCATTGTTTGTGTAAAATTGCACCCGAATCTGGTCTACAAAGGCGTTACTTAATAATGAAAATTCATTACGAAAAAAAGCTTTTGTTTTCTTTTTTAACTGGGCCGTGCAAGTCGACCTATATCTTAGTGACGGTTTACACGCATTATTCTCTGTGTCGTTCAAAAACTACGAAAGAAATGCTCTTCCAATCTTTACAGTTCAAACGATTTTGAGCAAATAGATGAATTATCGTGTTGCAATAGGTTAACATAATTTCTCAAGGAAGTATGAATACAAAGTACTCTTTGGTATGAATTAAGATATTTTCCGTTCTCTTCGAGCGTAGCATTATTATGATATAATAAAACAAGCAAAGTGTAACACTAACATAAGCTATTGTTTCGTGGAAAGCAGAACGTATCAT